>CADEHL010000508.1:1715742-2315742 GCA_902827135.1 Harpagifer antarcticus | reverse complement strand
CAAAAAATCTATCCTTTTTATAATCAAAATATGGGCTATGTTGTAAAAAGCAATAACATCATCAAGGCCATGCAATACTGTGTTGCGGTGGTGTTCTGGGGGTCGAAGGTTGAAGGTCCCTGCTGTAGCGTGCTGATAAATCACATTTACGTGATATATGTGTGCTTCCAAACAATGTGTGTCACATAGCCACTGACAAGTCCCTTAAGCTTGCATTCCCTCCAAAAGGGAAAGACTCTATTGGTGCATATTGAAATGTGGTTGTATGGGTATATGAGAACATGTTCCTGCTTCTCACTTGATTTGTGATCCTAATATTTAGCTTTGAATTATTCTACAATACGGCCTGATGTTCATTTTGTAACTTATGCTCCCATTTCGAGTATTGATACCATGGAGCAACTCCTTGTTTGTACTTCAAATAAATGATTTCAGAAAGTTATGAAAAAGTCCACTGTAAAGTACACAATGGGTCACAAGAACTCATTCTTGTTTTGCTTATCCACTTACATTTAGTTTACAGTCATACTCTGCAGTCGCATTGGTATGGCTCTGAATGGAGGTTGACTAGTAAAAGCTGTGATCAGAGAACACAAAGGATGTTATATTGGACAGCTGGTTCACTTTAGGTGTAAACAATTAGGGTGACTCAAATCATTTACTAAAGTATCCATTGAAAAGCACTCTATTATCAGGCTGCAGTGCAACTTTACTTAAGGATGGACAATTTTACATTGACGTTACAATAAAGTCAAATTATGTGTTTGGCTCTGGAGGAGTTCAGTCAAGCCTCAGAATAGTGAGCTTGGAGACTACATCATGTAACAGTCAAAGTCCTGCATTATATGCAGTGTGATGTTCAGAAGGCTAGTTGATTTAACAAAGTACTTTGATTGATTTAGTTTTATAGCTTTTAAATCTGTCAAGCCTCGAGTTGAGGTTCAATGCTAAAACTGTTTGACACCAATGGATAATTAAAAAGGGCAAAGGTTCAATTTAGAGCCAATGGAAGGCTTTATAAACCACTATGGCCAAGCACAAAGGCAAAGGCAGTTACAATTGTTGTATTATGTGTTTATTCTCTCAAACATGCCGTTTATCATTAAACAACCTGGTCAAAAACATAATAGAAAATGGGCTATTACCAATCACATTACAACTATTTCAGTTGTGTACTGGGCTATTGTGGTCCTACAAAACAAGCGAAAATTAGCAGGCAAGCTAGCGTCCATCAGCATTTTTGCTAAAACGGCAGCTTTAGTTACAATATAACTAGCTTACTCCCAGTGTCAGCCAGTACACTTGGAGAACTTCACAGTAAATGGATCTGCCCATTTGAAGGCATTACACTGTCTTCAGATGACACAATGGATGTGACTCTGTCCCCTTCCACCCTGCAGTGCTGCTGATCCTGCGTCCTAGTGTTCACTCTCACATTGATTAACTGACCTTGATACAATGATCAACAGTGTGTGACAGTATGACAGCGGGAGACCAGTTGTAAATGTAATCCAACCCTGCAAAAACTTTCATTACAGCACTTAATTAAACAGGACAGTAACCCTGGAAACATATTTTGTTAGGAGTGCAATCCAACACTGCAGCCTTTTAAATATTTAAAACAGCATTCAGCCAAATTAATTTTATTTCTAACCTTTGCTTCGCTCGTGTTCCGTGGGCCACTGACCCTGTTGCATGAAATCCATTTAATCACATCCACTGGCTGCGACAACACAGATGGTGGCATTTGTGGCGGCTTCAGCTTTCCGCATCCTTCTCCTCATTATTACAAAAAGAAAAACACGGCAGCTTGTAGACATGCTGCACACTCTCTCATTTACCTTCCCTTTCATGAACTTTGTTTGTTATTTACCTCCTTCCTTTTCATGTTCCCGTCTCTTTCTACTTCATGGGCACGGCGCTCAACAAAAAAGAGCGACTTTGTTTGAGAAATGACACTGTGGCGAAGGAGAGAGCTGCTTTGTGTCCTTAGTCTAATTGAGAGTCTTTTGCTATTCATCGGGGCTCTGCAGCCAGGCCAGCGAGGGAGGCAATCTTATGCAGATCACATTGAAGGGCTTCATTACCTAGAAGCCAGCTACTTTTTGTTCCCCCTCAAGGGAGAGGCCGAGAGAGAACGATGGCGAGCTGAAGGAGGGGAGAACGGGGGAGGGAGTAGTACAGAAAGAAGGAGACACATACAAAGTGTGTGCATGAGAGGAAGAGAGGGGGTGAGTTACAAAGAGAGTGCCTCTCTGCGGGTTACACAGGGGAGCGGGGACAAATTACACCTGAACAACAGCATCTTTACGACTGCGCCGCGGCTTTATGCTAACGCAGAGAATGTATGTGTATTAGTGCACTTGTGTGTGTGTGTGTGTGTGTGTGTACATGTGCACATGTGCCTGCTTGCATGCGTACTAGAAACTAAATAATGCCCCGTGAGGCTCTAAAGGGCTTCTATGACTGCATCTGGACGAGTGACTGATGATGTTACATCCATAATTCAGAGGTACATTGGAAAATAAATAACATTTGGTTGAATTACTAATACACTTTTGTATTGATATGGAGCAGCTGTGACTGTGTGTGTTGTCATGTTTGTTTCCCTTACTCCGGACCAGCATGTGTGTTAGCGAGGGGGATAATTGACTTTCCATTTGTTTCTATACATACACTAATGTAGTGGCTTAGCGTGAAACAAAGACATGCTAAATAGACAATGACTCTATCAGCTGCTGGGTGTAGCTACAGACATGAGAAGCACGCTTGGCATGCCCCCAGGAATTGAGCCGGCTGTTGAAGCACTGGCCAAAAACGATGGTACTACAACTTCCGTGTCAGTCACGTGACATCATTGGGCCCAAAAATACCTTTTAAAAATGTAACAAAATAATTTGCTTGTAAAAGTTGTAAAATGTGCTAAAATATGAATCCATCATTATATCCCCTCCATATATCTAACTGAGCCAGGAAAGCTGTGACGTGACAAATTGGAGGCGGGGTTTAAAAAAGTCCCAAGTCTACCCACCAGGAAGTGCGCCGGGCGCTGAAGCACATTTGTGTGGCGGCAAAATGCTGGTACTACAAACTTTGTGTCAGTCTTTTTGTGAATTTGTTGAGCCCAAAAAGACCTTTTCCCATTGACTTACATTGAGAAAGAGACTTCAAATTCAGTGTTCAACTTTGTTATGTTCCCGTAACCGTAACAAAGCTTGGAGGCAGGGCTTAAGGGAAATGCGCACAATGATCTATGGGCCGAGATTACTTGAAGATCTGGATATATTTTTGTTCTCAAGAGTCCTTTTTGCTTCATGCTCCACAAGGCAACTTCTGTAGGAATGAACAGGGCCTCACTTCCTGTATCCAGTTATGTTTATTCACCCATGGTGCTGGGTTATTGACAGGTGAAGAGTGTCACAGGCGCAAACAGATGTGATTAAAGCAAGCCTAAACACAGAGGACATGCACGTACACACACACACACACACACACACACACACACACACAGATGCACAAGTGAAGATGTTGTTGCCAAATGAGGTGAGATGGATGGGAGTAGCAGGTTATTTGCAGAGAAATTCCAGCATGTCAGTTAAATCCTCTCTGCCTCCGAGGCCTGTCCTATCCCCATTTAGCACGGCCACAGCAAAGGGCAGGCTGACATGCACACTGCCTGGCATGCCGGACAGGCCTGAGAGGGTCGCAGCCCGGCCAGGTTCACTGCTCTGACCCCAGCTCAGCCTGCCCACCACCACCACAGATTCGGTCTGCCACGTCTCTGCCCAGCCCGGGAGCCTGCTCATCAGATGTGCCCCGGCCCAGCACTGGCCCAGCTCTGGCCCAGCTGCCCACCATGTTAAAGGGCCAGGGGCCCCCTGCCACTCAGTCCATCTGCCAAGCTGCAGAATCTGGGATCAGAGAGGAGAGAGACACAAACACCAGACAACCTCGCTCTTCGCTCTCAAAGCACAACAGAGAAATGCCAGATAAAAAGATCCACTAAATATGTGCCGCCCTCAATTTATGTGGGTTGATGCAAGCCTGAAATACTGCTCAGTTTATTCAAGTGAATAAAACTGCATTGTAATGCTTTCAGACTCAGAAATTCCTAGCCTGAGATATGTTCGAGATTTACTGCAAGATCTGCATAGCACAATCATTAATAGAACATCTGGCCCAAGTGGAGCATGAAATGCTCTGAAAATAGCTCAGCTTTCCCTGTATTGATCTGAGAGAGGTGTATGAGTAGATAAATACACGGGTAAAGAGCAATGTGACTCTAAGAAAGATAGATAGATCTATCAGAAACACATGCTTTGATGAGACATACGATTGTATTTAAGAATGTTATCTTTCATGCAGGATTATGAACGAGTGTATTACTTCTAAAACATACGCATATTAAATAATCTATGACCACAGCTTTCTGCTGTATGTTGAACGCGTGAGGCGATCAGTGCCGATAAAGGTCTGCGCCTGGCTCATTTCCATACGTCTCCCCTTGATCAAGTCGCCTCATTTATCGTCCAAATCTGCGTTGACAAGCCTTTACTTATTTTCCCAGCTGCCGCGGGTGATGAGAGCGTAATCAAAAACATAATTAAGGCCTCTCCATAGACGGCTGTGCCTGTTAGTCCTGTTACCCACACCCATAATAACTGAGAAAATGCAAATCAACTCCAGGTAATCTATTAATGTCACTTCAATTTTATGTCTGCGCTCCAATTTAGCAGATCTTGACACATTTGGCTCTGATCCGTGCTTTCATACAGGTACTCATTTTGCGGGGGTTTCGGAGAGCACGGCCCGCTGATGGAGGAGACGGGCCATCTGCCTGCGCGTCCGTTTATTAATCGCCCTGATAATGAAGTACACTCACACTCAACACTCCCGGGGCATCTTTCGCACGGGCTCCATCCGGCAAAACAACTTTCAGCAAGTTTGTTTCGCAGTGTAGCAATTATTGTCATGTGCAGCCGCCCCCCCCGCGCGAAGGGAGGATGGTCTCGCGACCTCCTCCTAATTACCTGGAACTTCTCTTCAAGCAGATTTTGTAATTTCCAACTACATCACAACCCCCTTGTTAGCTGCAGAAGGGGAGCAGAGCCTCATAATTCCAGCATATGGTGGGCAGACATACGGAGGGAATTTGTCAGCTTGTACTGGCCTTAAAGTCGAAGACCCCATTAACAGGAAAACGAGATCTACTAATCCTCGGAGATCTGTGCTATCCCTGCACATGCATTCCAATTCCTATCATGGCTAAGCTTTTACAAATAAGCAACACACTCTCTTGATCATGGAGTGAATGGGAAACATGATTATCTATCGGATATGGAATTAAGAATACAGGGGAAATATGGAGAGGGAGAGTAAAAATCAAATATTAATTAGAATTTATATCTTTCAATTAAAAGAAAACACACTGTCCTTACTTGTCTGAAGATTAGGGGCAGAGGAAATGACAACACGTGGATTTATACGAAACATAACACAACATCTAATAGATAATAAAAAAAACATGTGTGGATACATTTGCACTAATTATTACACTTATATTAAAAATAATGAAATTAGTTTATGGAACGGATTGTTCATAATGAACTAACTCAGCAGATACTTCACAACTGTCTCCAAAGAACCGACTTGATATACTACTAATTTGCATCAGCAAATACATTTAGAAGGGACTGTAATGTATAACTGAATAATCATTTAAGATGTATTAAATAGACGTTTTTAGCAAGTAACAAAGTATAAATGGTCAAAGATTGTGGTCTTGGATTAATACAGAAAGATTCTGCAATGTGTGTATTCATATTTACTGTATCTGAAACTAAAATATTTTCCCAAACATTAATCAGAATCTGTTTGAGCGCTAGCCAATAAGCGGGGTGTTACATAGTGATGTCATTATGTAATGGAAGTAGAGTCCAATGGAGGCGTTTCAGGCTGGAGGAGCCTTTGCAGACCCTTTACATATAAAATAAAATAAAATAACACACTACTGGAAAGGGAAATCCCCCCAAAACAGAATAGGGCCACTTTCTAAAGCATATGCTTTAAATCACTAAAGAGAATAAATATACAAAAGTATAGTTATTGAGGTACAGGAGTATATTGCTACAACTTATCCTTTTAGAACATAGTAGAAGCATAAAGCCGCATTACATGGAAAAACTACTTCTAAATTGTACTTAAGTACAGAACTTGAGCAGATTTACTAAATCTAATAAATAAATAAGTTATTGTGTATCAATTGTTAGTCACCTCCCTACATCTCCATTGGGTGGTGTTGGACTTATTTCTGTAATTGCTTATGTTTTCTGTATTTGCAGCGCATTCACATTTTCTATAGTTATAGTATGCTGAGCTCCCCGGGCCACTGCACTCTAGCTTTTGTCCATCTGTTCATCCATTGTCTTGGTTTTACATCCTACCAATTCATTTCCAACCATGGCAGGCAGCTCCTAGTTAGCTAACATAGTGGAGCATTTAGCATCAACATTGCTTATTTAACCATTTCATTGAATTCAATTGTTTTGTGTTCTTTTGTGTCAAATTCGCTGAAAAAGTCTGCTGAATAAATAATTGTGTTAAAAACAATGTGTTCTGTGTTCCACTGGCTTATGGATTTGGATAGAAAAATAACTATAGCTGTTTTCTCTTATTACTAAAAATGTAGTAACACCCCTCAAGCACAGCAGTCATGTATTCAGACTCCTTACATTAATACGCTTAAACTCAATTCCGATTCCTCCAACACCACCTCTGCTCTCCACTTCCTCTCATTGTTGCACTGTACTTTGAGAAACCATCCGCTGAACAATTAGAACGGTAGTCACCTCCATTCTCAGGGAAATGAAAGTCAGAGAAAAGTCACGGAGAGCCACGCGTCTTATCCGACTGGGCCTTTTAAAAAGGGAGAACAAAAGCTCTTTCTCCTTCATTTCCCATTAACCTCTATGCTCCTCCTCGAGCAGGAAACATGGCGACCTCGTGGCCCATGTCACATATCTCATCCGGCTGTGCGGACCGCTTCCTATGGGGGGGGATGGTGACATTCAATGAGAAGGGCTTTGTACCTATCCGTAGTCCTTGGCAGATAAAAGGTGGTGTTGATATTTGTCCCGGGTTTGGCTGATATACCGTGGACACACTCCTGATAAGCGAGGAGCTGCTGAGACATTGATGAAGCCTGGAGTGGAACTGACAAGTGGATAACATCGACAGGAGAAGCAGCTGTTACGGTGCGGATTCAATTTTTGATTATTCTACGCAGGAGGGTTCTCGCTAAGCAAAATCACGTTCTCAGCATTGTCTGAACGCAATACCAGACGGCTGGTCGACTCTTAGCACGTGCCATGATTACACTGTAATGCGTAGTTCGGGGATTTGCTTATATGCAGCAGCAACATCCGTTTAATTTCTTCCCCCTTTTCCTGTGCTTTTATCCCCTGCACCAGTAATCCACTGAGGCCTGCACACATTCTCATTTCAACTCAATAAGCAGATGAAACGCCACTGTAAAAGGAACCCGGTTATATATGAATATTAGGCGATGAATGACTTCTTGTTTGTTTGTCCGGAGAATCACGTTCTTCCCACCGTGCGGCAGCACATGAAAACTTAACAAGAGGAAAACTACTCGCAGGAAGAAACAAAAAAAGGGCTTTCAAGCAAACAACTGAGCATTACTGAATGTTTAATTAATCAGTAGTGACAAAAGGGAACAACAATCAACAAAGAGACGCCGATTTTCCATTTCTTATGCATTATTCCCACTGGCAAATAACAGAGTGCTGTCAACTATCACTTTGCTCGCTACCCCATCACCGTGGCACTGCGCCGGCAAAACCCTTGGAGAGATACGTTAGCATTTCAAGCGAGATCCAAAACAATAAGCAGTGGGGATGGAGTAATGGAGTTCAGACAACAAGAGTTCACTGTTATTCCGTGTTTACATGGATTATATTGCACTGTGTTTTGTTCCTTTTTGCTTCCCTCAGCAGCTAACAGAAGTCATGATCACGAGATGCTAAATCGCCTTCCAAGAGCTGACGTCAAGGCTGCAACCTACAGATGGGATTTCCCAAAGCAGATTCCATTACATACCTTGCGCCATCTGCCCTAGCATGTTGTGTCAGCTCCGTGACAGGTAACAAGAGGAAGCTTGATGAGAAAACACAATAACAAGCGCATACCGCCCAACAGCAGACCTCGGCACCCACGCTGAACTCGTCCAATGTCAAAACGGCATAAAGACACACTGTGATCACTTTCCTGCTACTGATGGAAACATTTTTCTACAAGACTCCTGCTGCTCTGGGGGTCAGTGGCAAGGCTCCCCTGAAGAAAAACAACAACAAAGTGTACTGATCCACTTACAGGCTCTTGCCAATCCTAGATGGGCTATACATTTGAATGATGTGATCAGCATGCAGTTTAGTTTTCATTTAAATGCATGGATGGAATGTGAATATATGAATTAAATATATGAATACATTAGCATACGGCAAAATGGAGAGTGTTTGTGTACTAGTTTGTGGAGGAATGAAGAAAGGTAGCTTGTGGCAATTAGCATCTGTCAGTGTTGACAAGCTAAGTGACAGTTAAGTGTAAGACCATTTATGTTCTTCTGCTATAATTATACTTAAACGCTTGAATGTTGAATTAAAAGGATTCTTGCATAGACTTTTCTACAGCTGCGTTTATTCAGCTCTCCTGCTGTGTTGAGAAGGAGAAAAAAGGTTACATTTGGAATGCCTTTGATACTAAATAAAGTGATCCACTGTGGGTTCCTAGTCAATTCTCCACAGTTTTTCCACACATTACATCCTGCACTTTCTAATCCTTCCATAAATATTTGATCGCAGGGATAACCAGCTCATACCACATAATAGACTGCACACATGAACATGTTAAACAACGCAATACAAATACCACACTTTCACCAAATGCTGCACAGAATAAGAAAGTGTGACCCTTGACCTATGCAAAGCGGAGAATAGCATGTTCTTAATGCTTGCCAGAAGGCCGAGTGCTGATGCTGCTGGAGAATGTCAGGAATGTGCTCATGGTGCTTTTTCAGCCTCTAGGATTCAAGTTCAATCAAGCTTTCCTGATGCGGTGATTTGCATTCTTAGTTGGAATGATTTGCAAGTGGGTTATTATGTACAGTGTTAGCATTATGCAGGGTCATCCTTATGTAACCATGATTCTATCTTCCCAGGATCTTGATATAAACTTACTAACCAACATAAAAACGACACTGATACAAAATTATACTCAAAACCATTTTGCTTTTAAAATAAAAACGCTTAAATCCTTGGTTAAAATACCATGAAACAAAGACAACACGTTGTTTTATCCCAAATGTGAGATGTCTTTTTTGTGATGAGTTAAGAATCTGTAACATCACAAGAGAATTCAAATAACTTTGGCTTGAAGATAAAATAACCTATGTTTATTACTTTTACATTTGGCAGGTAATGGCTTTTCTCACAGTCTAAGGTGCAAAAGACCAAAGGGAAATGGACGTTTCAATGGCTGTTTAGTCGTTACATCCTTATGTCGATGGATTTTTCTAGCCCCCAAATTAAAAGGTGTAGCTATCAGGGAGTCTAACATAAGTTGGCTTTTAGTTTTTTGGTGAGTAACTTCAAAAGCATGCATTGTCCTAAGGTAAAACACTTTAGTAAGAGCATAAGATCCTTTGAAAGGTCCCAGTAATGTGTCATAAAGAGGATATAATAATACAAATACATTACATTTATATAGCGCTTTTCCTGGTGCTCAAAGCGCTTACAAGCAAGTAAAACAACATAACAAGAAAAGTATAAAGTGGTAAGCTAGGTGGAATAAGGGTGAGGGGCAAGAGTGAAAAGGTGTGCAGAGAATCATGTAATATAAACAGTCCCTTATTACGCAAAGGGATGGACGTGTCAAATGCTGTTTGACCAGGAAATAGTCTTTCAGCCACTGTGGAGATACCAATGTCTCAAGTCCAAGGAATTGTCCAATTTGAAGGTGTAGCTTTCAAGGAGTAAAACACAAGGAGGCTTTAAGTTATCTGTGAGTGATTTCAATGTGCTGACCCAGTGTAACAAAAAGAATGCTAAGAAGATCCTAAGAACCCTTGAATGACACCAGTTGTGCCGATGCAGCACTGAGTTATGGCTGAAGTTATATGATTTATTTTTATATATACTCATACAGTAACAAGCAAGCATGTAAATGGGCATACTTATTTCCTCTTGTTCCTACTCACTCATTATTTTCATTCAATAACCCATTAGAGATCAGCCGTCCTGGATCACACACTGATCAGGCTGCAGACCAGAACTGAAATGTGTTTATCGTGACTCACCTACACCGGACATCTCTGGAACCGACGCTCGGTACGGGCCTTCGTTGAACTGCGGCGGATTGTCGTTAATGTCCTGGACTTTGATGATGAACTCTGACGGTGGTTCCAGGGGCTGGTCGTTGTCCGCGTTGACGACCTGGGCTGTTAGCGTGTACTCGGCCTTCTCCTCGCGGTCCAGCCTCTTCATGGCGTGGATGTCGCCCGTTAATTCGTTGATGGCGAAGATGGTGCCAGCACCCTCGCCCGCTAGGACGTACTTGATGTTCTTGCCACCCACATCCAAATCTGTGTGTAGCTGCAAGTAAACAGAAATGGAAAAATAATGACATTAAAAGTTGGAGTCTTCAGTTTGATCCCACTGTGGAAGCAGAGACAGCTGTGGGGGTTGTCATGAATGCAAGTTGATATGCTCAGCAGGTTCTAGAAGTTCTCACCATGTAAATGCATATAACAGTATACATGTAATGTGTTGCTCTTTTTCCTCCTTGCTATGCTCCAACTAGTTTAGCAGGGATACTAAACGTGGCTCAACATAGCCTACACTTTGCTAAATGAGGCCCACTGGGGGCAATAGCTTTATAAGTAGCACAGGAAATGGACCTTAGCCTACATTGTTCCTCATTATACATTGTAAATACATCATACAAACACACAATGTGGGGGGATATTGCTCCCTGCAGTCTGGAATGCACAGAAGCCAGAAGTGCTTTGAATGTGCATTCCAAAACTCATGAAAAATGTACGAGGAAACTCTGCACATGGTGATTCATGCTGGCAAATAGCTAGCCCTAAGTTACTGGACGCTGCTGCATGTTCCTCATTATTTTTGTAATTACAGTTTCATTAGTTCACTAAGGCTGCATTACGTGCAAGGCTGAGTGGATGGCTCCCACTCGCCGCAGAGCTGAGTATAACTAATGAGTGTGACAATGCTACATTAGGCTGTTGAAACATCTGTAGACCGAGGAAAGGAGCAAAGGCTTCTGTACGTAAAGAAAAAGGTACATTTGGAGCGTCGCGCATACAACATTACAAGATGACAAAAGGTCATAGTAAAAAGGGACATGAGGGAAGTTTAATTCACATAAACAGACAGAGCACTTATGATACTGTACGTCACCTTTAATATAAGCCTTTTTGATCCCCGAGGTGAGTGACTTTCAGAGGGGAGGCGCCGAGTAAAACATTTACAAATCCAGCAGTGTTGTGAAACGGCTGTCAGCCCTCTTCCTTTGTATTTGTTCTTAATATACATTCCTCTCAATAACACACACACACATCTGGGCCCACACTCACGCACACACACATCTGCATTCAGCAGCTTTCATTTCATTTCCTGCCACAGTGTTCCAACAGCGCTTCCCGTGGGAGCGTGGATAGGGTGCAAAATAGCGGAGGTAAAAATATGTCGGGTGAGAATCCCGACCTCTAAACTCACCCGCCCCACCCCCCCCCCCCGCGCAATGTTTTATAAGCTGGCTTTTATGCATATACTGTCTCAGAGGTGTTGTTTGCAGACACTGACAAAGCACATTCACTTAAATTGTCACACCTTGCACTTTTGTTTTCTTAATTGTGCCATCATTTCAAATGAATGATGTGGCTCATTAACACAAATGCCTCGCAACATCCTGCCCACTGAGAAACTCTTTAAATGAGCTCAAATTAATGATGGTCTGTCATTGTTTTTTTTATCCTACGTGTGACTCCTTGTGTGTAGTGGTATGCCTGCAGCTCTGCATGTATGGCTGCATGTTGCTCTCAAAGGGGTGCAAATTGACTATGGCATGTATATTTTTAGCAACACATGGACAACATAGTATTGATGCATGGGAATTATACTCTAAGGTCACCCAAGTACAATTGTATGCACATTGAGGTAGAAATATGTGTTTAATCCGGATATGATTCAAGGTCAAAATTAGTGTTAAAGCTCAAAGTCAACCAAGTTCAGCTTAAATACCTTCAGTTCCATGGATACTGTGAACCCTCAATATGCTGGTGATATATGTTATGTTATGTAAGAATATATAAATATGAATGTGTATTAAGCGTGTGACTTTGCATCCTTGGCCATGGACACCATTGAGACTTTTTGTATCATGTGGTTAATTACAAGTTATAAGAAAATATATGTAAGAACCATGTGACATAACAAGCAAGGGACCATTACATCGTTTTGTCCACTTTTCTTTAGGTCAAGAATAAACCATCAATCATCCATAACTATCCATAACTATGGTTCAATAAGTATAAAATATAGATGAGAGAGTGCACTGGCTTAAACAAATGAATTTAGGCTTGCTGCTTTTGCTGATTATTTGTCATCATATTTGCAATACAAATGTAGTATTTGCTGACCATGGAGATTGATGCATCCTGTGAGCAAATTTGCTTCATGTTATTCCCATCACTCTGATTGGAGTCATTTCCTGTCATCTCTGTACTTTCAACTACAAAGGCATAACAATGCCCTTAAAAGATCATTCATACTAGAACGGCACTCAGAGAGCTCCGACCTCCGCCAAGGCCAATGGTGATTTCAAAAACGTCAAGGATGGACTCACTTGCTGAGTTTGGAAATCATTCTTCCAACTCAAGTGAGTTTTGAGATGAAATGTAGAAACACAATGGACCCAAAGAACATTTGGTCTGTTTTATGTATATCAGTTTCAGAGTTAAGGGGATGGTCATGTGCACATGTTCCAGTCAGGAACTTGTTTTTTCATCATTTTCCCAATCTCAACGAAATGTAAACATGATGCATGTAACCGTCCAATGATTCCATTCCAAATTGCAATGGGTTCTTCCATTACACCCTTCAACCAAGAACATAACAATGAGGCCACAAAACAAAACACAAAAAAAAGCCAAAATCAGACGTAGAAATACATTTCTTATAAACTGACATGTTCCTTTATGCTCAAACACCTGGTTATTGCAATCTGAAAATAAAATATTCAACTACAGTTCAAATGTGTTGGCTTATCGTCATGGACTGGAAAGATCATTTAGTTGCTTTATAACTAGGTATGAACTTAGTCAAATTGTTTTCCTCAAAAATCAAGCAGAAAAGAAAGGCAAAAGAAATAAAAAAGGTAACAACAAACTAATCAGAAAACAGCTGTTATTGACTCTAACATGTATGCATTGGTATCCACATACAAAGTTTGTGTTGTCTGAGGGCAGCACATTGTACAACTAGTCATCAAGGTGGAAGGTCATGTACCAGATAAGCCCTATGAATGGATATCTAAAACATTCCGTAGGAGGACAGGAGAGGACGCTGGCGCTTGTTTGTTCGCCGCTTCTCCTATGCCTCAGAGTTTTTATCTGCTTTTAAGCTATTTTATCTGCTTTTAAGTTATATGGCTAAACTTTTAGTCTGTTTAAGTGCTTTTTTATCTTAAACCTCGTGATTATTGACGGTTTTGGACCTGACGACTGTCGGGACTCACCTGCTGTATCGCCCAAATTCGCCGACTATCTCCGGCT
Source organism: Harpagifer antarcticus (assembly GCA_902827135.1). Taxonomy (NCBI): domain Eukaryota; kingdom Metazoa; phylum Chordata; class Actinopteri; order Perciformes; family Harpagiferidae; genus Harpagifer; species Harpagifer antarcticus. The sequence goes on along the minus strand of CADEHL010000508.1, from coordinate 2,301,875 downwards.
GACTGCTTGCCTCTCTCCCATCCTCTGTTTCACTCCCAGACGTGAGGTATACTATCGGGATAGCCTTCCAGCTGTCTCGTTGCTGTTAGCCCTCGCTGCTAAGCACCGCTACCAAACTTCTTCGGCGCCCGACCTGTTGACATGTTGAGGTTTTCTATTCCCCAACTCCTGAGTTTCAACCACTCCAACGCTCCAACCAGCACCTCAGTCATTAAACAACTTGGACTTCTTCGTCGGCCTCGCTATATCCACCGAAGCCAAAGAAGTAGACAAACTGTATATTCCCAGCACGGAGTTGCAGATATTCCATCCATCCACTCTGTCTGCCGTCGTGTCGCACATCTGACGAGTCATCAGAGCCCGTTCATGGCGGGGTCAAATCACGCCAGAAACATCGCGAGACCGCTGCATGAATACACGGAGAGCATCGCGAGACCGCCACACACGAAGGAGTCTGGAAAACGTGGAGTGGATTACAGCCTACTCCGGCCCCTACAGAGATTCACCACATCTTCCAAAGCCAAAATAGAACTTCTGAATACACAATCTCTCAGTAATAAAGCATCCTTCATTCATGACCACATCACTGATGAGAAAATGGACCTCATGTGCCTCACTGAAACCTGGCATCAGCCAGAGGTTTACTCCACCCTCAATGAAGCTTGCCCTCCTGGCTACAGCTACTTGGAGAAAGCCCGCAGCACTGGTCGTGGTGGAGGCCTAGCTGTTATCTACCGAAAGGAATTGGAACTGTCACTCCTGCCCCTGCCTGTATTGTCCTCTTTTGAATGCCTTGCATTTAAATGTAAACCCCCCTTCGCCCTGACAATACTTCTGATCTACCGGCCACCCAAACCCAACTCAGCTTTCATCCCAGAGATACACGACCTTCTCACTACGCTATGCACAACCTCTGCCAATATTATCATACTTGGAGATTTTAATATTCACGTTGACTCCCCCTCCTGCCACTTTGCCACTGAGTTTCTGCTACTTCTGGACTGCCTCAATCTGACACAGCATGTTAATGTCCCCACACACGCCAAGGGCCACACGCTCGACCTGGTCATCACAAACTCCGCCCCCATCAGCAATCTGCTAGTGTATGACTTGGGGGTGTCTGACCACAAGACCATCTCTATGGAGCTCTCTTTCCAATCCCCACTCAGCATGCCCAAACGCCAAATCCGCTTCAGGAACCTGAGGAACATCAACCCGGACACCATGACCCTGGACCTCCAGCATCTATCTTCTGCCAACTTCTCATCAGTAAATGAGTCAGTTGCTTATTACAACCAGTCCCTTAACAGTCTCCTTGATCTGCACGCCCCCCTCAAAACCAGGATGGTCACCTTCTCGCGCTCAGCCCCTTGGTACACCGGCGAACTGCGGAGAATGAAGACAGCTGGGCGTGTCCTTGAGCGGCGGCTCAAGGCCTCAGGACTCACTGTTCACCGGTTAGCCTATCGTGAACACCAGAAGGCCTATGCACAGTCCCTCAGAGATGCACGGTCCCAATACTACTCCTCCCTCATCAACAACAGTACTGGAAACTCCAAGCAACTCTTCTCTACCATAAACCACCTCCTCAAACCCCAAAGTCCTCTACACTCCGACTCCACTGACAAGCAGTGTAGCAACTTCGCCGCCTTCTTCAATAACAAAGTTGCTACCATCCGCTCCCTCCTCTCTAGCCCCTCTGCACCTCCAGTTACAACTGCTGACCCACAGCCTGGGACAACCCAGCCTCTTCGCTGTTTCTCGGACATCTCCCAGCGAGAGGTTGATGGCATCGTTAGGAGGATGAAGCCCTCCACCTGTGTCCTGGACCCCCTTCCTTCAGCTCTTGTAAAATCTTACATCGGTACCATGAGCCCCATGATCACTAAGATCGTAAACCTCTCACTCCAGGCTGGCCATGTCCCCTCTGCCCTAAAAACCGCTGTCATCAAACCTCGTCTCAAGAAACCCTCCCTTGACCCGGGAGTCCTGGCCAACTACAGACCCATTTCCAACCTTCCTTTTCTATCAAAGGTGCTGGAAAAAGTAGTTGCTGCTCAGCTCCATGACCACCTAAACTCCAACAATCTATTTGAGAAGTTCCAGTCTGGTTTCCGCTCAGGCCACAGCACAGAAACTGCCCTGGTCAGGGTCACCAACGACCTGCTGATGACGGCTGATGCTGGCTCTCCCTCTCTCCTCATCCTCCTCGATCTCACTGCAGCTTTCGATACCGTCGATCACGGCATCCTCCTCCATCGTCTGCACTCCACCATCGGACTCTCTGACTCTCCCCTTGACTGGTTCAGATCATACCTCACCGGGAGAACAGAGTATGTCTCGTTGGGCGAGGCAGAGTCGGGTACCCACAACGTCACCTGTGGTGTCCCTCAAGGATTAGTTCTCGGCCCCACCCTCTTCACACTCTACATGCTCCCCCTTGGCTCTATCATCAGCCGACATGGAGTATCATTCCATTGTTACGCTGATGACACCCAACTGTACCTCAGGATCAACCCTACCTCCTCTGCAGCCCTGCCTTCACCCACACTCACTGCCTGCCTGGAGGAGATACAGGCGTGGATGAAGCAAAACTTCATGAAACTCAACAGCGCCAAGACCGAAGCAATTATAGTTGGCACCCCACACCAGGTTCGGTCATCCACCATCACCACCATCACCTTCTCCGGCCAGGACATTACCCTCTCCTCAATAGTCACCAACCTGGGTGTTAAAATGGACGCCCATCTGACCTTTGAGGCCCACATTAAACAGCTGTGCAAGAACTCCTTTTATCACCTCAGGAACATCGCCAAACTCCGCCCCACACTCGCTCTGTCTGACGCCGAAAAGCTGGTCCATGCCTTTGTCTCCTCCAGGCTGGACTACTGCAATGCACTCCTCATCGGGATCCCTAACAAAAGCATCCAGAAGCTCCAATACATTCAGAACAGCGCTGCTAGGATCCTGATGAGAGTGCGCAAACATGATCACATCACCCACATCCTTAAAGCACTACACTGGCTACCTGTGAAACTAAGGATCGAATTCAAGGTCTCCGTCCTCACCCACCAGTGTGTCCATGGAACTGCCCCTCCCTACCTCAAGGAACTCCTCACCCCCCATACCTCCTTACGGACCACCCGCTCCAGCAACTCCAACTTCCTCAAACCCCCCAGGACTAAGCTCCGTACTATGGGAGACCGGGCCTTCTGCTCGGCTGCTCCCAGTCTGTGGAATGCTCTCCCCGACCAAATGAGAGCACCACAGACCGTGGAGGCTTTTAAAAAAGGCCTCAAAACCCTTCTCTTCAAAAGAGCCTTTGCCTAGACCTTTTTATATCCCTTTTATTTATTTATTTATTTTTTATTTTTGTATTGCTTTTTTTCTTAATTCTACCGTGTTGTGTAATGTTTATTTATACTGTTCTGCTGACTACTTGTAGCACTTTGGGATCTGAGATCAGATATTAAGTGCTTTATAAATTGAATCCATTATTATTATTATTATTATTCCATTGTGTTAGTAGATCAATTCCTCTGCTTGTAACATTCAAATGGAGTTTCAACATTGTGCGCCTCTACGTAAGCACGAGCCATGGTGTATTTTGGCTGACTAAATCCTCTACTCATACTATGTTCTTTCTTTAATAAAAAAGAAAGAAAAGTCTTGCAATCAATCATCACTTTGCTGTAATCTGCCACTTTGTACGTTCCCTGAAAGTTGGTGGGTAACCAGCTGCAGCTGTTTACGCTGACGTCTCCTCTAAATGCCCTGGTCGCCCACTACCTAGACAGCCTTCGCACTGGAGTGCACAAACAGTCATCAAAGAGTACAATTACTGAAGGGGGAATCTGTCACAGGTCCCAGTCATTAAGTGAGTTGCCTGGGAAACTAAAACAGCACCGACAGTCAGCGACATTGACTGTGGTGTTCAGGAAAGAAAGTGACATTACAGTATCATGATCCCTGACTGTGTTTGAGGACTAACAGTGGCAATAGAGCCTTGTGTTCTTGGCTGTAATCTAAAGCCCTATCTGCACAGGACTGGCATCACCAAGGGAACGCATGTGATTCAGAATCACCCCCCCGCACATTTTGTTTTGTTTGTGCGCATTGGCACAAGATAAACCTGTGATTTACTGAAATCTACTGCAACGATCCAATGGTACCAGCCTACAGTATATGTTAAGAATATCAGGTTATATGTCATATTTTAAATATTACATTATACATGCCTACTTATATATTATTATGTTCCATTGTGAATGGTTCTCAAGGTCTCTATGGATCGTGTCACCTCCCACATTTCAACCAGAAGTCAGATTATATTTCTATGGGATTATAGAATATGATATCCCATTTCATTATATTCTCTACAAGGACACAAAAAGGCAAATAAAGCAAGTCAGAAATAAAAAAGATTGCGAAAAAAAACAACAACTAAAAGACACCAATTTGCAGAAGACTACTATTTGTACGAGCTCTGTGTCTGGCAACATATGGAAGGTAAACTCTGCCGAATTTATACTTTACAAAGATGTGTTCCTATGAAGAGAGCTGCCCGACTATGTGGAAGCGCTGCCCTAACCGCTCTAAATGGTCGCAGAGCGATGTGCTCTAAGTGCAAAATACTTCAACTTTGATCTCGTTCACAGCTGACATTTGGACGTGCTTCCAATCACATGACTATGCTAAGCGGCTCCAGCTAGCAGGGGAGGGACACTTAGAAACACAACTTTACTGGCTTTCGTTACCACAAGGCTCTGCACCCAACATCACGACAAGCACAGATCATGTCATGTGAATGCAGCTACACCCTAACCTTACTGACGTAGCACTGCATTGGAATCACAGACAACCTCCACAATTATTACAATGTAAGGTCTCTTGAATATGCTTTATTGTATTGGTGTAACAGAATCTATCATGAAGACAAAACACTCATTAGAGAATGAAGTGTGTGTGGGGAAGCTTATAATGACTGCTTCCTTAGCTGCTGTTCTCAAATCAGCCATACATGTGGAAGCTGCAGCTCAGAACGAGAAAGAAGGCCTCGGTTGACTGCAGAAATTAACTCGTGGCATGACTTTACAGTACTCTTTTTGCATGGTGCCTGTACTGTTGTGTGTGCGCACACACACACACACACCTTCATTTGCCAACTCCCAATCAGGGGCTGCTTGGGAGTTCTTATTCTGTCAGCAGAGGAGGAAATATGTCAGTCCCTGCTGAAGACGAGCTTTTTACGCCAATCACTTGAACAATCACTGTGTCCTAATGAGGAAGATTCTACAGCTTCTGCTCCAACCCACAAACCCCACCCTCCCCCCCCACCCACCCCTGCCTAGGGCTCCTGGGTTCCACATCCTTAAGTGTAGCCCTACAGAGGGAACTAATGATATTGCTCCTTGTCAGGGCACATCGTAGATAGGACGTGTGCTTCTCCTATGCATGTACCAGCAGGACTGGAGAAGGAGAAGTGAAGTGAGGAGCCGGGGGGGGGGGGGGGGGGATGCTGTCACTGTGATGCAGCTTGTCAGCTACTGTCTGCTGGAACAGACTGCACACAGCAGTGCCTCCTCCAAATCCTACCTCAGTTAGTACTCTGTAAGGGTCAACCGCTGGAGTAACACTTTCTATGATGCTAAAATGCATTATAACAACCTTCTAATGCGGTATAATCTGCTTATAGCACTGTATCAATACTTCTAAGTACTCAATGAGATCCATAATGGTTTGTAACTGTTATCAAAGCAAATTATAAAGCATTTTATAACTTGGAAGAATACTCCATTTATGTTGAACTGCCCTGTCTTTGTGAAGTTTAGCTTTGTATAACCAACGGTATGTGTGTGTACTTAAAGTAACCTTGTAACATTGTGTTTATCGCTATAAAGACAGACATCTCTGTGGCACTCTTTGATTCTGCCGAGGCAATTTTTCTCTTATTAAAACTCTTAATGGCAAATGTAGTATCTTTTGATCATCTTTTTATAACATTATCTCCACGACCACCACAAAGGTTTTCTTATACTTCCTAATTGTTGGACAGCCATTACCACTTTTGTACACAGAAGACAGACCTTTTGCAAGAATATAGAAGTTTAAATGAATTATTCAAAACTCTATTCAATTAAAAGTACATAATTATGATCAAGTCATGTTACTAGCAAAAGAAAGACCCTTATATTATGACAGATACTGTCAATTGTTATACGTGACTTACAGTTCCAACATGTGTTTATAAGTCAGTTGTAACTTGATTTGATATACAAGGTTAGGTAATACGGTCAAGTGGTTGTATGCAAGTGATCACAAACAAGTTAGTACTGTTACAACCAGAATGATCTTTATGAACACAATATATTTATAATGGTCATACAATGTCTTCTTTCTAGTCACTGTTGGATAAATACAGAGTAATCACAAAACACAGTGGCAATACTTAAGTAAGTACAGAACAAGTACCTTAAATATGTTCGTATTTAAGGTACTTAACTTGAGGGTTTCCTTATTTAATATACGTTTGATATGATACAAGGATAAGTTATGTAATTGTAAAACTAAATAAAAGTATAGTCCCTTTTTTGCTTGACAAGAAGAAAGAAACACAGGATATATTTTGGTTGTGTGGAGGAGGACTTCATGTTATTTCATGTAGAAATGATGCAAACTGCAGAGGACGTATTACACGTGAACATGTGGCGCACTGTATAATGCATCATGGTGTTGACTCTAAATGTCATGTCTGGTTAGATCCTGGTCAAAACTAAACCTGACCGACTTGTTTAACCGAGGTTGCATGACCAGACCGTAAAATGTCATGTTACTCATTCAATGTGTATAAGATTGCATGTTGTTATGTAAAATGTATGGGAACCCCAGGGCCATGCACTGCTAGTTAACATAGCACCTTTTGTAACGGCCAGATGTTGACCTTTTTTCATTTGATAGTGCAGAGTTCAATATAGCCTAGTTTTCCTGGTCAACGTGACCCAGTCCCACAGAGCAAATCCAAATAATTCATACAAGAGGGCTTCACACTGCAATGAGGGACCAAGAGCGGTAATTCATTGCCAAAAGTGGTAAAATTAGAGCTACCATTTTTTTCCCATCTGTACACCCTAAGGCAACGCTAGCCTAAATAGTTACTCCACATAGATTCTGCTCAAACATGTCAGGGAATGAATTGTCGCTTCTTCCTCCCATTTGTTGGATTTTGACTCTGTTAATTACACTTACATGAATAATCTGTAATTCTAAATATTGCAATAACATTTTGAATGTACGGAGCAGATGGCGCGATGCATGATATATGATACACTTAGGTATTCTTGGGAACAATTTCCCTCCAGTCTGTCTCGTGGCACGTAGCGTTTTATCAAATTGGACAGAAAAAGTTCCCCTTCTGGTGTGATCTACAACAGACTTCATTAAAGGAGAACCGTATAGTGAGCATACGCGGTGGTGGAAAATTGGATATGAAAAGGTATATTCAGAAACTAACCCGAGCCATGATCTAAAATATGTTAGGTCTTTTACATTCCAAAAATGGTGCCAACAAGTGTTACTCATTGAGGACAACCCTCTTTTACTGCCAGGTGATCCATTGTTGTCGCCTTGCATTGTCCACAAAGGAATTCAATCCATTGGGATTTTGGTTCATCTCTTGCGACAGAACAATAATCAATACTGCTCTCCAGAGAGGTCAAACAGGTATTCATGGAGGCCACAAAGTTTTCCTCTTCATGTATTATCACTGCAGACAGTATTCCTTTATTGAGACAATGGAAAGGAGATTGTGTCCCGACCCACATACAAGCAAAGGTGAAGGTTTGTAATGGAAAAAGCACTCCACTCAGAAAAGTTACAGTAATTACAATCAGTACCGAGACCCCCAGTGTTATCCCTTCTCCACACTGCTTTTGTGAGAACAGAGAATGGTTCTTTGGCGAGCTTTTGCCTTTCACTTTCAATCCTTTCCATTTTCCTCTTGGACAATCGTGAATTAATAAGACAAACAAAATACAAAAAAGCATAATTTGTACTGGATTTGTGTGAAATCTGTACCAAGGTCAATCAGGGATACAACCCTGTCTCCTAAAAATGACGTCCCCACAGAACTAAACTGCATTCTCAATTACGTTTAGCTAGAAACGTATTTTCTACCACGTTACGTTTCTTATGAACGTATCTCAAATACCTTTATTTTCTACATATCTTTGCCATTTATTGTCTTGATGATAATAGTCATTTATAAATATCATTTTAGAGCACACATTTGAAATCAGTAGGCAAGGCTGTAATTTCGCCAGCTGTTACTCTCATGAGCGAGGCAGAAAATAATAGTTTTAACATGCCAAAAAGCTGCTGTCGTTTATTGCACCTCAAACATTAAAACAAATCCAGAGGTACGTGTTTCTGTACTTCCTCTAAGAACACAGTTTCCCTGCACTTTGAGCAATGGCACATGTGTTGCCTTTCACTGCCAGCGGCGCATTATTGCTTCTGGAGAATAAGTCAAAGTCAAAGCGGCTACCTTTGGAAACAAGAGGGCGGCACAATTAGATTTAGCCACCCATGAAAAGCCTCTTTGTTTGTGAGGGTGGATGCATTTGAATCATTGTAGGGTACAGTGTCACCACAGAAAGAGAATAAGAAAATAACACAACTCTGCATAATGAGGCCAGGCCTTTGGGGCTACAGCACTTGAAGAATAACCTATGGTACATGTGAGCAGTATCCAGTAAAGATGTGTACCGCCTGCTCATTACAGCCTGTTGTTACAACATTAGACAATCAGTGTGTTCATTGGAGTGTGCCAGACTCAACCGTCATCGCCAGGAAAACAATGAATAAGAAACACGAAGAAGCTTCTGACCAATTCCTGGCAGCTCGGCATGTTTCTTTGTGTGAAGAGCTCTGCAGTTTGAATTAATTCCGCAAGAACAACCTGTGATTTTAGCAAAACAAACAAATAACAAAAATAAATGTTCTCGTTTAAAAGAGCCGTGGATAAAGTGTAAATGAGCTCTGCTGCGGCGAGCATGCTGAGTGTTAAATAGAGGGGGATCTTTTAGCATTAACCTCGACTACTGTCATTACCCTACCTGTGGGCCCCGAACTCATCGGTATACACAGCATGGTGAAGGGGGGGGGAGGGGGTGCTAAACAAAACAAGCTTAATCAAGGAGCACAACAGTCTCTCTCTTTCTTCAGCGTGGCCGACCTAATCAAATCAAGCAATGAGATTGATTTCACGAGGTGCAGATGGATCCCGTAGCAAGTCTAATTCAATGTGCCGGCTCTCCACTATGATGTGTGTTGTCTCGGTCCAGATGGTGACGCTCGGGTTTATAATTCATATTTCAACATTTCACTCCCCCCTCCTCCCCCTTACTCCCTCCCTCGCTCTTTCTTTCACTCACTCACAGGCTCTTTTCCCCGTGTGTCCGTTCATAGTTTAACCACTGAGTAAATGAGCGTGGATCTGTCAAACATGGGATCCTGTGATCTTGTTAAATGTCACGAGCAACACAGGCAGACTGTGGAGTTTCACGCTGGGACTGTTGTGGCTCACGTTAAGGAAAGTTGAGCGGAACAAGAGTCGGGTATAGTGTATAATATCAGGGAGTACAAATAATGAGATAGGAAGGGAGGTCAGAAAATAAGGAGGATATGGTAATGTATCTCTTGACGTTAGGTAGGGTACTCCTAACGTTTTCACGCAGCAGGGGAGGTTATCTTTTTCCCATCCCTAATTTATGTTTTATTCCAGGCTTATTTTGAACTGTACTTTCACTGTATATACAGTATTAACCCTTACATGGGCAATACTTTGGGAAAAACAAGTACTTGCAACAAACCTTTCATTAACACATTCAAATGTATCTAGGCTAAAATTACAAATGTCATAATTTATTTTAAAATGTTAATTTCATTTTACAACTAGTACTCTGTGTCTCTAGTGATATATTGCACATTTTATATTGATTAAAACCATATTACACCGTTATTACACCCATGTTACATAAAGACAAAATCTGGCTGTTTCCCAAATAACAAAGGAACCATTTTAGGGTTAGAATTAAGTGTTGCCTTCATAGACGTGCACTCATGTTATACTCATGTTATTTTCTACATAATGGGAGCAAGGTATTTGCAGTTTGTTCTTTTTTAAGTTCCAATGCCGGTTTAAATATAACATTTATAAAACAACTTTTTACAAACTAAAACTTACAGTGCGACCGCAATCCCCATAAATATACTCCCATTAAACCCAGAAGCCCTTCATTTGTTCTTGAAGAATGTCTTTTTTCTCAACATTTATTTAAAACAGATATATTCTTTACACTTCTAACTGCTCTCTATGCTGTTAATGTGGATTAATTAAACAAATGATATTCTATAAGCCGATCAGTAGCTTTCCTTATCATCTAATTTAATCTAATTATAGATGGGTGAAAAGTAGATTGTACTTTCCATCTTAAAGACTGGCCTTGCATGTGAGAACACAACACACGCTGATGTACATACTGTACCGTATGCCAGAGTATAGATTATGTAATCTACTGTGGTTCTGGGATCAATTCAATATTATAACAGAAAAAAACGTAGGGAACAAGAGTCAAAACTCAGATTCTCTTTGCATACAAATCAGCATGTTTCAGGTGGTGATTCATGTATAGCATATACCCTATATAGACATGCACATATTTCCATAATTAAAGTGCCGGAGCCATTCTTAGGGGCTTATTCCTGCGGAAAAATGCAGATGTGCTCCACAGTGCCTGCATCGAGCTGTCAGAGTCATTGTTCTCAACCTGAGGAGCCTTGCAAATTAGCCGCTTTCAATGCCAACTGCCACCGCGGCTGGAGAGAGGTATGCATGGCTGCTGTTGGAAAACTCCTGCAGGTATGCAATACGTTTGGAGAGGACTTGAATAATGGGCTTTGACAGCTTTTTCTTAGCACTTTTGTTTCTCTTATATCAAGCCTCTGACTGTAGGCACTTTCCTAAAACACCCCTGCAGGCATGGCTTTATGTTATCAATGATTAATGTGCGAGCATTGTGAAGGCCAAAATCTGCTCCATCATGGAAGGACAGCTGTCAGATGTACAAGGGGGTTATGGAGCGAGACCAAACGCTGCCAAAATAAGGGTTGTGACCTGTCTGTGTAAGACATCCAAGAATAGGAGTTCTGATCTCATCTCTGTAGGATCAATATCCCTGCTACATTATTCTGACAAAGTATCTCTTTGTACATCAGTTGCTTAATACAGCCTCCAAACTGACAGCGTGAATCTGCGGCTGTTTAACACATTCAAAGTCTCTCTATGTTTTTTTTTAAAGCATAGAAGGTATAGAACAAAAGTAGCATTTTGCTCAGACCTAAGAACAAAAGGCTGTGTAAATTAGGGCTTCATTGGCTATATTAATAATCATCTGTGCCTTCTCCTTTGAGAGGCCTTGTGATATGGAGTATCATTAGACATGCAAATAACAGCTCCATTTCCCCGTCCCTGGGATTAGGAAGGAAAGGGAGAAAAATGAAGAAGAGGCATGGCTGTGGCAGAAACAATTAAGCCGTCCTCTTCGCAGAAGCACTTGGCAGCCGGCTACAGACTGGTAAGGGAGGTGGAAGAGGGAGGGGGGGTCTTGGCTAGGCAGCAACGTCAACACGCTTGTCTGAGTGAATGTGCAGTCGTTTTTTAGGATGTCAGATCACCTTGGAGTGGACGGCAGCAACGAGAACAAGCGCTCCCTCTGGGTGTCGTGATGCCACTAGACAGGGGGAAAGTAGAAAGGAGTCATCCGTTGTTTTAACGCGGGGATGACACGTTCCTTTTATCTCGTACCCTCACCTCACATGGGCGACCATCGCCGCTCAGAGCCAGAATCCCCCCAGCCTTTGAACGCCACATTAGATGCACATCCAAGGCATCTTTCTCGCTAACATAATCATATCCTGTGGCTAAACAGGGCAAACTTTTCCCTCCACGAAAACCAAGAAATATAAATGATACAGAAGGCCCTCCTGGAATACTCGAGATGAAGTACAACTAAATATTTTCATACACTAAAATGAAAGTCATTTACCTGTTCCTTTGGCGCTGGGGAGAAGGAGGGGAGTGGGCATGGAAATTGCCTCGTAACCCATTTCCCTGATTCCCTTGATACCCTCACTTCATTTCCAAGTTATCTTTTTCGTATCATGAAAACAAAGCTACCAGAGCTGGGGGACACAAAATCAATCTTTGTCTGTTAAAAGGTTACCCAAAGAAAGTAAGAAAACAGGTGAGGCCTAGAGGGTGTTGAAGCTGGGAGATTAAGCAGGTTGAATTATCCGTGAAACAGGACAGAAAAAAGAACATCTCAATGAGAAACTGCAGATGAAAGCCCACCAAGTTCAGTCCGTCACGCCAAAGACGGGACGGTGAGTCGCGGCCCCCCCCGAAATGCTCACGTCTCCTCACATCTTCTCTCTCCCTCCCTGCTCTCGCTCCGTGTCTTTTTCTGGAATCGCCCGTCGGTAATGTCAACAGACATTTCACGCCACAGTGCCGGTGCATCAGCCGAGCTCACATTACCCCTACCTGTGATTTACATCAGAGAAGAGGCTCATGGGGGATTTTCCATGCCAACGAAACAGGGGGGGGGGACCCTGGGGCTTGACGCAGTAAGGCACTCTAACAATGGTGGCACGGACCACCCGGCTGAGAGAGGCTTTTACTGCAGACAACCTGCATGGCTGCATTCCTTTCCTTTATATTGGTGACAACCCTCTGAACATGTATGTTCATTTGTCCTTATAGCTTCATATTTATATTATTATAGTATACAGTACATATTCCAAGCAACAGTATTTAACTTTATATATTCTATTGTGGTTTGCACTATTTTTCTGCAGTATTTAATGTATTTTACATTTATGTGAGGTATATTTAATGTTGCATTGTTGTAGCTTAAACTCAAGATTGATCAATACACTGTAGCTTTTGTGCTTATGACAAATAGCCAAATATCAAAGCAAGGGTTTCTACATCCACATATAATATGTTCATGTGTATTTCGACCTGTGTATCATTTAAATAAATAAAGTAGATTGAATATCCAGTAAATATCCTTAAAGTAAAAACCATACAAGAGCAATCGAAGATAAATACGAGGTAAGTCGACAAGTTACAAGATGTACAGGGATTCAGAAATGATGGAGGGAAAGAAATCCGAATATCCTAACCCTTTAAAACACTATTTGAATAATACTTCACATTTTGTTTAAACATTTTAAATGATTTTATCTGACCTATTGGTCATAGCAGAACCTCTATCATCCCAGAAAATGACACTGACAGGCTAAAATCTATTATTAAACTAAAAGCCCAAATCAAGCTACATCTACAATAACACTTTGAATCCCAACATGTGTGCTGTCTGAGCTTTCCACACGTTCACGGGGACATGTTGCGACGGTTGTCATGTCCGGAGCTAACGAGCGGGGACGCCGCGTTTGAACGACATGTCATTTGTCTTCCATAATAAGACATGAGAGCTCGCAGACGTTTGAAGGAAGTCAGCATCACAAAACGACTCCTTCCTGGAAAGACACACAGCGGGGAATGCCAGGAAATCTTTTTGTTTTGGAGTCACTGTGCATACGTCCCTAACAGGCCTCTGTGTGATAGATATGTGCATCCTTGCTTGCTAAAATGGGTAGAAAAAAACAAGCTTCAGTGTGTGTGTGTGTGTGTGTGTGTGTCTGTACAAATGCCACCTCCCTATTACAGCTGACTGCTAGATGGATGCTGGCTGTCACACCTGCCTGACTTTGTTCCTGCCAGATGCGATGGGGTCACGGGGATAGCGCCCAAACACTCATCAATCTCAACCATTGTCCAACATCCTTTCGGCTCCCGCAACAGCTTCCAATATCCATTTAGTCGCTCCAGATGCTGGCAAAAAATGCTTACACACAGAAACGGGGTGGCCATACATATTGACCTGCACTGTCCTTACGGAAGGTTAAAAAAACAAAAAAGGAAGGACGCCACATGATCAGGAATTGATCCTTGAGAGCATGGGACCATTAGGGGTTTGAACTTAAACTGTACTTTCAATTTTGAAAGTAGGGTTAAGGTTACAGAGATACAGCAAGATAAAATACTTGGTTGGGGTCTAACTGAGATACATGAAATAACTAAACCCTAATCCACAAATCAAAAAATATATAAAGGATGAACAATATTGTTGTGCTATTAAGTTAACAGATAAAGGATACATCGTTAATTCCTATAATCACATAATTACCCCGTCTAACCGAAGGGTCATTAGTACCGTTTTGTGTTCAATAGCTCAACAATTGTTCTCATTTATTGTCAAATATATGATCCTAATTAAAAATGTCAGGGTTATTTTTTCCATATAACATTTTGAGTTTATTAAGTTATTATTCATCTAAATTGGTTTAGTTGTTGCTATCCTTTTTATTAGGGATAAGTAAGAAACGTTATGATCTGGTATTTTACAAGTAGTAGGATTAGTTGGTATTTATTAAAAGAAATACACTTAAAGCTTTACATGACAACATATGTATGTCTATGGTTTCCTTCTACATGTAATTCTATTGTTAGTAGAATAACAGGCAGGAGAATAACTGGATTTCCAAAGGCTGCTGTCGAGTGGGGCGCTGCGAGCAACCGGAGCTCTTTTCATTTGATAACATGAAAGCCAAATGGAAGAGCTTGGGAGTCACATTGAGAGAAGAGAGCGGGGGGAACTGGAAGGTCTAAAGGACGCAGGTATGAAACAAAACCAATCACATAACATTAACAAACAGTTCCAGGGGATTTTTTGGAAGAGGTGAATATAGCCGGGATGCAAAAAGTTTGGGCTGCGTATCCGAAAGCGAAATAATGTGTTGGTCGTACACAAACAATTGTTTCTCTTTGTGAATGCAACAAACTCAATTAGATTTGAAATACACTTCTGGCCTCGTAGTAGCAGTACACAGAGAGAAGCCAGAAAGTCATTTCCATCATTCTGGCTCGAGTTTTCCCGGAAGCGGCACTTCAGTAGCCAATCCGCTAATGGGATGGAGACAGAGTACATTTGTATCCCTCTTTTTCCTCCTTCCTGTCCCAAAATATAAACGTTTGGATGAGTCTGTAGTGAAATATTTATGGCAAAAAAAATGGGGAACAGAGCTGAGAGATCGTCTTTGAGCATAGCAAATCATTTGTGTTTATAGTTTCTTGGTCAACTATTGCTTTGGGTCACGCTGTCGTATTCCAGAAAGATGTTTTTTGGACATGGCGGACTTACTCAGGGTGCTAAAACGCTCTACAAATAGTAATGGTGTGAAAATACACACCTCGCTCACACTTCCTTCGCTCTGTCTCCCCCCCCCTCTCCTCAGCGGCGTCTTTTCCCTTTCTACATTTTCATTCCTCAGCTCTTTTTTGTCTAAATTCCCCCGCGCTCCTCCTCCGGGCCTCCTGAGGGTTGGGGAAATAATGTACACAAACCTAACGGGCAGGACGGGATAAGAGCCGCGTGTTGTTTACGGGAGGAAAAGTGGCAAATGGAGAGAGAAGGAAGAAATCATCCCAGCGTGCGTTTTCCATTCCCGCACCCGCTTTAATTGTGAGGAAATCAGAAAGTTGGGAGTATTCCCCGCAGTATGCAGATGCGCTTTGATGCTGTCACTCACACGGTGTGGGGCTTTTGATTAGGCCTTGTCTCAGCGCTGGAGGATCATGACCACACTTGGCAAGCAGGAGCCATTAGAATCCCACAAACTCCCCCCTCAGTCGCTCTTTGTCTTTCCCCCATCGCACAACTGGGTCATCCACTGAGAGAGGTTTGATCCTGAAGGTAGCACCATTAATCACTAGTGATGCAGAAGAGAAGGGTCCAGGGTTAGGGGATAAAGCTGGATATTGTGGAATAAGTTCAAATTTAAAAGAGGACAAACTATTGTGTACACTTACAGTGGGGATTAGCTTCAATGATTAGGTGAGAAATAACTAGGCATTTAGTATTTCCAATTCATGCCACTTCACTCTTCTACTCCTAAATATTTTACTCCACTATATTATTGAATAGCACATACTTACTCTACAAAATTAATATTCACACAAATCTGAATATTTTCTTTCTCCCAGGGGACATTGAGTTTTGTGACAGTTGATACATTTTTTAAGGAAATCTAAAGAAAAAAAATTGAAATAAATATATACATAAATATTCGATGTCAAAGGAAGAATGTGCAATAAAATATAAAATAATAAAAATATCTAATTCTATTATAATTGTATATAAGTATGTTTAGGACAACTCCAACTCACCTACTGGAGTATACAATGTTACAAACTAATGGATCAGTTATAACACTTTATAATGGACCATTCCACAAAGAAATTACTTTAATCTTTGATACAGTAATTTAAATGCTGCTACGTACTCATACGTATAATTCTGAAAAATACAAAATGTTTGTGTAATGTTGTTACTAAAGTACTGGATGTAAGTGAAAACATAATGGAGGATCATCAGATATCATCAGATCATCAGATAACATGTTCTCCAGTATCATAATATGTGCAGCATACTGTATGCGCCCACATCTTACATCACCAAATAGCAAAGTTGTTCTTTAGGTGCCCTATCCGTGTGCTTGGTGTGTGCTTAGAACCTATGAAACATCAGGCAAAGCTTCTTCTCCATGCAAGCATCTTCCAACTGTGGCTCCACAGCATCCTATTAGATGAGATGCACATAAGCTATTTCCCCAATTCTTCTCCTTTGTTGCAGTCATCCCGCTCTGTCTCTCCCTGTGTTCCATCGGTGTCTCCTGCCAATAAGGGCTAAGAAAGTCATTTACAAAAGTGTCTTAGAAGAGGTGCCCTTCATCCTATCCCTTCAATAGATGGGATGTCATGGTTTTTTTTAGTTGTATCTCGCTCAAGGACTCGGTGTGGATCACTCCCTCTACTCCATTACATTAGAAGTAGTGTTCCAATCGCTGACAATCTGGAACACTCAGACACTCAGCTTTACCTTTGAACCGAACAGAGAGCCAGTTTGTTTCCCGATATCTTGCAAGTATTCTCATTTTTATAATGTACTGTAAGAATGCAAAGTCCTTTAAAGGCCACAATCACAGTGTGGGACAGATAAGATGTGAGAGTGTTGTGCACACAGTGGGGCAGATTGATCTGTTAAACCTTTTAAGAAAGAGTGTAACATTTGAAGGTAACATGCCAAGCAAATAGCGTCTCATTACCCTGTGCTTTTAGCCAGTATTTAAAATATGTAATTTGCAGTCAGTTGGAGCAAGAATTGGCAAAAGTAGTCTTCTGCACACACATTAAAGATCGACGCCAATAGCCACAATTATATTGAAATGATTAGCGTCGTTATCGGGTTGACTATAGCATAGTGACTTACCCTTTCCCCTGATCATGGCAGCAGGGATTGTAGCCAGGCACAGACTCAAACTCATTTCGGGATGCACTGACAGGAAGCAATGACAGTTGAATCATGACAAATACATGAACAAAGCTCCCTTACATGTCATTTAAAAAAATACATGAGAAAATGATTTATTTCCTTTCCGTCGATGGCACTCATCTGCAACAACATTAGAGAGAGTGCAATCTCTTTTTAAGAATCGGACCTTGGGACGGGGCAGATAGTGATTGCATATGTGACTTGCTCGCAATGACACATTTTGAGTTGTATACACTGTTGGAAAGAGGAGATTCTTAGCCTTCTAATGATATCAGGATTGTTTTTCTACTCCAAATATTAAGCGAAATATGTCACGTTATATAATGACTGTAACCGAGTCATCATTTTGAGAAAAAGGCCTTCAAAGTTTCCTCTTCTCTGGAATGCATCGATCTGACAGAGGGAAAATATTTTCGTTTGGATTACTGGTCTGGGGGAAGCTCGCGAGTGTGTGTGTGTATACGTGTGTGTGTGTGTTAGTGCGTATCCCGGGGAAAACACTCACAAGAAACACCGGCTGTTGTTATGCCTGCGGTGACGTGCCTGTCATCTTCCCTTTACGAGCTTCAAAAAGGTATTTATGTGATTTTGGAAATAAAGGTTTGATATTATGAAAGCCAAGACTGTGTTTATTTAAAATCAAACAAAACACCCGAACCCCGAAAAACTATTTTTTTACGCAAATCCACGTTTATTTTTTAAATGAGCCGTTGCGACTTCTGACTGATTTCGATAGAGCGGGTCATGATGTGCAATTCATGGAGCTTTAGTGACTGGAAGTTATGATATGTACATTTGCACAATAATGACTATAGAAAAGGGAAAAAAGAGTTGCTGTGGTGTATTCCTACCAGGATTAGGGTTAGGGTTAGGGTTACCTTGACATGTGCATCCAAACAAGAAATACGTTCCCTGAAGTGTTGAATACTTCCATTCAGAGTGGCAACAGCTGGACATTTCATTTATTTATTTGTTTGACTTCGAGTTCTCAATCATTAGTATCATGACCATTGATCCTGTTTTGCATATCCAGCGAAAAGCAGCCCCAGGCCTGTAGAAAGGCATTCTAGAAGCAGTCCAGGGTTCAAAGGGTTAAAACAATGTTTGTCCATTTGTGCGGTGGAACATTTTGGAAAGCGACAGAAAGAGCGAAGCAGCGATTCATGTGCCACAGAGCGACAGAGAACCAGAGACAGAGTGACACTTACAGAGCGGATGACACTTCCACTCTGCCGCCCACTCCTCTGCACGACCACACTTCCTCTCCACCTCACCCAAGTCCCGGGGACATCTTCCACGCTGGGTGTCACAGCAGACGGATGACTAGCTTCAGCAGCACCATGCCATTTCCCCTCCTCACACTAAACTGTATCACCCCCCCGCCCTCCTCCTCTTCATCGTCTTACCGGCCTGCCGGGCCTTGCTGCTTCTTGGCCTGGACTGTGATTCCCCCACACACATTCATACATGCACACTTACACACAAGTACACACCAGTCCATGCTTCTCGCTTTCTTTCTTTGATTTTCGCTCTGTGGGGAACTGCGCGGCCAGCCACATTCATCCCACTAACCATCTCCAGGAGCCTCTTCTCCCGGGCTAAGTGAGGACCAGATTGCACTCGCAGTCCTGCTAAAGTTCACGCCAGGAAATGTTCCGCACAGGCCTCATGGCTCAGAACATCGGCAGACTATGGTCGTCATGGTTAAATGTGTAAACTGCGGAACATTTACGAAATACATTACATCAAATGTTACATTATTTAGTCAGGACTCTTTGGGGTCACTTCTCACTGAGTATACCGTTTGTGCATTATTTTCGTGTACAATGTTTTGTACATGGTGTCAGTTAAGTACTATTTGGTAAGATTGAAGCAACCAAATGACTTGGTAAGGATTTGGAAAAGAGCATGGTTTTATTCAGAATATGTACGTATTTTACATTATTAGGTATGCAAGGGCTAGGGTTAGGATTTCTATGATATGCTAATAACATAAACCAAGTTAAGTACTTTACTACTCGGTTAGATTGAGGCAATCAAAGTACTTGCTAAGATTACGGAAAATGAGTCAGATTAAAAAGAGAATACACAATACATTCACATAAAATATTAGGGTTAGGGTTAGATCTACAAGTTATTGTTTTACTAGGGGCACTGTGTTTACTTTACATGAGTGACACGTTCGGTAACTTAAAATGAATCAAGGTTGAGTTTTTATACCCAATCATCCACTATGAACTCCTCCCTACGTGGACTTAGTCGCTCTTTAGAGTCACTTTCGTCTATACTCATTACTATACCCACGAGTTTCTTTCCAAACTGACTCTAGAGGGGTATTTGGAGCATCATAGCTCGACTGTTGGGGCCACTGACCAAGCATCAATATTTGATGGTTTAGGAGTGTGAACGGTTTGTAAAACAGCAAGAAATCCATGAATGCTGATTTGCAAACTGCACTCTTGACCTCACATCCCTGTTACAAGACTTTCTGAGGTTATAAATGATAGATGGTTTGAAGTGCCTTGACTGCTGTGGCTTGAGTGCAGCAGAAAGACATTTGGCCCCATATATCCTCACACACGGCCCTAAGCTGTGTGCCCATGCAGCTCCCACTACCAGTAATTATTATTAGGCCAGTTTCAACCACTGCCAGGAAATTATCATAAGCAGCCTACTGCTGTTTCCTCTGCCTTCCAATGATTGGAGAGTAAACCCGAGAAAAAACTAATTCGGGCATAACACAAATGCTACCCCCCAAGACAGCACACAACAAACAGAATATTCAAGAGAGGGGAACAAACTATGGAAAGGGATGAACAACGGGATCAGAAAGCAGCACGCTCTTCCAAATCAAAATGTGCCACCAATTTGCTCTTGTTCAGATTTCTGGTGGTTTCTTTGTGTCCCTCTGTCAGAGTGTGGAGGGCTCTGAAATGAAGCCCTTTGACAACACATGCACAGAAAGAGGGGGCTCTACCAGCAATGCAAACCACCATTAATTCTTATCAATACTCGTGCATTAGAGTTCATTTGCAGAACTGCATTAACGCCTCTGCTAAAATCCACCCCCTCGCCGTCTCCCCTTTAAATCTCCCATAAATCTCCCTTTTTTGTACCAGCGTCATCTAAGCAACGTTTCAATTTCTGGAGTGAGAAAAGGACAGGGGGTAAAAAGCCTCTTCCAGTATTACATATTTTCTACTTTATTACCAGTCTTCTGGGAAAATGGGGGCAGCCTTTGCAGCCTGGCTATCTGTTTACATTTTCTTTACAAGACTATATTGGAATTATAATTGTGTTGTATGGCGCCTTCTTTTGGTGCCTTGCTCTGTTTAAAGGTCCTGTGGACCTGGGGAGATGAAGAAAAATGGCCCCCTTTTGAGGGATTCGATTACTGAGGAAGAAAATGCAGCTGCACACAGGCCCATTCTTTTTTGTTTTCCTCCAGGTGCCAATCTCTGGAGATGCTCGATATTAGAGCCAGAATGGAACTGAAGCAAACACAGTGTGTGGAGATAATTTCTTTCTGCAATTAAGGTGGGAACAGACAAAGGGAAATATAACTGTGATAAGGGTCATTATGAAAAGATAATACAAATGAGTCGTGTTTCCAGAAGTTAACACTGATTTGGCAGGAGTTATGTTTTAGTTTTCTTCTCAAGGTTCCCAGAGGTCACAGTGTTGAAGCGCTGCATGTTTTTAATGCTACACACATATTCTGCTCAGTTTCAGGTTCATATTTATATGTAGTGTCTCTACTGTGACATGTCTCCATGCTTTAATGTTCACAACGCTCTTTATTGTTCTAATACTGCCTGTGCTGCCACACCTCTTCTCACCCTCTGTCTGAAACCAGAGCCCAGTCTGCTCTGATTGGCTAGCTGTCAAGCTCTGTTTTGATTGGTCAACTGATAAGACATGTCCCACCCCTTAGCACATACAATGTGTTGGAGCGCTAGCCGATAGAAGTGCAAATGTTACATAGTGATGTCACCATCTTACAAAAGTAAACAAAGGAGTCCAATGGAAGCATTTCAGGCAGGGGGGAGTGTGTGGGAGAGAAACTCCCTCTGGAGGGAACACAGGGGTTGTATCCTTTGCAGACCACTTACATGCACAAAGAGCTATATAACACACTACAGGAAAGCGAAAAACCACACAAAGTATACAGGGGCTCCTTTGATGTTGCCTGGTTACCATGTTAAAAACCGGCCTTTAAAATAAGAAAAACATTCAACCAGTTTTTTTAATCCAGCCTGTTATATTTCATAACAGTGAATGTTGTGTTGAAACTAGGGCTGTCAAGTTAACGCGTTAACGCAACAAAAACATTAACGCCACTAATTATTTTAACGCGATTAACGCATGTGTATTTTTTGTCCTAGGCCGCCCCGTAGTTTCAGAGCGCATCGAGTTTAAAATACCATCTACAAGCTGATGCTGACAGCTTGCGGCAGACCACACTTCCACGCTCACCGGCGGGCACCGACTGGCCATCGGGAGGACCGGGAGGGTGTGTGTATGTGTGGCCCGAGCGAGCGAGAGAGAGACCTTACGTGTATTGCTGTTGTTAGCATCTGGTGCTAGCTAGCAGCGCTAATGGATATAAGGAGCTGTTTCAATGAAAACAGAGGAGCGACATTTCGCCGACAACTGCGCCGAGCACTTGACTTTATGCAGGAAGCCAGACAGTGGGACATTGTACGATAAATCAGCACACTCAGCACGGATAGTGCGCAACATGATTGCAGCGTCCAGGCAGCTCCCGTTCGAGTATATGCCTTGAGTTGCACATATCTCCAACGAACACACACACACACACACACACACACACACACACACACTTTGTATTGTATTGTATGAGAGAGGTTCCAGGTTGAATTGAGGCGGATATTTGTAATGTTCAGAGGTTGTTGTGTTTAATATTCATGAGAATATTTGTCATTGTTCAAATTATAATAAATATTTGCATAAAGCATATTTGTCCATTCATATGTTGATAAGAGTATTAAAAACTTGAAAAATATCCCTCTAAGGTACATTTAGAACAGATCAAAAATGTGCGATTAATTTGCGATTAATCGCGATTAACTATTTGAATCGACTGACAGCCCTAGTTGAAACAAACTGGACACGTCCATTTGAATAAAATAGTGTTGCAAAGTCATATTTCCAGTTTGCAATACACTGCTCTTGTTTTGATAGGATGTATCATCTATTAAACAGAAAAATTAATTAGTTTTGTTTCCCAACCATCTTTCCAAAGAGCAGAGAAAAGGGGCTTTATCGGCTGGTGGAGACACAATGTGACATGCAGGTTACACAAACACGGTGTAAATATTCCATCACAATATGGATAATTGCTGATATTCCTGCGGCTCGACAACATTGCGTAGTGCAGTCGGGTGAAACGGTGAATTTGTATATTTAATAATATTAGGAATTCATTAAAAGACAAAGCCACGGAGCCCAGAGAGCAACCACAGTGTGCAGTGGGAACAAAAGTGATGAGTTCAAGCTTCCGAAACTCATGTCCATTTAACTGATGATTTCTAATTTTATTATTCTTATTATTTTTTGCCACCAATGAGTTTGCCATTTTATACAACAATTTCCTGTGTAATATCATTCCATCAATAAGTAATTACTTGCTTGGCAAATTGCTGTGCAAAATGTTCAACGGAGGGGAGAAGATCCATATCAATTGTTCATTTGCATAATGCAAATGAATCCACAGAGAGGAAAAAAAAAACGTTGCTGCCATCGCTGACAGTTGGATGCCAGCACTGCTGCTGGAAAAACACAAGTGCCTTTACTGCAGAGCGGCACAAAGGTCTACAGCGCTCCGCCGTTAGGAGCGGGAAAGTAAAGTCCATGCCTCGAGCTGATAGAACAATTTATCTCAGTTTTAGTTTTTTACGAATACAATTATAACTGGAGAAATAAGTGACAGTTGCATCAGGGGTTTGTGAGCAGTTGTCCATTTGTTAGAACTCTTGCTTTAGCCGAGGATGAACTCCCAACACTCCATTAGGCTTTCCCCCTGATAGAGTAACACCATTGTAGGCCCCGTTTACTTATGCAGGAACCGGCCCCTTCTATTTGCTTCTAATCAACTGATAAGACGAAAGGCCTTTTCTCCAGCTCATGGAGGATGAAAACCAAACTCCTAATGGTCATTAGTAGCAATTATGCTCCGTAACTGGCACCACCCCTCTCTGCTTTTGCTGCGTTGGCTGCTTTTAAGCTCGATGTGGATGCTAGAGGGACCGCAACTCGGAGCGTTTCAGGATATACTTTGAGTTTCGTGTCTGATTGCCCGCTGTGATTGGAATAAGTTGCGTACACATTATCCAGTCCCTGTGTACGTGTGTTTTCTTGATTTTAAAGCGTGGTTCCAGTGTCAATTGGCTGCATAACTCAAAAACAGCCCTCCACTCTGAAAGCATCATTACCACAGCACTCTGACTTCAATGTAATTGCGGCGTTGTCAAAGGCATCTTGAGGACACGACGCGGAGCCACAGAGTGTCCGTCCCGGAGCGCAGCAGCACCCCCCAATTAGCTAAGTCAGCTCCTTTGCTACAGGATTCAAGAGACGTTGTGATTCTTATGCAAAAACCACCATGATCAAACGGCCTCTGCCCTAATCCCCGGAGTCGAACCTGGGGAGTGTGATCCTTATCGACAAATGCAGAGCCGCTGCAGAGTCGCTCATTAAGTATGCGCGGAGACCTCTCTGACGCATTTTCCCTGCTCACCGCCACTGATGCAACAAAGGCAGGAATCCCGCTCCTGGTTTTGCATTGTGTATGTTCACACACGCACACACACACACACACACACACACACACACACACACACACACACACACACACACACACACACACACACACACACACACACACACACACACACACACACACACGATCGGAATCTTCGTCTGGATCCGATGCTGTAGTAATACCGTTCGGGTTAAATCCCTGTTCTCATCTATCTTGTTGATCCGTTTATGAATCCACCGAGATCTCTCCTGAGAAGCTCGATGAATAACTGGATAATAAATGGCATATTATGGATATTATTGTTGACATATAAATAGAATCGCACTCTTGATCCGTCGACTTTTGTAGGCGTGTGTGAGCAGCAGCCTGTACTGTGGTGTACTGTAGGATTCAGCTGTGTAAACAGGACGACAGAAGAGCCTCACACACACACACACACACACACACACAGCACTCAGCCGAACGATGAAGGCCATTGTCTGAAAACTAATAAAGAGGTATCGTGTTTCTGCGGCGGGGTAATTACACATCCAAGGATATCAGCAGAGTATTTATAAAAAGAAACACCGGGCATCAACAAAAAAGGAAAAGGTCATCAAGGCAGATATGACATTAGCATTTTGACTGCGGACACATTTGTGTCTGCTCACACAGGTAAAAGATAATGTCATGTTTTCTTATCTGGCCACTCAATGTGTGTGTGTTTGCGCCTGTGTGTTGGTGTTTATGTGCCGCCGTGTGCAAAGAAGAGACACCGATAAGCTCGCCACATCTTGGCAAGTGGTGATTCAGGCGGGCGCCGGCTTCTGTAAACACTGGGAGCGCCGCACAGATTGAGATGGAGGGAAAGAGGACCTGTGTGACTGCCTCCATCCAGATGGAGGCTACAATGGTGTTGGGGTTGGCCCAGGTTGTTTTCCCCCTATCTCCAAAAACCCTGGATGAAAACCCATTTAGAGATCTGTGGAGCCATTCAAAAATCGCTGCCTCATGTTTCCCACGTCGTCATCAGCTAACAGCGTCGTGACACAGATAAAGAACAGAAAGTAACATGAAAAGGCACCGGCCATTTGGCAGAGTGTTCCCTCTTCTTCTCGTGAGACTAGCGGGGGGTTCCCTCTCCAAGAGACGGCTCCTCGTACTTGTGAGATTTTTGAGTACACTTCTTGCTAAAGAGAATTTCCTCAAAGGATAATATTGTTGGCAACCTTCTTAAATTCTGAAAAGGAAATCAAGCTCTTATTTATATTTGTTTAACGCCACTCAGCTCTATTTTTGATAAATGTATACCATGAATGAATACAAGCCGCATTGTGGCGCTACATGCAGGTTAACTGGTGAAGTGGACATTCTAAATGGCCCGTAGGTGTGAATGGGAGTGTGAAGGTGTCAATGTGTGTAGAGCCTGTGATAGATTGGCAGCCTGGAAGGCGTACCCCGCCTCATGCCCAGTGCATGCTGGGAGAGGTGCCAGCCTCCTGTGACCCTGAGCAGGATAAGCTAAGAAGATGGATAGCTCTATTATATAACAGCCACTTAGGTTGCTACTTATAATTATTAAAAAGCTTTTTATTATTTAAAATTGAAGTGAAATGAAAAATGTTGCATTTGGTCAATCATTTATAAAAATAGTCAATTTGAGTTTTTTCTTCAGCAGTGCCCTTTACAGTAGTGTTCTCAATGGGATCCCATTTAGTTTGAATGACAGTGTCAGCACTGTTATGGGATTGGTGCAAATGATGTGTGAGCGAGCAGTACAAAGAATGTGTTCACTTCATTTCCAATGACCACTCAGACAGTTCAATAGCTATGGGCTAATGGTTAGCTGTTGCTCAGTCCCAAGAGTCATTTGGACACAACACTAAGTGTGGAAGAACTGCCAAAGTCTCAGCAGGTGTTCTTATATGGAGACTTCCATCTTGTGTAAATCAGTGCTAATTATTAGCAATCTGGGCTAACACTTTCTAAATGCAAGTAAGTGGCTGTCACCTAGCTTGGTAGCATACGCTTTTCGGAGTACAAACTTAAAGAGACAGTTCACCGCAAAATCAACCTCTCACCAGTAGTACTCTTTATCAGTCTAGTTTTGGTGTGATTTGCCAAATATTGGAAATATAGAAAGGTAGAAGTTTCGGCCTTCTTTCCAATATAAAGCTAATTGTTCCAACATAGCTTTGTAGATTGGACATTTTGAGTGGAATCCAAACTTCTTACCTCTATTACTTATTATCAATCTGGATTGTGTCGAGGTTGATTAAGGCGAGACACCCCAGGTGAATAGGGTAATTTTTTTAACTTAAAGGTATCAGCTAGAAATTTCTCCAGTTAATGTCTTACAATAAGGCAATTGTCTTTTGTATTACAAGTTTTCTGAAATAGCATGTTTAAATATGCAAATTAGCCATTATCTCATTAAATATGCACATATTTTAACACATTTCAGGAATCGAAATCTGAACTTTGGATAAAGCCAGGTTCCAAATTCTTGTTTCATTTTGTAGTCATATTAGTATCTAAGGCTTTTACAGAAGGGATATTGGATATCTCTTTTTATCACTCAATAAATCAGAAAATACTGTCAACAGCCCTAAAATATCCATTTTCGCCATGTTTTTAGGTATACAATGTTGTATAATTCAGGCTATGAATTATATATGAACAAACCCTTCTGTAAAAGCCTTCATAATATTGATAGGAATATAACTGGAAGGTTTGGTGTCTCTACATGCTTCTGAAGTTGAAATTTCTAACTCAGAGTAGGAGAAAAAACTCATTTTGAGAAAACGACCTTTAAAGATAGCAGTGAGGCGCTAGCTAAACCCTCCTGTTCTCTGGATGACAGCTTGCGCATCGACGCACTCCGTGAAGGTGTTTCATGTTCGGAGTCATTTGTTTTTTGTATAACCTTGCTTCGTGCAAGTGACAATTGTTGTCGTCTTCTCTGTGAACGTTTTTTTCGCCGTTCTTTTGCGATTTTGAGATTTCAATTTCTAGCGGAAAGCTAAACAGGAAGTGTTTTAGCACACCACGTGACGCATCTGAACGAATCACGTTGTCAGAAATTGACACCAGCCAATGAGATTTCGTTTCTTGGTTTGAGACCCCTTTGTGCTTTCACGATTGGTTGCTGATACAAAGGAAATGACCATATTTGGATCCGATGAGATTGTGCAGGAGAGACGGAGCTTTCCAACGATATCTCTGTTGACATGGTGCACACAGCGGTCGCGGTACTTTATGTTACGTTAGAATGCTAACTTTTGGTGAATTTAGGAGAAATCTACAGACGCAAATAGACAAACTATAGTAAAATAAACACTTAAATGTGTATTTTGTACGTTTTACTTCCAAAAGCCTGAAAGAAAACATGTTATGGAATCAAAATAGCACAAAATCTCAAAATTGACCAGTACTTGAAAAACGATGTTTTTGCCTGCCGTGTCTCGCGAGACACCCCAGGTGAATAGGGTAATTTTTTTAACTTAAAGGTATCAGCTAGAAATTTCTCCAGTTCATGTCTTACAATAAGGCAATTGTCTTTTGTATTACAAGTTTTCTGAAATAGCATGTTTAAATATGCAAATTAGCCATTATCTCATTAAATATGCACATATTTTAACACATTTCAGGAATCGAAATCTGAACTTTGGATAAAGCCAGGTTCCAAATTCTTGTTTCATTTTGTAGTCATATTAGTATCTAAGGCTTTTACAGAAGGGATATTGGATATCTCTTTTTATCACTCAATAAATCAGAAAATACTGTCAACAGCCCTAAAATATCCATTTTCGCCATGTTTTTAGGTATACAATGTTGTATAATTCAGGCTATGAATTATATATGAACAAACCCTTCTGTAAAAGCCTTCATAATATTGATAGGAATATAACTGGAAGGTTTGGTGTCTCTACGTGCTTCTGAAGTTGAAATTTCGAACTCAGAGTAGGAGAAAAAACTCATTTTGAGAAAACGACCTTTAAAGATTGCAGTGAGGCGCTAGCTAAACCCTCCTGTTCTCTGGATGATAGCTTGCGCATCGACGCACTCCGTGAAGGTGTTTCATGTTCGGGGTCATTTGTTTTTTGTATAACCTTGCTTCGTGCAAGTGACAATTGTTGTCGTCTTCTCTGTGAACGTTTTTTTCGCCGTTCTTTTGCGATTTTGAGATTTCAATTTCTAGCGGAAAGCTAAACAGGAAGTGTTTTAGCACACCACGTGACGCATCTGAACGAATCACGTTGTCAGAAATTGACACCAGCCAATGAGATTTCGTTTCTTGGTTTAAGACCCCTTTGTGCTTTCACGATTGGTTGCTGATACAAAGGAAATGACCATATTTGGATCCGATGAGATTGTGCAGGAGAGACGGAGCTTTCCAACGATATCTCTGTTGACATGGTGCACACAGCGGTCGCGGTACTTTATGTTACGTTAGAATGCTAACTTTTGGGGAATTTAGGAGAAATCTACAGACGCAAATAGACAAACTATAGTAAAATAAACACTTAAATGTGTATTTTGTACGTTTTCCTTCCAAAAGCCTGAAAGAAAACATGTTATGGAATCAAAATAGCACAAAATCTCAAAATTGACCAGTACTTGAAAAACGATGTTTTTGCCTGCCGTGTCTCGCCTTAAACTACAGAAACGGCAATAAACAACTGTTAAACCCCAAGGTCCCCGTACCACAACACTGTGTCTCAGGGGATCTTAATATTTAAGAACCTATTAATATGTTATTGGAATAATCTCAGCTAACTGACGATACAAACCATTTTCACCAAAACAAAACACAAGTCTCATAAGAAGCATCTAAATGACCCCTGAGCGAAAAATGCTAACGCACTTTGGCACATAACTCAAGATAAAAGATACCCTTATTACTTATCGTAGCTGCACATACAAGATATCCGATTAAAGCTGAGGTTCCACAGATTATTTAGGTATATATATCATCACTGAGTGATCCGAACTCGCGGCAGGGGAAGCAAACTCAGACATCACAACACGTACCTTTACGTAGCTTTTACGGGAGATCCTCTCACCGTAACTGTCAATCTGATCAAAAGACGTGTTCAATGGCATTAAAACGAGAAAAAACGCGGCTGAATCGGTTAATCCATAGGTTGATAATGTTTCTGGGTAATACGTTTCTTTATTTATAATCCATAATTCAATTTGTATGTAAAAATCGGAGAGTAAAAGTTAGCTGCTAATGGTAGCCACCAGAGGTATCGCAGCTTCCGGTCTTGGCTATGCGGCAGTCTCACACACACACATTACCAAATAAGGAGTATGTGGGAGTTCCCCTCGATTCCATTGGCTCTGACGGTTAGAAAGAGATGTCAATCAGCAAAATCGAACAAGGGGGGCCAGGGATAGGTCAAATCCACCCAAATGACCCCAGAAGTGGGTTTCTTTTGCTAAATCTCTCTAAAAAGGTTAAATTTAACTTGTTTTGCCTCAATCTTGTTACAGGGTACTTATTATATGTTTTAGTTTGGATTCCTAAAGCTTTTAGTCTACCATCCCATCCTTCAAGGGTGGTTTTCACTATAAGTAAAACAATTTTTTTGGACGGACACAATCATTTACATTTTTTTACTGTGTTCAATCTGAATTCACTTTAAAATAAAAACATCCATATTGATTCTGACACTTCTACATCCAACTCACAGGTGTAACCTTGCTTTGAGAAAAAAGTATATTAATGTAACCCTTTTAGAAGGGAAGATGTGGTCATTTGTTCTGGGAATGTCATTTTCGAGCCTGAGACCTGAAAAACAGACTCGGGGCTTAACAAGTTTTTCATTGAGAGGCGTTTACTTATTTCGGTGAAACGAATCTGCGTAAAGTTTTAAAAGATGCGGATCATCTCACCTTGATTCTGGTGCATGGCTTATCGTTTTCTGTATGTTTTATAGGTCTATTCTCATCCACCATCTTTGTTTGTGACATAAAGAGTGTAAGGCTGAAGTCGAATAGTCCATTTAGCTTAGGAACCTTCCTAACGGAGTGAAATGACCCGGAAGTCCCTCAGTGGTAGCCATGATAAGTGCCGTTCAAATTCTCTAGATGATAGGAAAGGAGGTTTCAAACTTCCGTTATAACCTCCTTTAGCTTAGGAACCACTGGACCTTCCTTGACGAAAGGAGAGGAGAAAGTGCTGCCCCACAATGCCTTGCGGCCGCAGCATTTGCCGTCACACAACAGTCATTATGACCGATTAAATGATATCATGAAGTTACGGTGCTTATTAAGCATTTTAAAACGTATGTGGTAAGTTGCCAAAGTGCTTTGTTTTGAACGTTCATCAGTATTATAATCAAAAAGAGAAATATGAACGTTAGTTTTTACTGAAATGATCAAATAAAGTCAACATCTCACTGAGCTGTGTGGTTTGTTCAACTTTTAAAAGATGTTTGAATGGTGATATACACAGTGATAGATGTTAAGGACTAACGTTTATAATAAATACATTTGTATTTATTTTAAGATATTTTCATAGTTCATACACTCATACGTATTGGGATCATTTGTATTAATGTGGACCGGAGGGAGAGGGTGACGAGCATAAGTTTCACTTTCCTTTTTTATTTCAATTCCAACTTTGGTCATGAAGAATATGTTTCTCTGTTGTCCACGTTCATAAAGCATAAAGCAACAACATCAGAGCACGGTGCAGAGTCTCTAGATGAGTTTACAGTAGTCCCTCGTTCTTATTAAACATCCATGTTGTAGTCCGCTGTATAGAAAACTGTAGTGTCCATAGTTTCCCCACAGCAGCAGACGCACATTATGACGTCCGCTGGCGCATCATAAACACGTCGGATAGTGAAAGTGCATTCGGATTCTCTAAAGCAGTGGTTCTCAAAGTGGGGTCCGCGACCCCCCGGGGGTCCGTGGCACTCTGCCAGGGGGTCCGTGAAAAGTTTTTTTCACGCAACACTTTTGGAGAGAGAGGACGCTGGCGTTGTCTGTTCGCCGCTTCTCTGTCCGAAAATGTATCTGCCGAGTTTTGGACCAACGTTTCTACCTCAGTTTCCATACGTTCAGTTGCTTGCACACGCTGTTCTGGACACTTTTGTAACACCCGATCGCAACTTTTTACGGAATGCTCCGCTTCCGACCTGTCCACCCTGCAACACCTGCTAATGTTGCTCACCTGCTCCTGCTTCAGGGCTAACGCTATCGCTAACGCCAGTGGCTCCATCTGACGACAAGCCCGATTCTCCGTCTCATTTTCCCGTTTTGAGTCCCGATCCTGCTTCACTGTATCACCTGCTTAGCTGTTTGATTTTGTTCTGCCACAAAAGACACAACAACGGTCCTCTCCACCCAGCCAGTCTGACGGCGATCTGAAGCTCGTGATGGTGGGCTGGCAGTCATCCACAGAGCAGATATCCCTGTCAAACAGCTGCTTGTGACGAATAAAATCTCACTTGAGTGCATTGCCTTCTCAGTGGCTGCCCCCTCAAAGGAGCAGGTCGTGCTGATTTACCGCCCCCCCCCCCAACCTTCCACCTCATTCATGTCTGAGTTGTCTGAGCTTCTCACCTCAATCTGCTCCATGTCCCCATCCACACTACTGCTAGGTGATTTTAACATCCACGTGGACTCCAGCACCTGCACCTTTGCCGCTGTGTTTCTGTAACTATTGGAGTGCTTTAACATCACGCAACATGTCCAAGGTCCCAACCACACTAAGGGCCACACCTTGCGTGTCTTCACTTGCAGAGAGAAGCAATCAGCTTCATGGACTGCCTTGCATCACTCCAATAGTGTCCAGAGCTGGCTGCCATTACAAGTAGTGGTGTGGGATTGTAGCAATGCAGTTGCAGTTGTTTTGCAATTTACTTGATATATGTTGCAATGCAGGCATGTGTTCAATTGTTTATGGCCTGCATTTATTTTGTGATTAGACTTTTATAAATCATTTAACTAAGAGTGACACACTTGATGTGTTATCTTTATGTGTGTGTGTGTGTGTGTGTGTGTTCTGAAATGCACTTCAAATGATCACTTTGCTCTTGATTTCCCTTTGATATTTTGTTTAGGTACAGTGTTACTTGCAGCTAATTGATTGATTGTTTTATGGGTATTCTGTGTTGAGATGGTGCAAATATTTTTAATACATATCTAATATCTTTCTAATACATTTCTCTTGTGTTGTTCTTTCACATAACTAAGACTATAGGAGTGTAAAAAATAGGCTACGTCAGATTATTCCAAGGGACATACATGTCAAATCAAGTCAATTTTTATTGATATAGCTCAAAATCACAAATCAGAATGAGGGGGTCCTTGGTGTATTCTCTATCTTGTAAGGGGTCCTTGGCTGAAAAATAATTGAGAACCTCTGCTCTAAAGTACCGCAGTCTCTTCTCCTAAGTCCTTTTGAATTCTCCTATCCACTATCCCTTAACCCCGTGACGTTTCACTCAGAGGTCAAGGAATAGACGATAGACGTTAGGAGCTGATTTTTGGATTATCTGACCGCAACCTAAGAGTCACGTTTCTGAATGGGACACTCTGAGTGGATGCAGTCACAGCCAATCGGAGTCTGATTCAGAGGGTTGCCTGTCAGTTCCGTTGTTATGTGTACTGAAACGAGAGCCGGTATAATTGCACGTGCGAAAAAAAATAAAAGTTGGAATACGTTCTTTTAGTGTTTTGAAAGCAAACTGAGATATGGCAAGGAAGTTTCCTACAGCTGAGGCTTTGGAGCAGATTTTTCAAGGTGATGAAAATTCAGACGAATCTGCTCAGCATGCCATGTGTGATTGTGGACAGGATATATATCATGTGTAGTCTTCAAAATTGGCAGGACAAAAAATGTCAATTCCTGGCAAAAGAACGCCCATGGACACTGCCCAAAAGAATGGGCATAACTAATGAACAGAATAAGTTAGAATCTTCTAATCAGTTCTGATATAATGATAATAAATTCTTTCAATGTTATGGTTAGCAGTTATTTCTAATCAAAAGAGTTAAAAATTCAAGCTCCGTTTTTGATTTATAGCCAAATATCCCCTATTATAGTGAATATAAATCCCTAATATGAGTGACAGATATCATTAGCTGAGGTTGTGCTGATTTATGGGATGTGGACAACTTGAAATACTGTAAATAAAGGACAATTTATAAGGCAAAACACAGAAATATACAAAAACAGAAATGTCCTATGTGAGGGTTTGAAAAAAAAGGGAAAGGGAGGAGAAAAACAAGTATTGTATGAACATTGGAAGGTAATGTGACATTCTTCATAAAGTTAACAGTTCCTCTCTCAAATATCAGTCGACTGCTGCGGTGGGAGCTTGGGGCTTAGGCACTCCTTCCACAAGTACAAAAGTGACTTCCTCCTCTCGTCAAAGACAACACAGTTGCAGTATCACAGTATCATCACCATAGCTTCTTTCCTTAGGAAAAAAGTCCAAATCCACCTCAGTTCAACTTTAAGTTGTGTTTGAATGAACTTCCTTGCATGTACATCTTCGTAACAAAACCTCCCTTAAGTTTAACCTTGTCTGACGTCAGTGCCGAGTCATAAGCAATTGACCCACGCGGCCCGACCACATTCAAATACTTTGATAACTTAACTAAATGTTCACACTCCTCCTCACATTAGAGCAGAACATCTCTTTTATCAAACTCATCTGCGATGATGTTACACTAATTGGATGTTCTATTATTCATAATAGCAGAAGTTTTTCTTGGAACGCTGCCTTTCATTAAAACACAATGGAGAAGACCGTGTGTTAGCAAAGATTTGTTAATATTTCATCAGACGGTGCATGTCCGATCCACGAGCACAACAACACACGACCGCGGCTAGGATAGAGGCAATTAGCCAGACTTCGATAACAGCCGGCCTCTACTCCCCGAAAAGCTTTTCACATGTTTCTGGCATCCGCTATTCGTCGTCCCCCAACACCTCATCTGGTTGCCATCGAAGCGACGTAACGTGCCGTGTCCATCTTGGTGCACGCGGCGGCTGGCAGACAAAGCACTCACACCAGGATTCTTTGAGAACAATTTTAACATCCAGCACGTCCAGGATCCTGATTCCCATTAAGCATTCATGATTCATCTGGATTTTATATTATAACGTTTTGAATTTTTCATGCATCCCCCCCACCTTCTCCTCCACGTCCCACTCTTTTTTCTGATGTGACAGAAAAAAGAAGAAGAATGAATCAAACATTGGTGTCAAACACACACACAAAGAAGCGTGTGTTTCCATCATCGCCACCTGCATGTTACATCCAGAGGATTTTCTCCTTGAAGTCGGTTCATTTATAAGGCTTGGGCTAGATGTATCACATGCACCTTGGAGACGCAAACACAAGGCAGAGGCTTTATTAGAGGGATACAGGTGTCTTCACAGGCAGACTGAAAGTAAGGTTGGAGGGGAAAAGAAAAGTCTATAAGGTGTGGGTGCCCTTTTACATCTCCTGCTCTCCTCCCGTGGCTTTTTATTTCAGCTCTCTTTTTTTTGTTCTTTCTGCAGAAGGGATCATTAAACCGAAATAATTCATTTGTGAGAAAGGTCAAAGCCACAGTCTGTGGCACCCAGATACCAGCGTCAGGAGTGGATGCGTCAAGGGACGGCGAAGAGAGCAAATGACGAAACCATTGATTTCTCCCGTGTGTGTTTTTTTATTGTCAACTCAATGATTGAGGTGAGCAACCTTCCGCCTTGCGCTCCACGCCGACAATAATCATCATCTTTAATACCTGTTATAGGTGAAGACACCCATCTTCAAGTAAATGTCACATCCACTGTTTACCGTGCTTGTTGTTATTATGTGGAGGGGAAAGTAAAGAGATGGTGGAGGACTGGCGTTTTTCAAGTGCCAGAAATAGGCACTCACTCCCCCCCACCCCCACCCCCTGCTTGGATCCAAAACTCCCTCCCCATTGTCTCTCCAGCCCACGTGTGCTCCGAGCTAACCGTGAAGCCAAATGCACATCCAGCTGCACAATAACAACATCCATTCTTAACAAGATTACTCCGGCAGTCCCAGTTTGGCGGATGGGACGTGCATGGGAGCAGAGGCACGGGGATAAGCTTCCTGCTGCCGCCTGCAGCATTTCACGTATACGCTGGGCTCTATCCATAGGAGAGGAAGCCTCCTGGGGAGCGCAGCCAAACATGGAGCTCCGTGAGAGCACACTGGCACACGGAGCAGGAATCTCTGAGCTGCTGCTGCTGCTGCTGCTGGGCCCACGACTTCCATGTTAGACGCACGGGCCAATTAGAAGGTTTCAGATAATCATAATCTTTTGATTTGAATAATCTGATTTGAATAATTGTAACCTCATTTGCAGCCGCTGATGCTCGGGCCAGTGTTTTGACTGGATTCATAAGTAAGCAGGTTGTCCGACGCCGCGTCTCGAAACGCGATTATACAAGGGTTGGTGTTTTGTCTGACTTATCAACAATCATTTACATGTCAGCTCAAGACATAAAAGGCCAAGTGGCTTAAGCCTGTTCATTTGCAAATGTATCTCTTTGACATAAATAATCCAAATAAGATATCAACAAATCCCGCCCTTTTTTTGGGAAACTAATTTAGCCCGAGTGGCGCACGGGCCAAGCGTTTGAGGTGAACTGCTTTAATTCCTATAAATTAGTTAGAGCAAAGTTCAAGGCAGAGCGCCAGATGATTTAGCCTGCTAAGCGCTCCGCCTCCGCACAGTCAGCCCAGGCCAAATAGTGTGAGGGAGGCAGGAGGAGATGAGAGTAGCAGTTAAAAAAGGGTGGGGAGTAGGGGAGTGTTAATGAGAGGCGGGGGCTTTTTACAGGAGTTTTGCCATAGGAGTTTGACACCGTTGACTGACAACCACCAGCATGGGATTGAGATAATCGCGGCGGCGCAGTCCAAGGTGAAACCATAAAGGGGCCATTTACTCTGAATTAGCTCGGGTGTAGGAGCTCAGGAAAGTGGCCCCCGCCCGAGCCTCTCACTGTACGACATGGATTTAATCACGGTGAGCCACAGATGTGAGTGATAGCAGCAAGCTTGTTATTTTGCTTGGGGACTCTGAAGCCGTGCGAATGGATGTGCTTTCCTGTTAAATTATAATTGCAGCTGATGCATGTGCACAAGAGAGCTTCCAGGGATCGCGGACGAGACGCGTCATGTGCCTCCTCGCGATACACTGAACTGCAACATGATTTCAGCTCCCTCGTGGTCATACGCAGGGAGGAAAATACAGTGTGTGATTTAATGCAGAGCGGTGACGAGGTACATGTGAGAGGAGAGACGGCACGTTGTGTTTATATGTGTGAGTGTGTTCGGAAAATAGACATGAAAAAGGGAAACGGAATTATATTTCGAAAAAAATATCTGCCGATTTGAAAATAGCAATAACATTTAAGATACAAGCAGTGGCTTTCAAAGCAATATCGCCAGCGAGGACAAGGTCACTGGTCAATTGGAAACACAAACAGAATTTGCAGCCATTTTTGATCAAAACACACAGAGAGCAGATTAGGGAGAAATCTTTCAAAAAATATGACACCAGTGATTGTTTGCAAAGATACACCAGCTATAAAGCTTCACGGACACGCTGTATTTACCGTCTAAATATACTCCATCTGAGCCTGTCCGCTCATCTCATTTCAGTCCACAGCACTGCCGTCTGGACTACTGTACGACACACACATACACTGCTTCTTAATGGGAACCAGGCGACAACACAGAGACATAGAAAACCTGTCAAGCTCTTGGAGGGCAGCACTAATGTGATCCCACAGCTCTATCAGAGCCACCGCCGGGCCCTGTGTTTTATTACAGACTGGGAGGGATTGGAAAGGAAGAGGGAGACTGTGACCATGGCCCATTGATATAATGGCCCTGCCGACACCACCAGTGATATACTGTACAGGTGAGCCTCGGAGAAAGAGAGGAGCGCGGTGACAGAGCAGGGAGAGGAGGTGGAGGCAGAGAACAGAGGGATGTAAGCATGCTTTTTTTTCTTCTAAATTACACAAGAGGAGGGGTTGGAGATCTAAGGGCTGGGAGACAGAGGAGCTGCTGCTAGAATGCAGCTCAATACAGATCTTTGTGGTGCTGCCTGAAGAGAGATTACAGAGCTGCATCTCCACGAGCTGCTGTGGGTGTGAGAAACCAAAATGAAGTCCAACAAGCATACAGACGGGATTTTCCATTCTTCGGTTTATTGACAGCTTTCTGATTCACCTCCTCTCACTGCGTCTAATTTGGGCTGTATTTGACAATGTATTATAACCGAGCCAATGCTTATAATGTATGTGTCATAATGGCTATCAATCACTGGCAATAATTCGGGTACTATTCTCGGTAACT
Source organism: Harpagifer antarcticus (assembly GCA_902827135.1). NCBI lineage: Eukaryota > Metazoa > Chordata > Actinopteri > Perciformes > Harpagiferidae > Harpagifer > Harpagifer antarcticus. Next base: position 2,264,241 of record CADEHL010000508.1, on the reverse strand, counting down.
CCCACTCTGCATCAATCAATCAAAGGCACAGCGAGATGTCCGCTTCTTAGAAAGGGGTTAATGCAAATGAAGGTTGAATTATCGTTGCTCAAAGGCCACATTGACATTACTCCGTGAAGAAGGGGGTCAACAATTTATTCTCATATACGGACGCTTTGTCAGGACCCATTTACGCAATGTTGTAAAGCCCTGTATAGCCCTACGAGAGGAAATATGGTGCTCTACTTCGGTCCCGGGAACACATGGTTAACGTTGTGAAATCAAACAAAATGACTTGGTTAGAGTTATGCAACAAACTCCTTGGCTAGGTTTGGAAAAGATGGGTTAAAATGTGTAAATTGTTGCGTAACGTACCCTAAAACAGGTTGGTATCTCAATGTTCACAAACTCCATGCTCCTGGGCGCTCTTGTTCTGTTTTCATTTGACCCACCCTGACCTCCACCTTCAGACTGTGGTTCTCTCTCCTCTAAGGCACCTTACTTCCACCTTTGCTTCCAACATAATAACGAAGGCTGCTCGAGGTGTGTGATGTATTGTATCTGTAATGGTGATCAACCATGTGAAAAGGTTTAGCAGGCCACTTCTAACCCATATATGATTCTTATAACCACTGATAACACCCATCCATTGGGCTGATAACATCAGAAGGGGGAAACACAACTCAAGAACTGGGATCAACATGTGGTCTGTAAACCAGTAACAGTCTGTCCTGTGGAAGGCAGAGAACCTGAGAGTATGCTGCAGTCAAGACTCAATCCCACCCCAGCTTTGCCTTGCTGCCTCGCATTGCCAAAGCCGAACACATGGACAGATTTGAACAACGTCATCTTACCACACCTCATCGGCCCCGGAGGCGAGCTTACTTGAGCTCAAGAGTCAGTCTCTCTATAATCACCCAGTTACAGAGAAACAGAGAGGGGAGAGAGGTGGAGGTGGGGGGACAGAGACAGAAGTAGCTTGCTTCAGTATTTATAGACTGATATCCCACATCGTGTACCAGCAGTCCAAAGTGCAGAGGGTAACAAAGCAACAAAAACGTTGGGGCAAAAAATGAAACATCCCAGATAAAAAATGATTTACTGAGGTGGCAAAAAAGAGCAACACATTTCAGAAAGTGCATGCATACATATTAAGGGCACCTGTTTTCTCAAGGAGCACACTTAACCAATGAATCCAAGCTTTGGTTTCTTATCAGTTTCACCCGAGTGGATTACAGCATCTCAGGAAAGTGTGTACTAGAAGAGAGTCTTACATTGTAGAGGTGTACAAAGCATACATCACTTAAACCCTTCTGCTTGAAGCCAACACACCCTGCGGACCTCCATTACTGCACCTATCGAAAAGTACTTTGGCCCATCTTGTTGGGGTTCCTGTCAAACAGCTTGTTTGGAAGAATGACGCTTGTATTTCTCTCTCAGCACACAAAGACAAAAAGTTTTTTTTCTTGCGAACATATCCGTTCTCTTTGCTGAATCAATAATCAAAGCCTTGTTTCCTCTCTGTTTCGCTGTCAGTCCTTGCAATCTTGCAGCACAAGCCTGAATTGATGAATATTAATGGTTGATTATCATTTATCTTTGTGCGAAAAATAACACATACAATGGCGCGGTGGATAAAAGCGTTGGACAATGGGATGAGGGATCAGTCAATTTACCAGATCTGCGCAACAATTCGTCAGAGCTGGACGTGTCGTTATCAATCCTCACACACCATATGCTTAATGATTGTCGGGTAAATAAGGGACTAGAAAAGTTACGTCTGAGGCTGTTAGATATTCAAGCCATCAATCTGCATTACAAAGGGAAGAATTCTGACTTGTCTTTGATGCAAACACAGCAATTTGTTCCGTGTTTGTCTGTTTGTTCTGAGGCGATGTTTTGCTTTTAATGGCCTGGTGTAAATAAGCTGCTTCTTTGTATGTCTGGGTCATTGAAATGTATTTGATTGAAGATGCAAAATGGTGGGAAAACATGGCATTAGGGTTTGTATAGGCCTCATACCAACACAAAGCAAGGTCTTCAACAACCTTAAACACTTAGGGACTCTCATTTACTTTAAAAACCAGGCTACACTTTTCCATTATGGCTCTGGAATGGTAAACCAAGAGCTGCTTTACTTAAAAGTACCCTATGTTGCCTTCCAATAGCCGACATGAGGGTCTCTACCTGTTGAAGAGCTACCTCCCACTCGTCGCCAACAACGCGCGAGCGAGTGTCCCCAAGCCCCCCCGTCCGTCCGTGTGAGTAATATATTCAAGCCTATCTACCTTCACACTCCATTTGCCCGTTTCTATTCTTAATGACGCGTTATTTCTGAAGCGTCCCTGGCTCGTGATGAGTAATCCTTCAAATCCCTTCCAACACCGTGTTCCTTTTTAAAGCCACATCCGAGCAACAAGCTTTCACAGCTGTCTCTCCTGCTTCACTTTAACAGGTAGCGCATGTCTGCTCCGCGGAACTGACGGGGGCTGACGAAAACACGGCGCTCGGTGAATCACAATGTCAGGAAAACGGCGCGCTGGAGAAGAACAGCGAAAGGGAAGGGTGCTGTCACGCCTTGTGGCCGTCCTTCTCACTCTTCCACACGTCCGCCTCCTCTAAACCCTCCTCCCTCGACTTCCCTGCGTTTATGCTAATAGCCTCCGCCGAGAGAGAGAACACCGAGAATGACTCGCGGTTTAAAATCGATGGCACAATTCCTCTCTGTCCCTCTCACAAGCACTATCTCTCACTCTGGCGTCGGTGTAGTTGAGGGGAGCCTAGTCACAGACAGTAGATTGGGGATGCTTCGTATAATTAAACCTCAGAGCACACTGGGTAATAAAAAACAATGTGGTGGAAAGAGTCCAGTCCTGGCCTGCTCTTCCTTGATAATAGCACAGACAAAGCAGGAAACTACAAAATACACAGTGCCGCGTGACCCGTTTGAATCACACCTCCCACCCATTTGATTCATTTTGTAATCAAGTGTGAGAAACAGAGAAAAGGGAGAGATTTATAAACCAATACAGTGCCATCTTTGGTTCAACACGGGACTTATCTTAGCTCCGCCAGGCATAGTCATGAGCACTTAACCTTGCAGTGAACGCAACCCATCATCATCATCATCACCTCGCAAAAGGCAAGTTCTTCTTCATCCTGAGCTTCCCCCCCTTTTTACCCGCGCCCAATCCTTGAATGTCCTTCAACAGGAAGATGCTTACGCCTGTGACTAACCTATCCATATTGTCAAGTTTGTTGCAAAGCATTAAGAGAGGCCTTGAGTAAAAGCATCCCTCATGACAGGGGAAGTTGATTTTGTGCCACCAATCCCCTGCAGCGTTTCACACTCACACAGCATGGTGTTCAAACTGTGGGTGAGCTTGGAACTATGAATCACAACTCGGTCTGTGATGACTGTAGGTATTACATGCAGTCTTTGTTGCCGTGTTTTAAGACATCTGCAGTTCAAATGTCTGATGTGTGGTCACCGTGGCCCCTGATGAGTGTTTGTTTGTTCCAGCATTTTGATGAGCAGCCATTGTGGAATCCAGCAGAGGCTGCCTAATTGACTCGCTTGAAAAATTAATGCATCACTTAACAGCATTTTTGTGTTCGTATGGTATTTGGAAAACACAGGTGCAAATCCCACATGGTGGCAACTGTTTAATTGATGCAGCCATATGACAATGCCAGGGATAGGAACATAAATAAACAAGAGGAAATTAAAAGTGTTTGCTTGGACTGCAAGTCTTTGTCTTCATGTGCCATGTCATAGGGGGGACACTGTCTATATCAATGGCAACGTGTCAGAAACAAAAATGACCAATTATCAAATATCAGGCCACTGTTTGTGAAAGCTATTACTGAACAAGATCAAATATGCTTCGTGGCCTGCTTTCGCGTTCCATGCCAAAGTGGCTGGGTGATATTGTGGGGGGGGGGGCGAGCGTGACTGCCAGGCTGACTCTCCCCAGGTGAGTCCCAGCAATGAGCTGTGAACAAGCTGCTTTGGCCGGGCTTTTCCCCTCCCCTCACCTCCTGAAACCAGCCTGACACTTCCACACAGGCCAGGGAGCAGGTGGCCCTTAGCCGCAGGATTAGCCCACAGTGCTATTCATTAAGAAAACCGACTAAATACGTTTTTCTTATGCTATGTCAAAGTCAAAGAGTGGGTGAAAAATGGTAGATTGAAATAAAAAAAGACATGCATTTTGTGTAAAAAATAGTACCAAAGTAACATTAAAATCTGTCTGTTACACGTCCAACACAGCGAATGAGAACCATTATTTAATGAGTTTAATTATTTCCAAAAGCATTCCATCCCTCTCTCTTGTCCCCGTATCTCTGCTTCCCCTTGACAACCCAAAACCCTCCCACTGCCCATGGGAAGAAGAAGACGGAGAAATAAACGGAGGGAGCATTCAAATGGCCGAATTCATGTTTCCACACGATAAGAAAGCTTAATATAACGCTGACAATCACAGCACTCACCCTGCCAACCAGAATTGGATCGGGTCCAGAAAATTCCTCCAGCACAAACATTTGATTCCAAACCCATCCTCTCTTGGCGCGGCTCAGTAATCTTTGTCCTTCGCCAGGGCCGCTCAGCACCGCTGCGGACCCACCAGTTTGTGTACTTTTCGACGGGCCTATGATCGGAGTCATAGACACGCAGGGAACGCAAGTAATCCACACTAGCAGCAAGGACATCCACAGATCCACCAGCATCTCTTCTGACCGCCGTGGCATCCTGTCTCCCGTGTGTGTCCGTTTGTTTGTCTGTCTATTTGTCTTACAAAGTCTCTCTTTGGCTCCTGTCGTCAGATCAACAGCTCCTTCTTAGATAATGAGAAAAGGTTACTTGTGTCCTCTTTGAACTGCAGAGCCTACATTCATGGTGCGATAAAGGTCACTTGCATGGCTTGGCATGCCTCCATAGCAGTTGGTGAGGGGGTGAGGAGCTCTGCGCAGCATCCATTTGGCGTTATTCCGAGGGGGAGACCTGTAAAAGGAAGCAGTTGTCCGTTAGTTGTCTTAAAGTGTTGTGAGGAGTTGTCTGAAGAAGGTGGGGGGAGAAAAAAGGGATTCAGGGATAAAGAGCGTGGAGGCCAATAAACATTTGAACTAATCAGAGGAGACAGACGGAATGAGAATGGAAGGGAACACAGTTTCGGAGGCAAGGAAAATAAACAAAAAAGGGGTTTTAGGAAGAAAATTCTCATTTTGGGACAAGAAGGCAAGATGTCACTTCATCATTGCGAACGATCTTGCCGCAGCATTCATGGCACTTTATCCCAATGGTGTTTCCATATAATGCTGCTACAATCGCACAACAAATGGGGATGTCTGTACTCCGAGGCTATTCAGCCCACAACATCAGATTGCGTTGCTTTAATCTGTTGTTCTGGGGATTATCCCGGAAAGATTTTGAGCAATTACATGTTCCCCTTTATGATGAATGTCTTCACAATACATTTTCTGTGTAGAAATTATTGTCATCGTTCTGCAATCAAATTCCTTAAACATCCTTGCACGCAAGATTTTTTTAAGCCTTTTTTAAGATTGATGGGGTGGCAGCAGGTGAGCGCTACAATGTCAACAGCGCTGCAGGTATCTTCCAGATGAGATACATGTGAAGGCATTCAGGGAAGGTGTTTCAACATTGATGTATTGTAACACTCAAACTACCTCTTTCCCTAATAGGCATGAAATGTAACTTTTATTTAACACAAAAAGACTGAAATAAAATACAAAAATTAAACACATCCGAGTGACTCTGATGAGAAATATATGTAAATTCTGCCCTTTAATCAAGAACTGTTTTAGCTTTAATATCCATTTGACAACCTCAGTGGCTTCACACTGATATGCATTGATCCCAAAAATGCTAAACTTAGAGGAAGAAAATATAAAACCACAGACACAAAGGTTTGTCTTTGATCTGTCCTCAGACTCATCTGATGCAGGTGGACATGCGATCACAGCCCGGTTCATTCCGGTAACTTTTACCACACACTGCATGTCACTGTGCTCATATTGCGTGTGTGGCTCCAGGAGAGCAATTCCAAGGACAATAACGCATTCCACCTGAAGCCAACTGCAATATCATGAAGTGAGGAGGGATCCTGTGACATTCTACAACTATAACCCGTAGACTGGGGCAGATTGTGTTGAATATATTTAAGGAAAAAAAGCAAAAACCTTTTGAACATGAGAATCAAAACCTGAAAAAATACAGATATACATTTTTTTCTTTACAATTTTACCAATTAAACATAAATAGCTTACGTGAAAATAAGATTGTTTCTGTTATTTTAGAGCATTTTAAGTCATTTCGGATCGTGACTAAGCAGCCTGTTTCAGCACCACGGGGATAGGACAGCTCCCCGGCAGAAAACAGCCGGTCCAGACGGCTCAGCCGCACACCGAGCACCGGCAGCGGCGGAGCTGTAAGGTAGTCCATACACATGCATGAGCTATTCGTTTCCATTATAATGTCAAATAAAACCAATAAATAACCCACTAAGTTTCAACTTCATGCCTTTAACAGCCTCTAAAGTCTGCATCACGTACCCAAATTATCTTAATTCCCTGTCTCTCTGAAGTTTTACCATTTCAGGATACGTTGTTTCCAATGAGCCCGTGTCAGTGCATCAAATGTGGCACGAGAGCGCACAAGCAGTCCGGTTTACGGGGATAAAGCATGCAGCATTTAAGCGAGACCAATCGCGACATAGGAGAGTGAAATGTGAATAAATAAAGCAGCCTAAGTTGCAGACCTTTTGGGAGACTTGCTGCGTGGCTCCGTGCCGGGAAAAAAAACACTGAAACCCCGCTATGGAGAAAGAGAAGAAGTCCATCCACTAAACACCATCAGTAATACCTGTTAGGTTTACGGTGACTTACCAAAGAGACTTGCATCCGCTGCTGCTGCATCACGATGTTTCTCTCGTTACGCAAAAACTAAAAGTCCCAATTCGTTTCATTCAAAGGCGTTTGAGGGGAAAGCGAGGGGGAAACGGCAGAGGCAAGAGGCAAGAGGCAAGAGGCAAGAGGCAAGAGGCAAGAGGCTAGATATCCTTCCCGCAGTTTGTCAACGCGCAGAGTGACAGACAGGCAGTGTGGGGCTTGTAGTTAAGAGCTCCGACAGGCTTGCTGGCCGACTGTAAAAGTGAGGAGGGAGCTGGAGGAGAGATGCACGGGGGCGAAGAGAGCCTCCCCTGCACGGCGCTCATTGGGTTGATGAGGAGCCGGGTCAACAGGCGCACAAATGAACGCATGCCGCTCTGCCCATGGCACTGACGCGCAAAGGTTATCGTCTCAAATTGCCGGGTGCACCGTAGCTGTAGACATTACATAGGTGTGTGCAGGTAAAGCCCCTCTCATTACTGCATTTCCCCCCACTCTATAATTGTATTTGAGATGACCCTCGCCTTTCTCGGTTATTGGTGGAAGCCCGGTAATTAGTAAAACGAAACCGAAGCTCATTTACTGTCATTCGATAGCAGCAAACAGATGGACGTTGTGCCCAGTTGGCACACTAGAAAGTACCTATCCTCTTGAAGGCAATGTATTGAATTCCCTGGCTCTTTAAAGTGACAGTTTATTTGTATTCTCGACACATGATGGAAAAACGTAAGCCCACATTATTGAAAGACAAGTAGCAGGGGAAGTGTTAGTCTTATTAAAACCGTTTGTGAAAAGGTCATGGTTGCATAGCTGTGTTTGAGTGTGAGTGACAGCAGAAGGGGGCCCATGCTGCTGTCCACGGAGAGGGCCCTCTAGTGTTTGTCCGGATACTTGGCAGCCTTGGGGGGAGGGGGGGAGCAGCCTTCATGAGTGAAGAAGGAGAGGATGGTCAGTGTATTGTCGGACACAGGTTGATTCTTTCCCCTGGGCTATGCCACTCGTTTGATGAAACAACCCACGGAGTATTAAACCTCGGCATGCTGATATCTCCCCATTCCCTCAACTCAACCTGAAGTGTGTGCATGCATATTCAGGGGTCCAAAGCACAACGTGTTATTGTTCCCCCTTAACATAACAGCCTCTTAGGCTCACACAGTGGAGGCCTTTTGACCCGAGTGCCATAGATCCCAATTAGCAAAGACATCAAGTCTACCATTATTTATTTCTGTACCGTTTAATTTCCTTCCCACTCACACTTTGATGTTGCAGCTGCGTTTCAGTTGGGAATTCTCCAATCATCTTTTTTTTAAAGACTCTGCTGCATAATACATTAGGCTGTAAATGTTGAGCCATGTTTCTCTTCCTTGGAATGAATGAAGTTGTCATTGACGGACACATATCGGACGTGCGTGTGGAGAGTTAAATGTATGATAAAAGACAGCTCCGGGCGGCTGTTCATTTACAAATCACAGTACATGTGTTTGGTAAACAGGGCAGGAAACAACTTTGCAAATCTATCCTGTGTGGCATTTGTGTAGGAGGGAGGAGGTGACTAAAAGTTGCAGATAAGCTTCCTGTATAACCTGCAAAAAACATTAAAATAGTTGCAACGTTTTGAATACAAGACATTTGCCTGATGAAGGTCTAGTTAAGAAAAGTAAATTAATAGATAATCATATTTACTTAAACATGATATATTAAAATTAGACTTAAAGGTGGGGTATGTAATATATTTCAGATACACTTGTTGTTATATTCCATGGAATGCTCTTAACATCCCGATAGCAATGAATATATTAAATGCTTTGACAAAAAATCCATAAAAAAATGTCATCTCTTGAAGCTGTGGCGCTGTAAAAAGCACGACCAATCATCTGAGCCGGCCCGGCTAAAGTAACTGGATGGCCTACCTGCCTGTCAGCCTTCCATCTCGTGCACAAACTTATCTCGTGCCCTCATTGGTCATGTGCACGTTCATGTGTGTTGGAGGAGGGGCTCTGTAAGGAAGTGGCACATTTGTTCCGGCCGTGTATTTTCAAATTCTAGCGCACTCGAGCTGCTTTCTCCAAAATGACCGACCCCACCTTTAAGTACACCTAGAGGAAAACATCCAGGTATGAGTGAAGTCAGTGCCCGTGTGCATGTCACATTGTTTCTAATGGCCAGCAGGGGGAGCCTACATTGTTTTTTTTTGTCTTTATTTTTCTTAACTCTGTCAAAGCGTCTTTGAGTTTCATGAGAAGCGCTATAAAAGTCCCATGTATTATTATTATTATTAAAGATAAGTTGCATAGAAGTCTATGAGAGAATTCCACTTATTTCGCTTAATTTATTACCTTCGTAAAGATTGTTCCAAAACGTTTGTGATCTCAACCTCTAGTTCATGGTCTTCTTCAATGTTGCATTATTATGGTCACAATAAGAGATTGCTTTTAAAAATAAGTCAAATTGCATAGAAGTCTATGAGAACATTACTGTACTTCTTACTTGATTTATTACCTTCATAAACATGTTTCCAATAAGAATATGGCCTCAATCCCTAGTTTATATTCTTCTTGGATAAAGTATTAAAGGATAAAGCACAATGTATTGTTTTGTAAATAATGGTCTGAATTAAGTAAATAGAAGCAGGATTGCTTGAGGGTGCATCTACCTTGTTATTCATTTGCAACCACACAGCGCTGCACAGCCTTCCATGTTTCCACTTTATCTTTACAAAAAATACAACTTTACCTCATTCCCAGTGTCACTTCAGGTTTAAAACAAGATGGGGACGGACACACTTCTAAACTCAAGGCTTCATAACTCAAGTCCACAAGCCAATAAGTGACGTAACAGTGACTCCATCTTCTTTCTTAACACAGACAATATGCTGGACCTCTTGGTGTGGTGTAATTACTTTGATGATATACACACACACACACACACAGACAGACAGACAGACAGACAGACAGACAGACAGACAGACAGACAGACCTAATTCATGCTTAATACAACTCTCCATAAACCAAATGACTGTCATTCACGGCACGTTCTCTGAAACGTAAGGTAATCACACCGCTAACATCGGGTCAATCTGAAACCCACTCATCATTCAAAATCTTGTTCTGTGAGTGGAGTTCTGTGAAAATGAGAAGGCTATATAGCTTTAACTTAGTGATTAATTCCACCTGCATGGCCCCTGCCAGTGATCAAAATATCAGATGGCTTTAAAAAAGGCAAGCAAGTGAAAGGGAAATGGTCTTTAGAATCCAAGCATCCTCAATCGATCATTAGTTACTGCTTTGTCAGTGGTATTAATCACAGAGCTTGCAGTGTGTGTTTCTGACTTCAACATCTGAAACTCTGCACAACTCTCCGCAGCGGGATTTGACTATTTGGCATGACTTGTATTCACTAGTATGTTATTTGTTCTCTGGCCAATCACTTCAAGCACACAACTTGCTCACACCAGGGTATTCTCAGTTGCAGGTATGAGACTGTTAAAGCAGGGGTAAGTGTCATCAAGGACACATTTCTGCAAATAACCCCCACCACCAGCATCCCTGCATACTCATTTGGCTGACTTAACACCTATCAATAATTTTGATGAGTCTTCATAGAAACCGTGTCCAGCCTGAGGTTGAGTACCCAGGCAAAGTATGCTTTCAGCCTGACGCTCCTTCTTCTTTACTTCATGCTCTTTCTTCTTTACTTGTTCTTTATTGTAATCGTCACAGGTAGGCCCACTCTCACCCCCTGCTGTGTCACCCCCACCCTCAACAGACAGCTGCAGCTGGCCAACTCATCCATAGCAAATCCTGCACAAATATGTTCCTCTTTGGAAAGGTGCCTTCAAGGAAAAACTGTCATAAAGAGAAAAACAACTTGATGTTTAAGTTTGCATGACCTGTGACACCTTGTCGTCATGGAAATAAGGACTCTTCGCAAAAAACCAAGAGGCCATCTTTGGTTCCAGAAAATGCATCTTGCAAGTTTCAATGTTAAGGATTAACTTTGATGTATCGACAGTAATGGAATATAATATTACATGTTTTCATTAATGTATCTAAAAATAGTATTGTGTGTTTTGTGTATTCATTAGACTAGAATGAACACGTCAAATCCACATGTAAGTGGTTTCTCTCGTACGGAATACGCCATGTTGTGCCCCCATTTCTCTACAGTATCCCAGAATGGATAAATAAAACTCTAGCTATGGGCTTTTAACAGATACACAGAACATGGGGGACACTGCTGATTCCCTGAAACATTGAAAAGGCGAGGGGTTTGGGGAGGGGTTCTTAGTCGGTTGCAATCTGCAACCTCACCACGAGATATCACTAAATCATACTCCCTAGACTTTTAAAATAGTTTGATATTTCTTGTTAACAACATTCCAAAATGTTATCTTTACGCAGCAGATCACACAAATCCTACATTGTTATGTCTATCTTGCACTTTTAAAACAAGAAGTTTACCAAGTATTAGGGTAAGGCTCTACAAGTCGAAGTATACAGGGAGTTGAGAGTTTCAGCTCCACAGTGTTTCCATATAACCCTTGAGTAGGGCTGTCCCGAATACCATTTTCCGGCCTCCGGATATTCGGTAGTAATCAGCAGCGAGTATTCGGCCCACGCGGGGGGGGGCGTAGTAATCAGCAGCGAACCGCTTCAACACGTGTATTTCGGTTTAATCGGGGCATTCATTTTGTTATTCTACAGTATTGTTGTTTTATAGTTATTTGTTAATGTATAAAACCCAATTTGTGTTCTTTGAAATTGAAAAGGATATTGCATTGTGTTTGTTACTTTCGTTGCAGTTGTATATATGTCTTAAGTGTAATTTGGCTTCCTGTTTTGTATTGACATGCTTTTATTTTGAAGGAGAGTTAGTGCTGTTTTTCACACATGCAGAGCACACAGCACACACAGTGACATGTGGCCTCTGCATTTAACCCATCCTAATACCAGGAGTCTAGGAGCAGTGGGCAGCTATTGTACAGCCCCCGGGGAGCAATGGGGGTGTCCGGTGCCTTGCTCAAGGGCACCACGGCAGGGCAGGAGGTGAACTGGGACCTCTCCAAGTGGCAGTCCACACTCCATATGTTTTAGGTCTTGTCGGAGACTTTATCCGGCAACCCTACAGCTCCTAGTCCAAGCCCCTACTGACTGAGCCACTGTCGGACAGGAAGTTGTTGTTGCTATGGAAACAACGTGACGGAGATTAACGGAGAAAAAGTAATATCTACATATAAAGATGGAGAAAGTAAACAATAACGTTTATGGTTAAGTGTTAGCACCCCCGAAGAGGCACAAGCTCTTACGTTGATATTGGAGATTTCAATAAATTCTATTTGGCAGTCGCAGTAGGCCTACAGCGCGGCTGCCAAAAAACGAATATCCGAATAACGAAATTGAAACCCGAATAGTACTCCAACGAACGCATTTTCGGATATTGGGATATCCGGGTACGGCCCTACCCTGGAGCTGGTTTATTTACACTGGCTTCATGTGAATTGTTTTCAAGGTGAACAATTTAGCTCCACAGGAAATCAGTTGTTCTCAAAATGTTTGGTAAGTTAACACATTGGGTCGTTAAAATGTTTACGTTATTGGCAGTTATTAAATTAAGAATAGTTATTACTACATATTGGCTTCTACACAAGGTAACCCTAACCCTAACCACAACCTTTCCTTAACCTAATACAAAGTGGCCTTAACTTACCCGAAACACGCTCATATTAATCTTTTTAAATACACATTTTGTTGCTCACGTTGTAAAACGTTTTGTTTCAGTTAACGATGTATAAACACCCAAGGTCGGACACATTCAGACTGAAGCTGTTGTATATGTCAAACTCATTTGGTAAGATTGTATTATCGAGAAAACAAATCAACATTGCAGCTTTAATTGAAGGTAGACCATTGGGAATAATGTTTATTCACATCATGCTACCAGGATGTCCCAGGTGACCAAGAGATTGAATCTCCTGAAGTTTCTGGGCTGCTGCCAAAACCATTAGGGCAAAAGAAAGGTTACAATGACGTTAGAATGCCATTCATGAATTAGAGTACTGTGAGAGATGGGGGCAGGGGGAATGGCTCTGTGTCTGAATTGACAAAAAGTGTCTTCATTTTCCTCTTCTTCACCTTGTCCCCCAGTCTCGGTCAATAAAACGTTAATATAGAATATCAGTAAAAGTGCTGTACTCAAAGTCGTGTGGCTAGTGGACATAAAAGCCTTTGGAAATACTCATTGTTCTTCATTGTCAAGTGTCGCCCTCTCCATTTGACAGTATAATATTAACAGCACAATTGAGTACCCTGGCTGGTTCCTTCTCTTTGGCTCTCTTCAAAACCACTGCGGCAGGTTTTTAAAAATCCTTTTTCTTTTTGAGTTGTGAAATATTTCAAATGTCAAAATATGCAAATCACTCCTGACCTTATTTGAATCACGAAACGTGGAAAATAATCAAACTTATATTTGAGTGGAGTGTAAGGAGAATGTTAAAATACCCCTCCTGCTTAAACACTTTGAGTGTTTTGTTCGGAAAATGCGCATCCAATCCCCCCCAACGCTTGACGTCGCTGACACATTGTGGGTGTGTTTGAGCGAAGTATAAGTACAGCATGTGGCACATTAGCATTCCTAAAAGTCACACTTTAATTGGTTGCAGATTAAAGTTAATTAATTTAGCTGATAGTTTTAAAGCTCCTGAAGATAATTAAGTGCAGTGTTGAGAATTCTGATATGTTGATATTTTGAGAGTGAACAGCCTGCGACACGTGGGTACAACATAACGTTAACTAACATCTTAATCATGCAAATTAAAAAACACGGCGGATTTAATTATCATCGGTCGAATCGCTGGTCCTCATTAATTACATTGGGCTTATTTATTCACTTTCACATATCTATTCCACTTACTTCCCAATTATGCAGGACAGTCCTCGTCCCCCGCTGATAGAACAAACAGGGACTCTATTCCTGCTTCATTAGGGGACGCGTGTAATAAGACGCTGAGGGGATGGAGCGACAAATGACTATCCAAGGTTGAAGATCAGCAGCAACAAGGAATGATTATGAGGCTTTCTTACTACATATATTTCATTATATATATATTGAGTCTATTGCATTCTTATTGGAATGTCCGGATAGAGGCCTAATTTACTCCATAATAATAATAATAAACATTTATCATAGAGAAGTTTTCTGAAAAAAGGTCTTTCCCAACGAAAGAACAGCAAATAAAAATCATAAACTCCAATACAACAACAATATAATAAACACAAACAGAGGGATCAGAAAAACATAAAAATACAGGAGGAGAGAATAAAGTGGAGAATATATAAAACGGCCAGGGAGAGACAATAAAACCCAGCAACATATTAAATATTCATGAACGCTTCGCTATAAAAGGAGGTTTATAGAACTCTTGTGAATTAACTCATATGACACACAGCCCACCAACACATTTAAAAAAAACAGTTTATATGCTGTTCTAACATTGTTAGCTGACACTGAAATGACTTCAATTAATTAGCAGATGTTGAATGTAGCTATTGTAAGCATTAATTAACTGATCTAATTCATGAGCAACATGTCTTTTCTCAGGTGAGAACAGGGAAGCAGCTGAGCTGTGTTTGCAGGTCAGCGTTGAATTAGAGTTTCACTTTGAGCATGGCTGAACGATTAATTATATCATATCTTTAGGACAAATCCATAACATTCTAATTCATTCAAACAATGCAAAACATGTAGGTATTAAAGCCCTAAGTTTCTTATTTACAGCGAACATAAGCAGTGAATCGTTTTTTTTCCAATAGGGTGCCAGACATAGTTTTGGGAAGAATACTGTATGACCCCATACCCCACCACAATACTATAGCGTCAATACAATGTTGTAACAACTGTTAATGGTTGTAATATTGCATTAAATAAAACCCTGTCTGCAACACAATTATGTTACCATATAACAGGACAGAATTATTAATTTACTTTCGATGTAAACATATTTTTTCCAGTATTAGGTTCTTAGTTTTGGACAAAAATGGTAAATGTAATATATTAAAGAAAAAACTCCCTGGTTTTGTTTAGGCAACCACAGTGCCTGGCTAGTTTAAGCTTGATAAGTATATTTGTTACTTTGTAAACTAAAAAGTATGCATTGATGTTTGCTTTAACGGGACACGAAAAGCAATAGTCTCATGTTTGTTTTGAAAAACCTATCCGCACAGAACTTTTGATTTCTGCTGACCAACATTTGAAACAGTTCTGTGATAACGATCATCTCACGCACCCAGTGGCAAACCACACTCTAACTTTCAGCACCAACATGTTTCAAACTGTAAATCATGCAAAGGTGTTATGGGACTCAAATGTCAAACCTAAGGGCCTTTTTGGTGGACACTTAAATATCAGAAGTATGACGTCAAAAATGGAACAACTGGAGCAATTATTAACAAACTCAAACCTTGATTATTTATGCATTTCTGAAACCTGGCTACACCCTTCAATTCCGTTGGATATTGTTAATATCCCAGGATATAACATATATAGACTAGATTGTAATCAAGGTAAGGGAGGGGGTGTTTTGATTTATGTTAAGAAAAGCCTGCAAAGTAAACAAATGGAATGATCCTGTGATTCCGCTGAATGTGTGGAATAACTATCTCCCTATCTCAGGAAATGTGTTTTCATGTAATTGTTGTATATCGACCACCTACAGCAAAGAGTGTTTTTTATGATCATTTAACTATTTATTCTCAAACAGTGTAATGGTAAAGTAACAATCGTAAAGGGTGATTTTAATATTAACTGGTCAGACAAAAAAGGCAGGAAGAAATTAAAGGATATTAGTGATAGATTTCAAATGAGTCAATTAATTAAAAATGCAACAAGAATTACTAAATCATCACAAACATTGTTGGATTTAATTTTAACGAACAAAGAGGATCGCGTCTCAAAAACATACAATCTTGTTACTGGCATGTCCGATCATAATCTTACTCTCGTTGCCAGGAAGCTATCAAAGCTGCGTTACAAACATCACAATGTAACAAAGGGTAAAAAACATATCTCCCAAAGCGGGACATAGGAATTCTGGAGAATGAAATAACGCAAACTGACTGGTTTGATTTGACATATGGTGAAAATTGTGAGGGGGCCTGTGATCATTTGAAACATACCTTAAAACAAACCGTAGCTAAATATACAAAAACAATGCCTCAAAAGCGTATTGGCAAACAACTGTTACCATGGTTTAACACTGCAATGGGAATTCATGAAAAAAAGGGATGTAGCTCTAAAGGAATCTTTAAAATCGGGACTAGAAACAGATCGCTTACTATACAAACGTCTTATAAATAAAGTTACAGTTCAATTAAGAAAGGGAAGGGCAAATTACTTTGTAGATACTATTCGACAGGCAAAGGGGAATTCTCAAAAACTATGGAAAACCATTGACAAACCTATTGGAAAATATCTCTCAAAAAATGATAATACTGAGCTTATGATAAACGGAACCCTACAACAGGATAGCCTAGCCGTGGCCAACCATTTCAATACTTTCTTTATTGAGTCTGTTTCTGTTTGGCCCACAGTTTCAATGTAACAGAACCGCTTCTTGCTTTAGCTGACGATACAAAAGTGCTCAAACTCAACTGTACAAATGAGACTAAAGTGAATAAAATAATTTCCACCTTATCAAATTCTAAGGCTAAAGATCACTGGGGACTAGACACAGTATTTATAAAAAAACATAAAAAGGACTTAGCTAGCTCCATCACCTATATTACAAATCAATCATTAAAAGATAATACATTTCCATCAGCTCTTAAAACTGCTATTGTAACACCAATTTTTAAATGTGGCGACAAGAAAGAAGTAGGCAACTATAGACCCATCAGCATTCTACCTGTTGTGTTCAAAGTAGTTGAACAAGTAGTCGTGGAGCAACTGGTGTCACACCTAAGCTACAACAACCTAATCCATCCTATGCAGTTTGGTTTTAGGACCAATTACTCTACTGAGACTGCATGCTGCTATTTAGTGGAAGGAATCAAGGCTAAGTTAGACAAAGGAGGGATAGTTGGAGCAGTGTTCCTTGACCTACGAAAAGCATTTGACACAGTAAACCATACCAAACTGTTATCAAAACTCATCAACCTGTCAGTTGGCACAGTACAATGGGTCGGGTCTTATTTAGCTGGTCGTTCTCAATGTGTCCGTATAAATGATAAACTGTCAGAAACTAAGCCAGGCTCAATTCTTGGACCGCTGTTGTTCAGCATATATATTAATGATCTCCCATCTGTTTGTGAGGATGTGGACGTCCAGATGTATGCTGACGACACGGTGGTTTACACTTATGGGAAAGATGCTGAACAGGTTGCCTCTGAGCTCTCGTCGACGCTGCATAAAGTTGCTCAATGGTCAAATGACTCGTGTCTTACTTTAAACACTAACAAAACAGTGACAATGTATTTCACGAATAAGAAAAAAAACAACCACGCTTCGTGTGAATGGTAAAATAATTGAAAACGTCAATGAGGTCGAATACTTGGGAGTGATCTTGGATGCCAATTTTAACTTTTGAAAGCCATATTAGAAGCATGACTAGAAAGCTGAAATATAACATTTTCAAATGTAAACATATTAGGAACTCATTAACCATAGAAGCATCGGAAACCTTTTTGCATGCCATGATACTATCACATGTTCACTACTGTATAACCTGCTGGTCCCAAGCAACTAAGACTGCTATGAGACCACTTGAGGTTCTTTATAAACAAGCCTTAAAAGTTATGGATAGAAAGTCATTAAAACACCATCATTGGTGTTCATATCAAACCATCAAACTGTTCAGTTTTGATAGTCTTGTTCTACTTTCCCGAGTTCGATTGGTATTCAGAATCATTCACAATTCTACAACACCACCGTTGAGGGGCTTTTTTCAGTTTCGCCGTGAGCAGAGTTGCAGAAACTCCAGATCTTCATCAAATGCAGATCTAACCATCCCTCTGAGGCGCACTGCCTTTGGACGGTCAGCATTTTCGTTTACGGCCATCAAGCACTGGAATACTCTTCCAGTTGAACTTAACACCTGTACTGATTTTAACTTGTTTTCTTATGGTGCAAAAAGCAACCAGTCATGCCAACATTAATTACACTGCAGTCTGAGTTTTGTTCATTTGAACTGTATTGTCATACTATATCTTAGATATTTTATTGAAGTGTACTAAGTATTATGTTCGTAACCTGAATTTAAATCAGGCTTTATAATTATTTGAGTGACCGAGATCATGTAAGTGTATTTCAAGTGTACTATGTATTAATTTATTGAGCTGTACTTAGATCAGGTTTTAAAATGGTTTGACTGATAGAGATCATGCAATGTTATTATTTGTTTATAGATTGTTATGAACCTGCCTGAGGACCACAGATGGAAATTAGCTATTAACTATAATCTAGCATATTGCAACTCTTCTCTTTGCTGGGATTAATGTTTTTGTATGCATGGTCCTTCTCTAAATAAATACAAATACAAAAATGTATCAAAAAACAGACCTAATCCAAAATAATTGTTTTTTCTCTTGGAACGTTACGACAATGCTGTTTCTGGGAACCTATGTTCAGGAGAAGGCTGAATGACATATACAGTGCATACAAAGCACAGAAACTATTAGTTTGGATAGTGTTGGGAGTTTCTTAGCCTTTTCTATCCAATAGCCAATGAGATTGATGGACCAACAGAGCAACATTGCCGTCCCAAACACACTAGCATGTCTTCGAAAGTCAATGTGGCTAATGCACAGGATGTGTTGCACTTGTTTTAAGAGCCTCCGTTTGAAAGTGACTGTGCTCTAGTGAGAGCTTATTAGGTGGAGCGGTTGAAGAGGTGATGCACTTGTGAGGCCACAGTGGTCATAACCTACAAAGGACTGTCAAGACACCAAGATAGTGAACTACAGTTTTGCGCACAGTTAAAGTTTGTTTCAGATATGCCACCCACACAGTGTGATTGCTGTGTCTCTTAAGTATGTCTATACAAGCCACAAATAACCAACTCAAGTTCTAGGAGTTGTCCATACTGCATTTGATCGACGGAAGTGACCAATTTGTATTTATTGATATGGTTGATGTGATTAAGTATCTCTAAACATTGATTTTGTAGACAGTTCTGTATTGTAACTTGAGATAAAGTCACGTAAGGACTTCACATGACTCTTTCTATTAACATCAGTCTGTCCCTCCACCAGCCTCATTACAGTTGTGACGTTTACAAGCGTTGGGATGCAATACTGAATGTGGCTCAAAAGAGGTAATTTGACATTAATCGGATGTAATGTGAGAGGGAGGTTATAGATGAAGACAAGTGCTAGCAGAGCAGTCCTATGATGAGATGAGGACGGACATCAATAGACATTGATGGTTGTAATGAATAGACAGAGTGCTGCGGTAATGACACTATACCTTTAATAGTGCTCATTAAGAAGACGAGCCACTTGGTTGACGAGGATGAAAGATGAGCTCTGTCGTCAGGCCATAGACGGAGGAAGAGTCTTATGAATGTCTTTGCTGATAAGAGGTACAATATTTGTATGGAAGACGCAAGGTTCTTATAGTCATGGTCAACCAGGAGCCAGTCGAGTACAATTTGATTGATGGGCAGAATGAGAGACACTGAAACAATGGAGGGCACATTTGTAAAACTAAAACAATTGTGCTAGACATTTTAAGTTCTGCCTCAAAGCATAATTACGCTTAAATTGTTGATTTAATAATTGACCATTTACATATTCTGATGGAAAAAGCACAACATTACGTTTTATATCAATCA
This sequence comes from Harpagifer antarcticus, assembly GCA_902827135.1. Classification (NCBI taxonomy): domain Eukaryota; kingdom Metazoa; phylum Chordata; class Actinopteri; order Perciformes; family Harpagiferidae; genus Harpagifer; species Harpagifer antarcticus. The sequence goes on along the minus strand of CADEHL010000508.1, from coordinate 2,244,527 downwards.
CGAACCCTGTTTTCTCGCATGCCTTCACGGGAAGCAAATCATTAACAACACGTGTTATTTGGAAGTTAATGGGGGTCGTGTTCAACAGCAACACAACTTTAACAAAACATCTGTTTTCAAATATAGAAATCTTTGTTTTTATTTGGAAGTGTTTTAAATTGTAGAGAAAACATTATTTTTGGAAGATAGTGAGCTTACGACAGGATAAATAACAGTTAACTGTGAAGTTATGCAAGTTTTCTTCGATAACCAATTTATATACAACTGGTAATTTTGTGAGTGAAGCATTCAACATTAAACCAGAGTTGCAAAAAGTGCAAAGAAGTGTAAAGAATGAACAGTAATATTCACTAGGTGAAATATTAAATAAAGAAAAAACGAGGAAGATATGATTACAATACATAGAACATTTGAACAGTTATGTTTTAAGAGTAGGTAATGAGTATGCTAATATGTATAAAGTATAGATGTAGGTACAATTATTTCTAACAGTATGTTACAGTATATACAGACTACAGAGCTGGAGGTATAATTACATACGGTCTTAACACTATTTAGATCTGATATGCACAGTGAAGTCAGTAGTATAAATGTGATATATTTTACAAGTCAGTATATATACACAGCATGGACGGTTGTGTACGTAGTATTTTTGCAGGGTTTTTGTAAGTGTGAGCTAGCAACCAATATCAATATTTCCCAATAGCCATAAACAACAAGGAAAAGTACTCTCCAAACCAGAACTTACTAGTATGTATTTTTGTTTATTTACAAATGGGTATAGGACAACCCGACTAAAAGCTGTAGACATTACAAACCGCTGACCTCTATGTGAGTTCACATTTCTACAACTATCAATACACGTGCTTGTCGCACAACTCAACATTTTCATTCGGACAAGATTACAAGTTGATATTTCCCCTTGTAGGCGTTGTTTTATGCAACACGTGTACATTAACAGCTGAATTGATTTTTGCACAGATGTCAAGATGTTTAGGGTCAGAGTTAGCCTTGTTTTATCTTCTCAATTCTTAGTATGACCTGAAAGTAAGTATGTAGTGAGTTCCAACTGCATAGTATGTGGATTATGATAAATGTGAAATAACTGGAGGTTTACTAGATAAGCAAGAATTTCTGAGTATGAGTTGTGAGTTGACTCCAACGCCCATAAGTACTACTCGTCACTGCTGTTTTTCACGGCAATAAAGCTCTAAAAAAAACACTGTACACCAGCTGCTCTGCACCAGACAGCAACAAGACAAAGTCAGCAACTAGCTAGAATGAACATAGGGGAGCGTTTAACAGCAAAAGGGCCAGATATTTCCCTCAAGAATTGCCAGAGATAAAAAAAAAACAGCTCAAAAGTTAATATTGGACTAAGATATTGAATCGTACCCCAGGCATGACACCACATAACTGATTCTTAACACCGGCTTAAAACATCTACATAACTCAATACATCAGTTATTGCTGGTTTAATTGATATGTGATTATTGACTATAATACCTCACGTTTGCATGTTTACAACTAAAAATAAAATGTTATTGACTTTTTCATACCGTCATTCACCCCCCCTTATTTCTCACATCTCTTAATTAAGCTGTCCTTGCATTGTTGTGCCTTATACTGTACGAATCAAATGAGCGAAGCTTGATCTGGCTGGATGATGTTTGGCTTGATCTAGAATCCATTGCTTTTCCTGGATGTTTAATCTGAATTTATACAGATTTTTTTCAACAAATCTCGGTTACTCGAAACTTGAATATACACTATATGTTCATTTTCAAATGTGAATTTCTGATAATTAATTTGTGAACATTGAAAAGCAATTGAAAATTAGTTCTAAACAATGTGAACAATTCAGAGGCAAATAATGCAGATACTATCAAGTCAATGCATAAGTATTCGGTGCTGGAAATCCAACGGCTTTTTTATTTCCAAATCAGATGGAACAGATTAACTTCCATTTTACTCATTCAATAAGGTACTGAAGTGGTGGCTTTTAGAAGCACCTTGCAAAGATCTGCAATCTAATGACTGAACATCTCTAGTTTAATTATGACTTATAATGATTATTTAAGCTTCAAACTAAGTACTTGATTACATTTTTAAACCAACATTTGTAGGGCTAACTGGGGGACAAAGTTAGACAAAAGGTTAATGCATAACTGAAAGCCAGAACAAAAAGCTCATGTAAGCGTGTCCCTGTGTGTATGTACACATCATATCATCTCACTTAAGATGTTTTGATTGATCTCTCTGAACATCCCTTGGATACTTGGCAGTACACCCTGCATTTGAAGATGAACTTGAAATAGCTTGCAGCATATGGGACTACCTAATTCTTTTTTTTCTCGCACCAAGACGAGATCTCGGAGGGATTTCCAGTTTCTAATTAATAATTGGTATATGTGGCTGACGCTCTGTGAGATTATTTGAAGTCATTAGAAAACACCCCCTTCCACTGGATCTTGGGAGAGAAAGAAGGCGACCGTCAATCCTGTAGGGATCGCACCACCACACCAAAAGTGTTTTGTTCAGGAAATGTAATTGCGGCATCCACAAACTTGTTCCTGTGAGTATTACAAAATAATGACTCTGTTCTAACATGAAATTAAAAGGGAAAATGTTTTTTTTCTCCAGGCTGGAATAATCTTAATGGAAACATATTAACACTAACACCCAAGTCCTGTTGTTCTCATTGCCATACTTCATTGTTTGATGATAAATTGTCGTGAATCTCAATCAAATTCCCTCTTTCTTTGGTTTTCCATATCGTGTAGCTTTCACAGTCCAAAAAGTCCTCTCCCTTGGTGATGTATACTGTACAGACAGTTTCCTTTGTTCTCTATACAATTAACCAAAACAGACAGCCGGGTGTGAAGTATGTTTGATGACAAACACTGGGAAGTACTGTGAAATACTGTATCATGACAAATTAGCAGACGACGCAATTTGCAACGGCTTTTAGATGGTGTTTGACAAATAAGCCTACAAAATGAAATGTAAAAGAAGAACAAAGGCACATAAATATCAAAGACATTGTGTGGATAATAGCAAAAGGAGAGGAGGGTACTTCAGGATGAGAGGAAAGGGCTCGATGAGAATGGAATGCACCAGGACAAACACATCTAGGCTATTGATTTATTGGAGGGTATAGTCTTAGAGACGGGTGCAAGATTGATCAAATGGAAGGTTATCCTTACTCACAGAGGCAAGCTGTTTGCCAATATCCATCACTGGAAACTCAAAATGGATCAAAGGGTCTTTGACATTCTCCCTAACGCTGCAGAGGCAGTGCTGGACAGGTTAGGATGTTCTCTGTGTGTAGAGGGACTGATTTAGACCAATGAGAGGCTCTCAAATATCCCTAAAGGAGGTCAAGACAAGCATATCGCCATCTGATTTTCATTTCTGACATGTTATATTGTTCAATATATAGCTACTTACAGTTTCATTTACACTTACAGTATTCTTTCCAAATGATTCTATTGTGATCCATTTGTAGTAGATCCAGAACTTATGAACATAAAATCACTTTAAGTAAATAATGAGTACACCAAAATAAACAAAAGCTTGTTAAAATGTGTTGAAACGCCTACATTGTGAACTGTTTGCATGGAATTTATATATTGGTGCAGTTTACATTTTCAGTTGGTCTGTCTATTGTCATTACAAGACAAAGTATAGAGTCCTGTGTGCTGCTGGTGGTGCACTTCCACGCTGTGTGTATTATTGGTCGGTAAACCTGTCTGCACAGATTTAGTTTTAAGGATTACTAGTTACGGTAAATGTTGCCTATTTACACATCAAGTACAACATGTGGGTTCCTTTGGTGTTGGGTTTCTGTTCGCTGATGAATGGGAGTCCAATATTCACTCTTGCTTTGGTCTCCACCATCTACAGAATACAATGTGGGTCTTTAGCTGCTAAGATCTTACTAGCTCTACCAGGGAATCACTAACTCTTAACTTTTGGTATTGAGCAGGTCGTATCTATTGGGTCTTTAGACCTTTTTAACCAAGAGCGGTGAGAGTGAAACAAAAGTGTAAAGATAGGGCCACAAAATTGCTGTTGGGTGATAATTATTTGTGGGGGTGTCACCTCAACATACATTGAGTCATTTCATCCATTACTAATGTCAAGTCATTGATTATATCAGCTTTGAGAAAGCCTATGATCCCCTGCATGACCAAGCAGAGCCTTATAGTGAATGGAAATCTGTGTGGAAGTTTATTTTTCCAATCTAAATATTCAACTTTTGATAACAACACATTACCATTGGGTGTGTTGAGATAGCTTAACCAGCACTGCTGTGTCTGTTTTGGGAAGGGGACTCCTGCAAGGCTGCCATACGGTTTAGTTAGTTCAAAATAGCTTTGCTTCTGGGTATTTATGTGATGTTGTTAAGGAGTGTGCCTTACAGCACATCACAGATATCCAATGTATTCTTAAGGAAATGTTTACTATGTAGGGCATGTCTTGCATTTGACAATTTTAAGATAAAAATTGCGCTTCTTAAGTCTACTACAATGCAAGACAACAAGAAACACCATTTATTACCTGGTATGTCTTGTTCTATAGTTTTGAAAGGACCTTTTCAGCTCTAGCAAAGAATGCTTTGTCACTGAACCTACAAAACTAACCTCTACCAAATGTACTGCATTTTTTACCTCTACCAAATGTACTCTAACCTCTAGAAAATATGACTTTTTGTGGAGGTTACAGTAAATGTACAGACATTTAGCTGATAGATGCACGGTATACAACACTTTGACCCTAATCATGTCGGAAATAAGTGAAGGAGAAAAAAAGCAAAACAATGTCCCGTGCTTTGTGATTAGCCACTATATATCCTGAATCTGCCCGGTCTGCTCTGGGGAAGTTACGGCCTGTTGAGTGTCTATTAATTTGAATCTGCACTGGTGTTGACAAGAATCACCACCAGGTTTACTGGCCTGATTGTTTCATCTGTCAGGGCATGGGAGTGAAATGAGACACAATTAATTCCTGTGAACCAAAATCCATCCATTAATCTTGTAATTGTAACCGAACACAGCGGTGGCAGCTCGGTGAGTAGGGGGAGTGATGTGAAGGAGATCCAGTCATCCTACAGCCACTGAGAAAGCTTCAGCACACCAGTGATCACTGTAGCTGAATACTATATTGTTTACATGGGACTGCATGAACTCCTGTTTGTGCACATTCCTTCTGGAAAAGTTGAAACAACGAAAAATACATTTTATGATCAATAACTTAATTGAATTACGTGATTGTTCTTGTTCAGATGTAGAAAAAGTCCAAGGCATTGTTCTGATTGGATGGATATGTTCAAAGGCTGTACATCTTTATAAATCATCCATAACATTAGATTCAACCCCTTTTTACAGTTTTTCTCGATTGCTAACACACAAAAATTATACATAAAGCACAATTATTTTAATTGACACTCAAAGAGCAAAACATCGGCTCAAATCTCCAAAACTCTAAACACGTTTTCAGCTTTTCACACAATTTGCCAATCAACATGGCACTTTGTGCAAACCACTGCACATGTTTCTCCACGTAAGACACAGGAATCTGACATATATTTCACGTGTTAGCAGGTTTAAAACACTGATATTCAAAATGCCTCACACATGGACCAATGATCAAGAAACACGTTCCACTTTGATTGACCATGTTATCAACCATGGTGTGACGATGAGAGAGGCTGGGCAGAGGGTTCAGCCTAATCTAAGCCGATTTACTGTTGCCTCTGTAATCCGGACCCCTAGACTTGAAAACAGGTTAGTTACCAATTTTTGTAGCTCTGCATAATTCATGATATATCAGTGCTTATATCTGTTGTTATTTACTTCATTACTGTAATTGAATTGTTGGCATGTTGCATACTATAACTGTACAACAATCCTGCACAATGTACTGTGTTAAACTTACTTTTATGCAACACAGACACTGACCATCCACTATATCTTTGTTGTTTATCTGAAGGACTGAGAAACAAAGAGGTGCAGGAAGCAGCAGTTACAAACTTGGTGTTGGCAAACAATGCATCACACTTAGAGAGATCCGAAGCCACATCATAAGGAACAACACCATTTTCAACAACATCAGGCCTGTCCACATTGGCCCGTGTTCTCCAGCGTAACCAGGTTCAGATAAAGCAGCTGTACAGGGTGCCCTTTGAGAGAAATGCTGAAAGGGTGAAAGACCTGATACATCAATATGCGGATGTCAGTACAACATTGACTAAAGTACTGTAATAGACCATTGATTCAGTAATCCACACATAGCACAGCATTTTTTTGTACTTGTCCAAACCACTTTGATTGATGTTACTGTAATTTTTGTTTTAGAGAGTACTGGAAATGGATGCTGATGTCATCAGACATGAATTTATTTTTATTGACGAGGCTGGCTTCAACCTCACAAAGACCAGGAGAAGGGGTAGGAACATTATTGGTCACAGAGCCATCATAGATGTCCCTGGCCAACGTGGTGGCAACATCACAATGTGTGCTGCGATCACACAAAATAGTGTCCTCCACCGCCATGCCCACCTTGGTCCATATAACACAGTCCACATTGCAGCCTAAGCATTTTTTCCTTTCCTTTGTTTTTTGCTCCAATATTTTTTATATTTGAAAGAAGCATGATTTTTGTTTTGCGTTACAGAAACAACTGTAACTATGTTCTGGGAGGCATGTTGCACAATGTGATTGTTTTCAACAACTCATTTGTATTTCTTCATTTACTGTATTTATGTAAACTCAAGCAATCTTTCTCTGCAGAAACCTCTATGTCCAGAGCATAGCCCATAACAGATGAAAGTGCTTTAGATTATGCTCAGCAGTGTGTAGTTGGGTGGTCAAACAATCTAGTATTATGAATGAAGTGTGTTATATTTGGTACAAAAGTAGTTTTGAGTGCAGATCTTCATTTAGCAGGAGAAATGAGGTGTTTTGCACTTTGGGTGTGGGGTTTTGTGAATTGTGTTTAGTGTTCTGAGAAACTGTGTTAGCAAGTGAGAAAAACTGTAAACATTATTTATAGGCTGAGTTTAGTCAATTACAATTTAAAAAAAATCCAATAAAAATGTGTAGTGTATACAGTATAATGAGTGTGCAAACTTATCTAGTAGCCTATCCATGTGAACCTGTTGTATTTGTGGGTGGACCTCACATCGTCCAGGGGGGTCCGGGGGCATGCACCCCCGGGAAGATTTGTTTTCTTTAAATTGAAGTTAAATGCATCAATCTGGTGCACTTTGAGGTCAAAATTGGGATACAGCTCTCAACACTCATATGAAACAGAACTGTATATATTTCAATAATTAAAAAAACATAAGAATATGCACACAAGCAATAACAGATATTTGATAAACTCCTCTCTCCTATCTTTATCTTACATAGTCTGCATTATTTCTTGATATTTATGCCGATTGTACTAATCACACAATTTTTTACTGACCTATAGTACACATTAGAATATGTCTCTCTCTCTCTCTCTCTCTCTCTCAGAGAGAGAGAGAGTAAAGTTCATAATTACTTTTATTAAACTTGATGCAGGTATATGTATAACAAGCAGTCCAACACAAAACCCTCCATGGAAACACTCAGGAGAACCGAGTGCCTCTCAGTTCAGGGCAGGATAAATCCACAGCAGGCAATAGAGGAAAACTGAGATTGGAACACAAACCGGTGAAACGCCTAGTAGTGATGGCAGTTTGACACTGAAGCTTCGAACGGAGCTTCAACCCAGTACTTCGGTGGCACTCAATGACATAGTATCCTTGAAATATTGGCTTGGAAGCCAGTATCCTCGAAATTGAGAAACGGCCAGTAATTTGAAGCTTGCTTCAAATCACTGGCCGAAGCTGCTTGGCCGAACTGCCGAACTGCTTCATTTCCTGAATGAATCACTTGACTGGTTCGCGGTCCAATCACGTGATTCAATGCACTGCCTCGTCTCGATTCTGACAGGTGACAGGTTGAAACAGTTTCTAATTTGAGCGCTTAACCGCTCTAAACAATGCGCAATGTGTGGGTTGTCGTAGTTTGCGTGGTTGCTGTTGAGTTGTTGTTGGTATTGCATTTGAATTGGATCATTATAGAGCAAGCCAGGAAGAAAGATAAGTCGTTCTGGCTCGGGAAACACTTCAAAATGTGGAGAAGTTTTTAACACAAAGACAATTAAAGCTGCAAGCAGCGTTGAGCGGGTCTTCGACGCTCCGCAGGCTGTTGTCCGCACGTCGACATGTGTGTTTAGGTGTCTGGAGGAGTTGGCCGTTGGCAAACGTGGGAAGTTTCAGGCCGATCGGACAATGTCTTTGAGTTACAGCAGTAACACAAACATTGTGTTTGATGGCGAGTGATCTGTCGCCATGGCAACGGCATTTGATGACACCCCATAATAAGCCTAGATGTGTTGAGGGCTACATCGTTATCAAACCTGTGCATTTTTGGGCCGTTTGGAGCATATTAACTGGAGTTATGAGACAACCGTGTTTCACGGCGACCATTTTGTTACCAGAGCAACGACATTTGAAGAAATCTCAAAACTGACACATATATGTCTCGAGGGCTTGAAAACTCACTATTGTCATATTGAGGTGTTGAGGGCCGAGCCATTAGCCATCATATGAAGTCTGGTGCCGTTTGGACGATTTTCCATTGAATTACGAGGGATCATGGCGAGGGATCTGTCGCCATGGCAACGGCATATGATGACATCCCATAATTGGCGTAGAGCTGTTGAGGGCCAGACCATTAATGATAGTCTGAAGTCTGGTGCTGTTTGGACGATTTTTGGATGTATTTTTTTGGCGAAGGATGCGTTTCCATGGAAACGGCATATGGTGAGATCTCAGATTTCATGTAAAGCTGTTGAGGTATGGACCGGTGATATAAAAGTGAAGATTGGGGGACGATGGGACCGTGTCCATTGGAGTTACAGCGACACCGTGTTTTATGGCGAAGGATCCGTTGCCATGGTAACGGCATATTAATTAAGATCAGATTTGACCTAGAGCTGTTCAGGGCCGCAGTGTTAACCATCACGTGAAGTTATAAATCACGTTTTTCCGACACCAAATTGAAAATGGCCGACTTCCTGTACGTTATTTTATACCCCTCCAAGAGGCTTTTTGGTTCGTCTCCGCACCCTAGATATGCTGAGCAAGTTTCGTTCGTTTACGTGAAAGTTAAAGTGGGGGGAGTTTACTTTAAAAACGGAAATGGGCGTGGCCTATTTCCGCATTTGACGCAAAGTTCCGGAACCAATTACACATCGCAATTTTCACCACTTCTGACGAGGTGCAAAATCACCCACGTCACTGTAGTCGCATGGGCTACCTACTGTCATAATTAAGGCCACTTTTAATTGGCCCCTCGTTTTCCCTGTTTTTGTGGGTTTTGCATGGTTATCGCTCGCTTTGCGAGCGACTAAATTGATCGTGACGATATCAATTATGCAAGTTGCAGTCTATCAGCCGCCATGATTTCCGAACCTTTTCTGTGCTTTTGCCGGTCGTTTTCCCTGTTTTGGGTTTATTTCGCAGGTTTATCGGTCGCTGCGCGACCGATTTCAATAGGGTCTTCGCCGACCGGTCTCAGACCCTAATTATGAGTATTAAAAAAACAGTTCAATAGTTCAAAAGGAATAGATAGCCCAGTGGATAGAGCTGGCGTCCCAAATGCGGTAATGTCCTCCACGCAGCTGGTTCAAAGCCCGGATTGGATGAACTTTTAATCATTGCTTTTCAACTTTAATAACTGATAAAAGGCCCTCTCCGCCTAAACATTTTTCCAGCACTCTCTTGTCTCTTCTCAATAACCCAATAGACACAATTATCAATCTTTAATTACAAATAGAACATGATATTTAGTCTTACTGTGTGTGCATCGAATATTTTTCAAGGCAAAGATACGTTAAACCCACTGCAGCCTTGCACTTCGCCAGGAGAGGTCGCTGTAACTGAAGCTTCGAGAAATGAACCTATTTCCGACACAATTGTCCAAGTGGTTCGATGCTTCATTCAAAGCTTCATTTTGCCATCACTAATGCCTAGCAGCCACCAGAACAAGCAAACAGGAACCAGGAAACACACGGGCTGGAATCGAAATCTGGAATGGGGAATCCAGATAACAGGTAGGTCCAAAACAGGCAGAGTCTGCAACGAGAAATCACTCTGGCAAAGAGTGCGGGAAGTTCTTACATGTGGAGAGCAAAGAGGTGTAGTGAGGCAGCTTAAATACCAGGCCACTGGATGTGATGCAGGTGTGTGAGCAGGTGACCACAGTCAGGCTGATGAGAGACTGTGACAGAAGTAAAGAAAAAAATATCCCATGTAATGCTGCCTGGAGTTTTTTACTAACTTTACCACAAGCCTCTCACAGATGCAAATATATTTTTGCCAACAGTAGCAAGGGACATTTAAAAAATATAATTGAAAAACAACGCAAAAAATAAATACGGTTTTACCAAGACCTTTTACTTTCTCTGTGTAAAGGTTAATTGCCAGATGATGGTAGTAAATAGTAAAGTATATATTGCATTGTAATTAATGGCATTGTTACGATGGCTGAGAAGTGCAAACGAGAATTACAAAGTGGGAAAAACTTTTACAAAGCTAGAGACAAATTTGATTTTTTTAAAACAAAATGACATTAGCGAAACACTTTTACGAGAACAGAGACAAATGTACAAGTCCCGAAAAACTTTAACATTTGCCGAACCACTTTAACATTCCCCGAAACAATTTAACCTGTTAAGCCCCATAGCCCCTGTCGGTATGACGATATGAGCCATTTTTGAGACAGTGTACATGTGCACCTTAAATGAACAACTCCCAACCAAAGACATAAAGTCGGATTCAGTCACATTTGAGGGTACCATAAGTTATCAATGCATCATACCCACTGGGAGTTGTACGATTATAGACTCTGAGATACTAAAAGTCTACGGTGCGTATAAGCCGACATAAAGCTGCGTGTTTGATTTCTTTGTTGTTTCATTTTGAGTAATCTTTGAGTTGTTATACTTACCTTTCCTGCATATGTTACATTTGATTAAATTGTAATACCTCTGCACTCTGAATCTTCTCTCAAATAGAAGCACCAGGTGTTCCACAGATAGCACGATTTGTCATCTGGTATGTTCCGTTACTGTGTAGGCCGCTATATCATGAGAAAAGTCCCTGCGTTTCCACTGCAGGCACTTGTGTCACGCTCATCACGTTTGACAGCTGTTCAAACTTCACCGCATCTGCTTATTTGGAGGAAAAAGTCTGCTGCTATCATTAGCACACTCACAACATTGCCATATTGCCCCTTCTTGCATCTGTTCTCAGAAGTAAACTGTAACTGATGGTATTATCTAAAGCCGTGATTCAATAATCTGGCTAATCCTTTGGGACTTCTTAGAACTGGGTGGTGTAGGACTGAACACTTGCTGTGCTCTTGGAAAATTGCGGAGCATTAGAGTCAAGAGTTGAAATCATGGTGTGTAGGATAAAACTATTTTTTTAGGGATTAGGATCATTTCATTCGGAGAATTAATGAACGTACTTTGCGTTGAAAACTTTTGTGTTTGCATACAGATGATGAACACAATATCACAACTATGAATGATTAAATATTTCTTCTGATCATTCCCACTGAGCATGAACAGCAGTGTTGCAATGTGACAGTGATTTAAAATGCATGCTTGTTTAGGAGTACTTATTGGAAGGGTCCATTATATCTGCAGAGGGGCTATGTTTAGACTGGAGGAACGCTAAGGTCATAAGAAGCTTTGGGGTGGGGAAAAAAACACACGCCACCTCCTACCCTCAATCCCTTATTCCTTCACACTTTCCTGCAAACCCTGCCATTTCAGAGATTTATAAATAGTATTAAGCCTGTTCTTGGCTCTCTTGTCGTTATGGGCCGCTCAGTTTGAGTGGCGGTTGTCACAGACAATTTCAATCATACTTTTGTAGAAAAAGGCTATTCACCGGGGAGAAGAAAATTCTCTATGAAGAGGTAACGTCTTAGTTCGGAGAAAATTGAGCACACCGATGTTACCAAAGGTCTTTGACTTCGAGAAAATTAGAGTACAATTTGATAACCTGCCGAACATTCTAACCTAGTTTATATTTCTTAAAACTGCATTTGCAGAAGGTCCTTTCCAAGTGGAAAGCAAAACGTTTCCTATACTTTATAAACCAACTTATGACATTTACACATCATTGGATCCAAATGACTCCTACAGTTCACTGCATATTCAGGAGGTGTAGGTGGTATCAAGCCTGACTCACATATCAATAAAACAGTGGCTATAGACGCATCATGCACCTAATTGCCGAGGAGGTAAAACAAATGCCAAACAAAGCTGTAATGTATATTTCAGTGCTGCGTTGCGTAGGATTAGGCAGAGGCTGGATGGATATTCTGACAGGCATCTGGGGAATATCAGCAAAAGATGGCAAATCCCTTTAAGACTCAGAACTGAAAAGAAAATAACTGATGTAATTGGCAGAAAATGTCTCTGTCCTGAAGCCTAGTGTTTTTCAGAAGTTCTTCATTTGTTCTGACAGAAGAGTAACATTTACACACATACTGCAAAAAGTAAGCAATAGCCTTGACTCTGGGAATATTGCATGGAGCTCAGTTTGTGAAGCGCTTTGCTCTCAGGTCCACACAATGCCTTGAGATAAACCATAAACAAGAACTCCGCACTTTGCACTCTTTTTGCTAGCTCACATTATTTGACAAAGCTTACATTATCCGTCATCTCACACTTATGTAAATGCTATATGTCACGTTAGTTCAAAGGATCTGACGTAATCACACCGGAGACATTTTAAGAGGCAAGCTGCAGCCTTTTCCTGTAATTGTTTTTAATGAGTTTGAAGCAGAGCATGCTGGTTCTGCGCCACAGGCCCCGTGCGCTTCCCTGCTTCTGGCAGTTTTGAGGAAGGGCCTGGCATTCTCCGAGCTGAATATGATCCAACTCTTGATGCGCCCTGTGTTACTGTCATTATTTTCCCTTCTTGTCAAATTGTAAGAAAACAGAGGAGGACTTCTGATGGTAAGCAGGAAAAACAACAGAATAAGTTTGATGCTTCACCTTCAGAGGAGAATGAGAAAGCTGTATCAAGCTTGTTATCGCCATGACAGATTTCTCAGTTGTGTTTTTGCCAATTCTGCCGTCCGCATTTGTCTCCACTTCATTAAGCTTTATTGCATTGTCTACTGATGCCCACGGACTTCCCTCATCCTGGGAACCTGACCGACACATCCTCCTGCTCACCTGAGTCTCATTTCCAACACAATCTTTTTCCCCAGTCAGTTGTTATATTTGTCAGCCCACTAATGCCTGATCCTTAGATCCTGATGAATCTCTGCCTAACCCCTGTGGTTAAATGTACCTGCTTTGACCCAAACCTTTATATTATATGTTATGTTATAAGTTAGTGTGTTCTTTTGTTACAGTACATTACACATGCTTATCTTCATGCTATGACTGCCATGCTTTCCATCTTGGTACAGCAACTATGCAGTTTAAAATAATAGTCCAGATTAACAACTTTGAAGTTTTTAGATCATGGATGCTTGATTTACAAAAGTTAACGAAAGCAGGCTTTTAATTGCCAGCCAGTTTCGGATGCACAGTCACTGGCAGAGTTTAGCTAACTAATACATGCTAGTTGCCTTAGTTAGTTGGGATGTAAGTTTTCAGCTGGCCTGTTTACATTTAGAACAATGAAACGGTGTCAATGTTGCCATGCCAAAAAGAAAACAAAGAAAAACACATGGCTTCATTGGACTTTAACACTTTAACCCTTAACCCAGTCTAACCCTTACCAATGTGGATCCTCATGATGATCCTAAATAACCAATCCAGTATCTAGGCTAAAAAGGCAATGACTACTAGCCAATCAGATGCTTTTGTCCTCGTAAACTATTTTGAAAGTTAAATAACGTCATTCCATGTTCTTGTTTGGAGAGGGTATATTTACATTTGTGCTAATGCTCCAATGGGAAAAGCAGTCCCTCAGAACAATGGGCAGTCCTGGTTACATGCTATTACAACACCAATACGAATGCTTAAAACATTGTTTATGTTTTACGGGGCAGAAAACTGAATCATAGAAAATATTTTGTGACATTATGTTGCACTGATGTTTAGTAAAAACACAGTGGATATGTTGGCCCTGAATATACATTTTCCAGTGTAACTTTTAAGTCACAACAACATTGGTGTCCATCATCGGAGAATATATGATATGTGGGAGGTGCCTGCGAAGGCCCTAAGGATCCTAAAAGATAACATATGAGGGGCCGTGTAGGCCAAAATTCAAACTCACCTCGCACACACACTACTGAAAACATCTGGCCTTGCACACACACTACTGAAATCCTCTCACATTCACTACTGAACACCTCACACACACACTACTGAAAACATCTGGCCTTGCACACACACTACTGAAATACTCTCACATTTACTACTGAACACCTCACACACACACTACTGAAAACATCTGGCCTTGCACACACACTACTGAAATACTCTCACATTTACTACTGAAGACCTCACACACACACACTACTGAAAATCAAGCCTCACACATATTACTGAAAATTAACCTCACACACACACACAACTGAAAATTAACCTCACACACACTACTGAACACATCTGGCCTGGCACACACTCTACTGAAATACTCTCACACACACTACTGAAAACATCTGGCCTTGCACACACACTACTGAAATACTCTCACATTCACTACTGAACACCTCACACACACACACACTACTGTAAATTAAGTCTTACACACACTATTGAAATCCTCTCACATTCACTACTGAACACCTCACACACACAACTGAAAATTAAGTCTCACACACACTATTGAAATCCTCTCACATTCACTACTGAACACCTCTCACATACACTACTGAAAACATCTGGCCTCACACACACACTACTGAAATACTCTCACATTCACTACTGAACACCTCACACACACACACTACTGAAAATTAAGCCTCACACACACACTACTGAAATACTTTCACATTCACTACTGAACATCTCACACACACACTACTGAAAATTAACCTCACACACACGCAACTGAAAACATTTTACTGAAAGGTTCTCAGTAGGGAATGTGCATGTGTTTCACCTATGTGTGTGAGAGGGGGATTCTTGCTGTAACGGAAGTCATTGTAATGAAACGGAACTAACAAAGAACAATGCTGCAGTGATACAGTAGGTGGCGATAATGCTCGTCTGGTTGCAAGTTAAAGAAGAACGAAAAAGAAGGTTCAATTCAGCATGGATTTATAGAGAAACGGCACCGCAGCCGTAGGCTGGACCCCGGGCCGAGCGGTCTACAAACTGAGACGGTCTGGTCTATGGAGTTGTTCTTGTTTACATCACCTAGCGCAGCTCGTGAGGTGGCCTAGCAACCCACTATCAACATGCACAGCTGCAATAAGCTAACAAGCTAACCAAGCCAGAACCTTTCCTTTTTTTGTTTACCATTTATTGAAGTGATTGATATTTCAGGCTGAGAGGATAATGGCCTGTTAAATATGGTTGATTAAGCTGTGTTCTTCTAGCCGACAGTTATGTTAGCATTAGTTTGTTAACAGTAAGTAAATATAAGACTAACCTATGTATGTACTCCAGCTAGCCGGCTAACCTATATATGTTGCTCCCAAACGGCAAACTGTGGGGTAGAGCCGTGAAGCCAATACGGAAGTGCCACACACTGCAGTTCATATATTGGCCGATAGGCGATGGCCGCAGAAAGGAGCAATTTCCATAGACCCCCATGTTAAAATGCCCAACTTTACAGCAGAAAAAAACATGTTTCTACCCCTGGCTCCATACATTTTTATTATCGATATAGTTAGATTCCACCTTCATGATTATGGATCTGTGAGTGAATTGTTTTCTAACGCGACCCTTTTATTTATATTAGGTCTTAAAGTTTGTGCACACATTAGGGCGTGGTCACGTTGATTGACAGATACGTGCCTCACTATCAGCTAACAGCAACTTGTCCACTCTGCTAGGCTACAACCATAGTTAGTTAGTTGTAGTTACTGTACTTGACCCTTTAGCTGTGTTCGTGGTGATCGTGCCTGTTAGGGAATATTGTTACAAATACCAGATAATTAAAATGTCGTGCTGTGCGCTTGAATGTACTAACAGAACTTCCAAGAAGTCTACTTTCAGCTTTTTTCGGTGAGTAAAATGATAATATTATACATGTTAACCCCGTTAGCAGGTGTTTGTGTGCTTGTTAGCTTAGCTTGTTATGTAGCTTATTAGTCAGCTAAGGACGTAACCATAGACTGTATATATAAATGGACGTAGGGTCCGTGACGTCACCCATAGGATTCTGCAGAGTTGCCGTGAAGCCCTAAGTAGGCGGAGTCGGCTACTAACGGCTTGACAGTGACGTCAGAGTCTAACTCCCGCCTTCTCCAAATAAGGGCAAAGAGGTGGAGCCGAGGCGGTACAGGGCGGGACCTGCTGCCAACGAGCGTGACGTTCCAGACCTAGCTCAGGCTAAGAAGCTAAGCTAACATGCTCTCAGTATTAAGTTAACAACCTATGCTAACAACAGTCTATGCTAACAACCCAGCTTGCAGTCACCGCTCCTCGTTCCCAGCATACAACGTTGACTAAATCATCCATAATTGGATTGTTCAAATGTGTACTGTGAAGGATATCATAAAGCCTTAATGCAATCGAATGTAAAACATGATTGATGAAAGTAGTAAATCGGTCAGATTTGACCCGAAGACAACAGGAGGGTTAATGCCATATTCACTTAGTAAGGAACAACTTTTACAAATATTTCTATATAGTCTGTGTTGGTAAATGTCATCGAGGTTGCACATTTCCTGCTGAAATACATGCATACCAAGTCACTGCGTGGCACTTTGGTTTTTGATAAAACAGTGTAGTTCCACTATATAAACGTTACATTCATAATCAAACGAGACAATCTGCAAGATAATTAGCTATTTGGTATTATTCTTAATGCTTGTCATTCACACGTTAATAAAATAAGTACCGATACATAGCAGAATAATTGTGGCGGTGTTCAGCTTAATAAACCTTGCTCAACATCATTTATTTAGCTAATACTACAGCGGGCTACAGGCGAACCAAGTCCGCGTTTCGATGCATTCCTTGATCTCCAGTTATAACGCCGGACTCCGCCGCTGGCCGAAGCTAACGGAGCCCCAGGGGGCTAGCTACGGCCGCCGGGACCTATGGCCGGGACGCGCTAGCCCCCTGCAGCCCCGTTAGCTTCGGCGGCGTGGACTCCGGCGGCCCCACTGGGATAATTTTGGGTCCCCTTTTCACATTTGCTCCCATTTAGCATTATGGGCGTCATAGCCATATAGTATAAAAGTCTTACCCAAGGCTGAATCATAAACTAAACTGTATATATGTATAAAGGGTTACGTCCTTAGCTGACTAATAAGCTACATAACAAGCTAAGCTAACAAGCACACAAACACCTGCTAACGGGGTTAACATGTATAATATTATCATTTTACTCACCGAAAAAAGCTGAAAGTAGACTTCTTGGAAGTTCTGTTAGTACATTCAAGCGCACAGCACGACATTTTAATTATCTGGTATTTGTAACAATATTCCCTAACAGGCACGATCACCACGAACACAGCTAAAGGGTCAAGTACAGTAACTACAACTAACTAACTATGGTTGTAGCCTAGCAGAGTGGACAAGTTGCTGTTAGCTGACAGTGAGGCACGTATCTGTCAATCAACGTGACCACGCCCTAATGTGTGCACAAACTTTAAGACCTAATATAAATAAAAGGGTCGCGTTAGAAAACAATTCACTCACAGATCCATAATCATGAAGGTGGAATCTAACTATATCGATAATAAAAATGTATGGAGCCAGGGGTAGAAACATGTTTTTTTCTGCTGTAAAGTTGGGCATTTTAACATGGGGGTCTATGGAAATTGCTCCTTTCTGCAGCCATCGCCTATCGGCCAATATATGAACTGCAGTGTGTGGCACTTCCGTATAGGCTTCACGGCTCGACCCCACAGTTTTCCGCTTGGACGTAACCCTTTATACATATATACAGTTTAGTTTATGATTCAGCCTTGGGTAAGACTTTTATACTATATGGCTATGACGCCCATAATGCTAAACGGGAACAAATGTGAAAAGGGGACCCAATTATCCCAGTGGGGCCGCCGGAGTCCACGCCGCCGAAGCTAACGGGGCTGCAGGGGGCTAGCGTCCCGGCCATAGGTCCCGGCGGCCGTAGCTAGCCCCCTTGGGGCTCCGTTAGCTTCGGCCAGCGGCGGAGTCCGGCGTTATAACTGGAGATCAAGGAATGCATCGAAACGCGGACTTGATTCGCCTGTAGCCCGCTGTAGTATTAGCTAAATAAATGATGTTGAGCAAGGTTTATTAAGCTGAACACCGCCACAATTATTCTGCTAGGTATCGGTACTTATTTTATTTTATTAACGTGTGAATGACAAGCATTAAGAATAACACCAAATAGCTAATTATCTTGCAGATTGTCTCGTTTGATTATGAATGTAACGTTTATACAGTGGAACTACACTGTTTTATCAAAAACCAAAGTGCCACGCAGTGACTTGGTATGCATGTATTACATTATTATTTAGCTTAATACTGAGAGCATGTTAGCTTAGCTTCTTAGCCTGAGCTAGGTCTGGAACGTCACGCTCGTTGGCAGCAGGTCTCGCCCTGTCCCGCCTCAGCTCCGCCTCTTGGCCCTTATTTGGAGCAGGCTGGAGAAGGCGGGAGTTAGACTCTGACGTCACTGACTCCGCCTACTTAGGGCTTCACGGCAACTCTGCAGAATCCTATAGGTGACGTCACGGACCCTACGTCCATTTATATATACAGTCTATGGTTGCTCCCGGTCTTTTACGTTGCTTAAGGTAAGTGAACATGAAACTATTCAGCAAAACTTTCTATAATAATCTAAGGTATTGAGTTTTAGGATATTACTTGCATACAAATCTATAAATGACTTCAGGTTTCTAAAATATACAATATGTGGTAAATGCAATGTGGATCCAGCAAAGATTCATATTTTTGCATGATTTTAGTTATTGATTTGTTGCTGTTACTTAATTATACTTTTATAAGCTTAGTTACATATGATGGTAGCTAGTTAGTGCTCTTACCTGTGTGCCTCCTCCACAACCAGACTGTATTCAAACTCTTAAGAACCAGTTCTATCTACTTTAAACAATTAAAAAGACAAAATCAACTACATTTATTGAAATACCAATCTTTATGTTTGGGGCCTCTTCTTTTAAAATTAAACTTTCAGACGTGAGATATTGAAATACAGTAATAGTTTTGTCTATTTAAAAAAGAATGAGCCACTCAACAGTTAACTTCATATTTCTTATTGTCTAAAGCATTTATTACACACGTTTTCCCCTCTCATATTCACAGTGTGGATCAATTGAGACAGCGTGGAGTCCAGAGAGCTGCAGAGACTTTGGGAGAAACCTCAGTGTGACGGACGGTCTGTGGGTTTGGCTGGAGAGGACTGAGGTGGAGAGGTCTTTCTCTGGGAGGAGGACCAGGCCTGATGGAGGAGGACCAGGCCTGATGAAGAAACCCCCTAACTGCATCTGTGAGCCCATATTGGGCTCAGCTGTCACAAACAAATGGTCCTGTTTGACTTTGTGTTCACAATAAAAGAGTAGTTTCTTAGTGAATGTCCTGTATTGGTCTTTAATCTGAAATAAGCATCTCATTTTCTTCTTGCCCCTCTGAGAAAACGGTGAGGCAGTTGTGTCCTTCAGGTATGTCCTTTCCTAGCAGAAATGACAAGAAACATATGACATTATTGCAGAGCAAGTG
Organism: Harpagifer antarcticus; assembly: GCA_902827135.1. NCBI lineage: Eukaryota > Metazoa > Chordata > Actinopteri > Perciformes > Harpagiferidae > Harpagifer > Harpagifer antarcticus. The sequence goes on along the minus strand of CADEHL010000508.1, from coordinate 2,224,604 downwards.
TGTTATTTATGAAAAAGGTTTGTTTATTTAGCGGCTGTAGAAATAATGTATTTTTATTTTAATGTGTTTTTTAAATTCATCACTTTGTACTACAAAGATAATCAGATTATGAATGAACAGTCTGCAGTTAATCAACATTAAAATATCTCGTTATTAAATAATATTCAACTGCTCGGTTGTCTCACTGCAAGAACCACTTTTACCACGTCTTTTACAGACAATATGTAGAGACAAATGGTAGCAATTCTCACAATGTAAAATAATAATTGCTATAAATACATAGAAATGTGAAAGCTGATTATAGTTGTTACTTTATCTATTTAAACCAGAACGTTTCTCGATTCTTTCTTTCTTTCATTCTATGAAAGGAGTCTTTGTACCTTTGAGTCCATGCTGAAGTTCACTGATGTTAGGAATAGGTCTGTCTCTCGTGGTCAGCATCCTCTGGTCTGTCTGCATTACCTGGACACTTTAAACAAACAGATATACATATGTAAAGTAACAATGTGTTGGTCACAGACTTTTTTTTTACATGCAAATGTCATGTCATAATCTTTTTGTTATCCTTTAAAAAAAGTGCTGGATATCACAGCCCTTACTGTATCTTATCAGTTGGATTGTGTATTATTTTATAGTTGGGGTCCTTTTTATTTTACTGTTATTTTGGAATCGTTTTTCATGAGACAGTCAATTTAAATATTTGTCCTATGCCATATTCACATTCATTTGTAACACACAGGTATGGGTAAAAGACAAACATCTTCAACAAATGTAATGCAATGAATAAGCTTAATTGTCACAGAAGCACACATAACGTCATATCTAATATTTAAACAAATCATTTCCTTGTCCCTAAAGCATTCACTACGCTATAGTCCTTAAATGCAGGCATTACGTTACATGTTCACGTTCTGCTGCCACAATAAGTTGGTTTCTCCAGTGCAATGATAATAAAATGCTTAGTAAGCATTAGTAATAATATTAATAAAAACAACAACGTTTGGGTTCGTTCGTTTAATATGATGAACGTTAACCAGTAAGCTTCAATAATCAACTCCAGCTCAACAAACCATATTGCAATATATACGTTAACGTTTTGCTCTTCAACACTAATGTGACGCTAGCTGTCTGCATTTTCGAGCATAGCTATTTTAAATGTACAATAACATTACATTTACCTAACTAGCAAACTAACTAATGTACAAGCATGACCTTATTTTACCAACCTCACGAGAAGCCTTTTGTTCTACAGTATAATCCTTCTTAATGTTTGACACTTCTCTATTATGTTTGAACTTGTATGCTACGGATAGCATCGTTAGCACAGATGTAGCTTCGTCTCGCTCGTTAGCTGAATAAAAAGACAAGTAAGAAATAAAGTGCTTGAATTTCACTTACCGAATAAACTGCATTCATGGACGGTCTGTTTGAACCGCAGAGCCATAAGATAAGTGTGATATTTCAATGAAGAATACTCCACCAGGCATCAACACAATAAACACGTCCAAGTAGCAGCCTGGAGCTAATGAAGCTCACGGGGCTAGCAAAGAGACCACTAGCAGTTTGGTACTTCCGTTTCATTACAATGACTTCCGCAAGAATTCCCTCACACACACACATAGGTGAAACACATGCACATTCCCTACTGAGAAGCTTTCTGTAAAATGTTTTTCAGGAGTGTGTGTGTGTGCGTGTGTGTGTGTGTGTGTGTGTGTGTGTGTGTGTATGTGTGTGAGGTTTTCAATAGTGAATGTGAGAGTATTTCAGTAGTATGTGCGTGAGGTTAATTTATAGTTGCATGTGTGAGGTTTAATTTTCAGTTGTGTATGCAAGGTGTTCACTAGTGAATGTGAAAGCATTTCAATAGTGTGTGGGTGAGGTTAATTTTCAGTTGTGTGTGTGTGAGGTTAACTTTCAGGTGTGTGTGTGTGAGGTTAATTTTCAGTTGTGTGTGTGAGGTTAATTTTCAGTTGTGTGTGTGTGACAGAGGTGGGAGTAAGTCCTACATGTGTAAGTCATGAGCAAGTCTCAAGTCTTGACCTACAAGTATCAAGCAAGTCCCAAGTCACTGTGGTGAGAGTCAAGCAAGTCTAGTCAAGTCATTGCTCAGGTCAAGCAAGTCAAGTCAAGTTATCCACAATTCTGATGAATAAGCCCAGTTTCCGCATTTAAATCAGTTAAAAGACAGTGGTTATGAAAATGGATTCAACCCACACTATGATCTTCATTACATACACAGTTAATCATTTGAAACCTAATTTAGACCGATGACAATCATATTAGATCAATATTAACCCTAGAACTGCAGACAATATAGCTAGGACTCAAAAAGTCTGTTCAAAAAGGCAGAATTCCAGGTAAGAAAATCATACATGGCATTTGCCATTATCCATTACACATATTTAATTTAAATGTATGTTAACACTAGAACCGCCAACAGCGTCAGCACCTATATAGATATCATTTTCAAATCATTTAATTTGTTCCTCTTCATAATTTCCTGATAAACTAGGACGATTTAAAACTCACTTAATTGGGTTAATTTTGAAATTGCATCAGTTTATCATCATAACAGATCAAAAAGTTCAGATTCATTTTACAATAAATCAAGGAATGATGCACTTCTACAAACAAAAACAACATAATTAAAACATTTAAACAAACTACTAAAAGTAGATGAACTACATTATTCAACAGTTTACAGTAACTTCTGATAATAACACAGGGGAAATAAACGAGGCATCTCTTTTCCTCTCTCCCTCTCCTGACAGCCCGTCAGTATCAGGGTACAAATGAATCCCTTGGCGGTTCTAGTGTTCATTTAACGTTTTGTCTTCTCTTTGCTTAATCGATTTGAAACCAAGTCTAATGTAGCTTAAACTTAACGTTAGCTTTCTAGCTAACACAACACATGCACCTTTCTCTGTGGGTTTTTGTAGTGACGAATGAAGTTGGATGTTGTGGTGGTCATGTCACTGATCTGTATGCTGCAGACCCTGCATTCCGCTGTTCTCTTCTTATTAGCGTCATCGACAACATAATCCTTGAATCCAAACTTGACTATTTGTGGAGTAAAGCTAGCCGCTGCCATGTTAACTGAGACTCCTGCCTTCTAGTGGGTTGCCATGTTTGCGCGCACGGCGCTATAATCACGTTTCGAAAAAACTAAATGTAATATCTCAATACAAAAACAAACGCAAATATTTAATTTTAAAAAGTCTAGTCCTTTCAGGTCATCTGTCTTAAGTTTAAGTCAAGTCTCAAGTCATGAATACCAAGTCAAAGTCAAGTTAAGTCTTTTATCAATGTTAGTCAAGCAAGTCTCAAGTCCAAAAATATGCGACTCGAGTCCGACTCGAGTCAAGTCATGTGACTCGAGTCCCCACCTCTGGTGTGTGAGGTGTTCAGTAGAATGTGAGAGTATTTCAGTAGTGTGTGTGCAAGGCCAGATGTTTTCAGTAGTGTGTGTGCGAGGTGAGTTTGCATTTTGGCCTACACGGCCCTTCATAAACCACACCCCCTCCACAATGATGTGCTGTCTTACCATCAGGTTACAGAGCAGCTGGTTTCCTGAGGCTGGTTCATCCTCAATGCATAACGAAAAAAGATCCAAATAATTATATAGAGAATATTGTTGTGTCCTATATGTATATATGTATGTCCTGAGTTGAATGTGCAAATGTATGCCGATGATGCGGTCATCTTTATACACGGGAAAAAGACTGACATAATCTCATCTCTCAAAAGCTTCAAGGTTCAACACTGGCTGAACAACATTTGCTTACAGTTCAACGTAAAAAAAAACAGTATGCGAACCTGACTTTTAAGAAATTAAGAAAGTATCCAATACTATTACATTCAAGTCATACCTCCACTGTATGATTCTATCCCACATTGAATACTGTTTGACAAACTGGTCGTTTGCTTGTGCCACAAACCTGAAGCCCATAGAACTATTGTATTTGCTGTAAAGGGTCTCGACTGTAGGCTATTTTTATAGTATGTACAGCACTTTGGCTCGACCAAAAATCGTTTATAAATGTGCTATATAAATACAACTTGATTTGATAGAACAGCTGTACAAGAGAGCTATCCAGGTGTTTTGACAGAAAGACAAACCACCACTTGACAATTTTAAGTCTTTTAAAAGTATGTGCTTTATTTATAAATGCTTACATGGACTGCCCCCCTTAGGGGAATTCATCCACAAAAAACACACTGGATGCTGTACTAGGTCAGAAACCAGAGGAGATTGTGAAGTCCACCGTAGACGGACCACTTTCGGTCAAAATGTACATTCCAGACATGGAAGTGCCTGGAAAATGATGGAAATGAGCTCAAAGCTGAAATCTGGCATATCTACACTTGACGCATTTTTTTGTTTTAAGTGTTCCTTAATGTGCATTGTCCCTGTCAAATAAACGATTAAATGAAATAAAATAAAAGTGAACACAATGATTGACATTACCCAAGGTGGATTTACGTGATTTCTCAGGTGTTGATTGGCTTTGCAATAACAGAAAAACTGTTATTTGTGCATCTCTTTCTTCAGGTATTCAGTGTTTCTGGTTTTATATGCACCACACAATGGAGCATGTTTTGATTGCATCAGTACAGCTATGCAAATTAGCGTTTTGGCCTTTTTGACACAGATCTCCACATTCATCTGAAGATAGACACCGCTCAAAGCTGTGATGCTCAAACAACCAATAAACAGTCAAATCAATGGTGATACACATCTATTTGAATGAAATTCACTCTTCAAATCTGTAAATGATAACGGAAAATGTAATGGCTGTTCACCTGAGATATCTTGAACAGCTCTTGACGTTTTTCGAAGTTTTTTCTCGTGTTGAATGGCATCAGTTCCAGAACTATTCGCAGCCATCTTTGCCCAGGTCTTCTTCCCACTGTGTCAAAACAACAACACCACGGAAATACTAAAAATACATTGACAAGGGCTGACTGCCTACACAACATTCGGTAAAAAAAGAAAGAACAGAAGAAGAATAAGAGAAATAAAACTCCTCCCACCAACCCCTTGGAGTCTGACCCCCCCCCCCCCCCCCATTTGGATCACTTGCTCCCTGTTAAAAGGACCCGGCCCTGGACAGAGCGGGGGTGGTAATACAGTAATGAAGATGAATATTCAGCTGCTATAGAAAGGCTCCTGGAAGGCTGCCCGGCCTGCACTCGCTGTTCCAGTCAAATTGGCGGCAAGGGAGGGAGGGGCCCAACACACTGGGCTGAAGTGGGGAAGTTGGGTGGAGGGAGCCAGTGGAGATGATTGGGGTGGCAGACAGGCAGGGCATGCCTGTGTGCTCCTCTGGCAGATGAGACAGTGATGCATAATCTGTGTTTGCATACACACATGCGTGCGGATGCATGTAGACACCAGCACAGTTTAGAATCAGTGGATAGAAGCAGCTATGACCAATGTGGAAAGTATAGAGGCTTAACACAGCTAGGTCATTTTGTTTTCATACAATTTGCTTGTAAAAATACTTAGTTGAACTATTGATTTTGTCATAAAAACATTCACACTGGACACTTTTATTACGCAGCAAAATGCGCACGTTTGATTGTGATTGTGATTTTTCTGATCTTTAATCAATGTTTATTTATATTGTCATGAATATGGGGGGAATAATGATGACATTTCAACCATATTTTGACCAAGCCTACACCTATAGAATATATAGAACACGGTGCAGAAGTATAGAGTGAAATATGGTCCATGTAAGGAAGAACAAAGGAATCAGCCCATCCAGTTTTGCGAAACAGATCAAATTGTGCCTATATTTATGAACATTTGAAATCGGCAATACTTACGCTCCATAAACTGGAACTTTATTACTCTTTTTTAACCTTGATGAAAGAAGTGCATACCATATCCACTCCTTCCTTTCTTAACTTTCACAATAAAAGCCCAAGATATATAATATTCGCATGAGAGTATTCCGCATTTTCACCTCAATTCGTTTCGCTCCCGATGTGTACAGGCATTAAATTAGAGAACATAAGCAGTCATTTACACGTCTGGTACATTGTTGTTGACCCTCTAAACCACCCTTTTATGATTATGAACATCATTTTCTATCTGAAAATATGATTTTGATGAATTAACTAGAAAGTGATGCTATGCTAGAGTATGGATGCTGTCACATTTGTGGGGGTGGAAACACATGAGAAAAAGACATTTTTAAACAAGTGTATTATTCTTATTTAATCTATTCTCGGTTATTTAAAGGTGGGGTAGGTAATGTTGGCGAAACCAGCTCGAGTGCGCTAGAACTTGAAAATACACAGCCGGAAAAAATCTGCCACTTCCTTACAGAGCCCCTCCTCCAACACACACGAGCGCGCACATGACCAATGAGGGCACGAGATAAGTTTGTGCACGAGATGGAAGGCTGACAGGCAGGTAGGCCATCCAGTTACTTTAGCCGGGCCGGCTCAGATGATTGGTTGTGCCTTTTACAGTACTACAGCTTCCACTGATGACATTTTTTAATGTATTTATTGTCAAAGCACTTCAGATATTCATTGCTATCGGGATGTTAACAGCATTCCATGGAATATAACAAAAAGTGTATCTCGAGCCGATTTCTCAAACTTACCTACCCCACCTTTAACAGGGACAGTGCTGATTAAGTCACCCTTAACAAAGAATGAACATAAAATAACAAGTAGGAACAATCATTAAAAACACACATCATAGATGCTTATGTTACTGGAAATGCCATTACTGTGATTTCCCATGTTACCTTCAGGCAACACTGTACAGGGAGGCTGCTGTACTTGTTATGTACTAGAATGATATGTTATATGCTGAGATGATGATAATGATGTAAAATGATGTTTACCGTCTCTACTTACTGGTGAGGACATTATGCTCGGGGGCAGTGAGGGGAAAGGATCATAAGTCCAGGTTTGACAGACAGTTCTGTCGGTTTCACAACCAACACACTATGTTTCCTTGTACAACTTTCTTAAACCTTTCATCAATGTGTATTTATACTGTCATGCATATGGGAAGAATAATGATGACATTTCAACCATATGTTGACCAAGCCTACACCTATAGAATATATAGAACACGGTGGAGAAGTATAGAGTGAAATATGGTCCATGTAAGGAATAGAGAGTGTAGCCATGCAAATGTATTGTGATTATTAAACAGGAATTGTGATTCTGCAGGCTGCATGTATGCAAACACACAGATTGTCTACAGCTTGGAGGTATTATAATAATAGTGTCTAATATAGAGGCAAAATGTAAAGAAAACAAAGCAGACATTAGGAAATGATTTCACCATTGGGGACAATGTCAACCAGCAATGAGGTCCATGAAACAAAGTGATCAAATGTGGATTCATCAACATAACTTAGTGGGAATTAAGTCTTCCATGCTCTGTAAACTATAAAAACTGTATTTTGATAGACCTCCTTTTCCACCGAGCAGTTCCAGGACCACTGCAGCAGCCCCAGCTCTTGGCCCCAAAAACTGGTTTAACTCGGGCACACACTTTTTCCTCGGCTGACACCGAGAACGAAAAGAGGCGAACGTCAAAGGCTGTGGTGGAAAATTAACGATTTATAATGTTCTCAGTTTATTCTTATCTCTATTTTCCAATTAATCCTTTCTCATCCATGTGTTGCTCGTTTTCACTTATTTTAGTTCATGACCCTTATGACACGGTACCCCTTAGCTGACAACAAATTAACTAAGAGCATGCTATAATGTTAAACTGAAGAAATCTGCTTGAAGTTAAATTAAAATGAATAAACCTTTAACTGTGCAATTCAGCATTAACATATTATTAATCCTAAAACACCACGGTATGTATTGCCATACACATATAAAGTAGAAAGTGTGCCAATTTGTATTTTAACATTTAATGCGTTGTATTTTGTTTTGCAGCGACTGTAATGAAAGCCAGTTTCCTCAGTATAAAGAAATAATTCTGATTCGTACTAATAAAAAAAAATGCAAAGACTCCATGGTTAAATGATTTATGTTTGTATAAAAATGACAACTTTAAAGAACAATCTGATTCTTAAAAAAAGACTTTTTACACTTCAGTGAAAATTGTTTCTAAATGGATGTTGATGATGCCACGTTCAAAAGCTCAGCGATTTGCCATGAGCTGTTAGAGTTCGGACTACCTTTGGCCGTGGCTGCGAGCCCCCCCACCCCTGTTGCCAGGTGGAGAGGGGAGATGGAGAAAGCCGGCGGCCATTAGCGATGTTGGCTATTGGAAGTGAAAAGAGAAGAAATGTGGGCCAGCTTTGCCACCCGTTTGAAGTAGGGACAGCTTGTTTGTGAAGTGGAGGCCGAGCGCCGGGCTTTCATGTCCTGCTCTCATGTGACCTGGGGAGACCTCAACTTCATAAACCATATTGACTATATCGCCTGGGAAAAAAAACAGTGACACAATCCTTTCCAGCACTTATGGGGCTCGGGAGCTTGAAGCTTTATGAAGTGAGATGAATGAGTGGGAGCGCGGGGAGTTTGAAGGCCAGCCCTCGACACGACTCACAAACATTGATATGTCCTCAAGTATTGACTCATTACCTGAATAATAAGTGGGAAGCTTAAGAGTGAAGACGTGATTGTACATTTCCGGCTGCATTTGTTCACGATTCTTCGAACAATGCCTTCACACTCCATCAGCGCTCGCTCCCGATTGTGTGATTATACACGAATTAAAAGTGAAACCATGAAATTGCGAGTCCTCCCCGCCACCTTCTCTAAAGTCCAAATCTTGTGCTCTTAACGGGAATTTTGACACAAGTGCTGATCCAGCTCTCGGGGATGAGGGCTTGGGAGACTTAGACGTTTTTTTGTCGTCTCTGCATTTCTTGGGAGGGAATTGGCAGATTATTTGGTCAACCTCGATCAGTTCCACCACAGCTTAGGGGGGATACATGCTCGCTGACTAATATTGCCTGGAAATCCATCAAAGTCAGAGGGCTTGTCCCATTTTTTTAAACGTGTGTGTTCCAATCAAACTCTCAGCGAGTCAAAGGCATCACAAACAGGAGCTATACGCTGCCTGCAACTCGCGCTGACAGATCCCGATGGAAATAAATGATGCTGTCTCCGAGCATTAAAATACCTACTGTAAAGTCAAATGAGACGACACATCTTTGAAGCACTTCTATAACGCTATGCCTTTTGCTGGTTTGATATACCAAAACGAATAAAGTTAAGACGCAGTTCACACAAGAGTTCTGAAACACCAAAAGTGTCTTTCATGGAGTTTGCTATGATATGCCGTCGTGTATCACGCAACTGTGGGTTCAATTCTAGAAAGGTGATTGCAGTTAGCTTAATCAGTAAGCAAGGGGATCCATTAATAAGTAGGATTTACTCAGAAAAGAAAGAGGTTAAAGCTTAAACATAAGGAGTAGGTAGAGCAGTGTGCACATCGGATGACATATGCTCCAAACACACTTTTTTTTTAAACAAGTGTCATGATTGCATTTGAGGACAAAAGCTGTAAAAGCTGCTCCTTATAACAATAATAATATATAAAGCCTGATGTCACAAAGACACATGTACAAAAAAGAACAAGCCAACATCAGTTTAATGAAGTTAAACATGTAATGCCATCATTTTAATAATTTGTTTCCTTTCTTTCCATTTAAAATATGTTTTCCTTTGAATACTTCCATGACATCGTGATATCAATACTCGCATTGGCTAGCGCTCTAACATATTGTACGTGATAGACTGGGCTCTGGTTTCAGACAGAGGGCTAAAAGAAAGTGAGAACATTTAACATTGAACATTAAAGCATGGATACATGTTCCAGTAGAGGCACACAACACAAATGTGAACTGGAAATAGAGCACAATAGGGCCCCTTTAAACATGCGAAGAAATACACTTCCCTGGAATTTTAAGTGAGACTTGTTTTTGCTTGGGGTACATTTTAAAGAGAAGGGCGTTTTTGTATTGTTTAGTCCGAAATATAACAGAAAAGATGAGTCAAGGTCACATCCAGATTATCGTAAACCTTAGTCTTCTTACGCCTCAGATAGACATGAACTATTCTCTTCTTACCTCCAGCTGTTCCACATGTCAGTGCTCAGCTCAGCAGGCCACACCACACAAACCACACGCTTTGCACCCAATTTCACATTCCTTCCGGTCCTCGGCTGCAGCACGTGACAGAAACAGTTATTCGGGTCCCACGGGTTAGCTGTCGCTCGTTTGTTAATGACAAGCATTTGGGGTAGCCATCGATTTCCTGTGGCACTAATTAAGAGTAGACTCATTAAAGTGTTTGCAATACATCCTGTGTTAACTTTGCAGTTGTTGTTTTTTTCCCCTCTCTATTCATTCCACTTTAATCGTTGTCTGTCTTTTCTCTCATTGAGGCGAGTGCTCCTACGTCTTACACGGAGATGGATCACAGAGAAAACGAGGTTCCATCAGCTGGCTATAGTCAGAAATAGAGCTAAGTAAAATGTGTAGGCAGATACATAAAATGGATAGTAGGTGTTTAATGTGTTTTAATCCTTGACCAAGTGTTCTAACGTTGCCCTTAGGCTGTATGTGTGCATTCAATTAAGTGTAATATCAGTAAATAGCGCTAATATTGACTGTTTCAACCTAGATAATCATGCACCTGAGGGGCTGCTCAGTTATTATAAGGAAGAGAGGTATAGGAGGAAGTCTTTCTACTATGATTCCAACTAAGCTTAGTTACACTGGGAGGTATCTAAGCAGAAATGCACATCCATTTAGAGGTGCAATCTGTATTAAAAGCCCAGTACTTCTTATTCCGTGCAGCTGTATTGATCGGTCCAACTGTCTGCTGCCTGGTCGGATAACTGTTCCTGGTGCCTGCTGATATCCATGTGCTGCTTCTGCTGCCTGATCACAGTTTGCAAGGTAACTGTGTGCTAGTCTTGTCTGCAAAGGGTTAGTCCACCAACCTCCCCCCCTCACTGCGGTGTCTGACAATGCAGGTTTGGTTCGATAGTTTTTGCTTTTATCCTGCAAGGTTTTCCAGATATTCATCCACCTCTGAAATGTCTGCTGTTACCCTAATACAATAGAGGTGAAAGCAATTTCGTTTGTTGCTAAAATCTTTGAGAGATGACATTTGAAAAACTCAACAGGAGTGTTCCTTTCCAGAAACAATGTCCCCACTCGGCATAATACAAAGACCTCCCTTGCTTTAAATGTGTTATTATTCTACCACTTTATTATCTCTCACATATTGGGTACTGCAAATGTTTTCTATGCCTCTGTGACAGTCGTGACAAGAGGCATAATGAGTTGAGGTTGTTTGTTTCATCCCATTCTCGTGACTGCAATATCTTATGAACACCTACTGTAGAAGGTTATGCTTACATTTAGCACAAATATTTACTTGGACTGACTAGATTTTGGTGTTTAAACGTCCAAGTGAACTTGCATCTGTCCTTTTCTTCTTGATGCGATATTTCAGTAACGCCTGGAGGTTATTTCCTTAACAATTGTGCACTAACATACACCTAAACTCTAAGATGAACCAATTAGAGTGTGTTGGTGTCACTGTAACCACACAAAGTATGGCCCAGATTAATATAGGCATTACAAGCAGGACAACAATGTTATAATACATTATAAGATACATACATTATAGGTAGATGTACTGCTGGATTTTTCTTTTTGGTTTTAATTGAGGTTCCTTTCTTCTTTATTCAAAATATAGCGCCAGTAAAAAAAAAATGTGTTATTGCAGTAGGTGGACACCTGATTTATTAAACATCAATTCTGTGTTTGCTTCTATTCATGTATTAAACTTGACCTGCATTTGTCAAATATACTATTATGTAGGGCTAACATATAATGTACATCATTTAGGAGGACACATTTTTTAAACAAAATCTTAGTTATTTATTTTCTAAGGTTTTTTTAGCATGTAATTGTAATGGAATATGTTTTGAAAGAAAGCCTCCCAACCCTGTCGGCGCGGACTGTTTTCCCTAACCCTATCTGGCGGCCCAATAATGCTTATTTTCTTCAGAATCTGGTTTATACTCTATCATCTCATTCTTTCTGAGCACATTAACAAGATAAATCAATCAGCCAAACAAAAATAATTACTGTTAATGGCACACCACCTTTTTCACAGTCCACATAATAAACTGTCGACTCCGCTGGCACTTCTTCGAACACAACATTTGTCCCGATGTAATGGCAGCCACTCTCTTCCTGCAATCGTGCTCTCCTAGTGGGCAGCACTTGGAAAATGTGTGGAATGAACAGCCTGCAACAATATAAAGTGTTAGCAGTCAACTCAACAGAAAGCTAATGAACCATAGCAAACAGCTTGTGGGGTGTAGCAAGAGAGAGCAGTTGCATCAAAAGCCCTTCATCGGCTTGAGCATGCTTAAGTGAATAAACGATATCCTAAGGCTGGTGGAAAATAGACATAATCCATTTACATGTATGCAACTCAAAGTGAGAAAAAGTAGCAGACTGTTGCACTAAAGAATAGACGTCATACATAACAAAGATTCCTTTCAAATGGCTGTGGAAATCAATTGCATTGACTTCTATGTGGTGTCTTTCACGTATATTGTACAGCATTGAAAGACAGAACCTTGAACAAAGGGTCACCAATTGCTTAATGTTGTACAATACAACTAAACTCATACATAGAAAGTATTTTAAAGTTCAATTTAAACTGACATATTACACAAAGGTTATGGTCAGGCTAATCTCTCTAAACAGATTTTGCATTCATGAAAACAATCTTAAAGCAATGGGAACATGTAGTTTGTATCCGAGAAAAAATATAACTAAAGCACCAAATGTTTTTTAATCCATAAGAGAAAATAGTACATGGCAAATGCAGTCCTTACACCCGTTGCAGTGTCATTTGCTGAAAACAAATATGTTTTTGAAAATCAGAGGCCCTTTAAAAAAACGAATCACATTTTGTGACACACCAAGTGTGACGTCCATCTCTGCTTTTCTGACGATAGGAACTGTTTTTGGGACTACCATGGTATTCATATTTAATAAATGACTATTCATAGGAAATATGACTGATGTGTGATTATTATTCATGCTATATACTGACATGGGGCTAATTAAGCAATCAATCCTGCAAATCAACCCTTAGTTGTTCAATATATGTATTCAGACAATGTGAGTAGGAAGAATTCTGCTCCCACCTAAACCCAACGTTGCAATATTACAACATTTCCCTAAAAACTTACCAACACGTAAAACATGTGAAAACTCTTTCATTTCTGCTCCATAGGCTCCCTACAACAACATCTGAAAGGTCCAGATGTGAGAAAAATATATAGAATAAAACCATACATTCAGAAGTGTTCCATTTGTGTAATTGCAATGAAACATCCTGAACCAAAGCATAAACATCAAGGTTCTTATTCATTTGCTGCCTTCTCCTCCATTGCAGCATTCAGACAGTGGTATTAATTAAAATTCATGTCCTATGACTCCTCACTCTGAAAAGTACCCCCCCCCAAGTCATCCGCCCTAGCATTGTGATCCTCAGCTAGTTCTCCTCGCCGCAAATCCTGCCCCTGTTTCCCATGCAGGTGTTGGACTCTCCATGTGAATGAAGCATGAATGCTAATAGGTCTTTGTAATAGGGTCTTTGAAGTATGCAATACACTGTTGCAGAATCATAATGTGAAAATCCCTCTTTGAATCGGAAGACATAAGTGGGGCCTCCTCTCTCTCTCTCTGTCTCTCTCCAACCCCTGTCTTTCTCATCGTACTGCCCCCCACCCCCACTCCCACCTCACTCCCCAACGCACCCACCTCTCCATCTCCCCTACATCTTTGAATAATCACTTCTGGCAGGAAGACTTGCCTTGCTCTGATAGGTCTTAGATGACAAGCAGGGTTTCCAAATACCAACACGTGGGATGAAGTGATCCGTGGGAAAAAAGTGAGGCTGTGGACCCAACAGGGAGGGGGCTGGATTATCGGTTTAGGAGTGAAATAGAGGGGGTTTAGGGGTTGGGGGCTAGAAAAGGGATGGAGTTGGTCGGAGAGAGGGAAGGAAAGGTGCAGCACAATGGGAATACTCCTTTAAGATCTGTTTTTATGACCCCATCATAATTCCCATGCATAGTACATTGAGACAACCTTTCATCCGTTAACTTCAAGTAGTGTAGTCTAATTTTCTTGAATTCAAATATAGAGCGGCTAATGGTAATGTGGACAAGTGATGATATTGAAAGCCCGTTGAAATTAACCTCTTTTCATGTATGACCATGGAAGGCTTTAACAGCTCCACTGAAGGCTGTCCGACATAGACCTCTGTCTTTTTACACTCATTCAGCAATGGCAATCTCAACTCCAAAGAGCTTTGCTCATTTTGATGAACTGAAACCCAAAGCAGGAAAACATCGAGCCACTTGGCGTACTGTCTGTCATTCGGTCAAGACCACTTCAAGTTTCATCTCTAAACATAATTACCGTGATTATAATTAGTGTACTCCTGAAGAGTTTTATAACAGTGTTTTTCTATCAACTAAATGAATGATTCAAGGAAATACATGTTATTCCATTTCATTTAAAGCTTTACGATTAAGCCAATTAAAAAGTGCCCTTGATCATATCTGTTTTTCTTAGTGCAACAGAAGTTGGGATGCACAGGACATTAACGTAATGTACATAAGGTCAATCACACATATTGAATAAAAAAAATGTATTTTCTGTTATAAGCAACAAGCCAATCAAACCTGCATTACATGATAACCTTACTCACAGTGTGTTGTGCAATAACTCAATTTGTCTGAGGGGAAATTACTGTAATATCCCTGATTATCCAACTTAATTCCTTATTAAGCTGCTTTAACTTAATGCCCTTACTTAAAACCCAAAGGATTTGCGAGAGGAGAAACCAATAGTTTGTCCAGGCATGCTCGTAGAAAAATGACATATTGCATGCAGACAGTTTTCTGGACAATTACAAAGAAAGACCTCTTTTCATATAAAACCTTTCTTGAACATGCAATAACTGATGTGTTGGTCCCTTTGTGGCAGTGGAAACAAGTGATGCATAACATTTATACTGCGTGGCATTACCTTAAAAAGTTGTTATGTTAGCAAACAGTTGCGTATCTCCGCATACAGCAAATGTCAAGGATCGCATTCATTTGTGCTTTCGTTTGGGTTTGAGTCCAATCGATCTCTGAACCCGACGACTGTAGAATGGTGCAGTGATGACGTGTTTTGTTGTAGGCCGACCATGAATCAAGATGCTTCCCCTCGACAAAGAGCAGTTATTTTTCCCAACACACATTTATAATCCTTTACACGTTTATTTTAGCAGCTCAAAATATTTGTTTTCCGTTTAGATGACTGCTTACGGGCCAACACTTCCTCTTCTGTGCACTGGTCAGTGTTTATATTCCGGTTAGGAACTTGACAGACCATTATAAGTAGTAAGGAACCAAAGCCTTGTAAAATGTGACCTGTCATCTCTTCTCAGACTCCAAACAGAAACCAGAAAGATTCCGATAACAATATTTTGCTGATAAATGCTAGAATTATAATCAACCACTTTCACTTACATGCAGTCTGTTGATCCATTGTTGATATGTTATTTATATTACAGGAGCTTTTAATACGTCACCTGTGTTACTCTTGTTGAGAAATAAGTATTCACACTGTTAACTTAAAAATATTTCTATGAACTTTGTTCCGAACTTTCCAAAATGTTCTTGTCCTAACTTTTTGTTTTTCTTCACAAGAAGCAACTGCAGGTGTACCCAGACTAAGGTGCTCCACCAAAAAGTGAAACATGCTTAGAATCTGGCTGAGAGTCGTGTCATATGCAATGAAACTCATTCTTAATGATTGAGGAGTGAAGACCACTGAATAACACTGAACTTAACTACAGATTCTACAGACTTTTTTTTCAGTGCAGCCAATTTCATTAACGAGAGCAGGGGTGCCCACACCTTTTCAGCTTGGGAGCTACTGGGGGGGGGGGGCTAGAGGACTAAACGGTGGATAAACTGTGGCGTGCTTATACTAATTGCGCCACATTTGCCCTTCAGATGAGGAGCTGAGGCCCCCTCATAACTGCATGAACCCGTATGGCACAATGCAACTTAGGCTGGCATACCTGTTTGTAACCCCTAGTTTCCACTGGGTCCGTCTGCGGCGCGGTTTTGGTCCGGCCTCCTCCGACGTCATACCCTACCGGGCGCGTTCCACGAGCGATTCAGAAGCATTACGGAAGCGGAGCGTCGTGCATGCCGGCTCGCAGTTCTTGTTGATTTGGGCATATTTCCGGGACATTTGTACTTCTACAAGAAAGTAAGCAGGCTACGTAGTTAAATGGTTTATTTTTGTGTCTGTTTAAATCGTGTTTATTGTTGTTATTTGCTATTTTGTTGTGTTGTAGACTACAGACATAATTAATAAGAATTGTAATAGTCCAGTTAAAAACAACATGAATCAAAGATGGGTTGCTGTATTTTAGTGGTAAAAAAAATGCATTCATCATCATAATTATTCTATATAATTTACACACAGTGCCTGTAACCCGAAGGAGAACGCTGGCCTTTATTCTCCTACTGGAAAGACTACAGAGGAGGGATGGGGGGAGGAGAAGGAACCGGTTTTGGGGGATGGGCCGGATGCTGTCACCGTTCCACTTCCTGCCTGACATTACCTTACGGCTGCGTCGAGTCGAAAAATAGACTTCAATCCTATTTCGAGCGGAGCCCAGCGGCGAGACGCTTCTGGGACACTTCTGAGCCGTAACGCGGCACGTCTGGTGGAATAGCACCTATTGACTAGAGTGGCCGCGATCCATGCGGACGCCGCGGCGCAGCCGCAACGAGCCCGTCACGCGCCGCAGACGGACCCAGTGGAAACTAGGGGTCAATCAAGTGGCAAATGCCTAAGGATGGATGATAGGCTAACTTAAAAAAAAAATGCCAATGAGATCTACCCACACTATCGACCGGTCGATCGCGATTGACGTATGGGGCAGCCCTGAACTAGAGGATTGTAGATAATCCTTTATGTTAAGTATATAAAAGGGTAGATACTTTGCCTGTAGAATGTTCTGTGACTAAATCTTTATTCTCTTATCTGATTTTCTTGAATTGAGTCGCTCATTAATTTGTTTTATAAATATAGAATTTATTTAATTGCTTCAATTTTTTTAATAAAATGAACAGCCTATTGAAACACAATGAGTTGGTTATGTAATGCAAGGAAATGTGCAATTAGTTGATAAAAGGTGAACACACTTCAAATCCACTCTATTCTGGAAACAATTACTGTGGACTTAGTGAGTATTCATACAAAAAGTCACGAGTGATTCATCCGGTGCACATTCTCTCATCCTCTATTGTCTCCATCTACTTCAGTTCGTCATATTGTACTTTCCCCAGAACTGTGTTTTTGACAAGCTCTCAGTAAAAAGGGCTCTCTGTGCTGTGTACGTGTAGGTGGATAACAGCAGTGCAAGGGTTCCTGCAATCAAGAAAAAAAAGGGAAGTAGACAGAAAAGCAATGCTGCAATGTACCATTTTTAAAACAAATATGTACACCTGATATACATTTCAGGTTGGATTTCTCCTTTTAATATATTTGTCTAGTTGATGGGAATATTTGCTATCCTTCCCGTCTCAACTCTACTCTTCCTCCCATCCATCTCTGCTGTCGCCTCATCACTTATGCCACTGTCAATCACCCAGTCATGCTTATAAAGTGGCTGAGTTATGAAGAGCTTTTATTTGCCAGGAGCGCCATTGAACTTGACCTGTGATAAAGCCTTGACAGAGAACATGTTAATGAGGAAGCTGGGCTGACTGATGTGCAGTCATACAGGAGTCAGGAGGGGAAGTTGTGAGAGGTTGACCTTTGTGGACTGAATGCATAGTGGGCTCCCACCTCTCCGCTCGCTTGTTGGACCCATGGATGGTATCAAGAGAACTGGATGCAGTGTTAGAGGCGAGACCTTGATCATTGCTATGAAAGTTGTTCAGCCGTGCACAAAGCCAAAAATACCCTGACTGTCAGTGGCGAGCCGTCAGGGCCCTCTAGGCCCTCTCTGAGGGCCAAAGATATTCTACAAAATAATATTTAAAAACATTAAAAAATATATGTTTTGGTTATATTTTTCATTAGATTTACCAAAATAACTTCATTTAAAATAACATTTCCAAAGAAATAAATCCTTCGAATCTGCCTATTCACTTTCTGTTGGAATGGTGGACGGTGGAATATTCATCATTATAATAATGACATCCTGTTGGCAGTGGTGTTTATTTTGCGTCTCTTCTACCTCGCCGATTCCCCTTCCTGAATGCTTTTGTGACTCATTCTCCTCTCTGCATCTCTCATCCACTCTCTTTTCAAGCTCTCCTATTCGTTCTTTTATCTTTCCGAACAGGTGATTCACCCCGTGTCTGTCTCTCCTTGGCTCTCCTCGCTATATCTCAGTTGCTCTCATTACAAAGGGTGATCACCCATTGAGCTCATCAACCCCAAGTGAACTCCTTTCACCCCCTGACTGATGAGACTGAGAAGGGGGCCGTCGCCGAGCTGACAGCTTCTTCTGAGGAGAAACATATTAATGGCTCTGCTACCGACTGAAATGCTAGGCGCAGGACACTCCTGTCCCACCCACACTGCCGATACGGCAACGCTCTCTGCTGGTATTTCTTAAATGCCAACGTCAGTCACGAATAGGTCAGGACAACAAGCACTTAAATAAGGCTTTGTCACTGATTAATGAGAGGACTGCCAAGGCCTCCGCGCAGATAAAACAATGAGTGTTTTGCAAATAGCCATGGGTGATTCTCTCTCTCCGTTCTGTCCTTCCTCCACTTGAGAGAAATATCGGATTCAGAAAACTGACAGCCACTCTGGGGATGGCAGAAACACATGTTCCCAGCCGCAGGACCGGGGGGAAATCCAATCAGATCCCAGCGAGCCTGCAGTGGCTCAATTTGCCAAGCCAACAGGCCTTTTACCAGTATTGTTGTAATGGTATTAACAGGTTGGATCCCAGCCAAGGAGCACTATGGCAGTAACATGCTGATGTTATTGACTACTTATCCATAAAAATGCATCCCTTCTCACTGCATTATACTCAAGCGTGGCACAAATCGACTAATCTGAGCAGATTAAAGTCACTTAGAGGAGATTGGGGTTCACCCACGGTTTTATTAAAATGCACAAATCTAATCAAAGACGATGTGTAAATTGTCTGGCAAAGATGTTACGTGGTGTAAAAAGGGATACATAAGTCTTGGCTATCAATCAGCATTTGTTCCTAAAATTAAATGAAACCAAATAACCAAATCTGGTTTGTGAGTTTAATGATGCATTGTAGGAACATAACATTTATATGAATGGAGAACAAAATGAAATGTACAGCGCCTTATGTATTAGAAAATGTAATACATGTCATTATGTTATAACAACACATTGTGCAATAACTAGAGAGAATGTAAGCAATGTAAGATGTCTTATGTTATAACAAAATGAACTGAATGTTCATATTAGGTTATAACAACTAATTTTGTAATAATTAGAAAAAACATTTTTAAAATGTTCCCTTTTTTATGTAATAACAAAAGCATTTTGTAATCATCTGCTACATTTTGTAATAAACAGCCTTAACACAATGAGTAGACATTTCCTCAACTTTATTATATATTATTACATAACGCAGTTAGGTGGAACATGTTTTAATACATGCATTATGTAATAACTAATTGGATGTATTAATGAATGTAAAAAGTAACTTTTTGTGATGCATTCAATCATGAATCATACTGCCTCATAATGCATTTACTAAGATACAATTAGTTAAAGACTTCATCAAGTGCCACCATATTCCTTAACCTTTCTGATGTGTTCATACAACATTTATATTTGTATTACAATAGGCAGTGTTACTACAGAATGTGTTGTCACACAGCGTCTTGGAGTTTTGGAGAAAAAGTTAGAGTAAGCATGAGCACACACGGAGCAGTTTGAGTGATCCATCTGTGGGTAAGCAGTGGCCTTCCCTCGGCACAGACCTGGCTCTGACACTCTGCACAGATGTCTCAGAGTTTCCGCCGTGTTCATTTTTTCTTCTTCTTCCAAAGTAATTAACTCGTGGAAATGATTTACCCTTGAATGGTTGTCAGATCAATTTCTCATCGGTGGTCTCTGTAAACCTGCCATGGCACCCGTAGCCTTTCAGATCCCGGCCACTGGGCACATCACGTCCCACATGAGTGCTTCTCCAGTGTAACACAGTACGGAGAGCCTTTGAATAAAGAGTGGACTCCTGCAGGTTCAAGTGACCATTTTATAAATAACAGGAAATCATTTTGGTGGAAGTCTATGAACGAAGTATGCAAAGGTAAACACTTTTACAGTACAAATAATACAAATAATCGTATAAAAACATAGTTTCTGTTGAGGTCCAATTCATATTTTACCAGATATTTTAAAACTGCTACTGTAGTAGAATCATGTTTTTCAAAAGTAACTGAATCTGTTCTTAGAGACAATACATTGGCAATAATTATGGTTCTTCAGACCAATAAGAATGGTGTCTACAATGTAAATCCTGCAATATAGACCAATTATAAGGTCCAAAAGGTGTTTGCCTTGTATTTGCCAATACAGCAATGTTAACCTGTATTAACAACCATTGTTGGGAGCGTTACTTAAAAATGCATTTCATTACAATTACTAGTTACCTGTAGAAAAATGTAATCAGTAATGTAATCTGAGTATCAAAATACAAAAGTAATGTAACCTGATTACTTTCTGTCACTTTTGGATTATGGCAAAATCAAATGCAATGCAAATAAATATAAGAGGAAAGAAATATCAATGAGAGGTTTTTTATTTAGGTGTATTACCACAGAGCAGAGTCCTGCATCGGGTCGGGTACACGCGGTATACGGTGACCCGCAAAAAAAGTGATTCGCGGGCGGTCTTTTTTCAAACATTTTTTTCCGGGTTTCGGTTCTGGGTAAAACAAAGAAGATGCGGGTCTGATCGCCTGTGTTGCATAATAATTAAATGTAATGTTTAAATCCTCAGACCTCTCCCCCGCGCATAATCATAACCTCTGCACTGCATCAATCTGCTGCTGAGCGCGCCACATTCCAAATGGCTGAGGTGAAGGCGAAGCTTGGAGAATACAGCATTGTCAATAACTCTTCCTCAAGAGTGAAATCCAAAGTCTGGGAGGCTTTTGGTGTCATCCTAGATGGAGAAAATAACCAACGCTTTTTGAGCCAAATACGCAACTGCATTTGTTAATAATTGCAAGTTTTCACCGCGGGGTCGGGTTGGTTTGCGGAACTGATTGGCAATATGTGCGGTTGGCGGGGCGGGTTCGGTATTGCACGTCGCGGGTCTTGAAAATCATACCCGTGCAGGACTCTGCCACAGAGCAATGTGACCTTTAGAAAAGAAGAAACCAAGATATTTAGAATCAGAAATGTGTCAGTTAAGCTCACACAAATTATGTTATGAACATAGGTTCAACTACTGAATTAACAAAAAAAAAGTTAAAACCACTAAAGCAGATTCAAGTAGTAGGCGTATAGATTCACACTGTTTTCATTTTAAACTCATTAAGTGTGAAATGGCAATAGTTGCAAAAGTAATCAGATTCTTATTAAATCCTGGATGTGATTAAATGAATACTCCATCGCAAGAAAGACAGTCTATTCCGCAACACATCAAATTAATTTCAATGATATTCTATAACTCGACTCTTTGTTTGCCTTCCTACAATATTTGCAAATTTGAACTACAGTATGGTTGATATTATGGAGGGTTTAGAGTTCTGAGATTTAGGCAACTACATTGGTCCTTACTGTATAATTACAGATAAGGCTCAAATCACCTTGAATTATTTATTTTTACAATATATGCATATTGTAAGCATATTGGGATTAAAGAGAATATTTATTGTGTTAAGGAGCTCATGATAGCTGTTGGATTGTAAAGCCTGACTTTCTTTTCCACGGAAGTCAAAGGGTTAACGTCAATATATCACTCGATCTCCATACGCTTTGTAGTTCCAACTTCAATCAAGAAAATACTCATTACATACTCATAAACTACTTCTTGCATACTTGGCTGCAGTGGCAGCTGCTGGTGTGATTGCTCACCTCCTGGTGTATGATTAACTGTAGACCAGTTGGACTTTCACATTGCTGAACTACTTAAAGGGGACCTATCATGCAAAATGCACTTTTTGATGTCTTATATACATAAATATGTGTCCTCGGTTTGTCAGGGAACTCACAAAGTGTCAGAAAACAAAGCCGTAATTTGGTCTTTGTTTACATTAGCAAGCATCGCTAACACTCAGAGCTAACCTGTACTGGAGAGAGTATGTGTAAGAAGCAGGATATAAAAAGGTACTCACCTTGTGGTAAACCCGCAAGAGAAAAAGTATTTGAACTCTAAACTGTTTCAAAAATAATCCTTGATGTGGTTTTGAACATGATATAGCGTTTCATCACCGCAGCATTTAGACAGTATCTGCCGGGTCCCGCATGGCAGGCATAAGCTCCGCCCCTTCTGTTTTCTTTTTTGAAGCTTTATACCCCGAATCAACACTTTAGTAACAGGGCTGAATTGGAGGGACATGAGGCATGGCTAGAATGGGTGATCTGTTTGGTATTTTGAGCAAAACACTTCATAGACATGTTTTTTATATATTTGTCTATATCTGAGACCTATGCTGTTCTCTAAAAGTAGCATGATAGGTGACCTTTAAGAGACGCTGGTTTTGCTATGGGAGGTACATCCGTCTTAAACCTTTTTTTTTTGCATTCAAAGCCCTCTGAAATTATACTTACTTCCTTAGGAATCCACTTTCGTTCATCATCAAGGTTTGCAATTGTTTGAATATACGTTATTAAATAAACCCAACAAGCCCTCTAAATGAAATGGCAATAAAACTTTATAAGAGTAGAATGACACGTACATTTTCTGATCTGGCGCCCTAGCAGGATGACATCAATTGTCCATTGTCTGTTTTATAAAGTAACAATGTTATCATTTGGTGTTATTAAGGCTATCTAATTATTTTAACTTCCCTAAAGTTACAATAAACATGAACAGGATAGGGAACAACCCTGGTCAACCGTTTCCCTTTGCTGTAGTGTATTTTATGGGTTTTATTGCATGTAAATGGTCAGTCAAAGGCTGAAATCCCAAGGAGCCGGTGGTTGACCCATCACAATAGAGCCGGCCAGCTAACCATCAGATCCATCAGAGCAGACTGGGCTCTGGTTTCAGACGGAGGGTGAAAAGAGGTGCTGCGGCAAAGGCAGTATGAAAAAAATAAACACATTGTTGAACATTATAACATGTCACAATAGGAGTACAAAATACAAATATGAACCTAAAATCTACAAAATATGTCCTCTTGAATAAAAAGATTATAATAATAACTATGTTTTGCAGTTGCAATAAAACCAGTAATAGGCCTAGCCAAGAATTGAACAACCTCTCTTTTTGCATTCGTCCTTCACTTATTCTCTTGAAATGAATGTTTAGAGGTTTATGGATACATTTGGACCATAATAGTAATGAAAATGAATATAAAATGTCTTCTGAATATTTGAAGGAAATGCTGTTCACTCCAAAATGTATTGTAATGGTCCCAAACGTAGCTGGATACATTTTATTTCCCTCCAGTCAAAACCTGAAAGTGGGGTCTTCCTGGGCAGTGTCCTGGGGCCATTTTCTTTTTAAGAAAGTATGTTAATGATTTAAAAGCACCCTCTCATGTGGTCGATACCGCAGTATTAACTGGCCGTTCTGAAGAATTGTTGAATTATGTCATTTTTCTTGCGAGGATAGTTCCTACACTATGGTCAATAGCTTGTTAGAAATTAAATAAAACAAATTGTAAAAAAGTCCTCTACAACTATATTAGTTAACAATTGCATCCACCATATTGACTGTGACTGACTTCTAATTCATAACTCTGTTTGACAATGCATTAGGGCTTTTATGTCCATGCTAATGGACACAAAATGTACACATACGAGGCTGAACTTTATCCTGTTATGATTTAGCTTGCCAAGACAGCCTGCTGTAAACACCTTACAGTGATCCACCAAATGTATTTTCAGACCAGGGAACATGTCAGCCACTTCATTTGACAATCCCATGTCCGTGGTGTGAAAATTAATTGGCCATGTTTGAGCAAAGGCCTTTCTGTCATTGGCATCATCTCAGTCTCTGATTCTTGACGGAAATGGAAAACATGTTTAAACCTCAGCTGTTTAAAATAAAACGTACCGCTACAGAACAAGACTGAGGACTGGCTGTGCATTTGTGCTTGTCTCTGTACTGTATGTGCTTTCATTATGATCAGAATGATTTAGTGTGCTATGGCGTTGAGACATCAGGATGATACTTCTTGCCCTCTCGCAGTCTTCCTGGCAGCTTCCCAAGGACAGGCAGCAGAAAGCAATTGCTATTAGTGCACATATATAGTCCCAGCAGATAAATACAGGCTGCTTTTTAGCAGATGAGCCACAGCACCATCAATTAAGATTAGGGCATGTGCTATCACAGTCTCATAAAGAACAACAAGACGGCATTCCCTCAATGTCAAAGGTAAGATGAACATGTACGCAGCGAAAAATCAAAGAAAACCTGATAGCTCATATACATAATGCTCACATTGACAAATAGCTATTGATGTTTCTTCATCAATGAGAGTGACACAGCTCAAACAGCTTGGAGGGGATCCCGATCGGAGATGAAATTATTAAATATTTGGCGAGGATGGATCTAATGAATTTATTTCAGGCGATATATTCTCCATGGGTTGGAGGATGGAAATGTTGGACTCCTTTCCTGTTCAACTAGGGAACTCAACTTTTTTGTCGAAGTCTGCCTCCATCTAACAGTTTGAACACTTGGAAAATAAGGAGAATAGAAATAGAGCAGCCACTTGTGTGGAAAAATGAGAAATGGCAGGGGTAGAATTGTCTTTTCTCGGTTGTCAAATCACAGTCCGCCGCACGCCGTCCGACCCTGTTTTTCTCGTGTCGTTCCCCTGTAGCGTCCTCTTTTTCTCTAACCTGGTTGAAGCAAAGAGTATGGCAGTGTTCTCCATGCCAGGCCAGAGGGACGTGGACAATGTGTGTGCCCCGAGACTCTCCAGCGGTTTCCAAGTAAAGGCCATCACTCTCCCTAATTAGATGGTCTCTTTTGGGCTATGACTAAAATCACCTCTGTGGCTCCTTCCTCCGTCGGATCACACCTAATTTTAATTAGACCCCTCGGAATATTAGCCGGGGTCTTTGTTCCGCTTCCTCTCATTAAGGAGCCAGACAAATGAGTCTTTAAAATCCTTTATACATTTCGTCTACATCCCCCCCCCCCCCTTTATTCTCTCAGTATTGTCCTCGTCATTTTCTCGTGCATGCTCTTTATTTGATGTATTAGAGACAGTATAATCACTCAACTAAAACCCTTTGAGTGGAGATTGCCCATTTTGTCCAAATATCCCGGCAAAGTCTGCAATGGCTGATATCATTTTGGCGTGGACCATTCAAACCGAAATTACAGAAAACTGCAAAACTGATGGAAGAGGAAGAAAAGAAATAGCACTGTCTAATGTTCTCGGCATTACATTCAAAATGAGGTTCAGAAACAACGTAAATGTTTGTCTTTATGTTAGTTTGCCGTGATTATGAATTATTGCACAGGCATGGTGGGACATATAAAATGTATTTATTAAAAAAAAAAACATAACTTTGAATCTCTTTCGAAAAGAAAAAGGGCTGAAAACATATTAGTTTTGTTGTTAGATATATTGTTTTCTGGAATTCTGTTCTATCAGATTTTGAAAAAAAGTGGAAAAAACCCTCACAAAAAAGCTGAAACTACCGGGTACATTTTGTGCTAAAAAAAACTACGTAAAACGTATATTTGGGAGATCTACATATTTTATACACTTAGTGGTTCAACGTCTTCCTTAACAACCGGGGCTTACAGTCTATGTAGAGCTAAAGGGAACAATAATCGGAGCTCATTAAGAAAATATGAGCACGGAGAAAGAAAACAAGGCCATGGCGCCGTGCCCAGTTCAAATTACAAAATGCATTCTTGTCTTTTGCGGCTGCTGGAGCAAAGAGTGTCTCCCGTGTCTTGCTTTGTGTTAACAGTGATAGATAGTGGAATGCACCCTGGCTTGTGGGTTCTTAACACTGAAAGCTGACCTCTATAATAGAGATATTACAGATCAGTGTTTCTCAACCTTTTTGCCTTGTGGAGCCACATATGGACTCAGTGTGGGCGTGTGTGTGATCAGGTCAACCTTCTTCTGTCTTGGTTTATTTCAAGTTGAAGCGGGGGCGGGAAATGTCTTTGTTTTACAAAAACACTGAAATTAAAGGAAAATCGGAAAGAAAATCATATTAACTCATGGTTGGTAACCAATGTATTTTAGCTAAACTTTCTGCAGTTATATACATTAGATCTACCTTGTATATTTATTTAAACATTTTAAAAACGTGCAAACGTACGTTCAAATCATATTATTTAGTATTTTGGATTTATTAAAGACGAAAAAGGACACACAGACGACACCACAGTAATGACATGACAATACCAGCTCACATACTTACAACAAATACTGATAAATTAATATTTTAAAATAAGAATTAAAAAATAATTAAAAAATAAAATATTGGAGAAATATTCAACATATAAATGTTCAACACTTACATTCAAGATAATTCCTTGGGTTCAGAACAATATTTTACCCAACAGAAACATTACATTTTTGGAAAATTGGATGCTAAGCGGATAAAAAGAAAAGGTGTAAAGCTAAATATTTGATCAGTAAAAAGTATACATTGATTTGGGCCATTGGAGGAACAAAGTAACCATGTAGTGCAGTTCCTTCTTATGGTAATGCTTCAAACATTGTGCATGTTGACACCCACGCCTGTGCCAATCTTTTCGGTTGGCAGCAGCACCTGTAGGTAAAACAACAGTCAAAACACATTAGTTTTCTCCCAATGGCATCACACCAAAGTTCATATACTCTTCCTCACTCACAACCATTAACATCTGCAACCATTTAGCCCACGTGCATTTGCTGGTCTCGTGTTTGTTTTGCGCACATGTGGTTTGTGTGTGCGCTCAAACACACGTTTACCGTTTGTCTGTGTGCAGCAAGTGTGAGGATGCACTCATGGGTGGTTGAGTAATAGATGCTGGGGCTCTGCCAGTGCCGCACACCCTTGTTCATGAATTATAAAAACCAAGAGCAATTATGGCTTTTACACAAATTAACCAAAGCATGGTGGATGCAAACCGTAATTGGGTCAGTGGTTATTTCCTGCAACACACCTGGGCTTGCAGTAAGCGTTGGGTATCAATTATAAATGGCTCCTGTCCTATCCGGGTGCATAGCAGACCAAGGTCTAACGTAGCATACAAGTGCATTAGCATACACATGATGACTGTAATAATCTCCATGTTAAGGCCCTGTTGTCTCCGAGTCATATCCTCGGTTTTTTTTTCAATCTTCTTTATTTTTTATTTCCTACCTATTTACGGTTAAAAGAACATCTTGCAATTTAGACTTATTTAATTTAATTTAATTTTTAAATGTTACAGTATGTCCACTGCAGAGCAGTGGTTCTCAACTGGTCAAGGCCTCGGGACCCACTTTTACTTGGTCAATACATCGCGACCCAACATTTTGAAGCACTCAAATCTATTCAACCAAAAATCGTGCTGTAATATATACGCTTTTCAGCATACACTATAATAAAAGTGAGTACAGTGCATATATCCCTTATATCCCTTCACAGAACTAAAGTATGCTTTAAAAAAGGCTTAATTAGATGATGGAATCAAAGCTGAACTATATAAAATGGCACGCATGCTGAAAACCCAACCCCAGCAGGGGGTTGGGTTTTCTCCCCGCAGGAGATTTTTATAAATACTAACATAAACTATGCATTCTGGTACACTGAGAAGAAAATAAATAAATCTATTACTACCCGACATATTAATAATATTTTATGCAATTGTTTGTTTTTCACTTTGTTCTGACATCTTGCTGCGAGAAGAGTAACGGCCCGTCCACACTACAGCTTCGACAGCTTCAAAAACGGTTTCCAACGCGTCTGCTCATTCACTTTGAATGGGGTGACGTCACTTTTCGCCGAACTGCATTGTGGGAAGCAGAGCGGAGCTTTCCTGGCATTTCAGGCTGCAAAAGTTGAACAATGTTCAACTTTTGAAGCTTCTGAAGCTTTCGGTGGAAGCGTCAGCCAATCAAATCATATGCCAGTACAAGCTCTAGCCAATCAAAACCGCTGCTTGTGTGTCAGGGTCGGGAGATTCATGTGATTGGTTGTTGGTCGAGATTCAGACACGCCCAGCTCCAAGCTTTTTTGAAAGCTGTAGTGTGGACGGGCCGTAAAGAGGAGATAGTCTGTGTGACTTACTTTAAATTGTGGGTAAGGGTAGATAGCTCCCATTGTTCTGTGACCTGTCAGTCATCAGACCGGGGGTCATATTTCATTATGTGTTCATTGTAGGGCTGTCAGTCAATTAAAATATTTAATCGCGATTAATCGCATGATTGTCCATAGTAATCGCGATTAATCGCAAATTAATCGCACATTTTTGATCTGTTCTAAATGTACCTTAGAGGAATATTTTTCAAGTTTTTAATACTCTTACCAACATATGAGTGGACAAATATGCTTTATGCTAATGTTTATTATCATTTGAACAATGACAAATATTCTCATGAATATTAAACATAACAACCTCTGAACATTACAAATATCTGCCTCAATTCAACCTGGGTCCTCTCTACATAATACAATACAAATGGTTGTGTGTGTGTGGTGTGTGTGTGTGTGTGTGCGCGCGCGCGCGCGCGCGCGTGTGTGTGTGCGCGTGTGTGTGCGTTGGAGCTATGTGCAACTCAAGGCATATGCTCGAACGGGAGCTGCCTGGACGCTGCAATCATGTTGTGCACTATCCGTGCTGAGTGTGCTGACTTTTCGTACAATGTCCCACTGTCTGGCTTCCTGCCATAAAGTCAAGTGCTCGGCGCAGTTGTGGCGAAATGTCGCTCCTCTGTTTTCATTTAAAACAAGCTCCTTATATCCGTTAGCGCAGCTAGCTAGCACCAGATGCTAACAACAAACAATGCACGTAAGGTCTCTCTCGCGCTCGCTCGGGCCACACACACACACACCCTCCCGGTCCTCCCGATGGCCAGTCGGTGCATGCCGGTGAGCGTGGAAGTGTGGTCTGCTGCAAGCGAGCAGCAGGAGCGGGGCTGTCAGCATCAGCTTGTAGATGGTATTTTAAACTCGATGCGCTCTGAAACTACGGGGCGGCCGAGGAAAAAAAATACACATGCGTAATCACGTTAAAATAATTAGTGGCGTTAATTTATTTTTGCGTTAACGGCAGTTATTAACGCTGTTAACTTGACAGCCCTAGTTCTTTGTTATCATTATGTGTTCATTGTTACCCAACTTTTGGGTCGCGACCCACCAGTTGAGAACCACTGCTGTAGAGGACGTCTGGACCATTTTAGTTTGAAAAGACAGCCAAAATTAACAGATAGACTATGTAACGTATTATGGTTATAGAGTGATATTAATACAATAATACATTCACCTTTATTTAAAACATAAATAAGTAATTGAACTGAACATTGCTGTTTATTTGTTCACTAAAGTTTGGTTTTTGGTGAATATTTCCAGATCTTCAAAGACTTTGTTGTCGATGTAGTGGGAAAAGTACCTCATTGACTCCCGTCGGTACGGGCTGTAGGGTCATCTTGATAGTTTTATGGATGTGGTCTCCATTTGACCTGCTCATAGAAACAAAGCTTGCATTCCTGAGGCAATTCTCATTTTTCATGGCTCCACTTAAAATAAAAACAACAATAAGACATACGTGCTACTCTTGGCTCACAGAGGGCCATGTCTTCCAGCTCGTCCCTATCTGTCTCTCTGTCTGTATCTGTGTGCTCATGGAGCCTCCTGCATCTTTCTCCCCCCTTCTTCTTGACCCTCTTCTATCCCAGGTGTGAAAGCCTCATCCTCTCTCATCATCTGAGAGCTCAACATCTGAATCTCCCTGAACTATCTGGTACAGAACATGTCTGCTTCAATTCCGGTCTCCTGCAACAATATTGAGTCATAAAGTCCATGAAGACGGTCCCTGACGTCCACTAGAATGGACATTTATAAAGAGCTGTTATTTGAAACTTGAATTATTTAATTGCTTCAGAACACATTATATAGTTCCTCGCATGTTAATAAACAAGAACATATATGATTTTCATGGTAAAAATAACAATTATTCAACAATATTTTACTTTTGCTCCTGCTTCTTTAAAGTTTTGTTTTGGGTAGGCCAGCCATTTTGGATGAAAAGAAAAAGGAACTTCCCAGCATGCAATTTTAACCAATGACATATCACTGGAAAGACCAGGATGTTCTCTGTACAGTACATCAGAGAATAAAAGGAGATGCATGTTAACAAAATGTCCACTACAGTGGACATTTTCAATGGGCTGGGTCCCAGGAGGATATAACAGTGTCTCTGTGAAATGTTCAAAAACACAGTCCACATTTATTATGTACAGCAGGGTCAATTGTTAAAGATTAGAGTAGATCAATTATTTCTTCAGATTTCAGTATTTTTTATTAATATGGAATTGACTTGTGAATGACATTAGCTGAGTATAAAGAGTGATTCCAGTTTGCCACTCAGGTCACTCTTCCACCATGTAACATATGAATAGGTTTATGTCTTACACCTTATAGACAATTAAAAAATGTAATGGACTATCAACAAACCTAACATTTATAAGGACAGCTGAGAAAACCCCAAGATTACAGCTAATATTCCTTCCTTAGGTATTTAGTTTATTTTGAATATGAAATTCACTAGCCCAAAAATATTGCAACTGTTAAATGCTAAATTCATAAAGTTATTTGTTTCCCTCTCAGGCTCATGTATAAAGCTACAAGAATGAATCCTAACACATGGAAATTAGTCAGGATTTAATAAATATAGTCTTCATTTGTGAAGATGATCTTCTAGAACACATTTTGTAAGTAAATTAAATGTTAGTCTTTCCCAGACCTTACTTTTATGCAATAATTCAAAGAGCTGCTCAGCTGGTTGTTCTTATCTGGGCCATTTACTTTAGAAGTAGTGGTGCGCCAAGAGAGAAACTGCCTCCAGATATGAAAGTGTGTTGAAACAGTGCTCAGAGAAGATTGTAAGAATTGTATATGCATGCTAACAGAACAGTACTGTATGTGAAAAGGCTCAGCAGGACACAACCCTTTATCAAGGGAGTGAGTATTTTCAGAACCTGCTTGAGCTTTTGTGCAGTCTTGTCGTGGGGTGTAGTTGCACTAAACCAATAAACTAGTGCAGGAACAAGTCCTAAAACCCTGAATTGAGGAAGCATTTTACAACTTCCTGTTCCCTCGTCTCAAGTAAGCCGTTTTTTTAATGTGTGGTTAAACATGACAAATAGGGTCTGTGGTTTAAGCTGAAGAGATTTGTTATACTGCACTCGTGAACGTCACTTGTAAGCAATTACAAATGTTGCTATGAGTGACTGAATAAACTACTAAATGTCATTTTACCAACAAGAGTCCGCTTTTAGCTTAGCGGAGGTGACCACGACCATGCAGGTGTTGGACTCTCCATGTGAATGAAGCATGAATGCTAATAGGTCTTTGTAATAGGGTCTTTGAAGTATGCAATACACTGTTGCAGAATCATAATGTGAAAATCCCTCTTTGAATCGGAAGACATAAGTGGGGCCTCCTCTCTCTCTCTCTGTCTCTCTCCAACCCCTGTCTTTCTCATCGTACTGCCCCCCACCCCCACTCCCACCTCACTCCCCAACGCACCCACCTCTCCATCTCCCCTACATCTTTGAATAATCACTTCTGGCAGGAAGACTTGCCTTGCTCTGATAGGTCTTAGATGACAAGCAGGGTTTCCAAATACCAACACGTGGGATGAAGTGATCCGGGGGAAAAAAGTGAGGCTGTGGACCCAACAGGGAGGGGGCTGGATTATCGGTTAGGAGTTGAAATAGAGGGGGTTTAGGGGTGGGGGCTAGAAAAGGGATGGAGTTGGTGGAGAGAGGGAAGGAAAGGTGCAGCACAATGGGAATACTCCTTTAAGATCTGTTTTTATGACCCCATCATAATTCCCCTGCATAGTACATCGAGACAACCTTTCATCCGTTAACTTCAAGTAGTGTAGTCTAATTTTCTTGAATTCAAATATAGCGGCTAATGGTAATGTGGACAGTGATGATATTGGAAGCCTGTTGAAATTAACCCTCTTTTCATGGATGACCAGGAAGGCTTTAACAGCTCCACTGAAGGCTGTCCGACATAGACCTCTGTCTTTTTACCACTCATTCAGCAATGGCCATCTCAACTCCAAAGAGCTTTGCTCATTTTGATGAACTGAAACCCAAAGCAGGAAAACATCGAGCCACTTGGCGTACTGTCTGTCATTCGGTCAAGAACCACTTCAAGTTTCATCTCTAAACATAATACCGTGATTATAATAGTGTACTCCTGAAGAGTTTTATAACAGTGTTTTCTATCAACTAAATGAATTGATTCAAGGAAATACACTGTTATTCCATTTCATTTAAAGCTTTACGATTAAGCCAATTAAAAAGTGCCCTGATCATATCTGTTTTTCTTAGTGCAACAGAAGTTGGGATGCACAGGACATTAACGTAATGTACATAAGGTCAATCACACATATTGAATAAAAAAAATGTATTTCTGTTATAAGCAACAAGCCAATCAAACCTGCATTACATATAACCTTACTCACAGTGTGTTGTGCAATAACTCAATTTGTCTGAGGGGAAATTACTGTAATATCCCTGATTATCCAACTTAATTCCTTATTAAGCTGCTTTAACTTAATGCCCTTACTTAAAAACCCAAAGGATTTGCGAGAGGAGAAACCAATAGTTTGTCCAGGCATGCTTCGTAGAAAAATGACATATTGCATGCAGACAGTTTTTCTGGACAATTACAAAGAAAGACCTCTTTTTCATATAAAACCTTTCTTGAACAATGCAATAACTGATGTGTTGGTCCCTTTGTGGCAGTGGAAACAAGTGATGCATAAACATTTATACTGCGTGGCATTACCTTAAAAAGTTGTATGTTAGCAAACAGTCTTGCGTATCTCCGCATACAGCATAATGTCAAGGATCGCATTCATTTGTGCTTTCGTTTGGGTTTGAGTCCAATCGATCTCTGAACCCGACGACTGTAGAATGGTGTGCAGTGATGACGTGTTTTGTTGTAGGCCGACCATGAATCAAGATGCTTCCCCTCGACAAAGAGCAGTTATTTTCCCAACACACATTTATAATCCTTTACACGTTATTTTAGCAGCTCAAAATATTTGTTTTCCGTTTAGATGACTGCTACGGGCCAACACTTCCTCTTCTGTGCACTGGTCAGTGTTTATATTCCGGTTAGGAACTTGGACAGACCATATAAGTAGTAAGGAACCAAAGCCTTGTAAAATGTGACCTGTCATCTCTTCTCAGACTCCAAACAGAAACCAGAAAGATTCCGATAACAATATTTGCTGATAAATGCTAGAATTATAATCAACCACTTTCACTTACATGCAGTCTGTTGATCCATTGTTGATATGTTATTTATATTACAGGAGCTTTTAATACGTCACCTGTGTTACTCTTGTTGAGAAATAAGTATTCACACTGTTAACTTAAAAATATTTCTATGAACTTTGTTCCGAACTTTCCAAAATGTTCTTGTCCTAACTTTTGTTTTTCTTCACAAGAAGCAACTGCAGGTGTACCCAGACTAAGGTGCTCCACCAAAAAGTGAAACATGCTTAGAATCTGGCTGAGAGTCGTGTCATATGCAATGAAACTCATTCTTAATGATTGAGGAGTGAAGACCACTGAATAACACTGAACTTAACTACAGATTCTACAGACTTTTTTTTCAGTGCAGCCAATTTC
This sequence comes from Harpagifer antarcticus, assembly GCA_902827135.1. Classification (NCBI taxonomy): domain Eukaryota; kingdom Metazoa; phylum Chordata; class Actinopteri; order Perciformes; family Harpagiferidae; genus Harpagifer; species Harpagifer antarcticus. Next base: position 2,190,536 of record CADEHL010000508.1, on the reverse strand, counting down.
ATTAACGAGAGCAGGGGTGCCCACACCTTTTCAGCTTGGGAGATACTGGGGGGGTGGGGGGTGCTAGAGGACTAAACGGTGGATAAACTGTGGCGTGCTTATACTAATTGCGCCACATTTGCCCTTCAGATGAGGAGCTGAGGCCCCCTCATAACTGCATGAACCCGTATGGCACAATGCAACTTAGGCTGGCTTACCTGTTTGTAACCCCTAGTTTCCACTGGGTCCGTCTGCGGCGCGGTTTTGGTCCGGCCTCCTCCGACGTCATACCCTACCGGGCGCGTTCCACGAGCGATTCAGAAGCATTACGGAAGCGGAGCGTCGTGCATGCCGGCTCGCAGTTCTTGTTGATTTGGGCATATTTCTGGGACATTTGTACTTCTACAAGAAGTAAGCAGGCTACGTAGTTAAATGGGTTTATTTTGTGTCTGTTTAAATCGTGTTTATTGTTGTTATTTGCTATTTTGTTGTGTTGTAGACTACAGACATAATTAATAAGAATTGTAATAGTCCAGTTAAAAACAACATGAATCAAAGATGGGTTGCTGTATTTTAGTGGTAAAAAAATGCATTCATCATCATAATTATTCTATATAATTTACACACAGTGCCTGTAACCCGAAGGAGAACGCTGGCCTTTATTCTCCTACTGGAAAGACTACAGAGGAGGGATGGGGGGAGGAGAAGGAACCGGTTTTGGGGGATGGGCCGGATGCTGTCACCGTTCCACTTCCTGCCTGACATTACCTTACAGCTGCGTCGAGTCGAAAAATAGACTTCAATCCTATTTCGAGCGGAGCCCAGCGGCGAGACGCTTCTGGGACACTTCTGAGCCGTAACGCGGCACGTCTGGTGGAATAGCACCTATTGACTAGAGTGGCCGCGATCCATGCGGACGCCGCGGCGCAGCCGCAACGAGCCCGTCACGCGCCGCAGACGGACCCAGTGGAAACTAGGGGTCAATCAAGTGGCAATGCCTAAGGATGGATGATAGGCTAACTTAAAAAAAAAATGCCAATGAGATCTACCCACACTATCGACCGGTCGATCGCGATTGACGTATGGGGCAGCCCTGACTAGAGGATTGTAGATAATCCTTTATGTTAAGTATATAAAAGGGTAGATACTTTGCCTGTAGAATGTTCTGTGACTAAATCTTTATTCTCTTATCTGATTTTCTTGAATTGAGTCGCTCCTTAATTTGTTTTATAAATATAGAATTTATTTAATTGCTTCAATTTTTTTAATAAAATGAACAGCCTATTGAAACACAATGAGTTGGTTATGTAATGCAAGGAAATGTGCAATTAGTTGATAAAAGGTGAACACACTTCAAATCCACTCTATTCTGGAAACAATTACTGTGGACTTAGTGAGTATTCATACAAAAAGTCACGAGTGATTCATCCGGTGCACATTCTCTCATCCTCTATTGTCTCCATCTACTTCAGTTCGTCATATTGTACTTTCCCCAGAACTGTGTTTTTGACAAGCTCTCAGTAAAAAGGGCTCTCTGTGCTGTGTACGTGTAGGTGGATAACAGCAGTGCAAGGGTTCCTGCAATCAAGAAAAAAAAGGGAAGTAGACAGAAAAGCAATGCTGCAATGTACCATTTTTAAAACAAATATGTACACCTGATATACATTTCAGGTTGGATTTCTCCTTTTAATATATTTGTCTAGTTGATGGGAATATTTGCTATCCTTCCCGTCTCAACTCTACTCTTCCTCCCATCCATCTCTGCTGTCGCCTCATCACTTATGCCACTGTCAATCACCCAGTCATGCTTATAAAGTGGCTGAGTTATGAAGAGCTTTTATTTGCCAGGAGCGCCATTGAACTTGACCTGTGATAAAGCCTTGACAGAGAACATGTTAATGAGGAAGCTGGGCTGACTGATGTGCAGTCATACAGGAGTCAGGAGGGGAAGTTGTGAGAGGTTGACCTTTGTGGACTGAATGCATAGTGGGCTCCCACCTCTCCGCTCGCTTGTTGGACCCATGGATGGTATCAAGAGAACTGGATGCAGTGTTAGAGGCGAGACCTTGATCATTGCTATGAAAGTTGTTCAGCCGTGCACAAAGCCAAAATACCCTGACTGTCAGTGGCGAGCCGTCAGGGCCCTCTAGGCCCTCTCTGAGGGCCAAAGATATTCTACAAAATAATATTTAAAAACATTAAAAAATATATGTTTTGGTTATATTTTTCATTAGATTTACCAAAATAACTTCATTTAAAATAACATTTCCAAAGAAATAAATCCTTCGAATCTGCCTATTCACTTTCTGTTGGAATGGTGGACGGTGGAATATTCATCATTATAATAATGACATCCTGTTGCAGTGGTGTTTATTTTGCGTCTCTTCTACCTCGCCGATTCCCCTTCCTGAATGCTTTTGTGACTCATTCTCCTCTCTGCATCTCTCATCCACTCTCTTTTCAAGCTCTCCTATTCGTTCTTTTATCTTTCCGAACAGGTGATTCACCCCGTGTCTGTCTCTCCTTGGCTCTCCTCGCTATATCTCAGTTGCTCTCATTACAAAGGGTGATCACCCATTGAGCTCATCAACCCCAAGTGAACTCCTTTCACCCCCTGACTGATGAGACTGAGAAGGGGGCCGTCGCCGAGCTGACAGCTTCTTCTGAGGAGAAACATATTAATGGCTCTGCTACCGACTGAAATGCTAGGCGCAGGACACTCCTGTCCCACCCACACTGCCGATACGGCAACGCTCTCTGCTGGTATTTCTTAAATGCCAACGTCAGTCACGAATAGGTCAGGACAACAAGCACTTAAATAAGGCTTTGTCACTGATTAATGAGAGGACTGCCAAGGCCTCCGCGCAGATAAAACAATGAGTGTTTTGCAAATAGCCATGGGTGATTCTCTCTCTCCGTTCTGTCCTTCCTCCACTTGAGAGAAATATCGGATTCAGAAAACTGACAGCCACTCTGGGGATGGCAGAAACACATGTTCCCAGCCGCAGGACCGGGGGGAAATCCAATCAGATCCCAGCGAGCCTGCAGTGGCTCAATTTGCCAAGCCAACAGGCCTTTTACCAGTATTGTTGTAATGGTATTAACAGGTTGGATCCCAGCCAAGGAGCACTATGGCAGTAACATGCTGATGTTATTGACTACTTATCCATAAAAATGCATCCCTTCTCACTGCATTATACTCAAGCGTGGCACAAATCGACTAATCTGAGCAGATTAAAGTCACTTAGAGGAGATTGGGGTTCACCCACGGTTTTATTAAAATGCACAAATCTAATCAAAGACGATGTGTAAATTGTCTGGCAAAGATGTTACGTGGTGTAAAAAGGGATACATAAGTCTTGGCTATCAATCAGCATTTGTTCCTAAAATTAAATGAAACCAAATAACCAAATCTGGTTTGTGAGTTTAATGATGCATTGTAGGAACATAACATTTATATGAATGGAGAACAAAATGAAATGTACAGCGCCTTATGTATTAGAAAATGTAATACATGTCATTATGTTATAACAACACATTGTGCAATAACTAGAGAGAATGTAAGCAATGTAAGATGTCTTATGTTATAACAAAATGAACTGAATGTTCATATTAGGTTATAACAACTAATTTTGTAATAATTAGAAAAAACATTTTTAAAATGTTCCCTTTTTTATGTAATAACAAAAGCATTTTGTAATCATCTGCTACATTTTGTAATAAACAGCCTTAACACAATGAGTAGACATTTCCTCAACTTTATTATATATTATTACATAACGCAGTTAGGTGGAACATGTTTTAATACATGCATTATGTAATAACTAATTGGATGTATTAATGAATGTAAAAAGTAACTTTTTGTGATGCATTCAATCATGAATCATACTGCCTCATAATGCATTTACTAAGATACAATTAGTTAAAGACTTCATCAAGTGCCACCATATTCCTTAACCTTTCTGATGTGTTCATACAACATTTATATTTGTATTACAATAGGCAGTGTTACTACAGAATGTGTTGTCACACAGCGTCTTGGAGTTTTGGAGAAAAAGTTAGAGTAAGCATGAGCACACACGGAGCAGTTTGAGTGATCCATCTGTGGGTAAGCAGTGGCCTTCCCTCGGCACAGACCTGGCTCTGACACTCTGCACAGATGTCTCAGAGTTTCCGCCGTGTTCATTTTTTCTTCTTCTTCCAAAGTAATTAACTCGTGGAAATGATTTACCCTTGAATGGTTGTCAGATCAATTTCTCATCGGTGGTCTCTGTAAACCTGCCATGGCACCCGTAGCCTTTCAGATCCCGGCCACTGGGCACATCACGTCCCACATGAATGCTTCTCCAGTGTAACACAGTACGGAGAGCCTTTGAATAAAGAGTGGACTCCTGCAGGTTCAAGTGACCATTTTATAAATAACAGGAAATCATTTTGGTGGAAGTCTATGAACGAAGTATGCAAAGGTAAACACTTTTACAGTACAAATAATACAAATAATCGTATAAAAACATAGTTTCTGTTGAGGTCCAATTCATATTTTACCAGATACTTTAAAACTGCTACTGTAGTAGAATCATGTTTTTCAAAAGTAACTGCATCTGTTCTTAGAGACAATAAATTGGCAATAATTATGGTTCTTCAGACCAATAAGAATGGTGTCTACAATGTAAATCCTGCAATATAGACCAATTATAAGGTCCAAAAGGTGTTTGCCTTGTATTTGCCAATACAGCAATGTTAACCTGTATTAACAACCATTGTTGGGAGCGTTACTTAAAAATGCATTTCATTACAATTACTAGTTACCTGTAGAAAAATGTAATCAGTAATGTAATCTGAGTATCAAAATACAAAAGTAATGTAACGTGATTACTTTCTGTCACTTTTGGATTATGGCAAAATCAAATGCAATGCAAATAAATATAAGAGGAAAGAAATATCAATGAGAGGTTTTTTATTTAGGTGTATTACCACAGAGCAGAGTCCTGCATCGGGTCGGGTACACGCGGTATACGGTGACCCGCAAAAAAAGTGATTCGCGGGCGGTCTTTTTTCAAACATTTTTTTCCGGGTTTCGGTTCTGGGTAAAACAAAGAAGATGCGGGTCTGATCGCCTGTGTTGCATAATAATTAAATGTAATGTTTAAATCCTCAGACCTCTCCCCCGCGCATAATCATAACCTCTGCACTGCATCAATCTGCTGCTGAGCGCGCCACATTCCAAATGGCTGAGGTGAAGGCGAAGCTTGGAGAATACAGCATTGTCAATAACTCTTCCTCAAGAGTGAAATCCAAAGTCTGGGAGGCTTTTGGTGTCATCCTAGATGGAGAAAATAACCAACGCTTTTTGAGCCAAATACGCAACTGCATTTGTTAATAATTGCAAGTTTTCACCGCGGGGTCGGGTTGGTTTGCGGAACTGATTGGCAATATGTGCGGTTGGCGGGGCGGGTTCGGTATTGCACGTCGCGGGTCTTGAAAATCATACCCGTGCAGGACTCTGCCACAGAGCAATGTGACCTTTAGAAAAGAAGAAACCAAGATATTTAGAATCAGAAATGTGTCAGTTAAGCTCACACAAATTATGTTATGAACATAGGTTCAACTACTGAATTAACAAAAAAAAAGTTAAAACCACTAAAGCAGATTCAAGTAGTAGGCGTATAGATTCACACTGTTTTCATTTTAAACTCATTAAGTGTGAAATGGCAATAGTTGCAAAAGTAATCAGATTCTTATTAAATCCTGGATGTGATTAAATGAATACTCCATCGCAAGAAAGACAGTCTATTCCGCAACACATCAAATTAATTTCAATGATATTCTATAACTCGACTCTTTGTTTGCCTTCCTACAATATTTGCAAATTTGAACTACAGTATGGTTGATATTATGGAGGGTTTAGAGTTCTGAGATTTAGGCAACTACATTGGTCCTTACTGTATAATTACAGATAAGGCTCAAATCACCTTGAATTATTTATTTTTACAATATATGCATATTGTAAGCATATTGGGATTAAAGAGAATATTTATTGTGTTAAGGAGCTCATGATAGCTGTTGGATTGTAAAGCCTGACTTTCTTTTCCACGGAAGTCAAAGGGTTAACGTCAATATATCACTCGATCTCCATACGCTTTGTAGTTCCAACTTCAATCAAGAAAATACTCATTACATACTCATAAACTACTTCTTGCATACTTGGCTGCAGTGGCAGCTGCTGGTGTGATTGCTCACCTCCTGGTGTATGATTAACTGTAGACCAGTTGGACTTTCACATTGCTGAACTACTTAAAGGGGACCTATCATGCAAAATGCACTTTTTGATGTCTTATATACATAAATATGTGTCCTCGGTTTGTCAGGGAACTCACAAAGTGTCAGAAAACAAAGCCGTAATTTGGTCTTTGTTTACATTAGCAAGCATCGCTAACACTCAGAGCTAACCTGTACTGGAGAGAGTATGTGTAAGAAGCAGGATATAAAAAGGTACTCACCTTGTGGTAAACCCGCAAGAGAAAAAGTATTTGAACTCTAAACTGTTTCAAAAATAATCCTTGATGTGGTTTTGAACATGATATAGCGTTTCATCACCGCAGCATTTAGACAGTATCTGCCGGGTCCCGCATGGCAGGCATAAGCTCCGCCCCTTCTGTTTTCTTTTTTGAAGCTTTATACCCCGAATCAACACTTTAGTAACAGGGCTGAATTGGAGGGACATGAGGCATGGCTAGAATGGGTGATCTGTTTGGTATTTTGAGCAAAACACTTCATAGACATGTTTTTTATATATTTGTCTATATCTGAGACCTATGCTGTTCTCTAAAAGTAGCATGATAGGTGACCTTTAAGAGACGCTGGTTTTGCTATGGGAGGTACATCCGTCTTAAACCTTTTTTTTTTGCATTCAAAGCCCTCTGAAATTATACTTACTTCCTTAGGAATCCACTTTCGTTCATCATCAAGGTTTGCAATTGTTTGAATATACGTTATTAAATAAACCCAACAAGCCCTCTAAATGAAATGGCAATAAAACTTTATAAGAGTAGAATGACACGTACATTTTCTGATCTGGCGCCCTAGCAGGATGACATCAATTGTCCATTGTCTGTTTTATAAAGTAACAATGTTATCATTTGGTGTTATTAAGGCTATCTAATTATTTTAACTTCCCTAAAGTTACAATAAACATGAACAGGATAGGGAACAACCCTGGTCAACCGTTTCCCTTTGCTGTAGTGTATTTTATGGGTTTTATTGCATGTAAATGGTCAGTCAAAGGCTGAAATCCCAAGGAGCCGGTGGTTGACCCATCACAATAGAGCCGGCCAGCTAACCATCAGATCCATCAGAGCAGACTGGGCTCTGGTTTCAGACGGAGGGTGAAAAGAGGTGCTGCGGCAAAGGCAGTATGAAAAAAATAAACACATTGTTGAACATTATAACATGTCACAATAGGAGTACAAAATACAAATATGAACCTAAAATCTACAAAATATGTCCTCTTGAATAAAAAGATTATAATAATAACTATGTTTTGCAGTTGCAATAAAACCAGTAATAGGCCTAGCCAAGAATTGAACAACCTCTCTTTTTGCATTCGTCCTTCACTTATTCTCTTGAAATGAATGTTTAGAGGTTTATGGATACATTTGGACCATAATAGTAATGAAAATGAATATAAAATGTCTTCTGAATATTTGAAGGAAATGCTGTTCACTCCAAAATGTATTGTAATGGTCCCAAACGTAGCTGGATACATTTTATTTCCCTCCAGTCAAAACCTGAAAGTGGGGTCTTCCTGGGCAGTGTCCTGGGGCCATTTTCTTTTTAAGAAAGTATGTTAATGATTTAAAAGCACCCTCTCATGTGGTCGATACCGCAGTATTAACTGGCCGTTCTGAAGAATTGTTGAATTTATGTCATTTTTCTTGCGAGGATAGTTCCTACACTATGGTCAATAGCTTGTTAGAAATTAAATAAAACAAATTGTAAAAAAGTCCTCTACAACTATATTAGTTAACAATTGCATCCACCATATTGACTGTGACTGACTTCTAATTCATAACTCTGTTTGACAATGCATTAGGGCTTTTATGTCCATGCTAATGGACACAAAATGTACACATACGAGGCTGAACTTTATCCTGTTATGATTTAGCTTGCCAAGACAGCCTGCTGTAAACACCTTACAGTGATCCACCAAATGTATTTTCAGACCAGGGAACATGTCAGCCACTTCATTTGACAATCCCATGTCCGTGGTGTGAAAATTAATTGGCCATGTTTGAGCAAAGGCCTTTCTGTCATTGGCATCATCTCAGTCTCTGATTCTTGACGGAAATGGAAAACATGTTTAAACCTCAGCTGTTTAAAATAAAACGTACCGCTACAGAACAAGACTGAGGACTGGCTGTGCATTTGTGCTTGTCTCTGTACTGTATGTGCTTTCATTATGATCAGAATGATTTAGTGTGCTATGGCGTTGAGACATCAGGATGATACTTCTTGCCCTCTCGCAGTCTTCCTGGCAGCTTCCCAAGGACAGGCAGCAGAAAGCAATTGCTATTAGTGCACATATATAGTCCCAGCAGATAAATACAGGCTGCTTTTAGCAGATGAGCCACAGCACCATCAATTAAGATTAGGGCATGTGCTATCACAGTCTCATAAAGAACAACAAGACGGCATTCCCTCAATGTCAAAGGTAAGATGAACATGTACGCAGCGAAAAATCAAAGAAAACCTGATAGCTCATATACATAATGCTCACATTGACAAATAGCTATTGATGTTTCTTCATCAATGAGAGTGACACAGCTCAAACAGCTTGGAGGGGATCCCGATCGGAGATGAAATTATTAAATATTTGGCGAGGATGGATCTAATGAATTTATTTCAGGCGATATATTCTCCATGGGTTGGAGGATGGAAATGTTGGACTCCTTTCCTGTTCAACTAGGGAACTCAACTTTTTTGTCGAAGTCTGCCTCCATCTAACAGTTTGAACACTTGGAAAATAAGGAGAATAGAAATAGAGCAGCCACTTGTGTGGAAAAATGAGAAATGGCAGGGGTAGAATTGTCTTTTCTCGGTTGTCAAATCACAGTCCGCCGCACGCCGTCCGACCCTGTTTTTCTCGTGTCGTTCCCCTGTAGCGTCCTCTTTTTCTCTAACCTGGTTGAAGCAAAGAGTATGGCAGTGTTCTCCATGCCAGGCCAGAGGGACGTGGACAATGTGTGTGCCCCGAGACTCTCCAGCGGTTTCCAAGTAAAGGCCATCACTCTCCCTAATTAGATGGTCTCTTTTGGGCTATGACTAAAATCACCTCTGTGGCTCCTTCCTCCGTCGGATCACACCTAATTTTAATTAGACCCCTCGGAATATTAGCCGGGGTCTTTGTTCCGCTTCCTCTCATTAAGGAGCCAGACAAATGAGTCTTTAAAATCCTTTATACATTTCGTCTACATCCCCCCCCCCCCTTTATTCTCTCAGTATTGTCCTCGTCATTTTCTCGTGCATGCTCTTTTATTTGATGTATTAGAGACAGTATAATCACTCAACTAAAACCCTTTGAGTGGAGATTGCCCATTTTGTCCAAATATCCCGGCAAAGTCTGCAATGGCTGATATCATTTTGGCGTGGACCATTCAAACCGAAATTACAGAAAACTGCAAAACTGATGGAAGAGGAAGAAAAGAAATAGCACTGTCTAATGTTCTCGGCATTACATTCAAAATGAGGTTCAGAAACAACGTAAATGTTTGTCTTTATGTTAGTTTGCCGTGATTATGAATTATTGCACAGGCATGGTGGGACATATAAAATGTATTTATTAAAAAAAAAAAACATAACTTTGAATCTCTTTCGAAAAGAAAAAGGGCTGAAAACATATTAGTTTTGTTGTTAGATATATTGTTTTCTGGAATTCTGTTCTATCAGATTTTGAAAAAAAGTGGAAAAAACCCTCACAAAAAAGCTGAAACTACCGGGTACATTTTGTTGCTAAAAAAAACTACGTAAAACGTATATTTGGGAGATCTACATATTTTATACACTTAGTGGTTCAACGTCTTCCTTAACAACCGGGGCTTACAGTCTATGTAGAGCTAAAGGGAACAATAATCGGAGCTCATTAAGAAAATATGAGCACGGAGAAAGAAAACAAGGCCATGGCGCCGTGCCCAGTTCAAATTACAAAATGCATTCTTGTCTTTTGCGGCTGCTGGAGCAAAGAGTGTCTCCCGTGTCTTGCTTTGTGTTAACAGTGATAGATAGTGGAATGCACCCTGGCTTGTGGGTTCTTAACACTGAAAGCTGACCTCTATAATAGAGATATTACAGATCAGTGTTTCTCAACCTTTTTGCCTTGTGAGCCACATATGGACTCAGTGTGGGCGTGTGTGTGATCAGGTCAACCTTCTTCTGTCTTGGTTTATTTCAAGTTGAAGCGGGGGCGGGAAATGTCTTTGTTTTACAAAAACACTGAAATTAAAGGAAAATCGGAAAGAAAATCATATTAACTCATGGTTGGTAACCAATGTATTTTAGCTAAACTTTCTGCAGTTATATACATTAGATCTACCTTGTATATTTATTTAAACATTTTTAAAAACGTGCAAACGTACGTTCAAATCATATTTATTTAGTATTTTTGGATTTATTAAAGACGAAAAAGACACACAGACGACACCACAGTAATGACATGACAATACCAGCTCACATACTTACAACAAATACTGATAAATTAATATTTTAAAATAAGAATTAAAAAATAATTAAAAAATAAAATATTGGAGAAATATTCAACATATAAATGTTCAACACTTACATTCAAGATAATTCCTTGGGTTCAGAACAATATTTTACCCAACAGAAACATTACATTTTTTGGAAAATTGGATGCTAAGCGGATAAAAAGAAAAGGTGTAAAGCTAAATATTTGATCAGTAAAAAGTATACATTGATTTGGGCCATTGGAGGAACAAAGTAACCATGTAGTGCAGTTCCTTCTTATGGGTAATGCTTCAAACATTGTGCATGTTGACACCCACGCCTGTGCCAATCTTTTCGGTTGGCAGCAGCACCTGTAGGTAAAACAACAGTCAAAACACATTAGTTTCTCCCAATGGCATCACACCAAAGTTCATATACTCTTCCTCACTCACAACATTAACATCTGCAACCATTTAGCCCACGTGCATTTGCTGGTCTCGTGTTTGTTTTGCGCACATGTGTTTGTGTGTGCGCTCAAACACACGTTTACCGTTTGTCTGTGTGCAGCAAGTGTGAGGATGCACTCATGGGTGGTTGAGTAATAGATGCTGGGGCTCTGCCAGTGCCGCACACCCTTGTTCATGAATTATAAAAACCAAGAGCAATTATGGCTTTTACACAAATTAACCAAAGCATGGTGGATGCAAACCGTAATTGGGTCAGTGGTTATTTCCTGCAACACACCTGGGCTTGCAGTAAGCGTTGGGTATCAATTATAAATGGCTCCTGTCCTATCCGGGGTGCATAGCAGACCAAGGTCTAACGTAGCATACAAGTGCATTAGCATACACATGATGACTGTAATAATCTCCATGTTAAGGCCCTGTTGTCTCCGAGTCATATCCTCGGATTTTTTTTTCAATCTTCTTTATTTTTTATTTCCTACCTATTTACGGTTAAAAGAACATCTTGCAATTTAGACTTATTTAATTTAATTTAATTTTTAAATGTTACAGTATGTCCACTGCAGAGCAGTGGTTCTCAACTGGTCAGGCCTCGGGACCCACTTTTTACTTGGTCAATACATCGCGACCCAACATTTTGAAGCACTCAAATCTATTCAACCAAAAATCGTGCTGTAATATATACGCTTTTCAGCATACACTATTAATAAAAGTGAAGTACAGTGCATATATCCCTTATATCCCTTCACAGAACTAAAGTATGCTTTAAAAAAGGCTTAATTAGATGATGGAATCAAAGCTGAACTATATAAAATGGCACGCATGCTGAAAACCCAACCCCAGCAGGGGGTTGGGTTTTCTCCCGCAGGAGATTTTTATAAATACTAACATAAACTATGCATTCTGGTACACTGAGAAGAAAATAAATAAATCTATTACTACCCGACATATTAATAATATTTTATGCAATTGTTTGTTTTTCACTTTGTTCTGACATCTTGCTGCGAGAAGAGTAACGGCCCGTCCACACTACAGCTTCGACAGCTTCAAAAACGGTTTCCAACGCGTCTGCTCATTCACTTTGAATGGGGTGACGTCACTTTTCGCCGAACTGCATTGTGGGAAGCAGAGCGGAGCTTTCCTGGCATTTCAGGCTGCAAAAGTTGAACAATGTTCAACTTTTGAAGCTTCTGAAGCTTTCGGTGGAAGCGTCAGCCAATCAAATCATATGCCAGTACAAGCTCTAGCCAATCAAACCGCTGCTTGTGTGTCAGGGTCGGGAGATTCATGTGATTGGTTGTTGGTCGAGATTCAGACACGCCCAGCTCCAAGCTTTTTTTGAAGCTGTAGTGTGGACGGGCCGTAAAGAGGAGATAGTCTGTGTGACTTACTTTAAATTGTGGGTAAGGGTAGATAGCTCCCATTGTTCTGTGACCTGTCAGTCATCAGACCGGGGGTCATATTTCATTATGTGTTCATTGTAGGGCTGTCAGTCAATTAAAATATTTAATCGCGATTAATCGCATGATTGTCCATAGTTAATCGCGATTAATCGCAAATTAATCGCACATTTTTGATCTGTTCTAAATGTACCTTAGAGGAATATTTTTCAAGTTTTTAATACTCTTACCAACATATGAGTGGACAAATATGCTTTATGCTAATGTTTATTATCATTTGAACAATGACAAATATTCTCATGAATATTAAACATAACAACCTCTGAACATTACAAATATCTGCCTCAATTCAACCTGGGTCCTCTCTCATACAATACAAATGGTGTGTGTGTGTGTGTGTGTGTGTGTGTGTGTGCGCGCGCGCGCGCGCGCGTGTGTGTGTGCGCGTGTGTGTGCGTTGGAGCTATGTGCAACTCAAGGCATATGCTCGAACGGGAGCTGCCTGGACGCTGCAATCATGTTGCGCACTATCCGTGCTGAGTGTGCTGACTTTTCGTACAATGTCCCACTGTCTGGCTTCCTGCATAAAGTCAAGTGCTCGGCGCAGTTGTGGCGAAATGTCGCTCCTCTGTTTTCATTTAAACAGCTCCTTATATCCGTTAGCGCAGCTAGCTAGCACCAGATGCTAACAACAACAATGCACGTAAGGTCTCTCTCTCGCTCGCTCGGGCCACACACACACACACCCTCCCGGTCCTCCCGATGGCCAGTCGGTGCCTGCCGGTGAGCGTGGAAGTGTGGTCTGCTGCAAGCGAGCAGCAGGAGCGGGGCTGTCAGCATCAGCTTGTAGATGGTATTTTAAACTCGATGCGCTCTGAAACTACGGGGCGGCCGAGGAAAAAAAATACACATGCGTTAATCACGTTAAAATAATTAGTGGCGTTAATTTATTTTTGCGTTAACGCGTTATTAACGCGTTAACTTGACAGCCCTAGTTCTTTGTTATCATTATGTGTTCATTGTTACCCAACTTTTGGGTCGCGACCCACCAGTTGAGAACCACTGCTGTAGAGGACGTCTGGACCATTTTAGTTTGAAAAGACAGCCAAAATTAACAGATAGACTATGTAACGTATTATGGTTATAGAGTGATATTAATACAATAATACATTCACCTTTATTTAAAACATAAATAAGTAATTGAACTGAACATTGCTGTTTATTTGTTCACTAAAGTTTGGTTTTTGGTGAATATTTCCAGATCTTCAAAGACTTTGTTGTCGATGTAGTGGGAAAAGTACCTCATTGACTCCCGTCGGTACGGGCTGTAGGGTCATCTTGATAGTTTTATGGATGTGGTCTCCATTTGACCTGCTCATAGAAACAAAGCTTGCATTCCTGAGGCAATTCTCATTTTTCATGGCTCCACTTAAAATAAAAACAACAATAAGACATACGTGCTACTCTTGGCTCACAGAGGGCCATGTCTTTCCAGCTCGTCCCTATCTGTCTCTCTGTCTGTATCTGTGTGCTCATGGAGCCTCCTGCATCTTTCTCCCCCCTTCTTCTTGACCCTCTTCTATCCCAGGTGTGAAAGCCTCATCTCTCTCATCATCTGAGAGCTCAACATCTGAATCTCCCTGAACTATCTGGTACAGAACATGTCTGCTTCAATTCCGTCTCCTGCAACAATATTGAGTCATAAAGTCCATGAAGACGGTCCTGACGTCCACTAGAATGGACATTTATAAAAGAGCTGTTATTTGAAAACTTGAATTATGTAATTGCTTTCAGAACACATTATGTAGTTCCTCGCATGTTAATAAACAAGAACATATATGATTTTCATGGTAAAAATAACAATTATTCAACAATATTTTACTTTTGCTCCTGCTTCTTTAAAGTTTTGTTTTGGTATGCCAGCCATTTTGGATGAAAAGAAAAAGGAACTTCCCAGCATGCAATTTTAACCAATGACATATCACTGGAAAGACCAGGATGTTCTCTGTACAGTACATCAGAGAATAAAAGGAGATGCATGTTAACAAAATGTCCACTACAGTGGACATTTTCAATGGGCTGGGTCCCAGGAGGATATAACAGTGTCTCTGTGAAATGTTCAAAAACACAGTCACATTTATTATGTACAGCAGGGTCAATTGTTAAAGATTAGAGTAGATCAATTATTTCTTCAGATTTCAGTATTTTTTATTAATATGGAATTGACTTGTGAATGACACATTAGCTGAGTATAAAGAGTGATTCCAGTTTGCCACTCAGGTCACTCTTCCACCATGTAACATATGAATAGGTTTATGTCTTACACCATTTATAGACAATTAAAAAATGTAATGGACTATCAACAAACCTAACATTTATAAGGACAGCTGAGAAAACCCCAAGATTACAGCTAATATTCCTTCCTTAGGTATTTAGTTTATTTTGAATATGAAATTCACTAGCCCAAAAATATTGCAACTGTTAAATGCTAAATTCATAAAGTTATTTGTTTCCCTCTCAGGCTCATGTATAAAGCTACAAGAATGAATCCTAACACATGGAAATTAGTCAGGATTTAATAAATATAGTCTTCATTTGTGAAGATGATCTTCTAGAACACATTTTGTAAGTAAATTAAATGTTAGTCTTTCCCAGACCTTACTTTTATGCAATAATTCAAAGAGCTGCTCAGCTGGTTGTTCTTATCTGGGCCATTTACTTTAGAAGTAGTGGTGCGCCAAGAGAGAAACTGCCTCCAGATATGAAAGTGTGTTGAAACAGTGCTCAGAGAAGATTGTAAAAGACAATGCATGCTAACAGAACAGTACTGTATGTGAAAAGGCTCAGCAGGACACAACCCTTTATCAAGGGAGTGAGTATTTTCAGAACCTGCTTGAGCTTTTGTGCAGCTCTTGTCGTGGGGTGTAGTTGCACTAAACCAATAAACTAGTGCAGGAACAAGTCCTAAAACCCTGAATTGAGGAAGCATTTTACAACTTCCTGTTCCCTCGTCTCAAAGTAAGCCGTTTTTTTAATGTGTGGTTAAACATGACAAATAGGGTCTGTGGTTTAAGCTGAAGAGATTTGTTATACTGCACTCGTGAACGTCACTTGTAAGCAATTACAAATGTTGCTTATGAGTGACTGAATAAACTACTAAATGTCATTTTACCAACAAGAGTCCGCTTTTAGCTTAGCGGAGGTGACCACGATGTTATAGTCTAGCGTTAGCTTTTTACTTCGGGCGATTGTAAATACCTTCCAAAAATCACAAAATGATGTTAATCTGTTGATGATCCATCTGAACAAAATGTGTTAACATCATACATGTGTGATTGCCACATAATTCGTTTTTTGCAATATAACGATATCCAATAAGGAAATTCCATTGCTTTTTGTAGAGGGAGCCCTTGTGTTGCTAACTTCCGGGTGGCCTACCCAAATACTTAATCATTCCACCACTCTGTAGCTCTATTACTACTTTAATAACCAGTTTTTTACATTGTATTTTGTTAACGGCAAAAGGGGAGGACAATTGTTCCAAAGGCTCGTTTTCAGGACGCTAATAGTCTGAATCACGTTTTACGAAAGCCCATTATCTCGAAAAACAAACGCCCATTGGCTTTATAGGAACTATAAACCATTGTTAATAATTTTACAAAATGAGCGATTTCTGTTTCTTTACTTTGGCAAAAGCAGGACCCACCAATACTCTCTGATTGGCTAGTACTTGTTGCTTCCTTTGATGTGGTTGGTTACTTTAAAGGGGACCTATCATGCAAAATGCACTTTGTGATGTCTTTTATACAGAAATATGTGTCCCCGGTGTGTCTGGGAACTCACGCAGCGTC
Organism: Harpagifer antarcticus; assembly: GCA_902827135.1. NCBI lineage: Eukaryota > Metazoa > Chordata > Actinopteri > Perciformes > Harpagiferidae > Harpagifer > Harpagifer antarcticus. The sequence continues at coordinate 2,174,123 of CADEHL010000508.1, read as the reverse complement.
AGAGGTGGGACCAAGTCATTGTTTTGCAAGTCCGAGTCAAGTCTCAAGTCTTTGTGCTCAAGTTCAAGTCAAGTCTCAAGTCAGGATGGGCAAGTTCAAGTCAAGTCCAAGTCCTAAACGAGTCTTAAACAAGTCATTGTGTGCTTTTCACCAAATGTAATGACATCGATCAACAGAATAATACTTAATAATCAAACTGCTCTTTATTAGTCACATTAATAATTCAATAATCCACTTTCTCTCTTCTGGTAAAGTAACGTGTTTTTTTCTATTTTAAGAGGGATCGGTAAGGTAAGGCTACCGTGACGGTTTGATTCAGAAGGAGTTTAATGTTTAAGATCCCTGATGTTGAGGTGACCAGAATGTTTATTTCCACTGTGTACAACATGTTGTAAGGGACCCACAATTTATCTTTATGCAAGGGATAATGTGCAGCGAGGCGGTCTCTATGGGGAAAAGAACACCTGAATCTAGATTCTTCTGCAGGTGGTACTTTGAGTATATTTTGATGCTAATACTTTTCTACTTTTACTTGTAACATTTTGAATGCAGGACTTTTTATTGTACAGGGTTCCTGCAGGCTTCGCCAACTCAAATTTAAGACTTTTTAACACCTTTTTAAGACCACTTTGAATAGAATTTAAGACCTATTTCACGGCAATAAAGTATGAAGGAAAATTGATATGAAAGAAGAAATACGTCCCATAATCACTTACAAAGTAAATGTATTCATGTTCAACATAAGAACAATGACTGAACATAACAGCATAACAGTACAGAACTGTGTTAGCGTGTTAGACAAAAAGTGTGTGCTTGTGTGTGCTTGAGTGTGTGTGTGTGTGTGTGTGTGTGTGTGTGTGTGTGTGTGTGTGTGTGTGTGTGTGTGTTAGGGCTGTGTAATTAATCATATTTTAATCGCAATTACGATTTTGGCCTGCCACAATTACGAAAACAACATAATCGAAAAAAACGATTACTTTTCTTTGCTAGGTTGTGACAGTGCACTACAACATATTTGATCTAATTCATTTTTTAGTAATGTATCATTTATTTCATTAATTTTTGTATTGGTGTTTCAGTTGAATTATACGTTCAGGGTAATCAACAGTTAAAAAGATACTGTTCAAATTATTATTTGTTTTAAAGTTCAATAAATGGATGTTTTCAAAGTCAATGAATAATCGTATTTAATAATCATGATATTAATTATTGACCAACATAATTGAGCAGCCCTAGTGTGTGTGTGTGTGTGTGTGTGTGTGTGTGTGTGTGTGTGTGTGTGTGTGTTTGTGTGTGTCTGAGAGAGAGTGACAAGAGTTATATTCAGAGCTCTGCTGCCTTGGCTACACTATTTCATCGTTGCTGTTGTATGATTGGTGTTTAGCTACGGTATTTAGCGTCTACAGCAGGGGTGGCCAACCCGCGGCTCTCGAGCCGCATGCGGCTCTTTGCCTAGTTTCATGCGGCTCTTCAGTTCATATCGAATTGTGTGAGTTTGGGGGAGAGACACTGACTCCTGACAAGTGTTGCACGGTGTACCGATACTTGAAAGGTACCGCAATACCCTGCCGTTAAAAACGTTACGATTCCTCCGTTTCATTAGTATCGGTACTTTAAGAATGACGGGGAAAAGTACTCCGGTGAGAAAGCGCCGTTTTACTAAGAGCCGTGTGTGTTCAGCGCTCTGCTTCCACTCCCTGCGGTGCCTGCAGTCCTGCCCCTCTCAAGCACGCTCTAAGTCCCTCCCCTCCCTCCCGCGCTAGCTGCCAGAGCATGTGAGAAAACGAGAAGCATGGCTGCAAGTGAGAGTGCAACTGCCGTTGTGCCTCGGCTTGTTGACAAAAAAGACTCCAGAAGCTACATTTGGATGTATTTTAGCTATATCTCTGACAGTGAGGGCAAGCCTACGGACACCCCGAGGCCTGTCTGTAAGAAATTTATTAATTTGATTTAATACGAATTCTTGTCATTTATTTTATGTATTGTTCTCATTGTTTAAAAGTTTGTGTTATGGTTCTGGTGTGAAATAAAGCACAATAATTACATTTAAGACTTTTTCCCTTTTTTTAAGAAAAGTATCGAAAAAGAATCTGAATCGCAATTCTTGACTTGGTATCAAAATTAAAATGTTGGTATCGTGACAACACTAGCTACTCCTGACAGTTAAACCTGATATTTAGTAGGTCTGTTAAGTATTGAATGCTGATAATTCTGACGTAATTTGGCCGGTCAAAGTTGTTTGGGCTCGGATAAAATCGCTCCGTTACTTTCGTCCCGTGTTACTTTCGTCCCGGCTCTCCCTACGTGTGTATGTGTGGTGTCAGGTGTCAGTATGAGAGGATGACAGCGCGTCTAATTTTGATGTGGCCCAAGAGCCAATCACAATAATACCTGCGATGCAGTGAACCAATCACCTTTGGGGGGGGGGGGAAACCTATCGTTGATTAAACACTCCCATTGTCTTGGAGGGGCGCTGCGTCCCGCCAACGGTGCCCCGCGACCCCCCTGAAATTCAAGGTGTTTAAAAAATATATATAATTTTGTTTTTAAAATATATATATAGCACCAAATTGCAAATAATCTATAACTACTGTCACTTTTCACATAGAACATGTGCTCTTTTATTAAAAAGACTAAACGCTTTAATTTTAAGTTGTGAGTTTAGTGTTTTTGACCCTAAGAAACACTGATGCATTAAACAATAACAATAATCCACAGCTCCTCTCTCTGCTCCAGAGGATTTAATATATATCCCAATGCCACAAAGATGCATCAGTGACGTGGTTGAAATCTTGTCTCCAGAAAACAAAAAACTGAAACAAGCGGTATCAGTGACTGCGTGTTTGATGTGGCTCTTTGCTGTAACATGGAGAAAATGTGGCTCTTAACCTCTGACTGGTTGGCCACCCCTGGTCTACAGCATCTAATAATAATAATAATAATTCATTTATTTTATAAAGGCGCCTTTCAAGGCTCTCAAGGTCGCCGTACAGACACTTAAAAAACAAGATACACAATACATAACACCAGCATAATCGACATAAACAAGACAATGCAGTAAATAAATAGATCAGATAACCAAATAAATAAAAAACAGGATGTGTGATGGATAATGATCAGGGTGGATATGCGAGTGTGAACAGATATGTTTTGAGGCGTGATTTGAAAATGGGGAGAGAGTCAGAGTTGCGGATGTCAGGTGGGAGGGAGTTCCAGAGGCGGGGTGCAGAGCGGCTGAAGGCTCTAGACCCCATGGTGGTTAAACGGAAGGGGGGTGCAGTGAGGCTGAGGGAAGCAGAAGATCTGAGTGTGCGGATGGGTGTGTTGATGTGCAGGAGGTCGGAGAGGTACAGAGGAGTGAGGTTATGGATGGCCTTAAAGGCGAGGAGCAGAATCTTAAAAATGATACGGGATTTGACGGGGAGCCAGTGAAGCTGCTGAAGAACAGGAGTGATGTGGTTAATGGAGGGGGTTCTGGTGATGATGCGGGCGGCAGAGTTCTGAACCAGTTGAAGTCTGTGGATGGATTTGAGAGGGAGACCAAAAAGAAGGGAGTTGCAGTAGTCGATGCGGGAAGTGACCAGGGTGTGAACAAGAATGGCGGTGGTCTTAGGGTTAAGGGACGGGCGGAGGCGGTTGATGTTGCGTAGATGGAAATAGGCAGACCGAGTGATATTACTGATGTGAGATTTGAATGAAAGTGTGCCGTCGAGGATGACACCCAGACTCTTAACCTGAGGGGAGGGGGAGACTGAAGAGTTGTCTATAATAATGGAGAAACTGTCAGGTTTGGTTAGGGTGGATTTTGTGCCAATGAGGAGAACCTCGGTTTTACTGTCGTTAAGTTTGAGAAAGTTAGAGGAGAACCAGGATTTGATGTCCTGTAAGCAGTCAGACAGGGAGGATGGAGGGAGGATGGCGGTTGGTTTGGAGGACAAGTAGAGCTGGGTGTCATCCGCGTAGCAATGAAAGTGGATGTTGTGTTTACGGAAGATATTGCCAAGAGGAAGTAAATAGATAATAAAAAGAAGAGGCCCCAGGACAGAGCCCTGGGGAACACCGGTCGTGACTGGAAGTGGCTGTGATTTGAAGGTTTTGAGTTGGATGAACTGAGTGCGGCCAGAGAGATATGATTTAAACCAGAGGAGGGGTGTGTCAGTGATCCCGATGGAGGTCAGTCTGTCAATGAGGATGCTGTGGGAAATGGTGTCAAAAGCTGCACTAAGGTCAAGGAGGATGAGGATAGTTAATAGTCCGGAGTCAGCTGCCATGAGGAGGTCGTTAGTGATTTTCACCAGTGCTGTTTCTGTGCTGTGATGGGGGCGGAAACCAGATTGAAATTGTTCGTACAGGTTATTGTCAGACAAGTGGGTATGGATTTGGGATGCAACAGTTTTTTCCAGGATTTTTGAGAGAAATGGTAGGTTAGATATGGGACGGTAGTTATTAAAATTGTAGGGGTCTGCACCAGGTTTCTTCAGTATGGGCGTGATGGCGGCTGATTTGAAAAGTGAGGGAACAAGACCAGAGGTGAGGGAGGAGTGTATGATGACAGTTATAAGGGAGGACAATGAAGGTAGACAGGCTTTTACCAGGGGGGTAGGAAGAGGGTCTAACTGACAGGTAGATGGCTTGGATTTACTGATGAGGTCAGATATTACAACAGCAGAGGGAAGTGTGAAACTTGAAAGAGAATGAGAGAGATGGTCGGTGAAAACAGGGAGAGATATACTGCAGGTGGTGTTAGGAGTTAGTTGCTGGTGAATGTTTTCTATTTTGTCATTAAAAAATGACATGAGGGAGTTACAGTAGGCAGTTGAATACTGATGAGGTGCAAGGGAGTCCGGTGGTCGTAGAATGTTCTTCACTGTAGAGAACAGGATCCTTGTGTTCCCTTCGCCAGAGCTGATGAGAACTGCGTAGTATGATGATTTGGCTGCAGAGAGAGTGTCCTTGTAGTGGAGAATGTGGTTATTGTACATCTCTTTGTGAACGACAAGTCCGGTTTTTTTGCAGAGGCGTTCCAATCGACGGCCTTTTGTTTTAAGTTGGCGTAGTTCAGGTGTAAACCAAGGAGCAGAATGGGTGAAGGAAACAGACCGGGTTTTTAAAGGAGCCAGGGTATTGAGCAGTTTATGAAGATTGTTATTGTAATGAGAAACCAGTTCATCAGGCGGGGATGAACAATTTATGCTGGGGAGGTTGTCAATGCCACTAGAGAGTGTAGTTAAATTAATATCCTTGATGTTGCGGAAGGAAATAATACGTGACAGATTTGGTTTGGACAGTGTTAAGGTGACAGTAAAGGATATTAATGAGTGATCAGAAATGGGAAGATCAGTTGCAGTACATTTAAGAGGAGTGACACCAGAACAGCAGATCAAGTCCAGAATATGTCCTTTGGAATGAGTCGGAAAATCGATATGTTGCTGTAATCCAAAACTGTCCAGGCAAGATGTGAAGTCCTTTGTGAGAGCATTGTTGACAGTATCCATATGTATATTAAAATCTCCCAGCACTATTATGTTAGGTGAGAGTGAGCAGAGATGTGTGATGAAAGCAGCAAATTCGTTTATGAATGTATTATTAAGCTTAGGTGGACGGTAGACGCTTGCAACTATGGTAGGGATAGGCCCATTGAGTTGTAAGGCAATTGATTCAAATGAGCAGTGAACAGGCACAGATACAGACGAGACTTTCAGACTCTCGCGGTAAATCATCGCGAGACCTCCGCCTCTGCCGGTGGCACGGGGTTGACAGATGTAAACAAACCCAGGAGGAGTAGATTCATTCAGCTGTGCAAAGTCATTAGGTTGTTGCCACGTTTCTGTCAAACAGAGAAAATCAAACTTACGATCAGTCAGGATATCTTGGAGAAGAGGACCCTTGGTCGTAAGAGAACGGATATTGAATAGTCCAAAGTTGACATCAGTGTGGTTGTGTTTATGCTTAGCGCTAACGTTAGCCGACCTGGCTAAGCTGGCTAAGACAGTGTGGTCAACTTTGCGTGCGGAGTTTCCTGGGTGTTGTCGAGTTGAAGACCAGATGGATTGTATGGGTTTGGAGTCATCGATGTAAAATCTTCGCCGGGAACCACGGTGGATATATTTCCGACGGGGATGACGAGCGATGTCCAGAAAGAGGTGCAATGCCGGTGATGTGTCGGGCAGGTGGAATCGTAGTCGGAGGAGCTCAGCAGCTGTGTATTGGAGTGCCGCTGTCGCTAGGTTGAACGACAGGGCAGTCCAGATGAGAACAGACCATACAAACAGCTCGTTGATCCACATAGTTGTCTGTGATGTTCGGCTAGAGGATGGGCCTCACGCCGCGGAAGCAGCCAGGTGAGGGGTTGAGGCCCCGACACACAGCAGGTAGGGTTGATGTTAGTCCAAAATACACACACACTGCATATACGTACACCGGTTAATTCGATCGTTGGGCAGATACATCCAGATCATATTATAATGGCCAAAGTCATCAAAGTGAGCGATAACAGTTGCATTAGGCTACATAAAACTAAAAGTAGCTGAAGAGCAGCGGCAGCTAAGTGCGCCAGCGTTCACTCTAGCCAATATGATCTCCGCTTTTAAGGTTGACGTAGACCCAAACTTCGCCCGGAGGTCCCCCGGTGTTGTTGCGGGAGCTGCTGCACTAGCCAACGCTCCACTAGCTAATGCTACATTAGCAAAACAAACGCTAATTTCTTTTGCAAAAGGTGCAGCGGGCTTCAAACACGTTCCCCTCCACTGGTTTCAACCAAGCACTAAATTAGATGTTTTCCAACCAAATACGGTTGAACTGACACTTCCCCATATTCATTTGTAAGCAGATTCGAAGATAGGCTACATGAGCTGAAGCTTGGTTGCTAGGTTACTAGCTGGGTGTTCTCCAATAAGGGGCCGGGGGAAACAAAGTTAGTGATTACTGGTTCCATGTTGATTTAATTCAATACAAATTGTTGGGGGGAACTGAAAGGCTATTACCGTACTGGTTACTTTGCAACCCGGACATTTCCCCCAAAACACATTTAGACGCTGTCGCAACACAGAAGTACCTTTCAAATCCGATAATTTGTAAGACCTTCTAAATCATATTTAAGACCGTTTTAAGGCCTTAAATTCAGATTATCAAATTTAAGACTTTTTAAGACTTGTTAAAGGGAAGGAACGCTCATGACACGCATTTTTAAATAATTATCATCCGATAAAACAGACCAGTCTCTGCAAGTCATTTTTTTTTTTTTTAATCCGATGACGTTATCAGTGATTTTAAACTGATTAATTACCGAAATAACATCAACCCTGTGGGCGGTGCCATTTTGACGAGTCACATGACTTATTTTACCGGAAGTGACGTGAACTATGCGTTTGGTGTCGAGGACAAATGTACGTATGTGCTTTGTTCATGTTGTTTACTCTAGTTACTCTCTCAATTCTATAGAAATATGCCTCATTGTATTGCGAAACATTGCCACAATTCGGATAGGAACAATCCACGAAATGCTCGGTTTCATCTATTGCCAACGGGTAAGCGTAGGAAGTACGTTTGGAGGCAGTGGCTAGCGAAATGTGCTCGGCCCGAACCGAAAGATCCACAGGCGCATGTATGCAGCGAACATTTCAAGTTTCCGGACGACTACTCTGAGAGTATGATGAAACATAAAATGGGATTTATTAATCGACCATTACTTAATGGGGATGCAGTGCACTGCCAATGCCAGCCAGCGTAAGCAAGCACCTTACGCAGCAGACTTTACTTATTGTTTACTACGTAAGGAAGCATGAATTGCAGGACCCAGAGCGCACGGAGCACAGAGCGGACAGCAGATAACGGAATTGCAGTTTTATTGCTTATAGATTATCAGAACATTTCAAAGGGGACACAGTCACATTGGATATTACCCTATGGATTAACTACATCATTGTTTTTATCGTTTTAATGCCATTGAAGACCAGTTTAGACCAGACAAAGACCAAGGTAAGCCATGTTAGCCTAGCGCATGTTAGTATCTAGCGCCACTTGTTTTGATGTACGTTTTTGTTGATAACGTCGCGATTTTGTATCTTTCAGTGTTGAGGTGAGCACCGTTAGATTCTGTGTCTTTAAGATCATAAACGATGTGTTGGATGTGCAGCTAGGATAAGTAATAAGTGAGCTAGGAGTGATTTTCGGTGCAGTAATAGGTTAGCATTTTTCGCTCAGGGCAAATTCAGAGGCTCACTGTTAGCATTGTGTGTTTTTGTTGAAGAAAAAAATGAAAAAGATCAGTTAAATTAGTTTTTTTCCCGTTATATGGATATAAAATATTCATAATTTATTAAATATTAAGGTTCCTTAGACGTTGTTTCCTGCAAATGACGCGATTTCGGCCCCGGAACCGGGTCCGTGGGGCCTAAGAGGATAACAGAGTATGTTTTTTAATTTTTTTTACAGTTGTATTTGGATGGAATGAATACCTATAGTGATAATTCAAAGTAAGTCCGCCTGGACTTTATTTTCCGAAACTTCTTCCTCAGCTGACGAGTCCGAACTCAAATACTCCGCCATGTTTTCGTGGTGTGTTTACAAATTGAACGCATAGATGAGGTCACGACCTAGTTTTTCGGATCATGTGACTACTGAAAATGGCCAAAATGGCAGCTGCCTGATGGAATATACAGGTTTTGATCAAAAAGAGCTATAAAATCATTATTTACCGGGGAATATCGCTGATTTCTTCAGGGTATGGTTTAAACATAATGTTTCACTAAATACTGAAGTTTTGATTAACTATCTAATGACTGGAGCCTTCCTTTAAAACTTTTTTAATTGTCTGAACTTCTTCCACCTCTGACAATAAATCCTGAGTGGTTACCAAAGAAAAACCCTGCTCTGAAGGTTATTTTCATTTTACAAATCCTGCACTCAGCTTTGCTTTCTCCAATATCATTGAAAAGCAACCAGATGCTGCTTCTTTTTTCGTTTTTCGCTAATTTCTTGACTTTTTCCGACGCGCTTGCATTTAAATCCGGCTCCCCGTCTCCCCATCGCTCTGTGCAGCTGGCCTGTACCACTACACATGCTGTGCCCCCCACCCTTCTTTCACATAATGGTATGATCCTAGTGTGTCCTCGCATATGATTGGCCGCATGGTGGCCCAGCTAAATAAAGACCCGCCCCTGCCTGCAAGGATTCTCAGCAAGAGTAGGAGCGGCTGAAGATGCTGCTCTCCCCGACGGGAGTCTGCTCTTCTAACGGCAGCTCGCGATCGGCGTGTTGGAGACCTCTGATTTAAAGTATCAAGTCACCTCAAGTCAGAAGGCTCAAGTCCAAGTCCAGTCCCGAGTCATTGGTGTTCAAGTCCAAGTCGAGTCTCAAGTGTTTTGTGATTTTGTCAAGTCGAGTCTCAAGTCATCAAATTTGTGACTCGAGTCTGACTCGAGTCCAAGTCATGTGACTCGATTCCACACCTCTGCCCAGCGTCAGAAAATAAAACCCTCTCTCTTTTCCTCCGTACACAAATCTTTTAAAAACAGGGGTACAACGAGCGGATACAGATTTGCTACCGATCTGACGTCAAATCGGCAGCGGACCCACAGAAAGTTGCCATCAGAAACAATGCCTGACGTGTTTTGGACGTAATCTCGTCTTTGTTTACATTAGCAAGCCTCGCTAACACTCAGAGCTAACCTGTACTGTAGAGCACGTGAGTGTGTTTAAAAAACAGGAAATAAAAAAAGGAACTCACCTTGTGATAAACCGGCAAGAAAAAAAGCATTTGGGCTCCATACTGTTTCAGAAATAATCTTTGATGTGGTTTAGAACAGGATGGCGTTTTATCACAGCAGAATTAAACTTTATCCCCGGTAGAACTCTGATCAGGCAATAGCTCCGCCTCCTCTTTTTTTTTAAAGCTAAGGACCCAAATTCTGCCTTTCTCTAACAGGGCTAGACAAAAAGGTGTATGAGCAGTATGAGGCATGGCTACAATGGGTGAACTGTTTGGTATTTTAAGCAAAACACTTCACAGACATGTTTTGTATGGCCCTAAAATATATGTTTCTAATATAGCATAATAGGTCCACTTTAATACATGAGGATTGAGAATGGTTAGAATGAAGGGCAAATATATGATGGTTCAAGTCTCCCCCTCACTATGCATATGAATCAGTGCTTCTGTTTGTTGCATGGTATTTTCAGTGCAATGGGCCTTTGTTTTTAGATACAGTTTTTGAGCTGAAATGGGCTTTCAGTCCATTGGGACTTGTTTCCGACTATTGGGCTTGCAGAATAATGGGCAATCCGAACAATGGCATCTTGAAACAAACATAACAATACATATGTTTATATTGAATGTACTCCGTGCCAATCACCCACCAATGGTTACTTTGTTTTTTCGCGACAAGAATGTATGTGGATTTACATTAGGGAGCCTGAACTACACCTACACACTATGCATGCAGCATTTTAACATGTATGTATTTACATTGGGGGATTACAGAGGCTTTGATAGTTGAGGGGAATGTATTTAGTGATGTCTGCATTATGTAAACACATGCCTTGCCAAAAAAACTGCGTGACCCCAGGCACAGTCACAAAATCGTCAACTCAATATCTGTTCACCTAGCAAGTCAAGACCCTGAGGAAAGTCTCGTTATTGTCTAGTTTGAATTTATAATGTATTCTTATTTACAAAAGAGCTTTTGGACTATTTTAATGTTCTGTGCTCCCTCAGTGGCACAGTTTAACTTAAAAAACGGATTAGTAAAAACACATTTTTCTAGCATCTAAGAAGCTGAGGTTATCAAAGTCATAGCCTTTGGTTGAGTAATAATTCCAAGCGATAACAAATGAGATGTCAATTTGGCAAAAACAACCTTGGCTGACATGTCTGCTATTAAAAGGGGATCAAGTAAAAGAAGAATTGTTCACATGTTGGTTTAAAAGAACATAATGAGCAGACAGCTGAATAAGCTGCACCCCCACAATGTGCTAGATGTTCCGAACAATTGCTTTAATATTGCCTGTACTTGCTAGATAATGGTGTGATTAGACTGGGATATGTTCCAAATGTTAACCACACTATAATATATGTTCTAATTTGAATGTTAGACCATGAGTGTCTGCAGAATTTGCAGGGATGAATACATTATATCAAATAAGGATATAAACACATTAAATACATTTTTATTTTCAGTATCAGAATGTTGTGGGGGTTTTTTTTCAACACTTTATTTTTGAAAGTTTTCATCACAAAGAAAAATCATATAGAATGTCATTGAGCAGTCAAATACATACTGTAGATGCAACAGTGCACATTTAAACCAGACTGCCAAAAAAGCAGATCAAATATATCAAAAAGTTCAATAAGTGTACACGTTCTCACAAATGACACAACAATTAAATAAATAAAACACGTACAAAGCAAACGACAAACAAAACGACAAAATATATGGAAAATGTACAATATTGCTTTAGAAATGGTAGTAGCCCAGATTCAGAAACACTCAAATCTATACACAATCTTCTTTAAAGAGTTAAGTCCAGCTTGCACTTCTACCTGTGTGATCAATGGCTGCCAGGCCTTATCAAATCTATCAGTAGATCCCTTCAGAGTGGACCAGATTTTCTCCAGACTCAAAGACTGCAACAGGTCTCTAATCCAGTGAGTATGGGTGGGTGGTGATTCATCCTTCCATTTACTGTCAGAAGAATTAGTCATCGAGCTATCAACGATGCAAAAGCAATGGCATTTAATTTATATTTTGGAAGTTGAGCTTCTCTAGCAACAACTCCAAACAATGCTGTCAGCGGAGACTGATTGAGAGGAATTTCAAACACTTCTGAGAGAGTTTTAAAAACATATTCACAGTACTTGCAAAACCGGGGACAAGTCCAAAAAGTGTGAATAAGATTAAAACTGTTACTTAATAAAATGGTGGCAACAAAGTGACACTTAATATAATTAATTAGATTTGAAACACAACAATTTCATTAAAAAGTTCTAAATAAATTTGAGTTAATAAAATATAATTATATTAAGTAAATGTTAATTGAAGAAACAGTCAAAATGTGTTATATTTATTCATTTTAATTGAGTTGTTATTAAGCAATTATTTGAACAAACTTAACTTAGATGTACTAAACATCTGGTAGAATTTGGTTTATATTGACTAATTATCAAAGATACATTGATTTGAATTAATTAAAAATGATTAACATGTAATGGATATCTTTGTGAAATTAATTTATATTTACTGAATATCTTTGTGAAATCAATTTATATTTACTTAATATCTGGCTGAAATTGATTTACATTTACTTAATAATATTAAATGTCACTTTGTTGCCATACATTTTCTATGTCTAATCCAATCACCTTCTTATTAGTACAGACATTATACACATTCAGTTGACAAACCACCAAACATATAACTTACAGCAGGTATATTTATTTGTGCAGAATACGAATTATTTATCATTAATGTAAATTAAGCTTTTACATATGCACACCTTGGTGCATTTGTAAAAAATGTATGAGATGTGTATAAATGGTGTCTTGGGAAAGAGATTCCCTATATTTTAACTCTGTTTTTTCTTTTTGTATTATTGTCTATATAATTAGAATTATATAATTTAAAAGTCCCTCTGTGAGGGCAACAAGAAAACAATAAAAAAGTTCACAAAACAAATAATACCAATTATTTGTGCATACGAGTAAAACTGTCCACCTGTGAAACAGGGCACAATATGTAACTAGGACCCCAGCAAGACAGGAACACAGTAGGCGTTAAAGTAAGATATTTCTACATTAAACAACAGTGCAAGCCTCTAACAAAGCAGCACGTAACAGTTTTAACATGGCCTTAACATGTCCCTTTCCCTTAAGCCAGTAGCTTGTTTTTTAGGGTGTTCACTTTTGGAAACAGCTTTGAGCAATCCAGCTGAAGGAAGAGTTTCTGGAACACTTCCAGTGTTTGCCGGATCTCCTTGGGATACGCCAGATTCAATGCATATGCCAACCCAATCAGCAAGGAGCAAGCCCTTGGAAAAGTCCCCAGAGCAGTCAGGACATTAGGCGCATTCACACCGCAGTACTTTTCCCACAAAGGTTCATGAGAACTTAGTTCATGAGAACTCTTTAGTTCTCATCAGCGCCATATAGACTGAGAGTTACGTCATCTCCGTTCACTCCAATGGACCACTTTTGTACAGCAATGGCGGATCGTGGAGCCTCTCAATCGTTCCCCGGAAGTTAGCGCCAAGGCTAGCAGAGCTGTAGAGTTGCAGCATAATAGATCGTTTGTGACGGACTTTTAAAGGTAAGAAGAAGTTTAAAGATTTATATTGCGGATATTATCAGTACATCTGATTCAAATTAACATGTGTATTAACCTCTTAAGCCCTGAGCCAGTTTTTCAGGTTTCAGGCTCGAAAATGCCACTAACACAACAAAGACTATATTTTCACTTCTAAAAGGGGTACATTAATAATCTTCTCTCTCAAAGCAAGGTTACATCTGTGAGTTGGATGTAGAAGTGTCAGAATCAATATAGATGTTTATATTTTAAAATAAATTCAGATGGAACATAGTAAAAACATGTAAATTATAATGTCTGCCTAAAAAAACCCCATTACTTATAGTGAAAACCACCCTTGAATGATGGGTTAGTAGACTAAAAGCTTTAGGAATCCAAACTATAACATATAAGAAGTACCCTGTATCAAGATTGATGCAAAACAAGTGAAATGTGACCTTTTTAGACAGATTTAGAAAAATAAAGTCCAGGCGGACTCACCTCTGGGTAATTTGGCTACCATCAGTTCCATTTGAACCTTTTCACTGTAAAAATCATTTTATTACTTTGAATTATCACTATAGGTATCCATTCCATCCAAATACAACTGTTGTGAAAAAAAATAAAAACATACTCATTTGCAGGAAACATACTCTGTTTCCTGCAAATGACGCGAAATTGCATAATTTGCAGGAAACAACGTCTAAGGAACCTTAATATTTAATAAACTATGAATATTTTATATCCATATAACGGGGAAAAACTGATTTAACTGATCTTTTTCAATTATTTTTTTTAAAAAAACACACAATGCTAACAGTGAGCCTCTGAATTAGCCCTGAGCGAAAAATGCTAACCTATTACTGCACCGAAAAATCACTCCTAGCTCCCTTATTACTTATCCTAGCTGCACATCCAACACATCGTTTATGATCGTAAAGACACAGAATCTAACGGTGCCCACCTCAACACTGAAAGATACAAACTCGCGAGGTTATCAACAAAAACGTACATCAAAACAAGTGGCGCTAGGTACTAACATGCGCTAGGCTAATGGCTTACCTTCCTCTTTGTCTGGTCTAAACTGGTCTTCAATGGCATTAAAACGATAAAAACGATGATGTAGTTAATCCATAGGTTAATATCCAATGGGGCTGTGTCCACTTTGAAATGTTCTGATAACCCATAAGCAATAAAAATGCAATTCCGTTATCTGCTGTCCGCTCTGTGTGCTCCGTGTGCTCTGTCCTAAAATTCCTGCTTCCTGCTTCCTTCCGTAGTAAACAATAAATGAAGTCGGCTGCGTAATGTACTTAAACTGGCTGGCATTATTTATACTTTACGCAGGACTATATCTCTGGAACCCATTGGTCGATTCGTGTGATTTACACCTTTTTCTTAACCATCAGAACCAATAGAATCGATGGGCAGTTCCCAAATCCACGTAAACATTACCATAGCGGACGTAGTAGAGAAGCGAACAAAGCATATCTGAAAGTGCACGCCTGGACTGCAAAACTTTATACCCAGTATATTGCCATAAATATGATGATGGATTATCAGTCAACATTTCTACGTGACACAAAGACATTGGATTAACCTTGAGCGGGGTTTTTATTCCGGTGAACACAACTTTTGATCACAAATCAAAAAAGGTAAGACGTAATTATTGTAATATTTTTGAAACCGGATGTTGTTTACTTTCTCTTTTTTGGATGATAGCTCCAGGAATTCGGGGTCTTACAGTGATGACATTACATGTGTGGAATCTGTGGAGTCTCAGCTTTAATCGGATATCTTGTTTGTGCAGTTAGGATAAGTAATAAGGGCATTTCTACCGTGAGTGCTGTGCAAAGGTCCGTTAGCATTAGTTAGCATTTTTTCGCTCCATGCTAATTCAAAGGCTTGGTATTACTCTTGTGTTTCTTTTAGCTAAACATGGTTCACATTGTCAGTTAGCTGAGTTTCTTACCATTAAAAGGGTATGGAACATTAATAGTTTCATAAATGTTAAGCAGCCCTGAGACAGTCTCGTCAAAAAACGGTGGTAGGGGTCCACTGGGGGGACTCTCGGGCTTAAGAGGTTAAAGGATGTCAGTGGATTATCCCTAAATTAGTAGATTTAGGGAACGTTTACAGATAACAGATTAAGCTAGGATACCGAAGCAAGTTAGCAACACACGTTGAACAGCCTTTTAATTGTAAATTCCATTCTCTTAATGTCATTTCGTCCTACGTTATTGAATTAGAGAAGAGGGGCTTCTAAACGGGATTGAATGCGGGGGTGGAGGGAGTTAAATATTAGATAAATATAACTTTGGTGCGTGTAAGAGTGAGTGTTTTTAGCAGAGCCATATTGTGTCATTGTGATTATGTTGATTATTACTACTCTATATAATGTTGCAGCTCAGCCGATTTTGGATTGATGGCAAAGGGAGAGGGACTTAAGTGAGAGTGAAAACACAAGGTAAGTTTAATACTACCGTTTCATATAAGTAAACACCTTATCTCCCCAAGGCAATTTCCCATCCAATAGGTGTGCTTCTCCTGTCTGTTACTCCCTCTTTCAGCACAAGAACCAGAGGGGGGTTCAATGGAGCCTGAATACCTGCACTGAGACCCTCACCCTGCACCCTGAGTCTCAACTCTCAGTGTTTTTCAAGCCTTTCCCTGTTTGTTTGTATTAAACAAAACATTAAGCTTTCCCAATGGTGTGGTTTTCGTTTTGTGAAAAAGTGCAAATGCAGTGTTTGTATATAATTACATCACATATTTGTTTGCTGTTGGTCGTGAAATTGCTCCTGCTGACTTGAGCCAGCCATTTTTTCCTCCGCTCTGTGTCAGTGGGGAAGCCGTACATTCGTACTCCTTTCTCGTAGCAATTTGAGCATCCCCAGGCAGCACAGCAAACCATGGTGGCGACTAGGAGGCAGCACAGCAAACCAGGACAACACGGAGGAAAAGGCACAGACAAACTGCATGATATGCTATTCAATGTTTATTGAATTCCATGTATTTGCAATGGATGTTCCTAAAACAACACATTTAACATCATCATCATCATCATCATCATCATGCTGCTGCTAGTCCTTTGATAGTTACCTGTCGGTCTCCTGTCCTTTCTGAAAGCCATAAAGATGACATTAGTCATTTAGATAACTTGTGTCCTCAATTACCATGGGATTACTGAAGCTACCATGAATTTAAGAAAATGGTAGAAATTAATCTAATCTGAATTTTAAAGCATTACTTTAGATCCCCTCCCTCTAAATATATCAATAGACATTAGAAAGTGATGCTCCTGACTACCATACAATTTAAGGAGATAATATTGGTTTTAAAGAATTAAAAGCTATAAATAAACAGCAACAGGCTCTTTAACCAATGCACTGTTAGCCTAACATGTAAATTAGTTGTTCACACTAATCCTAATATTAGCTAATTCTATTTTATTTTTTAAAACATATTGATGTAAATACATACACATATGGATTTGTTGTATAAATATTGCAACTCAAAACCTTTATTCACTAATAATTACCAAAAATCGTAGTTCTATCTCCTGTTATCAATGCATTCACATTGCCCGCCATGAACTTCCGGGGAACGATCCTCGTCTACATGAACCACGTGACGATAACCGTTTTTGGACTTCCGTTGTCGTAACTCTTCTATCTATATGGCGCTGGTTCTCATGAACTAAGTACAGATCGCGTTCACACCGGAATAAGTCCCTGGGGGAAGATTAGGCAAATGAAGCCGCTGACATCACTTCTTCTTCTTCTGCTTTGGGTTTACTGGCAGGCCGCAAACCACTTCACGGCGTATACTGCTATGGAAGCAAACAAGAGACAGAAGTATTTGAATTTTATTAGACACCGAATTTATAGCATTGAAAATAATTACTTTGAAAATCATGTATCTGAATGTTTTTGCTCCGAATTTACCTATGTGAAATAAAAATGTAAAAATTCAAGTGAAAAGAATTTGAATGTTCAAATTCAGATCCCAAAAATTCAAGTGAAAAAAATTCGACGTCAAAAAATTCGGTGTATAAAATTCGATGTCCAAAATTGCGATGCAGCATCATCCGGGCTACTCAGACAGGATAAGCATTATTAACTACAGGGGTCAATCAGGGCTCTGTTCTTGGTCCCCTCCTCTTCTCCCTGGACACAAACTCGCTCGGATCAGTCATTAGCCCGCATGGTTTTTCATACCACTGCTACGCTGACGACACCCAATTAATTCTGTCCTTTCCCCGCTCAGAGACCCAGGTCGTCGCACGCATCTCTGCTTGTCTAGCTGACATCTCTCAGTGGATGTCTGCTCATCACCTCAAGCTCAACCTTGACAAGACTGAACTGCTTTTCCTTCCAGGAAAAGATTGTCCCACTCTTGACCTGACAATCAACATCGGCACCTCTGTTGTTTCCCCGACTCAGACTGCAAGGAATCTGGGTGTGATCCTAGATAACAACCTGTCCTTCACTGCAAACATCGCTGCTACAACCCGTTGCTGCAGATACACGCTTTACAACATCAGGAAGATTCGTCCCCAGCTGACCCAGAAAGCCACGCAGGTTCTGGTCCAGGCTCTCGTCACCTCATGCCTAGACTACTGCAACTCCCTCCTGGCTGGTCTACCTGCATGTGCCATCCGACCTCTGCAGCTCATCCAGAATGCAGCGGCTCGTCTGGTCTTCAACCTTCCAACATATTCCCACACAACTCCGCTCCTCCGCTCTCTTCACTGGCTCCCGGTAACTGCTAGAATCCACTTCAAGACACTGGTACTTGCATACCATGCTGCGAATGGATCTGGCCCTTCCTACATCCAGGACATAGTTAAACTGTACACCCCAGCGCGTGCACTACGCTCTGCATCAGCCAAAGGACTCGCTGCACCCTCGCTGCGAGGGGGACCCAAGTTCCCATCAGCAAAAACACGTGGGTTTGCTATCCTTGCTCCAAAATGGTGGAATGAGCTCCCCATTGACATCAGGACAGCAGAAAGCCTGCACATCTTCCGGCGCAGACTGAAAACTCATCTCTTTCGACTCCACTTCGAGCGATAGAATTACTAACAAAGCACTTATATACTAATAAAGGACTGGCTTATCTATAGCCAGTTGAGTAGCACTTGAAATGTTTGGCTCTATGATACCTGATGTACTTATATGATTCTGTTTTCTTCAAGGTTGTGTCTTCCTGGTCGAATGTACTTATTGTAAGTCGCTTTGGATAAAAGCGTCAGCTAAATACAATGTAATGTCTGTTGGTTTGGCCGGAGAGGCCTGAGGGAGGAGGACCAGGCCTGAGGGAGGAGGACCAGGCCTGAGAGAGGAGGACCAGGCCTGAGGGAGGAGGACCAGACCTGATGGAGGAGGACCTGCACCAGCTGCACCTACAGAACTTAGCCCATGCTGGGCATAGCTGTTACCACCTGCACAGGCCTAGCCTGTCACTTTATTTGACAAAATGTGTTTACTTAATCAATTAACAGATTAACATTTAGTGTAACTTATGTATATTATTTCGTTTTTATTTAAAAAAAATGGTGATGGTTCATGCTTGATAACTTTTAGTTCACATTTCAATAAATTGTATTTGCATTCCTTTTGTCTGTTATTCTTACTGAAAATGTTAGATTACACATTCACATCTGACTGAAGATTGGCACCATTTATTTATGACGTTGCAAACTCGGCGGTACAAGGCACAAGTATTGTGAAGCTCATAAAGTGAGGCAAATGCATTTGATCAGCTGACTTTTTTTTTTTGCCAAACTTTATAGGCCTGACAATAATCACACTGTCTCTGAGGTGCAACGTAAAACACAAAACAACACACAAATAAAGTTCCTGTTAGACTACAAAACTATTCAGTGTGCAGGTCTTTGTGTTACAGTATAAGTGTCTCTTAGTGAATGTCCTGCTCTTAAATCTCATCACATCAGCTTCTCCTTTCCCTCTTGGATGTTCTTCTGGACCCTCAGAGAAAGAGAAAATGGTGAAGCAGTCCTGTCTCTCAGGCATGTCCTTTCCTAACAGAAATATCAAAAAACATATTATTGCAGAGCAAGTGTGTTATTTAAGAAAGAGGTGTGTTTGTTTGTTCAGGGGCTATAAATATAATGTTTTTTTTATTTGAATGTGTTTTTTAAATCCAACAGTGTACTACAAAGATAATCAGATTATGAATAAACCGTTCTAAATTCATCAACATTGAAATAAATGTATTATTAAAATAATATTGAACTGTTATCAAAACTTAATGCAACTGTAGAAGCTTGCTATGTTCGGTTGTCTCACTGAAAGAATCACTTTTAACATGTTTTTTTACAGTCAGTATGCAGAGACAAAGGGTCGCAGTTCTCACTATGTTCAATCATATTTGCCTTAAATACATTGAAATGTGAAAGTTGAACAAAAAAGTGATGTTGCTTGGTAAAATGTAAATGTAACCTTTTTCTAAGAAATACACTCAACATCACTGATGTGTAGGTGATCTAGTATTTAGTCATGTTTAATGGCATGTATATCAGTGTATTCGAGTCATTACTTTATGCATTCTTTGTAAAGTATGAAAAAGGTGTACCTTGGAATCCGTGCTGAAGTTCTCTGCTTTTAGGAGTCCAGATCTGTCTCTCCTCCTCTGGTCCAGCCTGTCTGGGTTACAGACTTCTTTACATGCAAACAAGTTTTTATCTTCTTTTAAAAACAGGTCATAATCTTATTGTTATACTTAAGAAATTGCTGGATATCACAGTCCTTATACTGTAACGTATATTGTGTAGGTCCTTTTTATTTTACTGTTACTTTGGATGAGGTTTTCATGAGTCAGTCAAATTAATTTGATTTCATATGCCATATTCATATGTATCACACACGTAAGGGTAAGACACAAACCTATTTAACAAATGCAATGCAATGGATAAGCTTCATTTTGACTAAAGTCACAGATAACGTCATACTGTATCTAATATTTAAACAAATAATTTTCTTGTCACTAAAGCATTGACTACGCTATTCATCGTCCTTAAATGCAGGCATTAAGTTACATGTTCTGTTCTACAGCCATGATAAGGCTGTTTCTCAAGTGTGAGGATAATACAATTAAAAGAGGCATTGGTAATAATATTAAAAACAACAATGTGTGGGCCGTTCGTCAGATTGACGGTTAGCTGCAATAAACAACTCCAGTTCAACAAACCATATTACAATATCGAAGGGAGCGTTATTATCTTGAAATGTGACGTTCATATTTTAAAAGATACACACATTTCATTGTGAGGTTGATTTAATATACACTAAGCCTCTCTTCAACAATACGTTGACGTTAGCTAGTCTATTTTATGCTATAGTAGAGCATAGCGAATTTAAATGAACCTTAACAATGCATACAGTAACCTAACTAGCAAACTAACTATCTAACGTACAAGGATGACCTTATTTTAGCAACCTCGCACAGAAGCCTTTTGGTATACAGTAGCATCCCACTTAATGTGTTACACTCTTAGATGCTACGCATAGCATCGTTAGCACAGATGGAGCTACGATTTCTCAAATGCGTACCCAACTCTAAACATTCATTAACGTTAGCTTAATAAAAACACCAGTAACATAACATAAAGTACGCAGGGTTGACTTACCGAAGAAACTGCATTCATGGACGGTCTATTTTAACCGCAGATAAATCCTATATTTGCATGACGAATAGTCCACCAGGAACCAACACAACAAACACGGCCGAGTTCAAGTAGTGTTCTCCTCATGAGCTGAGCCGCTGTAGCATCACGGAGCCAATGGAGCTAACGGAGCTAGCAGAAAGGAGCTAGGAGCAGCAGTCCCATTGTCATGAAGGGCCCGGGGGAATCTAACTATATACAGAATATGTTTTTGTGGATCCAGGCTAGAAACATTTTCATTTTCTGATGTTAAGTTGGACATTTTAACATAGGGTCTACGGGAATTGCTCCCATCTGCATCCGTCGCCGACAGTTTGCAGCATTGGGCTTCACCGCACTGTCCCGGGGTTTGCCGCTTGGCTCTGATAGGCCAGAAGTCGGTTTGATTGCATTCGGACTCGATTCCTTATCCTGTCTGAGTAGCCCGGATGATGCTGCATCGCAATTTTTCACCTAGAATTTTATGCAACGAATTTTTTGACTTCGAATTTTAAACACCGAAATATTTGACGTCGAATTTTTTTCACTTGAAGTTTTGGGATCTGAATTTGAACATTCACATTTTTTTAACTTCAATTTTTACATTTGTATTTCACATACGTAAATTTGGAGCAAAACAAATTCAGATACATGATTTTCAAAGTAATTATTTTCAATGCTATAAATTCGGTGTCTGATACAATTCAAATACTTCTGTCTCTTGTTTGCTTCCATATACTGCCGCCCAAAGTCCCCGGCCGGAAGTCCCCGGAGTTGGGGACTGAAGCCTTCCGAGTAAATCGCCAGAACGCCGACACCTCCTCATCTCCACCGCTCCCATGTTTTATTTTGTGTTGCCATAAGTTAGTCTCTCTGCGTTTCTGCGCTGGGCTAATGCTAATAATGCTAATGCGAGGATAATAAAATTCACAAAACCTTTTGGGAGTTTTACGGGGCGTGGTTTACAATCCGCCCAGCCAATCAGAAATAGGAACCTTTTTCTCCCATGAAAGTCACTGCTCTCTAGCAGGGACGGAAAAGGGGGTGAAAAGGTTCTCATGAACTAATTTTAGTACCGGCTCTTTTTGGTGTGAACGCGACAAAAGAGTTCTCATGAACCTTTGTGGGAAAAGTACTGCGGTGTGAATGCGCCTTTTGATGCCTTCCACCACGATACCGATGTCCTCGGTTGCATTGTTCTTGGCTCTGTAAATCGCCATCCTTGCTGCAGCCAGGTCCTGTGACACGTTGTCTTCGTCAGGATCCTGAAATAGAAAAACATTTTTTAGTTAAGGTTTCCACAGACTGTGGTTTTGCTTGATCCTCTTTGTCCATTATAATCCATTAATACCTATCACTGTTGTATGATAGTAAATGTACTAAATATATATTTATATTAATAGCATACAATTTATATTCATTCAATTAAATTGTTGAGTTTATTTAGGTTATTAAGTTAATTAAGATGAACAGAGACTGCACGCACATTTTTCCTGTCAACACATGAATCGACTACATGTGTGAAAAATAAGAGATTCAATTCCACTTTTTATATTTTAACAATTCAACTTACATCATACTCTTTTAGAAGTTGGTCTGTGGACTCCCCGAGGTACACCATCAGACACCGAATTATAAGACCTCTGCTCATGTCGATGCTGGGATTGCTTGGAGCCTGAAATGACCAAAATAAACTTTATTAAAGTCAATGGTGTAAAATTCGTCCATTTAACTAAAATGTGTCAAAGCTACCTAGGTTCCTTAGATAACTATTAAATCCCTATTAAGGGTACTTGATGTGATTGACTAGTTTAATGAAAGGCTTCCCGTCACTTCTAATCCAGCCTACCTTTTTGTGTGCTTAAAACAACTGTTAAAAACATAACCATTGCAGGTCTCGGGTTTTGGTATCCCATTAACAACGTTATACAGAATCAGCTATATCAAAGCAATTTTTGGCAAGTCTGAAACCTGAACTTTTGGTAGTGAGCAAAATGTGCACCACTTTAAATATGTGCTCATGTACAATCTACAGGAATTCAATCATTTTGCCATAAAGTCTACATTTATGATGGCTATAATGTTCTGTATTTTAAGGAAAATAAACACACTATTGATGATACACATTTCCAACAATGTCAACAACTAAACTTAATGAATTTGAATACATTCTGAATCTAATAACATTTACAAAACATTTCAAAAAGTCTCAACAAAAAACAGGTAGCAAACATTATACTCATTATAGCATACCATGAGAAGAATAGCCTGCAACTGTAAGCCCATGCTGCCTCCCTTTGAGTGGAAAAGTTTCAGAAGCCTGGGAGTGTGCTCATCCAGCTTGGACATGAACTTTGAATCTAGCTGCACCATTGTAATTCTCTGAAACTCATCCTGGATCTAAAAGACAAATAAAACCAGAATTAAATCTTCAAATATTAGTGTACAAGTATATTGTTCTTACAAAATTGCACTTCCAAGTATTATTTAAAACTATAGTAATACAAAGTGTATAACCATGTCATTATAATGCAACTCACATGAGATGCCTCAAATAGAGCCGGTCATCTGGCTTTGATGTCCTCTATACTGGGTGATTGGTTGATGATTTTGTTTCTTCTGTGTGCAAACGCTTTTGCCATTTTGTCTTTTATCAGTTTGTTGTTGTCCCTTTTCTTTACTTCCGAAAGCAACTGAATCCTTTCTTGTTCTTGACTTTCCTCGTCCTCTCCTGCTGGGAAAGGGGGGAGGTAGTTTAACTCTGCCTTTCCTGGCTTTTTGACATTTTTTGCAGACTTCTGATCTGCAGGCCTCTTACGTTTTAGTGCATTGCACATCACCTCAGGAACACCGTAGCCTCGGAGTTTGGTGCGGTAATTTGCCATCTTGTATTTGATGCTTTGTTGCCAGCCATAGTATCCCGAGAAGGAGCCGGGTTACTTGAGAAAAGGATACTTCTTAACAAGGGCCTCAGCAACATCACTTATCTGTGCACTTGATGGATAGGCTGTATATGCAACCCAGTCTCATGGAATTTCGTGTTCACCAACACGATTTTTAATCTATTGATTCGTGTTCACCAACACGATTTTCCCCTTTTTTTCGTGTTGCACAGCACGATTTTAAAAGCAATGTATTTCTACTGGTAATGACGCTCATGGAAGCACGGCATTCGTTTGTGTCGGCTGCCCTTAAAGGCAATGTGAGCGTCCATTCTCATTGGATAACGGAGAATTGTACACTGTTAGAAATTAAAATCAATGTTTTGATAGCATAATGTACCTTAAACATACCGTCAGTTTAAATGCTGTTTTATACTGAAAAACCAGAAGTTCCTGTGCACAACCAGTTGTTAAGCAAGTTGAATTTAGCAGCGATATGATATGATACACTGAAACCTACTGATTTCAACACTACAACTACAGACGTCGAGATATTATTATTGTTGAATATTAAATGAAGGTACAGTTTATTTGAGTACGTTATTGTTTACAGATGTGGGTAGCATGTGACAACATCAGGAACGACCGGAAACCAAACTGCCGTGAAGTATTTCCTGTATTTTTTGGAGTATTGATTACAGCGTTCAGAATGTGTTAAATGAAAAGTCATGAAAGAGTTAAGGAAGAGAAAAGGCGTGTTTAGATATATTGAATGTACAATGTCTGTGTAAGGTTTCAGCGTTAGAGTCTGTGAGCCTATTGTTTTGTGTTTATTCTGGTGGCTTTGCAGTTTATTTTGATGTTGGCTCTGTTCTTTCGTTGCAGGTGTCATCACTTCCTGTCTTGGTGATTTCCTGTTCTGGATTGTTTACACCTGTGTCTCATTAAGTTTGTGTATATGTAGCCCGGTTCTCCTGTTGTCTTTTGTCGGTTCGTCTTGTCTCCATATCAAGTCCATGTCTGTACTCCCTCGTGTGAACCATTGAGCTTAGTAGAACCTAGCGAACTTTTGAGTGTCCTAGTGGATCCTAAAACCTTTGTTGGACATGAAAAGGTATTATCGAAACCAAGAAAGAATCGTGCATCTGAGTCTTTGTGAGTCCCTCGTGTCAGAACGAACCGACCTTACAAGATGGACTCAGCCGATTCCACCGTGTTCAAGACAGCTTTGCAGGTGCAAGGGACACGCCTGCGTCAACAGGAGGAACAGCTGACAACAATGAAGCAGGGGGTTCAGGACGTAAATGCCCGTCAGCACAACTTCCAGTTAACAGTGACAACGGAAATAAATCACCTGGCAGAGACAATGCGGGACATACTTACGCACCTCGAGGCACGTCCTGCTATTCCTGCGGCAGAGTTTTCCGGTCCAGCGGAGGTCGGGTTTGTTGAGATCCCCGTTCAAATACCCATGCCATCGTCTTCACTCCGCCTCGCTTCACCGGAGAAGTTCTCCGGGGATTCGGGAAACTGTCGTCCATTCCTGATACAGTGCGATCTCCACTTCAAACATCAGCCCGCAGCATTTCCCACAGATCAAGCTAAGGTAGCTTTCATAGTATCTCACTTGACGGGAAGAGCAGGAGCCTGGGCAACAGCAGAATGGGCCCGAGACTCGCCTGTTTGCCAGTCGTTAAGGTTATTCATGGATTCTATGAAAAACATTTTTGACCAGACAGCACCTGGGAGAGAGTCAGCGAGAGCCCTGGTGAACATCAAACAACGGCAGAGGAGAGTGGCGGATTACGCGATCGAATTCCGGACCCTGGCAGCGGAGAGCGGATGGAACTCCGCGGCTCTTTTTGATGCGTTTCTGCATGGATTAGCGGATCCCATAAAGGATCAGTTAGCTCCATTAGAGTTGCCTGTAGAATTGGACTCACTCATTGCCATGGCTATCCGGGTGGACCAACGTCTAGCAGAGAGACGTCGGGAGAGAGGGGAGAAAGCAGCTTCCACTTCACTCTTCGGACGGGGGTTACAGAGGGAACACTACGGTTGGCGGAGGAATACCCGGACTTCGTCTCCAGAACGACCAGCGCCCCCTAGCGCCGCGGAGGAACCGATGCAGCTCGGAAGAGCCAAACTCACCCCGGAGGAGCGTCAGCGCCGCCTACGGGAGCGCCGGTGTTTCTACTGCGGCCAGCAGGGTCATGTTCTGGCAGCCTGTTCGGCAAAAGATAAGGCTCATCAGTGGGAAGAGGGACGCTGGTGAGCCGAGTGACTTCTTTCGACCCTTCCTCGAGAAGACTGACTCAGGTACAAATGAAACTGAAGGATAAAACTGTAACTCAGGATGCATTAATTGACTCTGGGGCTGATGAGAGCTTGTTAGACTGGGAGCTGGGTAAAGAGTTGAACTTAAACATTGTCCTTTTAGATCAGCCATTAGAAGCTAGCGCGTTGGATGGCCGCCTTTTATGTACAGTTACTCATCGCACGGAACCCATAGAGATTGTCATAGATCAGGAGCACCGTGAGCATATTAGCTTTCATTTATTTAACTCAGCTCAACAGCCTCTCATTTTGGGTTACCCTTGGCTTGTTAAACATAACCCTCACATGGACTGGCTTACAGGAAAGGTTAAGGGGTGGGGAAGTGAGTGCTCTCGTTCATGTTTAACCTCTCATACGTTTTCGAGTGGACCGCACAGATCTGGGAACTTTAAACAGGCGTCAGATAGGGACAGTGTCACTTCTTCTAAACCGTCTGACTTTCCTGACTTATCCAAAGTGCCAGACTGTTACCTTGACATTAAGGAGGTGTTTAACAAGACACAAGCTACTTCCTTGCCTCCCCATAGACCGTATGATTGCCCTATAGACCTTCTCTCGGGCTCTACTATCCCCAAAGGACGGTTGTATTCTCTTTCTGGTCCTGAAAGGAAGGCCATGGAAGAGTATATCGGATCATCGCTCAAAGCTGGCTTGATTCGGCCATCATCATCCCCAGCAGCAGCAGGTTTCTTTTTTGTAGGGAAAAAGGACGGTTCATTAAGGCCCTGTATTGATTACAGTCCACTTAATCAGATCACAGTTAAGAACAGATATCCCCTTCCACTCATCTCTACGGCATTCGAACTGTTACAGGGAGCCAAGGTATTTACCAAGCTTGACCTAAGGAATGCATATCACCTTGTGCGCATCCGGGAGGGGGATGAGTGGAAAACGGGTTTCAATACACCTACGGGACATTACGAATATTTGGTGATGCCTTTTGGACTTTGTAATGCACCTGCTGTTTTCCAAGCCCTCATTAATGATGTGTTAAGAGATTTCCTGAATGTTTTCTGTTTTGTGTATCTCGATGATATTCTCATCTTTTCTCCAGATGAGAATACTCATGTTAACCATGTTCACCTTGTTCTTCAGAGACTCCTGGCTAACCATTTGTTTGTGAAAGCCGAAAAATGCGAGTTTCATGTGAACTCTGTGGCATTTTTGGGCTTTGTGATTTCCCCTAACAAGGTGGAAATGGACCCAGCTAAGGTCAGTGACGTGGAGAACTGGCCCACGCCAGACTCTAGAAAGAAAGTTCAGCAATTCTTGGGGTTTGCTAACTTTTACAGACGGTTCATACGCAATTTCAGTGCTATTGCCTCTCCTCTCCATGCCCTTACCTCTCCCCATGTTCAGTTTGTGTGGAATCCACAGGCAGAGAAATCTTTCCTGGAACTGAAGAGGAGGTTCACCACAGCTCCCATCCTGACTGTACCTGATCACCACCGACAGTTTGTGGTGGAAGTGGACGCCTCCAACGACGGCGTTGGAGCTATACTGTCCCAGAGGTCAGCAGGGGACAACAAGCTTCATCCGTGTGCATACCTCTCCCGTAAGCTATCGTCTGCTGAGAGGAATTACGACGTGGGAAATCGGGAACTGTTGGCTGTGAAGATTGCTTTGGAGGAGTGGCGGCACTGGTTGGAGGGAGCGGAGCAGGATTTCCTGGTCTGGACGGATCATAAAAACCTGCAATACATCAGGAAGGTTAAACGTCTGAACTCTAGGCAGGCCAGATGGTCATTGTTCTTCAACAGATTTAGGTTCACTCTGTCATATCGACCTGGTTCGCAGAATGGAAAGCCTGATGCACTCTCCAGAATGTATGATCCTGAGCCAGTCCCCAAGAATCCAGATCCCATTCTGCGGCCAGACCGAGTGATAGGGAGTGTGACCTGGCCCATTGAAGCCAAGGTCAAACAGGCTAACGTTGGAAATCCTGTCCCAAGAGGGTGTCCTCAGAATCGCTTGTTTGTGCCGGAGCAACTTCGAGGGCAAGTTGTTCATTGGGCCCATACGTCGGTACTTACCTGTCATCCTGGAAACAAAAGGACCCTTTTCATGGTGAGACACAGATTCTGGTGGCCGGGGATGTGGAAGGATGTTGCAGAATATGTAGCAGCGTGTCCTGTGTGCGCCAGGAACAAAACTTCTCGGCAAGCTGCGGCAGGTCTTCTCCAACCTCTGCCCATTCCCAACAGACCATGGTCTCACATTGCGTTGGATTTCGTGACAGGATTACCAACATCGGCAGGTAATACCACCATACTCACTGTGGTTGATCGTTTTTCTAAAATGGCACACTTTGTCGCCATGCCCAAGTTACCTAATGCCAAAGAAACAGCAGAGGCCATGTTGTCCCATGTGTTCAGGATCCATGGTTTTCCCAGTGATGTTGTTTCAGACCGAGGCCCACAGTTCGTGTCACGCTTTTGGAAGGAGTTTTGTCGCCTAATCCAAGCCACTGTTAGTCTGACCTCCGGATACCACCCACAGTCAAATGGACAAGCGGAGAGGATGAATCAGGATTTGGAGACCTGTTTGAGATGCCTAGCGTCCGAGAAACCCACCACCTGGAGTAAGAGTCTGATTTGGGTGGAGTATGCACACAACACTTTACCCACATCAGCCACTGGTATCTCCCCGTTTCAATGTGTCCATGGGTACCAACCTCCATTGTTTTCGGAGCTCGAGAAGGAGGTCACGGTACCATCAGCCCATGCTCTGGTTCGACGCTGCCGTCGGGTCTGGGCGGGAGTTCGCCATATGTTGCAGAGGAGTGCCGTTCGCATGAAGGTATTGGCCGACCGGAAACGACGTCCAGCCCCCAAGTACCAGGCCGGACAACGAGTGTGGCTATCCACCAAGGATCTTCCTCTCCATGTCGCCTCCAGGAAGCTGGCTCCCCGGTTCGTTGGTCCCTTTCCCATAGCCAAAGTGATTAACCCTGTTGCTGTCCGTTTATGTCTTCCGAAATCCATCAAGGTCCACCCCACGTTCCATGTCAGCAAGTTGAAACCAGTCAAAGAGAGCAGACTGGTCCCCGCCTCCACGCCCCCTCCACCTCCCCGGATTGTCGACGGGGGTCAAGTGTACACGGTGGACAAAATACTGTCGGAAAGGAAGAGGGGCAGAGGTAGACAGTTCCTGGTCGACTGGGTAGGGTATGGATTAGAGGAAAGGTGTTGGATCCCAGGCAGCTTCATTGTGGACAAGACCCTTATATCTGATTTCGATAAAGGCCAATCTCAGGTTTCAGGGACGTCTGGAGCCGTCCGTAAGAGGGGGGGTACTGTAAGGTTTCAGCGTTAGAGTCTGTGAGCCTATTGTTTTGTGTTTATTCTGGTGGCTTTGCAGTTTATTTTGATGTTGGCTCTGTTCTTTCGTTGCAGGTGTCATCACTTCCTGTCTTGGTGATTTCCTGTTCTGGATTGTTTACACCTGTGTCTCATTAAGTTTGTGTATATGTAGCCCGGTTCTCCTGTTGTCTTTTGTCGGTTCGTCTTGTCTCCATATCAAGTCCATGTCTGTACTCCCTCGTGTGAACCATTGAGCTTAGTAGAACCTAGCGAACTTTTGAGTGTCCTAGTGGATCCTAAAACCTTTGTTGGACATGAAAAGGTATTATCGAAACCAAGAAAGAATCGTGCATCTGAGTCTTTGTGAGTCCCTCGTGTCAGTCTGTATCCTCTGATATGCAAAACCACGGACATTAAAACGTGGAGAGCCGGCCCGCAGGGAGGAGCCATCAGAGGATATATAAACAGCGGGACCTGAGGGGTTCGGCCTCTTTCTTCACCTGCCAGAGCCAGAGACACAGCTGCTTTTCTGTCGAACAATATTCTGTTTGTAACATTACCGCGCTTTTTATTAATTAAAGTACCAATTTTGAACCTTCTCAGAGACTCCATTTAGTCTCCTTTTTAAGCTTCTCTCCTGGATGCGAGAAAAACACCCGGAAGTAAATATTCCCCTTACTGTCGATTGATTTTACAGTGATATCTGCACTACTCATCGACTAAAAAACACCAGATTATCCTTGTTAATTACACAACATTGATTGGTTTAAATTGTGTGCAATGCTTTTGTATTTTTCCCCTTCGATTCGGAGAAACAAATATTTTTTCGGAGTAAAGGATGGCAGAAGACACTACACTACCCAGAATCCCCAGCTATCGTTTGGACTACACCATGTGCTCTGTTTGACAAACCCCATTTTTTTCACCATTTATTCCAATGGCTGGCGTCTATATCACATGATCTTCAAATTTCTCCCTGCAGAAAAAAAAAACATGGCCGATCTTCGTTTTATTCTCGGTGGAAAATGCCTATTTTAAGGTTAGTTTGGCCATTAAAATGCGTTTTGATGTCATTTGATGCGAGAAATATGAGTTGTTATTTCAGATTATGTGTGCAGTGGATGTACATGATCTTTAGTTTGCTAGTTATTACGAAGATTACTTCAGGAAATTGCGTCCATAGAACGTTTTCATTGTTACCAAGGTGGTTGCTAGGGCCGCTGCTATCGATATTATTTCTGTTATGTTGTGTAACTGTTTAATGGTGTTATCTTTATTGCTACCCCCTTCCCCGTCAATGTATAGTGTTGGTCCACAGCGCAAACATATTAGTTTAACAAAATCAGCATTGTCACGATCTGTCCGTGTTATGTTTTGTCTGTCTGTTTCTGTCTTTAGTTTCCTGTTTTATTTTGTAAAGTGTTCACCCCCCGTTTCCTGCCTGTTGTAATCTGTCTGTGATTCCCTGTCAGTTTCCCTGGTGTGTCTAATTTACCCGATTGTGTTCACCTGGTGTCCCTGTGTTTTCTCCTCCCTCCTCACCTGTGTCTTGTTTGTGTGATTAGTCTTGTGTGTATTTAAGTTCTGTTTTTTCTGTCTGTCTTTGTCGGTTCGTCTTGTGTCATGACCTGGTCTGCGGTGAGTGTTCTGTTCTGTCTTTGTGATTATGTAGCCTTGAAATAAAGGAGTCATTTTTGTCACTATAATCTGCATTTGGGTCCTACTTCCCACACACACCGTAACATTACGAACCGACCAGAAATGGGCCCAGCAGATCCGTTCGAGCTGGAATTATTGAATTTTTCCTTTTTTTTGGCTAACTGCTCGGATCGATGGAAGAGAGCACCCGGAGTTCAGCAGCGAGAGGCTGTGTTGTCGGAGGCGCGCCAGATGGCTAGAGAGAAACCAGGTTTGGTGAAGTTCTTACCTGGCTGGATTTCAAAGATCCTCCCGGTGTGTGATTCCCGGCCTGCTAGCCCCAGGCATGCTAGCTCCCTGCCTCCCGATTCCCAACCTGGCACCATACGCCTTGGTGGGTTCCGTCTGGAGTCAGCCCCGGCTTCTTCCCCATTTCCTGCTCCTGTCCAGGATCCGTTCTCGGGTACTCGTCTGGCTTATGGAGGTCCACGGAGTATTCAGGCGGCTGCTAAAAGGAGTCGTCGCAAGGCCAGGTTAGCCCGAGCCCTAGCAGCCATGGTTCCGGTTACAGTTCCGGCCCCAGCAGCCATGGTTCTGGCTCCAGTACCGGCTCCAGTACCCCTGGTCGCGACTCCAGTTTCGGCTCCAGGACTGGCTTACCGGCCAACGCCAGCTCCCCGAGTCCTGTCGGCGTACCGGCCGACTCCAGCACCTCGTCTCTTGTTGGCTCCCCAGCCAACACCAGCTCCTCGTGTCCTGTTGGCTCCCCAGCCAACTCCAGCTCCCCGTGTCCTGTCGGCGTACCGGCCGACTCCAGCACCTCGTCTCTTGTTGGCTCCCCAGCCAACACCAGCTCCTCGTGTCCTGTTGGCTCCCCAGCCAACACCAGCTCCCCGTGTCCTGTCGGCGTACCGGCCGACGCCAGCTCCTCGTGTCCTGTCGGCGTACCGGCCGACTCCAGCACCCCGTGTTCTGTTGGCAAACCAACTCTCTCAAGTTTCCCCTCCAGACTCTTCTCAGGTCCTCTCGAGTCACCTCCCAAGTCAACTCTCCAGTGTCCTCTCGAGTCACCTCTCAAGTTTCCCCTCAGGTCTACTCTCGAGTTCCCTCTCAAGTCCCCTCTCAGGTCCCCTCTCGAGTCTTTTCTCGTGTCCCCTCTCAAGTCAACTCTCCAGTGTCCTCTCGAGTCACCTCTCAAGTTTCCCCTCAGGTCTCCTCTCGAGTTCCCTCTCAAGTCCCCTCTCAGGTCCCCTCTCGAGTTACCTCTCGAGTCACCTCTCAAGTTCCTACCCGAGTCCCCTCTCAAGTTTCCCCTCAGGTCTCCTCTCGAGTTCCCTCTCAAGTCCCCTCACAGGTCCCCTCTCGAGTTACCTCTCGAGTCACCTCTCGAGTTCCCTCTCAAGTCAACTCTCCAGTGTCCTCTCGAGTCACCTCTCAAGTTTCCCCTCAGGTCTCCTCTCGAGTTCCCTCTCAAGTCCCCTCTCAGGTCCCCTCTCGAGTTACCTCTCGAGTCTTTTCTCGTGTCCCCTCTCAAGTCAACTCTCCAGTGTCCTCTCGAGTCACCTCCCAAGTCAACTCCCCAGTGTCCTCTCGAGTCACCTCTCAAGTTTCCCCTCAGGTCTCCTCTCGAGTTCCCTCTCAAGTCCCCTCTCAGGTCCCCTCTCGAGTTACCTCTCGAGTCAACTCTCGAGTTCCTTCTCGAGTCCACTCTCCAGTTTCCTCTCAAGTTCCCTCTCAAGCCCTCTCTCGAGTCCCCACTCAAGCCCCTACTCATGTCCAGTTGGAGGTCCCGCAGACTAGCCCTCTGCCGGGGGTCCTGCCAACCCCGTGTCCTGTCCAGTTGGAGGTCCCGCAGACTAGCCCTCTGCCGGGGGTCCTGCCAACCCCATGTCTTGTCCAGTTGGAGGTCCCGCAGACTAGCCCTCTGCCGGGGGTCCTGCCAACCCCATGTCTTGTCCAGTTGGAGGTCCCGCAGACTAGTCTCCTGCCGGGGGTCCTGCCAACCCCATGTCCTGTCCAGTTGGAGGTCCCGCAGACTAGCCCTCTGCCGGGGGTCCTGCCAACCCCATGTCTTGTCCAGTTGGAGGTCCCGCAGACTAGCCCTCTGCCGGGGGTCCTGCCAACCCCATGTCCTGTCCAGTTGGAGGTCCCGCAGACTAGCCCTCTGCCGGGGGTCCTGCCAACCCCATGTCTTGTCCAGTTGGAGGTCCCGCAGACTAGTCTCCTGCCGGGGGTCCTGCCAACCCCATGTCCTGTCCAGTTGGAGGTCCCGCAGACTAGCCCTCTGCCGGGGGTCCTGCCAACCCCATGTCTTGTCCAGTTGGAGGTCCCGCAGACTAGCCCTCTGCCGGGGGTCCTGCCAACCCCATGTCTTGTCCAGTTGGAGGTCCCGCAGACTAGTCTCCTGCCGGGGGTCCTGCCAATCCTATGTCCTGTGCTGTTGGAGGCCCCGCCGACTACTCTCCTGCCGGGGGTCCTGCCAACCCTGTGTCCTGTCCCGTTGGAGGCCCCGCCGACTACTCTCCTGCCGGGGGTCCTGCCAACCCTTTGTCCTGTCTCGTTGGAGGTCCCGTCGTCTACTCCCCTGCCGGGGGTCCTGCCAACCCTTTGTCCTGTCTCGTTGGAGGTCCCGTCGTCCACTCTCCTGCTGGGGGTCCTGCCAACTCCTGGTCCTCTTCCGTGAGGGATCCTGCCGAAGCCTGTCCCGCCGGCTCCGGTTCCTGTCCGGCCGACACCGGGTCCTGCCCGGCCTCCGGAGTTGTCTGGTCTTCGCCCTCATGCTCGGCCCCCTGAGTTCGCCCGCTGTGGCCTTCGCCCCACTATGGACTCTGCCTTGCCCCCGGGCCGTCCGCCCGAGTTCCCCACCTTAGACTCTGCCTTGCCCCCGGGCCGTCCGCCCGAGACCCCCACCTTGGACTCTGCCTTGCCCCCGGGCCGTCCGCCCGAGACCCCCACCTTGGACTCTGCCTTGCCCCCGGGTCGTCCGCCCGAGTTCCCCACCATGGACTCTGCCTTGCCCCCGGGCCGTCCGCCCGAGACCCCCACCTTGAACTCTGCCTTGCCCCCGGGCCGCCCGCCCGAGACCCCCACCTTGGACTCTGCCTTGCCCCCGGGCCGTCCGCCCGAGCCCCCCACCTTGGACTCTGCCTTGCCCCCGGGTCGTCCGCCCGAGTTCCCCACCATGGACTCTGCCTTGCCCCCGGGCCGTCCGCCCGAGACCCCCACCTTGAACTCTGCCTTGCCCCGGGCCCCCTTCCTGGTCCTCTGCTGTGCCCCTGGGCGGTCAGCTTAGTCCCGTCCTCCGGACCCCCTCCACCCACCCTGGTGGCCTAGGGATACGGTCTCTGTCTGTCTTTGTCGGTTCGTCTTGTGTCATGACCTGGTCTGCGGTGAGTGTTCTGTTCTGTCTTTGTGATTATGTAGCCTTGAAATAAAGGAGTCATTTTTGTCACTATAATCTGCATTTGGGTCCTACTTCCCACACACACCGTAACAAGCATCTAAAGATAGCCTACGTTATTTTCCCCTGTGCAATTCCAGTCTCACATCTCACAGCACATCGTCATTAACAAATACCGGAAACAGACCGAAAACATTTTTTAAAAATAAAATAATACTTTATTCAGAGTGTGCTTGCTTTTCTCTTTGAAAGTCATCACATAACGGCATTGTAATACACGGTGCGGCTGCATTAAATATTACATATCTGCCGTAGTTCTGTATTTATAGAGCCCTGATGAGAAGACTTCTAGACAAACATGAGGAACTGAAAACGTGACGTGGATCATAAATATATCAGCCATTAAACAACATCTTACATTTCTTTTCACACAATACGTCTCCTTGCAGTATCAACACTAATTCGGCTGACATTTAT
The DNA here is from genome assembly GCA_902827135.1 of Harpagifer antarcticus. Classification (NCBI taxonomy): domain Eukaryota; kingdom Metazoa; phylum Chordata; class Actinopteri; order Perciformes; family Harpagiferidae; genus Harpagifer; species Harpagifer antarcticus. Next base: position 2,139,141 of record CADEHL010000508.1, on the reverse strand, counting down.
ATTTGATTCAATTGGTAGATAGGCTGTATTTACACCATAAAGGTGCACAGCTGATATAAAGGGACACCTAGTGGTTAAAGCATGTTAATGAATTTCATTATTCGTATTATTAGATATTAATAGGATCCCTTTAAGGGTGTGTTATACAGTGACCAGATACCATAACATATCGACCATTGCGGTCCTCAGTGATCTGAGATACAACAAAGGGTACGGATTTGTGAATAAGTATAGCAGTGCCTCTAGCTTTACCATTGAATTTGGAGTGATACACCTCACCCACTCAATGAGTTTTATGTTTTGAATGGTCTGAAATCTTTAAATGTGTTTCCTGGAGAAATGCAATATTTACCTTGAAGTTCTGAAGATGGGAGAGGACTTTCTTACGCTTTACTGGTTGCTTAAGGCCCTTACAGTTCCAGCTGATAAAGTTGACCTGGCAGCCATACACCCCAGGACGGGCAGATGGAGTCGTCATTGAATATTTATTACTGAAAGAATGGAGAGCTGAAGTGCAAGCTGGTCATATATTAAGGTGCTAAAAAATTCATAACAGAAACCATAAGAAAAAAAACAAAACAAAAACAAACTATAACACACAAAAGAAAGAAAACATTTATCACACATTGTTCTCAGCATTTTCCCATTTCCCCTACACAAACAGTGTATTTCCCAAAGCTTAACAAGCTTTACCCTAACCGCCATTACCTAAATATCTAACCACTTTCGGTCCTTAGTTAACAGAATTTGCTTATCCAGCAGTGAACTCCTCTAGTGTCCTTATTCTAAGCTAAAAACAATAATCACATAAAATAAGACCCAAAAGACATGTACAAAATAATTGTAACGGGTATTTTGCTCAAAGCTAAACCCTCTCACAAATACATTTTGCTTATATGCTATCTGTATGATCTTGTACCTGTTACTATGAGAAGTGAGAAAATATGCTTTAAACATGAACAGATACATTCATTTAGTAGTTACTGAAGTTAAACTCGAACTGAAGCAACCAGTGAACAAGACAGACCAAACCTGCAGGAGGAGATCTCAGGGAAAGAGTCTCAAAAGTTCCCGTGAATGAAAAGTCTGTTCAAACGTTATAAGGCATATGATCACGAAAAAAGAAAGACCCTTACATGAGGCATTTTCAAGATATAAGCAGCGTAATTCTCGAGATAAATGACTATAGGAAGATAGCACAAACAGTCAGTTATCCCGGCTCAAACAACGTCCCTGCAGAGAGCGTTTCCATTACCTACGGCCTCATCCACCCGGAGCATTCCGATCCCGATATCAAGTCCGTGGTAAACCACTCCTTGATTTAACAGACGACCCGCTTGGCAACAACAACAGCACAAATGTTCACATATTTTCTGCTGTAGGCTTTATCTTCGTAGTGTAGTATTCCATTGCGGATTGGGTAGAGTCGAAAATCCTCGTCTCACTGCCGAAAGTGATCCGCAGTCGTGCCGGGTAAAGGAGCCCATATCTGACGTCTGCCTTGCGAAGCACAGCCTTCACCTCATTATATGCCGCTCTGCGCTTGTCCAAATCTGCGCTGTAGTCAGGGAATATGAAAATCTGGGTGCCACCGAGCACTAGCTTGCCTTTCTGACGTGAGAGTTTCAGTATTTCCTCTTTCACTTGAAAAAGATGAACTTTACATAGGAAAGTCTGCAAAAAGAATGGAAAATTACCAAGCTAGTACCACTACATGTTTTTAAATCTCGGTTGGATGCTACAAAATCAGATGCTGTTGGTACCTGTACATGTGGTTAAATATGTAACTTGTAATCCTTGTACATTTTGCTGTATGATGTCCTTTTGTTGTTCTGTTGTTTATGTTTTTATGTCTTCTTGTGGAACCTACTGCTGCAGGTCTCCCTTGAAAAAGAGATCATTGATCTCAATGGGATTTTACCTGGATAAATAAAGGTTTTGAATTGAATTGAGGAAGGAGCGTGGGCGCTCTCCGTCTTTAGGTCGGGAAGCGGGTACGGTCAAGTACCGGTGCTTTCTCCAGTCTGGTAAACAATTTGTGAAGCATGTTCGAGATGAAAGTAGTAGGGTTGCCTTGTTCAACACCTCAGCAATTTGAGTCTTACATTCATCGAATGCAGCTCTTACTGGTGCAATTGCAAGCTGGATGTCTGTCTTGAGCGAGGAAAATTCATCCTGAATCACTTCTCTTACAATTCTGCGGATGTCCTCTAGCATGTTGTTGCGTTGATCCTTAGCCTCAACCATGCTACTGGTTAAGCTAGCAGTCGTCTTGTTCACCTTTGGAGGCATGATAGCTGCACATATATCCCAACAGTAGATCACAGATAGCTTTAATCTTAAACTGGGTCAAGTTTTGGTCGAATTAGAACAAAAAATAGCAGGATGTTAATTGATGTATTATGAAGTATTAGGAGGACCACCTGTTAGATCTGTCTACTCCATTAGACGCCCCTAGCGGTCTCCCAGACTGTTGTGTTTTGCCAGATACATTAATTAATGTTTCCTCTTAACGTTGATGAAAAGAGGCCCTATTATGCTTTCTGGGGTTTTCCCTTTCCTGTGGTGTGTTATACAAGCAGAGGCGGAAAAAGTACTCAGATCTTGTACTTAAATAAAAGTAGAAGTACCAGAGGTTAGGAAATTATGTTGCAAATAAAACCCTGCATTCAAAATGTTATTCAAAATGTTACTCAAGTAAGTACAAAAATATTAGCTTCAAAATATACTTAAAGTAATCATTATGCAGATGGATCATTTCATAATATATTATACAGGGTTCGTACGGGTGCTTGAAATCCTTGAAAATGCTTGAAATTTGACATGGTGTTTTCAAGGTTGGGAAAGTGCTTGAATTTTGGGAATGGTGCTTGAAATTGAGATAAAGTGCTTGAAAATGTAAATGCTTTACTTTTACAATAAATTGCTGTTCGACTGAATAGTTCGCTTTTTAGATTAAAAGAAAATAATTGCTTCGCTTCTACATAAAACAGCTCCGCTGCGGCCTTCCCGCGCTATGCGCGCGACCTGCAAGTGTTTGTGTTACGTGTGACCTGGGCATTCTGATGAGAGTGATAGATGACTGTGTGCCAGGAGGTTGTAGTTTCAACGAGCGTTGGCTAGCAGAAGACAAATACAAGCCATGGCTAAGACGAGGGTCAAGCCCACGAGTAGCCTCCTGCAAAGTTTGCAAAAATAACGTCTGCGCTGGCGAGCCACATGAAAGTTACGCTGCCGTAGTAGAGCATTTTAGATTAGGCTAACGTTGCATGTTACGTTTGTTTAAGCTAACGTTAGCGAGCTGAATAGCGAACTCGATTGAGGGATAATAATAATTGCAGGGGACAATCATTTCAGAGGAGCGTACCTATGTTATGTGCGTTACAGTCACCATCCTGTGGTGTTCAGAGGATGAAGCACTCACGGCATTTCGTGTTATAGTCACGAAATATAATCTATTGATTCGACACAGAGCGCTTTCGAAAGCTATGTATTTCTACTGGTAGTATGTTTCGTGCCTAAACCAAATGTGACTTGATCTATCGAAATCAGTCACATTGACCCGAAGACACATTTTCGTTTGTATTACTGGTCTGGGAAGCTCGCGAGTGTGTTTGTGTATTTTTGCGTTTGTGTACCGGGGAAACACTCACAAGAAACACCGGCTGTTAAATTAGTCCGTTCTCTGCTTGTAATTATGCCGAAGTTTCAAAGTTGTATTTATCATCTGAATTTGCCGAAACAAGTTTAATATTCTGAAAGCCAAGACTTTGTTTATTTGAAAACAGATGAAAACAAACTGTCTTTTATGTAAAATTGAAATATTATACAAGTAAAACTACATTTTGCTTTAATCGTAATTGTAGAATGAACACAGTCTTCCTTTGAAGATGTATAAGTCAGGTGTCTTGAGTAGTCAAAATTACCTACAAATCATTGTATACATTAGTAAATATAATTTTCCACTTGTTACCATTTTGAGTCTATTTTTATGCAGCTCTGCGTGATTTTGTGGCTACAATTCAGGCTAATACACTACCAGAGGTGGAATAAGTACTCAGATCTTATACTTGAGTAAAAGTACAACTCAGATCTTGTAGTGAAATTATAAGTACTCAGATCTTGTACTTAGTAAAAGCAGAAGTACTCAGATCTTGTACTTGAGTAAAAGGAGAAGTACCAGAGTGTAGGAATAAAAGTCCTGCATTCAAAATGTTCCTCAAGTGAAAGTAGAAAAGTATTCTCATCAAAATATAGTGAAAGTAGCGACAGTAAAATTAGTCGTTGTGCAGATTGGTCCATTTCAGAATAATATATATGATATGTTTTATAATGATTGATCATGAAAGTGTTCTCAAAGCTGGTAAAGGTGCAGCTAGTTTGAATGACTTTGTATACTGCAGGGTAGCTGGTGGATTTACTCCAGGTGGAACTGAAGTCTGATTTAACACTTGATTAGATTTCACATCATTAATCCAGATCTGTGAAGTAACTAAAGGTATTCAATACATGTAGTGGAGGAAACGTACACCATGTACCTCTGAACTGTAGAGGAGTAGAAGTACACCATGTACCTCTGAACTGTAGTGAGTAGAAGTACACCATGTACCTCTGACTTATGTTTACTGCCAACCTAAAAGTACCTCAAAAATAGTAATCAATAATGTATTGAAAAGTTATTTGGCTCAGCCAGGTTATATGGGAGGCCCAGTCTACGTACAGATCACTCATTTTGAAATATTAGTTTTTCTTTTAATTGTTCATCCTTGTGTAGAAGGCTATCACGAAACACACATCTGGTTGTTTATAGCATAAAGAACATCTGATTTAATGTGAGGTAGAGAAATAATCATTTGAGTATAAGTATATACATATGTAATTTACAACAGCTGTAAGATGCTTGAAAAGCTGGAAAATGCACCTTGAAAATGCTTGAAAAGTGCTTGAATTTGACTTTGGAAAAGGTGTAAGAACCCTGATAATAGGTTTTGATTAGGGCAACAAGGTTTTAATTTTAATTCTCAGTTTAAAATTGAATTAAGAATATTAGCGTCTGAGAGCATTTGAACAAATATAAAACATAAATACATAAAGCCTTTATGGGAAAGATGTTGAGAACACTACCTTACTGCTCTGAGACAGAAGCTGCTAGTCAACCACAGTCTCATTTATAAAGCTGTATTGCTGCTCATCTAATTTGACAGTGATATATTGATGTTGGAAAGGTTACTGGTAGAAATGTTACTGATCCCTGAGAATCTTTAAAACAAATCAAAATGAAGACGCTCAAAAACCTTATGCTGTAATATTGCGTTCAAATATAAAAGCCGTTAATGCTATTCAATAATCAGCCGTAATTAGGTTACAGGAAGCTCTGTTGTTCCATCCACACCTTTATGGCTCATCATGGGCGTTTAGGGACTGGTCTTTGAATGAACACGTGAAAAATATCAGCACAATATGAGTGTTGAAAATGGGCCTTTTGCCACTTCTTATGAAGATACAGTACAGTTTGACTGAAGCCTCGAGAGATCTAAACTGGAACAGAGAAATACTGTTGCTTCTGGAATACGTGTGTACAGGGAATAAAAAGCTTTGCAAGAGATAAACTAAGGCCATGCCATGTATTGATTTAAAAGGGATCATAACACCTTGAATCCTAGATCAATATAGACAACAAACCTGAATAACATGCCAGGAAGACAATAATCCTAAACTTATCACAGCAAGGGCATAGGTTTCTTATCAACATTGGGGAGATGAGGGGGTCTGGCGACTTCGAGCGTAAAACACTTCATTTCTTGTGTGCTGGTAAAAAGATGTGCAACATATTATATATGACACCAGGTAACACTTTTAAATCCCAGTCAGCACACATTAGGCATGATTAACTCTTCCTCTGTTTGGTGAGGTAACCTCTTTATTGGTGCATTTGCAACCTCTTCATATGAAGTTAAACATCTAAACTCCGGCACTTAAATAGCAGATATGTGTTTCCAAACTTTTTTACAACATACATCTAAAAAAATACAATATCACAAGATCTAATTTAATTGGAAAAATAAACTTAAACGGCAAAACTACTAACAGAACTCAAGGTTCAATCATTCCATTATTACATGTCATTTGTTAGACGCTTTTTTCCAAAGCGACTTACATACTCAATACTGGGGACAATCCCCACAGGAGCAATTTGGGGTGAAGTGTCTCAGGGACACAACGACATGCTGACTGCAGTGGGGTTTGAACCTGTGACTCCCTGAACCCAACAACAACGCACTAATCACTGCGCCACAGGCCTCCTCCGTTCAAGGTTCAAGGCTTTTATTGGTCATACGAACATAGCTACAGTGTAGTTATGACGATGAAAATATTAGGTCAAAGGCTCCTCCAACAGTGCAACTCAATACAACAGAAAAACTGCAGTACATTATAAATCTAGAACTGGTCATAACAACAATCTGTTAAGTGTATTTATAATAACATTGGTTTAATCATAGTTTCAGAATGCGTTGACTTGTTGAGTATAGCAATAATTATTATAATCATATTTTTTAAATCAATATTTAGGAGGGATTTGTTCCCGCCTATACGTATACTGTACATGTATTATAATTTCGGACTTGAATGATAGTGGTATTAAAATAAAAGACGTTGTATGTGAGGGAGGATGGAAATGAGCTCAAAGCTAAAATCCGGCATATTTACATTTGAAGCATTATTTGTTTAAAGTGTTCATCAATGTGAACAATTGTCCCTGTTCAAATAAACGATTAAATGTAAAAAATGAAAAATAAACAGATATAAAATGTTCAGTGTAAGATCACGTGATTCAAGCATAGGTCATTTGTTGGGTGTAATTACAACAACAATTTATATCATTATTTCAGAAGGCGGTGCATATATATATTATTGTAATTCTGGCCTTGAATTGCGGTAAATTAACATAAAAGACAATCTGTTATCATAGGGAATAATACGATCACGATCATGTAAGTGAAGGTTGGGTTTTTGTATTTGCAGTAATCTGGCGGTGTATTCAGCCCCCACAGCAGCTGCTTTTCAGACCTTGTTTCTCTTCAACTACTTTGCATCTATTGATCGTGGCTCTCAGCGCCAAAAAACAAAACATAATACAGTTTTAAAGTGTAAGAGCTGGATTGCATAGTCGCCACTGGATTGTAGATGTAATGATTTTGCAGCCACAGATCCCTGTCGAGCTGCAGTCTATTCTATCCCCAGGTAGTCCCATACAAGGCCTCTGGCAGAAAAGCCATTGTGGCTTCTCCGAAAAGCCCATCTACTGCTCTGCAGGTGCACAAGTATAAAAGCTGAGCAGGTTTTAAGGTCGAAATGAAGCAAATCGTTCTTCCCTTCAACAGCGTGCTTTTTTCACAACACTGGCACTAGATTTTCTAACACAACACAATACTTACAGTAAATATCATACCATTTCGCTTTTTTGATCCCAAAATCAGAAAAACATCACATTAACTAGAAAGCTTTTACAGGCGTTTTAAAAGAAAAGTTTGGCTTAAAAATGGTGACATTTCAGAAGCCAAACAGTAGTGGGGAGAAAGCTAGTGTGATGATCAGCCATGTTAATACAACAACAGCAGTTATGAAAAAGCAGTCAAATCAGAATTGAATCAAAAGGAAAAACTGCACAAATCTAAAGCTAAATCAAAACTACAGTGTAATATGTGTTACGATCCTTAAGCTGGCATCACATGCAACAAACAAACTTGTACTGTAATAAGGAATCTTTTATTTTACAATTCAAGAAGGCCAAATGTACAGCTGTCATATCAGAATCACAGTTTTCAAAAAATAGGGACCAAAGCGTTCTCAACATTTCCACTAAAGAACTCACGCAAGGCAAGGCAAGGCAAGTTTATTTATAGAGCACTTTTCAACACAAGGCAATTCAAAGTGCTTTACAACAAATGAAAGACATTAAGAACATGGCATTTAAAAGCAGTCATTAAAAAGAAAAGCTAATAAAATAAACATTAAAAGAAGAAATACATGGATAAACATTAAAAGAAAAAATACATGGATAAAAGTTACAGTGCAGTCTAAGATATGAATAGTTCAATTAAAAGCAGCGACACGCAGCATTCAAAAGCTCAGGAACTCAACACATGTAAAAAAAAAGTAACCCTGTTCTTCTTTAAAAAGCTTAGTTAATGAATATTTCAACATTATGAATCTATCAAATTAAGCAGTTTTCAAAAGGAAGCTACATTTGAAGCTGCCCTTAAAGGCGCAGGAAACATGATATGTTACCCTCTGCGGTCTTTTACCTAAGGGGGGCATTAGCAACTACACATTAATAAAAGAAGGAAAGAAGCTACTGTCTGGCATTCCCTCATCCTATTACAAGGATATTACTGGCTAGTGGTGAACATATGATGACCTCTTGAACGGCCTTGGAAGAGGTATGCACTCCCCCAATTGGCCTTCTAGTTTTCAATAGAGTTCTTCAAAACGCTTGCTTTATTTCAGAAGTTTCACTTTTTCTAATAGCCCTCCTACCTTATCTTTCAGCCAATCACATGCCACCAGGCTAAAATTAGGTTAAAAAATGACAAGCTAGCTAACTAGCTTATGTTGGCTACAATAACCCAGAGAGAAGGACGCTTGCTTTTTGTAGAGTTGGGTTTTTCTCTCGGAAGCATCTTTAATTTAAATTTGAACAATCAACTGGTTTTTCATTTTATTGAATAATATGTGAGTAATAATACAAGTTTACAGGTCTACACAATTAGGCCCAACCCATAGGCCCAACCCCTTGTTGACTGAATTCAGACAAAGCAGAGGTTGGTTAGTTACTGTTTTGGTCTGACCTTACAAAGTACTTGCATTGGCTGTAAGTAAAGCTGGTTACATTTGGTAGCAGTTGTTAAGCTTTAGGGATGCTGTGAGGTGTGGGGACGTTGACAACTTCACTGTCATAAAGTGATGTCAATTATTAATAACATTAGACCATAATAACCTTTAGAAAATAAAGGGAAATGTTACTTTTGAAAAATATGCCTAAATAGCGCTTTCAATATTTTATAAATATGTCTAGTATTGAAATGATACAATATGCCGCTTTGGACGAACTGAAAGACTCTTTGCGAAAAAAAGATTTGAAGGACAGAGAATAAAGCGCTGCTGGTTCTACTGACTCCTCCCTGCAGGAAACAAGATCTCTGATCAGCAGGGGTTCTCTGCTATGTGGGTCAATCAGCTTAAGGAACAGTGGAAGTATAGAATCCGTATCTCATACCTTTCAAGTTTCCAATGCCATGATCCCTTCCCAGCATATATGATGTTGACTTGGGCACTCGTGTTTATGTTACAGAGCCTTCATCACGTTGCCCATCCACCTCAATGATGGATAAGTGAGAAAGATGAAGTCCATAAGCATAAACCTTGAACTGGAGGATGCAGTGATCCGAGACATATGGGGAGCATGCATATATTTGAGGATGCGTCTTAGCTCTCCACATAGCATTGTTTCTATCTCTCTGTTCTGAGTAGCTCCCCTTGAGCTGTTCATCTGTTTCTATGGTGATTCTGCTTTAGAGTTTTTCTCACCAGGTATCACCATTGAGTTTGGAACACTTTTTCTATCAACGCTAATATGTTTCTTGACCCGACCTTCAGAGGTGAACTAATCTAAATGATCCTTAGTGTCCTTTTACAATGGTAAGAACACCTTTTCACAAACATCTATCTGTGCAAATTCTACATAACACTGACAGGTGGAATACATACAATGGGCCATGTCAGGGACCAAGCAGCAAGACAACAGGACACAGGAGTGGTTTAAATAAACTAGGGTTTTTATTTACTCAAAACATCATATAATAGCAAGGCCTATAAAAGAGGTCAACAGAAAATACCTCAAAGAAACATAACAGGTGTTAACTCAACAAAACGGACCTGCTACAATGAAAAACCAAGGAACCTATCTAGTGGCTTGGCCAAACCAAGTTGAACCCAAGGGATAATTAATAGTCACATCATACAAAGGACACTGACAAAACCCAAATCCCCCCTTTGACATGGAAGCAGGTGGTTTGTCCCAATCTGTCCCAATTGGCTCCTTGCCGTATTTATGAGTCCTCAGCGCTCGGCCACACCCTTTGCTGAACCAGGAAGTAACCTCCCCCAATGGACATGGTAACATTTAGAGCAAATGTGTGGTGTTAATTGGCATGTGTAATTGTAGCTGCACTGGAGCACAACTACTGAAGATGAGGATGCAGTGTAGTTGGTTTACCCTGTGTGGCTGTGGCCATCACAGGCCAATACAACATTTGTTATTTTAAAGCAACATTTCTGGTTGAAATAGTGCTTTTGAACAAAAAAAGATAATCCATGTGGGCTGCATTTATTCAGATTGTTCTGCCTCGGGGAGCCTACAAGCAATGTTCCAAAGATGAAGACATGTTAATAAGATGGAAATCACCATGGAATATGAGGTATACTGTATTTAGCGTTATTAGTATTCTTCTGATGCCATGTCGGTTTTGCCAGGAGGTCAGTTAAGGTTATGGAGGATGAATGATATGTATTGTGCTCATTCAATAAGTAAAAAAAAGTGTTCATGGGTATTACAATTCAAAACCTTGATGAGTACAGCAGTTGTTAGTTTCTATACAGCACTGCACATGCTTAGAAAAAGATATGCCTCTAAGCAAGTAAGGAAAAGCATGGTTCGCCTAGAAAAGAGTGACATTTTGCGAAATGTTGTGAAGCTGCATGTATTCAGTGTTTGGTGGAAAAAATAAGTTTCAGCAAAACTTCACTAACTAGAGGAAAACACTAGTAAGATGCTTTGAAGCTCTGTAAACATCTCAAATAGAGATCTTATTGTTCCGTATACAACCGTTACTGCAAAACCTAAGCTATATACAGTATAGTCATATTTCAGCTTGTCACCCGCACCGAAAGTTTCTTTAAATATAGCATTAACATCTACTTGGACTCAAGGATGAACTCATTAGGGTTTTGTTGTCGAGGTCCCTGTTACGTCCCAGAACCCTGCTAATTCGACAATTTCACACAATCTTACACAATCTTTTATTATGATAAAACAATGAAGTGATGTCATTTTGGACAGTCAGGGATTTAGAGAGGCCCTATTATACCGTTTGTGGTTTTCCCTTTCCTGTAGTGTTCTACAGGTTGTTGTGCATGTCGATGGTCTGCAAAGGCTAACATCCCGGAGTTCCATCCAGAGGGAGTTTCTCATTTCTCAGTTTCATACAACTGTGAGGCTGATATTTTAGTTGGAAACATAACTTAAAGGTTGCCCCCTCAATAATAGAGGCGCAATGTGGTTATGTTTTAACATGGTTTCATGACATTTGAATTATCGACAGATCCAAACTTTATGGATTTAAGACTCACCTAAACTTTATTTTGTCTGGGTACCTTTGATGTTAGCTCACCAGGCTATCAGGGTGCTAATTAAGCTCCTCTTCACTGCATTGCGTATCTACTCTCAACACATGAAATTGATGAAATCAAAAGATTTGCACAATTACAGAGAAACATTTCTTGATATTGACCTTAAGAAGCCCTGAGACACAGTTTCTTGAAAAAGAAACCCACCTCCGGGTTGAACAGGTTAGTGACAAAAGCCTAAGTCACAACACATTAAACGTAAATGATTGTAAAACACTTCCCACACAAACTCTATGCATTGAGATAGAGAAGGACTCGGGAAGAGGTAATAGAGCATGTCAAGTTCAGGTTCTTACAAAAAGTAAAACTTGGTCGCTTGATTGTGAAGCTGTCTTGCTTGTCTCCTTGTCCTCAGTCTCCTCTAAAGTGTATTACCTTCTTTCTCCTGCAACCCACAGGCCCCCGCTGCTTATGAAAGTCATTCGGAACAATTTAGCTGCATCGTCCCTCAGCCCCATTGTTCAGTACACTATGAATACACTGCCACCCAAGATAATGCTAGCGCAGCAAGCCAATCTCTCCAGAGACACCTCAAGCGTGAATCAATACCCCTGACTTCAATGAGACAAAGCTAAGACCTTGCCAAGCCCAGAGCCACTCTGCCAGGGACATGTACTCATGACTTTCCCATGTATGGCAAACGCCCAAAGACACTGGATCAACTACTGCATCAAACAGTGACATAGACTGACTTAGGTAACATCCACTTTCCTTCCAGTCCATTTAGAACGCTGACATTCAGTAATATGCAAACACAGAATGCTTTTTTGCTCAAGTTTCCCATAATTTGAAGAGCAGAAACAACATTTGAATGCTCCTTTGATGCTTTTTCAGCTTGTCACCTTGCTCTTTTCTGATGTTTGTGACCTGCTGTGTTGGTGGCTAAATGCAAAACATGGCTCTACAAAAATAAGACTGCACAAAAATCTACACCCACACAGGGACAGAAAGAGGGGAACACAACACTACAAAGACGAGTTATAAAACACTGAAGTCACTTGTCCCTGTGGAGCTGTTGAGGAAACAACCTCTTGAAATTACTCAAATTATTCAAATCGCAATCTTTTTTCTCAACGCCACCACACACACCCACGACAGAGAGGGTGGTGTGCACTGTAATTACAAACAAGATTTAGAAGAAATATATAACAATTGAAATCATTGGTGCAGTAACAATATTAGCAATTGTAATATGTGTATGTATATATTGATACAATTAGGAAAAACATAAGGCACGGAGATGACGTTACAAAATCCCCATCTTTTTGTCAAACTATGTCGGAATCGTATTTGTAACGTTGCTCTAAAGTAGAAAGATGGTTGGGAATCTGTTGCTGTCTGTCATAAATACAGAGAAAACGAGGGGGAGGCAGGATTGTGTGGGTCGATGGGGGAGCCACAAATCTGGGGTGCTCTGATGAGTTTGTTTGGAGCCCAGCTGTGTGTTTGCCTGTGACGCCTAAAATCCATTAGAAATCTGCTGGGGGTCAGGGCTCCACTTCGACTGTGGTGGCTGTGTGCCTTCGGAGGGGCCCGAGTGGCCCACCTCAACCTCATTTTCTCCATGGAGCGGGGGCTGTGAGGCAATCAGGCTCCACAGGACAGATGCCTCGAGAGCCATGAAGCAACAAAACATGCTGTCCAACCCTCCCCAGAGAGGCTGACAGTGTGGCCGCCTGAAAAAGATCTTTAGGTGAAGACTGATTATGAAGCGGCAGGTCCGTGCGATGCATTAATGGCTTTGTGGAATATCACTTTTGAAGTGCAATTTTTTCTCCCAACAGGATTTTGTTTGGAGAGTTTTTCTTTCATGTGGTTTCATTTTTAAGTTGACGGCTCTCCTGCAGAAGGTTGCAATTTTAGCTGTACAAATATTTCTTCAGGCAGAGCTGCGATAGTATATCCAGCCTCCATGCATATTAGCTACCTACCTGAAAAGATTGTGTTTCAAAATGGCTTCAACCACACATGTTATTATTATCTTTTTGGCGTGTTCGTCCATCTCTCTGTCAGCAGGATGGGAAAACGTACTAAGGTGCAGCATCTGCCAAGGAAGAACCGATTCAATTATGGTGTTGGAGCAGATCCTAATCACAGGCCGGATACACAAATGATGTTACACTTTCAGCAACATTGGGCATTTATGTTTCGATCATGTGGTGTTTAAACATTCGGAAAAAGTGATCCCGACTGGGAGGGTTCACAGGAACGCCCAATTAAGCTGTAACTCTGAATCAGATATCAACGTGTTGTTTTAACACTTTGAGCAATTAAATGCAACACATGTTCTTTGTAGCATGCATGTTGTCTCCACAATATGACTTAAAGCTCATAAAATAATAACTTCCAACCTTGGGAAATGGGAACATCCACTGGCCAAGGTGTTCGCTGTACGAGTGACATTGTACTTATTATAGTTAGGGTAAGAATTTGTATTATTGAAAATATAACTAATTTTAGTATAAGTACTTAACATGTACTTTTATTTGAATTCTTCAGACTTGTGTAATGAACCAAATGTTCCAAAGGTGAGTTTGGCAAACATTGCATTGGCTTACAGAAAATGTCCACAATTTCCTTACAATTTGGGCGTGATTTACATCATATGTTCCGTTAGTAACGGCATCTCTGTCTTTGACCTGGATTTTAGCTGTGTTTTTATCAATACCTGTACTCTAAACGTGCAAAACAATATTGGCCACTGTCTTTTGTTACTGATTGCGGCAATGAACGTGCAATGTTTATCAAAGTCGTTTCTAAACCATGGACAACCGTAGGAGCCCTACAAATCCCAAACGGCTGTTTTCTGAATGGACAGAAATCCATTAATGTATTCGTTATACATTGCATAAACATTTAGCGCTTTGATAGTGGAACGTTCTTATTTGAGTTATCTGATAAATACTAGACCTTTTATTGTTGTCATTAAACCTTTTGCATGGTTATTGCTTTTTGCTTGGTTAAATTAAGTTATTTTATTCCATTAGAAAATTGCTTCCTTCTCCTCCATGTTATTTCATACTGGTTTCTGTCGGTACATGACCTATAGCAATGACGTCCAAATACTTGATCTAACAGGTCTTTATTTTCCCTAAAATGTGTTAAGTACGAATCGAATGTGTTGGCGTCCAATCAGATTGATGGTCTCCTTTATCCCCCCCCATGTTATTGGCAGGGCCCATGACTAATGCCAGGTTGCCTTGGACAGCCCTTGAGCCATCACAGGAACAAATGGACAAGTGAGTGATATTTGCAGCAGCCAATCAGAACCACCTGCTGTGAAGAAAAGACAGAAAGCTTTTTTTCTGTCTTCCCCCCCCCCCCCTCTCTCTCTTCCCCCCCCCCTCCCTCTCCCTCTCCTGTCTGTGTCGAGAGCTGGTAAAATGACCAGGTCTTGACAAGACTTCAATTCACGGGTCACAAAACATGTCAGAGTTATGGTAGAAAGGTTGAGAAGCACACTTAGCTTGACAGGTTCCTTTTAATGCTAGCTGCCTCCGAGCTGTGATCCACGTGATGCGTTGCACATACAGATTAACTTTCAGCGGACATGGTTTGCATGTCAGTTTCCTCCGTGATGTCAATCTGAGGCAGTGAAGGGATCAGGAGTGTTTCCACCCAGCAAGGGATGGATTTTTACACCTTAAATAAATAGCTCTGATTGAAAAACACTTATATGCTAACTTGCTACCAACACTGTTTATATGATGAGATTAAAACGCTTAAAAAACAACTTTTAGATATCAGGGTTCTCATTGAAGCTCCTATTAATCAATGGTTATTTCTCTCCTTTCATAGGTGACTTCATCATTGGTGCCTGAAAGACACGGTGCCCCTGAGTAACAACTGATTACCTCTGAATGAATCGCTAAATTCTCGCTGCTAATGCAGAACAATAGGTAGTGAGAAAAGGGAGGCTGTGCTTTGCTTCAAGATCTTTTTTTTATTTTTTATATACCAGGCATCATTTTTTGCTTCACTGATCTATCACTAAACAACAGCTGCTGAGCAGGAGCCAGAGAGACGCACTGCGGGGAGGACGAGGCAAGTGGGAGAGGGAGAAAGAAGCAACAGAGAGGGAGAGGGGAAGAGAAAAGGCATCTCAAATTGGAGACGGATGAGATTTTAAGAGGCAAGGTCACTTGCGATAGCCCGGAGGTCTTAGGTTTGGTGGCCCACTGAGAAGGAGTGAGAAGAGAGATCCTGGCAGGTCTGCCTCTCTCATGACGGATAACAAGTCACCTGAAATGGCTTCCTGGGTGGCAGCCATTAGACAGACAATTTGCAATCATCCCTGGTCCAATTTCACTCACCTTCCCTCCCTCTATGTCCCTCTCACTTTTTCTCCTATTACCCGGCTTCTCGCTCTGGTGCCCCATACACCTTGGCAGCTTGAGTGACAGGGACTTAACTAGTCTAGTCACACAATGTGAGAGGGGAAATGAGGAGAAGAGAGGGGAGAATTTCATTCATCTCACAAATACCAAATAACCTCTGCTGCCTGGTGCATTTACATATTCTCTCCACATTCTCTGTTGGCCAGGTGCACTATCCTGTTTCCAAGTCACCTCATCTGGAACTCGCCGACGCCATGTGTCACCGCCGAGGCAGAAAGCAGAGGTGTAACTACAGTAACAGATGTGAGGGCACAAAGGCCTGAACTTGTGTCTGCATCATCACAAATATAAGATGCAACATGTAGCATAGTGGGCTGCTGCATTAAATACCTTCTTCTGGTGAAAACACTGTGTGGCCAAAATAATATGGAAAAGGAGAATAACATTCCAAATTCATTTTACAATGCTGATTAATATGCTGATGATTCACTCATCTTGAGTTTCCTAGAAGGAGAGGAACACTAGGTCAGGGGCCCTTAATTGACGACTTTCTGCCATGAACTCTTTTTGTTGAGTTGAACGTGTTCTAAAACAAAGGACATGATTATTGACTTCATGCAGTTGGCACCAAACTCAGAGGTGACAGCTATTGATGGGAATTAAATGTACCCTTCGCTAAGCCCCGCCCATGCTTCATCAAGCTGTCGGAGCTAACATTGAGCCCATACTGTCACTACTTGGACTCCCTAAAGCAGGGGTCGGCAACAGGCTGACCGCGGTCCGGATCCGGATCCAGACGCCGACCTATACGGACCCGGACCTATAATCAATATATTAATAGGGGATTTCAATTTTGACCCGCGATTCTATTGTAACCGCCGCCGACAGGGGGCGAAAGAGACAAGTGAGCGATACAGGGAGAGAAACACAGAAGAAGAGATGAGAGCGCGTCAGAGAGAAGCGGAGAGGAAAGTGAGAGAAGAGAATAATTAGCGATACAGGGAGAGAAGCGGAGCTCTCCAAGAAGAGGAAAGTGGACAGTGAGAACAGAGCTTTTAACCCTGAGTGGACTCATTCATGTTCATCCTGCCCACTGGGAGCACAGAACCAGTGTGTCTCATTTGTTCAGAGACTGTGGCGCTCATTAAAAGTGCCAAAACGCCACTATGAGACAAAACACAAAGTGTTTGACCAAACATTCCCTCTCAAGTCAGAACTGAGCTCACAAGAATAAGCAGTCTCAGAGCCCAATATGATCAGTCCACCAGGATCAAAATTCAAACTAAATATCGTTCCAGGGCAGGCTAACCGAGGCTAACAAATGAGCACCTGCATGTGTGTATGAGAATGGCCCTGACACCATTTCAGCCCAGATCTCAACTCCTGGCAGGACAAGCTCCAGCTCAATTCTCACACTGAACAAAACAAAGTGAGTGAGGGACTGCAATATAAGAGGGAAAGAAAGAGAAACTTTAAAACTGTTCAATTGTTATGATCTGTAAAGACTTATATTGTTCTATACTCGTCTGAAACTGTTAAGTCATGATGTGAAACGGTTAACAAAGAAGAAGAGAAACTCAAGCTGCTGCTACACTTTATTTTATTTATCTAAAATTAAGCACTTTTAAGATGCACACATATTTTCAAAAGCTATTTTATTTATTTTCTCTATTTTATTTTTAAATGCAGCCCGAGAGGAACATTACACATATCCACAGTATTTACTGTATATCTGTAGAGTTCAATGTTCATTGACAATAAATAGTTGTTTTTTAATTGTCTTTCTTTATTTGATTGGCAGTCAGTTGTTGATTACATGCAGACGTTGATAAAGCTACAACTACTTCAATATATATCACACTAATTCATAAAGCAACTTAGACATTTTGATGTTCCGGACCTTTGCATGGGGAGATTTTCTCTAACTGGACCTCGTTGAATTTGAGTTGAATACCCCTGCCCTAAAGTAATGTTCTCTATTTTTTAGAACAGCAAAGAAACCTTTTGGAGAGAAACACACAAAATGATCTGAAGGATATATACAGAATTCCAAAATGACAACCATAGAAGCTAACGTCAAAGCCTGCTGATCCAACTGATGTTAAAAGTGAACCTAACAAGGACATTGAGACCCATAATGAAAATTCTGAGCAACACAACATCTTCTTCTTCAGCTTTTCATTCACTATGAAAATCATTAAAAAATGACAAGAAATATGTGTATAAATTGAGTAAACCTTAAGTATCTAGCGGAGCATATAGAAGTGGTAACGCTACACTGAAAAAAAAGTGGAGTGACATTTACTTAGAAAAACCTCGGTAACAATATTCCACGCAGAAATTCTAAGTAAATTTAACAACCTACATTTCAAGTAAATTCTACTTACAATTCAGAAGTGTTTCTAACAACAGGTACACAAGTACACTTTACTGTGCTTTCTGTTTTTCTTATTTAAGTGTACTCACTGTTGCGTAGTATTTTTTACTTAAATATATAAGTAATAGTTACATAATAGTTATTCTTCTATTTAAGTGTACTCACTATTACATAGTATTTTTTACTTAAATATACAAGTAACATTTACATAATATTTCTTCTTTTATTTAATTATACTCACTATTGCATAGTATTTTTTACTTAAATATATAAGTAATAGTTACATAATAGTTATTCTTCTATTTAAGTGTACTCACTATTACATAGTATTTTTTACTTAAATTTACAAGTAATATTTACATAATATTTCTTCTTCTATTTAAGTGTACTCACTATTATATAGTATTTTTTACTTAAATATAAGTAATATTTACATAATATGTATTCTACCTTTAACAGCACTACCCTGTTAAATATGGGCATACAAAACATGAAACAATGTACTCTTTAAAACAGCAACTTTATGTTTTGAAACACTGGTAGAATTCTGACTTAAAAAAATAAATCACATCCCTTATCATATTCAGCACATGACTTTGCAAGAAAACTAAGTGCAATCACTCATCCCTGACATCACTTGCTTTTAGTGTTATACACAATAATTACACAATATGTAGTTGTACAGTCGCCCTGAGAATTCAACGCACTCCAGAAAACATACAAAACACAATCAAATGAAGAAAAGATGTTCACCAATTTGACATGTGCAGCATTGAGCTGCAAATACTCAAAGCACAACAAATGAAACGAAAAAGTGCTGTGTCAAGAACCCCCTCAACAAGGTTTTGAAACATTATCTTAACAATATACAAAACATGCAGTTGTACAAAGTGGGCTCAGGCAAAACATATGAAAAAGGTCACTGTTTCCAGACACCATAACTACCAAGTATTTCCTCTGAACTGCAATTTGAAGAAACACCTTTGTATACACTTAGGCTACAAGTTTGTTGTACAATGCATGGACTTTTGGAGACATCTTCAGGACATTTAGCTCAAGAAAGAGCTTCTGAAATACTTCAAAAGTGTATTTCATCTTCGGTGGATAACTTAAGTTCATTGCATATATGAAGCCCGTGAGCAGAAGGCAAGCCTTTGACACACATCTGCAGTCATCAAGAACCTCACTTCCCTCGATGATGATGGACACATCGGCAGGGCCTTCGTGTGCTGCACTTCCACGGAGGACAACTATTTTCATGACGTGCTCAGCAGAGTCCTCTCTGATGAATTCTTTGCTCACATCCTGTCAAAACATGTGAATCTGTGATGAGATACACTATACTGTACATGTTTTCTTTGAAGTGACTGAATATGCAAAAGGTGATTCATTAGGTTAAAGTGGCCATTTAATAGGGCTGAACTACCAATCAAAATGTTATCGAAACTGCAATATTGCCTACAACAATTTTCAAATCGCAGTAGGTGCGATATTTGTAAAAGGAAAAATGTAAAGAAAACATTTTTGTTTGCTACAAATCCTCGCAAAAATCACACCATGATCATTTAAAAAATTTTCAATGAAAATGAGAATAATGATGATCATTTCCTGATATCGCAATTGCAATATCAGTTAAAATAATTGCAAATAAAAAATGGTTTAATCGTTCAGCCCTAGTATTTAACTAACTATTGATTTTATAGTTCCTTTCCTTTTGTAGATAAAGACGGGGTGAGTTATGTAGGGAATTTGTAGTCACTTTTATTTCTTAGTTTTAAAAAGCTGCTCTGTTCCAAACAGGAAGTAAAAGCTGGTATAGTACTGGATTCAGTTTAGCGAAAATGAGATGGGATCGGGGGTTTAAAGGCTCAAATCTTCAATTCTACTGAAAACCAAATTATGAATCAGAATGTAAAAAAAGATCATTAGAGAAAGAATGAAAAAAAGAATGAATGGAATAAAGTAAAATGTTTGCTTTTATTTTAAATATATTAAATACCAATTTATTTCATCTAAATGTTAAACTGTTAAACTGGCTTTGGGTCTTGGTCAGGCCGGCCAGATCATTACATTATTATTATGGTCTTTGCTCAGTGAATAAGAGCCCAACATACGTTGATTGGTTGAAATTTTATGCATTTTACACTTTACCTGACTGAGTGAATCCAGCAGGGGTCTTATTTTTGTGCCTGCAACTCCGCCTTTTGTCCCAAATATCTCCTGCAGTTTTGGGGTGTAAAAGTCCAGTTTGGTCAAAAAGGTTCGCTCGAGATGAATTGTTGTAATCCTTCGGAACTCCTCTTTGATCTGAAACAACAAGGTGATAAAAACACATGTCATGTGCTGTGTTGCAACAATAATGATTACCCAATTAATAAGGTACACCTAGCTAAAAGAAAATGCAGTCAATCACAGCAATCTCAGCATCAGGTAGAGAAACACACGAAGAGCTGGATTTACCTGAAGTTCGGAGAACATTGCGGGCCATCTCTCCATGAAGTCGTGGACTGCAGGGCAATGCTGGACAACTTCTAGTCTTCGGTAGGAGAAAGACCTCTCCATTTTTTCACCAATGATCTTGTCATTGTTTTTCTTCTTTATTTCGTTCAGTAAGTCTATTCTCTCCCTCTCTAAAGTGTCACCTGTCTCCCCAAATGGCAGTGGTGGCAGGTAGTTCACTTCAGCTTTCTTAGGCCTTTTGATGCCTTTGGGGCCCCTTTCATTTGACGCCTGACTTTTACGCGAGTTCACCTCCAACTCAGGGCAGGCAAATTTACGGCATCTTAATTTTGCCCGGTAATTGCCCATTTTATATCTGATCCTCTGCTGCCAACCATACATGCCATTAAAAGACCCTGGCTCTTTGAGGCATGGGTACTTTTCTAACAAGGCTTCTAGCACAGCTAGAACTTGTACACCGGTTGGGTATGCTGTATAGCGAAATATTTCCTCAGCTAATTTCTCAAGTACGCTACTTCTCAGTCTTGGATTGCTCAATAGGGTGCCATCCTTTTGGTAAGCCTGGTTGCCTGGTTGCCTGCCTCCAGCGAAACGTCTACCTCGTAAGAGAAAGTAGGTACTTGAAACTTAGCTGGCCACAGTTCGGACCGGTAAGATGTTCCAGAGGAAGAGAGCAGGATGGTGTCCAGAGGTCCAGATGAGTGGCGAGAGGAGTTGTCAGAAGATTGTTCTGCTATTGAGGAGTCAATATCCAATACTTCCACAGGACTGAGATTAAGGACAATTGGTTCAGTTTGAAAAACCTTTAGTGTTCCCTTGTCTTCTACATCTTCAATGCAGCTCAAAGTGCAAAACTGGCCATTAAAATCCATGTCTTGATACATCACAGTAAACTCCCCTGGAATATGAAATGCCTCTTGAAGTTCACAAATAAGTTCCTCAAGTGTTCTTGGGATTCCCGAGGGCAGAACCAGTTTGCGAATATCATTATGTTCAAAAATGATACGGAGCTTTGCCGGTGTTGTATCCATTTCGACAGAGGAAGCTGCATCAGAAACAGAGAAATAAAGAATGAATCAACTTGAAATCAATCCCACTGATAAAGGATGGCAACAACTTGTACTCACATTTCACAACTAATAGGAGAGGCAAATGTAGTGCTTCAAAGTAGTCAGTCGTCTTCCTGCTAGAGTGTATGCTGCCAAAGGGCAAAAATCAGCCATCTCTTTTGCTCAAGTAATTGCACATTACTAGTGTTCTCTAACTCGTAGCTCCTAAAGTGCTCATTGTACCATGTGTTTTATAGTCTGACAACAAAGGCCAGTTTGTCACGAATCAACATCATCTGTAACACCTCGGCAAAGTCAGGCAATCCTGCAGTAGAACCATAACACACCATCATCCCAGTAGCATAGTTGGTGCCTAAAAAGCACACATTACTTGCAACATGTACTGTTGTGACAGTTGGATATCTACACTTCACCATGTCTCTTATGTCATCCTTAAGCACATCTAAAGAGACCTCTGTTGTTTTTGTGACTGACAGTGATGGTCTGACTGCATTTGAATCATGGAGATGGTGTGCAATCATGAGCTGGTGCTTATTTGCAAGGGACAGCAAGATATTCCTAAAACAGCCCGTTTGTCTGACAATTCTCTTAAAGAAGCTGTGTTTAGCCTCAAATCTCATTGTCCACAGGGCAACCACGGGGCCAAATTCCCGAATGAGCTGAGGATAGTGCTCAAGGAAGTGGTGCTTAGGACGGAGCTTTTGTTGGGGAAACGCTTCAAGGAATCTCCATCGGTGCTCAGAGATCAAACTGTCAAGATAACAAATGCTTTCCTCTGTATGGACTAGGGACATCACAAGGTCCACTATGTCTTTCAAGATCATCAGCATCTGCCACACTGGCTCATGTTCCGGTACTTTTAAACCTATTATCAGAGGAAGCAAACGCAGCAAACACCAGTTTTCATGGGCATTGCCTCCCACTGATCTTCGTTTGGCAAAGTTACCAGGAACAAGATGAGGGCGATTTGTTTTATCGCTCCACTTAAATGGGAACTGTCGAATGGAGTCATTGAGTTCCATGAGAGAAAAATATTTCTTCTTGATCAAGATTTCAAATGACAATGCCAACTCCACTGGAACAATGCCCTCAAGAAGATCATGTAAAACATCTGGAGGGTAACCAGATGTTACATGGAAATGGTCAAGTGTTTCAGATAGTGCACACCTTTTTTTCACACCATTGCAATGAGTGTGATTCAGACTAGACAAAGCTGTATGAACATACAGCTCATGTTGCTCTTTAGTTCTTTGTTGGAAAAAGCCAGATCTTACTTCTTTAGACTGAAAGTCGGACCGCTCCCCGAGACAAAACCGACAGACATGAGAAGACATAAAGCTTTCGACAAATCCTGCTACAGAATGGGCACCCAAATTATCTGCCACCACACTCACCACAGTCCCTCTGATGACTTTTCCCAAAGCTGTAACAAAAAGACCATCTTTCTCCAAGCTTTTCAGATCGGTTAAAAGTGGCTCTAAAACTCTCTGGAATCCAAACTGCTTAGTGTTCTGTGCCTTACACAGAATAGCTAAATAAATAGAGTCCAATGTTGATCGTGACTGTGCTGGAATGTCTCCCAGCACCCAATACACAGCCGTGACTTTGTGCTTTTTTCGGGAAGTCCCAAGAGGATTACATACCTCAAAGTCATCAATGTACAGAATGATACTAATTCTGTCCTCCTCTGCAGAGAAAAAAATCATTTTTCTGATAGTGAGATCCATCATGAAAGGACAGATATTGTGAAGTACTTTCAGAGTTTCTTTCACTACCTAGTGCCTTTTCTTGGATATTCTTATTGTTTAATAACTGCAACAAGGACTGCAATATAGGTACATACTGGAATGTTTTACCCTCTCTCTTATCCAGTATGTACTCTTTTGGTTCAACAACGGAAAAATGTTTCTTCATAAATTCTCTTCTCTTGTACGAAGTAGTAAAAGGTCCATCTGTTCCCAAAACTGAACTTATAGGGTGTGACTCACAGAGATTTTTCACCAAATCTGAGATTAAAGCTTCATCCAAATCACAGTTATGGCTTTTTAAAGTGGACTCAATCACATCTCTTAAAACTGGACCAGATGCAGAGCAGGATATGAACTGTAGCTCATCTACAATTGTGTCAATACACTTGTTTGGAACATTGAAAGTGCTCTCTAGTTTTAGTAAGAGGTGGCCAAACTTCTCCTTTATAACCTGAGATAAATCCTCTGCTTCCTCAACAAAATACTCAGGGCCATCATCCTCATCCTCATCCTCCGTAAACAGAGACTCATCCTGAGCAACAGTGGGATCAGGGTATCTTTTCAATACCTCAGTTTTAAAGTGTTCAGGGCCATGTTGAGAATGTTTCCTGTGTCTATGAGTAACAAAGGTTAAATATATGTTTGTACTGAAGCTGCAATCTTTGAATACACACGCAACTACTTCAAACCTCCTCAAATGCCTACCAAGATGTTGAAGATATATCCTCCCTGAATGAAAACTAGAATTGCATAGTAGACAATTAAATGAAAGACCTAGTGTTACTGACTCTGTGTGCTGTCGGGACAAATGGGCACGAAGGGCATTAAATGTTTTAAACGAACAAGGGCAATCTGTATAAAGACAAGGGATTGAGTTGCAGCGTCCACCATTTACATGTTTTAGCCTGTAGTGCTTTAACAATCCTGTCCTTTTGTTAGATTCAAAGCTACATGTTTTGCACACCCATCTAGTGGAATCTGAAAAAAACACAAATTAATTCAATCTTTAAACCTCTTGAAACTAAACCATGTTACAAAAACATTTATATGTCAACTTAACCTTCGAACAGTACTGAGTTGATCAACTTACTCTGCATTAGCTGTCGAAGACGAAATTGCTGAATGACTCAATTTCCCTTGGTAACCTGTGAAATATATAGAAAGTACATTAGAAATTAATTATGTAAATTACAGAACTTACTGTCTTGCAATTTATTGCTTAAATATGAACACAACAATATACATTAGTAGTATATACCATACTGTTTCAATCACATTAGTATGCATAGAAAGTGACAGGTGACACGCCCCCAAATGAGCTAAGTCCCGCCTCCCCTCGCCTCCCATTGGTCGAGAGCTTTTTATGAGAGCTATGTCCCGCCTCCCACTGTTTGAGACCCTTTGATGTGAGGGGTGATGTGTTATAAAGGGTAGGTGTGAAAAGCCCCCCTGTGGAATGCCTTTGTTATCTATTTCTTTGATGTGTTGATTAAGGTAGTCTCTTTGAAGTTATGCTGTCTGATCCCTCAGGCGTTATCTAATCTAATTAGCCTTTGCTGTTTTGCCCTTTGATCTTAATCTAGGTATTTTTATGAGTGAGACATGGTTAGTTGTCTAATTCCTTGATGTGTCGATTAAGGTAGTCTCTTTGAAGTTATGCTGTCTGGTCATTCAGGGGTTATCTAATCTAATAGCCTTAGATGTTATGAGCCTGTGATCTTAATTTAGGTATTTTTATGAGTGAGACATGTGTCAGTTAAGGTAGTCTCTCTGAAGTTAGGATGTCTGGCCGCTCAATGTGCTCCCGGCCTCTCCCCCCTTTTCTCCACCCTTGCTCTGCAAGGAGATTGTGGGGGGTGAAATTAGATGAAAATAGAAATAGGCTCAAAACTAAATAAAAGACAGTAATTTCCACTTACCAAGTCACCTTTCAAAAAAAGAAAAATGGCCGAAATGAGACAACAGCTATCCGCGGGGGTCCAGTCAAGAAAACGAATGTCTATGCTGAGTGCAGATGCATACAGTCAGAGATCTGTGCACAAACTTCTCTTGTGTCTCTGTTGGTCAAGCAGGGTGACCCCTACTCTGAGACAATTAACACACACACACACACACACACCCACACACACACACACACACACACACACACACACACACACACACACACACACACACACAGAGTTGCCCCTTTGATGTGGGGGTTGAGATAAGAAATCCAAAACATTTAAAAAAGGTTGGGATGCGTGTGAAAGGGGTTACACAAAAACGCATCCCAACCTTTTTTAAATGTTTTGGTCTGGTAAGCATAACTTTTAGGGATCCCCCAGATACAACCTCCATGGGCAGTGGAGTCTCCCCCCTGTCTTGTCACATAGATTAAACTATCTGTGTCGTAGTAGAAAGCTCTGTGCTGTAATTTCTCCAATTCACTGTACAGTTTCAGCCAGTTTGTGATTGTGAGGCTATTTCATTGAAGGCTGTTTTGAACATATGACAGATTTATGTTTAATTCTCTCGAAAAGGTTACTGAAAGATACACTTTTGTATTTAAAAACTGACCACTACCATGAAGTACTCTGAGTAGATTTCGTTAAGATTCCCACTCTTAATGGCATTTTGTGATTTTGAGGCTATTTCAGTGAAGGCTGCTTTGCACAATTGACAGATTTATGCTTAATTCTCTCAGAAAATGTTACCGAAAGATACACTTTGTATCTAAAAACTGACCACTACCATGAAGTACTCTGAGTAGATTTCGTTAGGATTCCCACTCTTAATGGCATTTTGTCATGTATCCTAAGGCTGCTTTGCACATTTGACAGATTTATGCTTAATTCTCTCAGAAATGTTACCGAAAGGTACACTTTTCTTTTTAAAAGCAGACCACTACCATGAAAGTACTCTGTTTTATTAGATTTCATAAAGCATCTGACTCTTAATGGCCTTTTGTGATTTTGAGGGCTATTTCAGTGAAACAAGGCTGTTTTGAACATTTGACAGATTTATGCTTAAATTCTCTGAGAAAGTTACTGAAAAGATACACTTTTGTGTATAAAAGCTGACCACTACCATGAAGTACTTTGTTTTAGTAGATTTCGTCAAGCATCTGACTCATAATGGTCGTCTCTAGATTTGATTCAGGGTGTTTTCTGTGTGTCTGTGTTTCTGTGTTTCTGTGTGTTTCCGTGTTTCTGCGTTTCTGTGGGTGTATAATACGCACGTTTCAGTACACATTTATCCTACATCTTCCCTGTTATCCCGCCCCTTGTTATAATGAAGACACCAGTGCATGTGAAGGACTGTAATACACATGTATCAGACACACTCCCCTTGCTATAATGAAGACAACAGTTTTTAAAATGTAAAAACACATTTTTTATTTTTCACACACATATACAAATCAATAGTTATACTGATTGTAGCATCCCCAGGACCGTCTCCAGCTTGGAATTCCCCATATTACTGAAAATATCCTGGTGGAGTTTTTTCACTTCAGTCAGAATATTCATGTGTATGTTGTTTTCAACACAAAGATGCATCACATCTACAAACAGAGCATACAGTGAGAGCACATGATACACTTTTGATGTTTGTTTCATTTCTGCGGTAATGTTACAGAATGTTTCGGAAAATGAAGATTCCAGGACCACTTTAAATGTTTCGTTTATAATCGTTTCCCAATGACCCGGAATAGTACTGCCAGAACGAACGATATCCATAATGTCTTCCAGTTTACAAACTTCAGCCGTTCTTTTTACACAGGGGTCACTACTCATTCTGCTTTCAATCGTCCTCATCACCACCCCTATTAAAAGGATATTGACTATATTGTGTTCAATATATACAGAGCATTTTGCATAGTAGTTCCCCATTTTTATTTTACTTTAAAAGAGAGAAAAGTCAATGTATCAAAAATAAACCCCTGGCTTCAGTCAACTGCTGGTTAATAGTCTTCTTCTTCTCCATCCAACTCGGCCTGGATCTTTTCAAGTCTCTCCTTGAGGCGTCTGCAATTTTTGAGATTGTGAAGAAAAGCCTCCGAAGCGCCTTGGATCCTCGAATCATCCGTGAAAATGTCTTTATCAATAAGAGTCTGGTCGATCTCAGTAATGAAGTCGGTGAGCCATAGTCTTTTCATTAACGCATTGTAATTGTTTCTGAAGTAAAAATCGGACATGTCATTCATAAAATCGTGTTGCCTCTGGCCGGGGTGACTGACTCGACACCCTTTGCAGATTTCTTCTCTGTACCGATGTATCACCCTCTCCACAATATCAACCAACACCGAATTCACTGTGTCCACAAACAGAGACGTCTTGGCCCAAGGAGCAACATCAGCAGCGGTAGTATAGCCGGATTCGGCGGTCCAGAATGGTGGTGATGATGGTAGTCCAGGAGTCTGTTCCTGGCTGCAACTCGCGGGGGGTGTCTTGGTTTTTCTCAGATCCATGGCTAGTTTACAACGGTTGTCTTAGTGGGGTCCTTCGTTTTAGAGGATTTGCCGAGTGGAGGGTGGGACTTATTGCGTTGAATGGGGGGAGTCATTTATAGAATTGAGAGTTTTTAAAAAAAAAAGTTCTTTAAGCGTTGTAGCTTTTTCATCTATCATTTCCAACCACGCAGCAATAGGTCAAAATTAAGAATAAGCAATAGTTTTGTCAAGATTTTACGGAAAAAGTCAAAAAGTATAGTTTTGTCAGAAATATGGAAAAAGTCATTGTGTACAAATAGTATGTTGAAAATCAAAAAGAAAAAGAAAACTCAATTCATTACAATTAATGAATATTTTACCCAGTTCTAAAGTTTTGCACCCCCTAAAGAAAAACCCCCTTCCTTACCAAGTACTTCATATTATACCCTTTGTTAAGTGTTGCATACATCAAGGTGTATCTTAAAGTATCTTGGTAGTAGAAAATAACTAAAAATATGTAAGGTTATCAGAAAAAGAAAAAACCTTGTTTAACTGAACAAGTGTTTTTACAACAAAACAAAAAAAAAACGCCATTTAAAAACAAAATCCTTACAAAAGTACTTCATATTCTACCAGTTGTTAAGTGTTGCACACGCCAAAGTGGGTCTAAAAGTATCTTAGTAACACAAGAGAAGAGAAAAAGCATTGATGTTAACAGAAACTGGATTGTTCCACTGAAATAATAAATAAATAATTTCGAAAAGTGCGTTTAAAAGAAAATGTATTCAGATAAAGTATTTTGTTTTGAATATTAAGTCCAAGATGGTTACATTTGACCTCTTAAACCATTTGTATTATATTTTTGTTTTCCTGATAAAAGACAGAGTCACCTGAATTAATTTTGTCTCCATACCTTTTTTATTTTTTACATTTTGTAACAATCTTTAAACATTTGTAGAGAACAAACACTGTGGTTAAAATGAGTGTCTTTATGACGTCTCTCACAGCGTTGGTATTTTTCACAAGATTCATTTTTAAACACATCATCTTGATACAGAGATAACACATTTTCGTAACAACTTTTACCTAGGTAGAAAACTCAATGCTTTTCTTTGCGGGGTCCTTAGTGTTAAAATGATCTGGTGAGGAGGGTATGACTTGTTATGTTGAGTGGGATACTGAGTCCTCTGCAAAAGTGAGAGTCTTTTTCACCTTTATAATGTCCATCGATGTCTGACTCTGTTTAAAAAATTCTTTAAGCTTTGTAGCTTTTCCATCAATCATTTTCAGCCAAGCAGTCAGAGGCACCCGAAAGGATGTCTGAAAAACCCCACATGTAGAGTTGAAATACTCCAAAACAAAATCATCTGAGGTGTCCTTTCCCAGCGTCACTAAACGGCTTGCACGGTAATACCACCGCCCCGATGGTCCGCTTTTAGTTTCCCATACGGTGCTTGTCAGGATTCTTCTCACTTCTGGCGGCGGGGGGATATCTCCTTCTTCTTCTTCCTTCACATTGAGGGACAGCGGTGAAAACTCTTCTTTGATCTCGCATGCTGTATGCGTTTCTTTGCTTTTCTTTACAAATATCTTGTACACCGCTGGTTCCACTATGGTTTCTCGATGCACTACTTCTTCCGATACAGTGGTTGCATGTAGATCTCTGTAAGACACCAGAGTTAACACAGCCCAATCTGTTGAGGTCAGTGTCGCTTTAACACTGCGGGGTCCATACGTTTCTCCAATCTTCAGATTGTAGAAATGCAGTTCATTCGCCGTATAGTTGAATACATAACCCCAAACATCGCCATTTTTCAGAGTCCATTCTTCATGAAGTTCTTCGGCTGGAGGCGTCTGAAACCGGCACAGATGCTGCATTCGTTTCTTGATTGGCGCTCCGGACTGATGGCTGTAGGTTGTCACAGGGGTCTCGCTGATTAAACCCATATCTAGGCATCTCTTGGCCATTTTTCTTTTTTGAAAAGGTGACTTGGTGAGTGTAAATGACTGGCTTGTTATTTAGTTTGAGCGCATTTCTTTTTTCACCTATTTCCACCCCTACTTTTAAATGATCTGGTGAGGAGGGCGGGACTTGTTATGTTGAGGGGGAGCGGAGCTCTCTGTAAAAAAAAAGTGAGAATCTTACCAGTCAAAACTTTTGATTATTTTACATTACACGTATGTAGATACTTTATACATATGGTAACGTAAATAGAAGCTTCATTATCTTAGTAATCTGAACTATGATGTACAACTTGACTTAAACTTAGAGAATTAATAAGCTAACTCTTTTATAACCCAACTAAGTAGTTTGTTTTTGTGTACGTGTGTTGCAGTCTGAAATGAACTGAGACAAAGATATTATTAGCACATTTAATTAAGGTTGATCACAATCATCAAAACAGACGGCGTTGGCCAAATAGAAAAGGTAATAATAAATGCATATTTTAGTTAAATAAATAGGGTATCATTTAATTATCACTAGTTGGCCAAATAGAAAAGGTGATAATAAATGCATATTTTACACATGGCTGACTGAATGGCTAAACCTGCAACAGAGGATCTGCAACTTTGTGTTATTGGAAAGTTATGATCACGCTCAACATATATCTTTTTATATTTCCTATGGAGTCAAGTTTCTGACCAGCTGATCAATATTAACATAACCTTTTATATATTGGATGTATATCAAATATACTGCAGTTCACTGCTTCATTCGCACTTCTGGTTAAATGCTAATTGTATCTGATATTCCAGGATTTCCCCCCCCCCATAGACTTTACTGGGGTGGGCCGCCCAGTATATTAACGGCCGCCCAAGTATATTTCGCGACCAATTTAGTTTTTTAATTTATTTTGAACGCAATGCTGCTCACATGTGGGTCTGCCTCACACAGGGTGACTGGCTGTCTACATGATGTGGCCTGCCGACATGGCCACTGTCATACAGATCATAAATCAAAGCCCTTGATGGGTCTCTGTGTGTCAGTCAAGCTCTGGATAAGCTCAGGTGATGTAAAGGACTCTGAGTGTTTAGATAGTTAACTTAGTCTAAGTTATACCATGGTAAATACTACTACAAAACCCTGGATCAAATCTAGATAGGACAACTAAAAAAGTGTAGGGTGGCTGTTTTAAACTAATTCCACCACATATATATATATCTTATTCTAACCCTATAATGTATTTACTGAAAAAGAGTCCTCTCCTGCTGATATTCAGGTATGCTGTCGCCATGTCTCTGCTTTAAAGAGTCCTTTATCGATGTGTTTAACGATGCATCTTTTGCCCCATACAGAGTGAAACTTAGTTATCACTATTAAAAACTAAATAAGCTCTTTTTAAAATTAATATGAATACCTTCTTTGCAAAAACAGATATATCCTTGTCTTAACAGTTCCCCAAAAACTTGAGAAGAAACATCCTTAGCAGACACCGTGTCTTAATCAGGGGGATTTCTTATCTCAACCCCCACATCAAAGGGGCAACTCTGTGTGTGTGTGTGTGTGTGTGTGTGTGTGTGTGTGTGTGTGTGTGTGTGTGTGTGTGTGTGTGTGTGTGTGTGTGTGTGTGTGTGTGTGTGTGTGTGTGTGTGTGTGTGTGGGTGTGGGTGTGTGTGTGTGTGTGTGTGTGTGTGTGTGTGTTAATTGTCTCAGAGTAGGGGTCACCCTGCTTGACCAACAGAGACACAAGAGAAGTTTGTGCACAGATCTCTGACTGTATGCATCTGCACTCAGCATAGACATTCGTTTTCTTGACTGGACCCCCGCGGATAGCGGATAGCGGCCATTTTTCTTTTTTTGAAAGGTGACTTGGAAGTGGAAATTACTGTCTTTTATTTAGTTTTGAGCCTATTTCTATTTTCATCTAATTTCACCCCCCACAATCTCCTTGCAGAGCAAGGGTGGAGAAAAGGGGGGAGAGGCCGGGGGCACATTGAGCGGCCAGACATCCTAACTTCAGAGAGACTACCTTAACTGACACATGTCTCACTCATAAAAATACCTAAATTAAGATCACAGGCTCATAACATCTAAGGCTATTAGATTAGATAACCCCTGAATGACCAGACAGCATAACTTCAAAGAGACTACCTTAATCGACACATCAAGGAATTAGACAACTAACCATGTCTCACTCATAAAAATACCTAGATTAAGATCAAAGGGCAAAACAGCAAAGGCTAATTAGATTAGATAACGCCTGAGGGATCAGACAGCATAACTTCAAAGAGACTACCTTAATCAACACATCAAAGAAATAGATAACAAAGGCATTCCACAGGGGGGCTTTTCACACCTACCCTTTATAACACATCACCCCTCACATCAAAGGGTCTCAAACAGTGGGAGGCGGGACATAGCTCTCATAAAAAGCTCTCGACCAATGGGAGGCGAGGGGAGGCGGGACTTAGCTCATTTGGGGGCGTGTCACCTGTCACTTTCTATGCATACTAATGTGATTGAAACAGTATGGTATATACTACTTACATTCAGAGCCATTTTTATCATGTAAAATGTTATTTAAAAAATAATTCTATCACACATGTATACATACAACTTTTCACTGCATTCAAGGCTAATCAATACGCAAAGTAAAAATAACGTAATAATACTTTTATCCAAAATACAACCCTTCAATACAATGACAGACCTGCCTCTACATGGGAACGTTTGCGTTTATGCACAGTATGCGTTTTCAAAAAAGTCGCCGGTTCATGTGAACTTAGTTCATGTGAACTTAGTTCATGTGAACATTTTTACCCCCTCGAAAGTCCCTGCTAGAGAGCAGGGACTTTCGAGCGGCTCTTTTGTGAGAAAAGAGCTATATTTCTGATTGGCTGGGCGGATTGCAAACCACGCCCCGTAAAACTCCCAAAAAAGTTTTGTGAAGCCGCCATTTTATTATCCTCGCATTAGCATTATTAGCATTAGCCCAGCGCAGAAACGCAGAGAGACTAACTTATGGCAACACAAAATAAAACATGGGAGCAGTGGAGATGAGGAGGTGTCGGCGTTCTGGCGATTTACTCGGAAGGCTTCAGTAGAAGCTGCTGGGAGTCCCAGCAGCTTCTACTGAAGCCTTCCCCAACTCCGGGGACTTCTGGCCGGGGACTCCGGACGGCAGTATAAGCCGTGAAGTGGTTTGCGGCCTGCCATTAAACCCAAAGCAGAAGAAGAAGTTACGTCAACGGCTTCATTTGCCTAATCCACCCCCACTTTTTCCAGTGTGAACGCGATCTGTACTTCTTTAGTTCATGCGAACTAAAGAGTTCACATGAGCTAAGTTCACATGAACCTTTGTGGGAAAAGTACCACAGTGTGAATGCGCCTTGACACACTCACTTTTAAATCGCGCTGTTCATATTTCATTGCAAATATAATATTCCTTGACCACTTTGTCCTTCTCTAGGCTGCAGTGAAACTGACTGTATCACGTAGCGTCGCACATACTGTTGAGTATTTATTTTGTTGAGCTGGAGCCATGAACACCCCCCTCTCCCGAAATAAAAAACGATTCAAATTTTAAAAAGTGCGCCAGTGCCATAGTTTCCATTATAAACGGCGAATGTTGTCGTAGTCGACAACTTTGAAGCTTCAAATAAGGCTTTAAAAAATATATATTACATCTGATGTGTGCAACTTGCATGAAACCGGGCTAAGTTTGCTAGCATGATAACGAGCTAGCCAGCTACTCTGTCGGCTAATGTTAGCTAACTTAGCCTTACATTTTTAATAACCAAATACTGACTTCAGCTGACAAGCTAATAGGAATGTAACAAGTTAACCAAGCACATAAACATACTCACACGACTCCACATCGATGAATATTCAAATGAAATGGTCGACCAAGCAGTCTTCAAGTTCCACTCAAATGTCAACCTTCTGAGTGGACTGTCTGTGCTTATCTGCGGGGGCAATGTGCGCGGGAAATACTCTCCTCTGACGTCACCCACAGTTAACTCGCATTTCCCATGTACATTTTAATAGCTTTAACAGGTTGTACAGTCAATACAATAATTTAGGTAATATTTACTTAGTGCTATTGTTAAAATTCACTTTTCAAAATTACATAGAAACACAAGTAACACATTAAATAAAAGGAGACATTTTGAGTAAAATTACTGAAATAGTAATGTATTGTAGAATTTAAACATATAATCAAAGTAACATTTACAATGCCAAAAAGTCATTTTTTTCAGTGTAGTTAAAGATTTGCTTATGTACTCTTCTAGTTTTTGCTTTACAGGTTCTAACGTGGAAATGTAGTGTTTTAGAAATGTATATCCCCTTCAAACCTCTCAAGGTAACAAGTATCCCTAACCGGCTCCAAAGCACAACTTTCTCATGACAAAAGTGAAATCCACTTGAAACTGAAGAACACGGAGACGTATAGTTGTTGGATCCTATTATGAGCTGACAGGTGCTCACTATGATTGGCCAGTCTGCATTCAAGGGGCGGGACTTAGCAAAGAGTCAATTGACCTGATGGTATATAAGTATTTAGGTACAATGTTTGACAATAAGTATAGTTTCTAACCCAATGCAATTTCCAAAAAGTTTTAATTAATTTACGTTTTTCTAAACTTATACATTAGAACCTGCAAATCATAATATATAGCATTGATATGCTACAATAGATAATTAAATTTTAGGAAATGCTTTTCTACTTAGTTTTAACAAATGATGAGCGCAGACAAGCACTAAGTATTTTCTGCAATGCCTTCATTTAAAAGTGAGCTTGCATTCATACGTGTTATCACTGTTAACTGTTTGTACAGTGTGTGTGATTGTGTTTTTTGTGATGTGTTTGGCTGCAACTGATTTTTTGCTTGTGGGATAATAAAGTTTTGACTTGACTTAACCTGACATAAGCATTATTCTGCTGCTACGCCTCCACTCCACATTGAGTGTAAAAGCTTGGTTTCAAATGAGACTTTTTGTTCTGTTACATCAAATAACCATGAATAAATAAACAGTTATCAAACTTAACGTACTGGAAGAAAACTAACATATTATATAAGTGTGGTTAGAATTATTTAACATAAAGAAAACAGCTACTCTGCACCTCAGTACTGTGTGTGGTGTCATTAGATTTAATTATCATTTCATTTGACCAAATGTCTTTACATATACATTTAATAGATTTTATTATTATCCACCTTTTTTGTTTTATGTCCTTTTATTTAAAATATTCTTTGAGACTTCATCTTCTGGTTCAAATTTCAATCAATGTAATTTTTATAATCACTCTTTTGTCTTTATTCTACATGGAAATGTTAGAGATTCCATTCAAATCTGTTGATTATTCAGATCTTCCTCAGGCTAGGAATAGTATGTTGAGTTTTTAATGCTAAACGTATATCATTTTCTCACAGGATATAGAATGAGACAACACAGGTTGTATCCATTGTGTATGAATGCTTCAGCTCTTCAGACCAACATAGTAAGATGTGGTATGCAGCCTAGGTCTGCTCTGTTTCATAAAGCAAATCTGCCACTTTTATATTGTAGAATTTGTTAAATTAAAGCAGTCTTTAATTGTTAGTCCTAAATATAGCAATATATGCTTTTGAAGTGTAACATGTCATTTAAAAAACAACAGTATACAGTTTATATTGTGTATCACCTTTAGCTTGAAAATACATAGATGTGTTTTTTATCTATAAAATAAACAGACAGACACTTTATCAATCCCAAATTGGGCAATTATTTTACAGCAGCAGTGTGTTCAGGTATTAAAATATTTAAAGTTGGAATAAAGTATAAACTACACAACACAAGTATAATGCCCAGCAATCCATAAGATAAGTCCGATATGTTCATGAAACTCCCCAGGAGACACGACACTAACGTGGCCGAGTGGACTCCGGAGTTTGCTGCATGAGTTGCTCTGTACGATCTGTGGTGTAGTGGGCTGTCACTCAAAAACTGAGTAGCCAATGGGGACGCACCCCTGAAAGTCCCGCCCACCTGGGAACTTTGTGTCAGAATCGAAAACAAAAAATGAGGGAGCGCAAACGAGAAGAGCTGCAGCGAGAGCAAAAGTCTGATCATTGAGAAAGAAGCAAAGAGAACTGCAAACAAAAAGATATGTTCAAACACATAAAAAAGACTTATAGTTTACATGATTACACAAATGATTTGTTTGCAACTTATAGTTTTATTTTTTAAATTAAATTGATTTAGCTTGACTCCGTTTTTTTTCTCTCAAACTCTTAGTTTTGCTTGATTCTGAGAAAGTGTTTCTTTATCTATATGAAACAAAACTAATTCCATACATAAGCAATAACCCGACAACTGTCATCACATTTGATTCCAGTGTTGCAAAACTCTGATTGCAATATGAGAATGTGACATTATAAAAAATGACATTATACTGATATCCATAACTGTTCCAAGTTTGAAAGGAAGGTCTTACATGGACATCTTTGCTCATATCTCAGATTATTTTCACCTGTGTGATCACGTTGGTGGTTTAGTGTTGTAGTTTTGTAGTTTCACCATGACAACAGGTATGTAAGCAATGCTGATAAATCTCACTTTAAAAGACAAAACACTTGCAGGCAGCCTGGCCCTGATTCACTCCAGGAATCCAGGAATCAGAAACCGAATCAGAAACAGGTTTATTGCCAAGTAGGTTTACACATACAAGGAATTGTCTTTGGTGCATATGGTGCGTTCATAAACACAGTTAAAGAAGATACATTGAAAGAAAAACAACCCAAAAATAAAACAATTATAAACAAATATTGAGAAATATTTGCATGAAATATAGATATACCAAAAAACTACATAGAGTATAATATGAAAAGATACTCAGAATTATAATATATATATATGTGTTATTTAAGAAGACATACTTTATTAGTTCCGAACGAGGAATTGACTTGTTCTACTCTGTTGTGTGTACACAGATTACACACACATGCTTGATACTTGAACATGAACTCAAGTTAAGAAAACTGGAAAGCTGTGCAGATATTAAAAGAGGTAGCTCTGTATACAAATGTGCATACTATTCAGAGGGTTGTGCAGACTGATGGTACTTACATCTAATAATAAGAACAAGATGTTGTTTGGATAGTGTGCTTTAATGTAATGCATTGAGTCTATGGAGTGGCTGAGGGTAAGTGTCAGTGGGGAGGAAGGCCGCCCGTCTAAGTTAAAGCCAAGATATGCTGCATTACATCACTATTAGCAGAAACTGGGACATGTTTGTGTTTAATAAAGACCGACTGATTGCTCACACGCTGAAGTTGAAAAAAACAAAACAAGATCCAGCTGTTCATGGGCTTCTCTCATTTTGAAATGTCAGATTACTCTGAGATGAGCATCAGTGCAGGAGCAGCTATCAGGCCTGATGTAGTCTTCCTCCAAAGGTTCAGCCTTCTGTTGCTGCCTGCTGTTGCACCCCCCCTCCAGACACAGACACACACACACACACACACACACACACACACACACACACACACACCTGCATGTCCCAACGCTCCTATATTCACACAACAGCACACATGCTTGCTCATTGTGATGCTAATTTCTCGAGAACAGCAAGCGAATGTTGGGCAATGAATTAACACATCACTACGGAACTGAGGTCAGTTAAAAAAAGAGTTCCTCAACCATTTTTGTTTTTTTGTTCTTTTCTATTACTTTTAAGAGGTGTACCGCGTCTCCTCCTCCCCCATGTTGTGTACAGAAAAGCGCCAAGCTGCATACTGAGTCATACCCATCTTACACCTTCAAGAGTGCCTTATAAAGGAACACAGCGCTGTGAGTGTTCATTTCCTTTAATAGCACTTGAGCTGTGCAAAATAGGGTGAGTATGAAAACTGTATAGATAACAACTGATAGAACAAAACATCAGTTAACAGTGATGACAATAACACGAGAGAGAAAAGGAGTACTTGAAAAATGGTAACTGTTTTTCATTAAGAGCAATTAAGCTGCTTTTGTCCAATAGGTTTAGCTAATCTTGGATTTGGTGGCTTTGGATTTTATATTTTAAACAAAAATACTTGAGTTGTGCAAAAGTGAATGAATATGGATATATGGCTCAGAACAGTTTGGCACATTTAGGTTTTTTAACATGCAGAACTTCATGAGACTGGTTGTATTTACAATGCAATATTCCCTGGTTACAAAGGATTGTCCACCTCTCGAGGAGAAATAAGCTGAGCATCAATCTGTCGTTGTGCCAAATGGCAGTAAGAGCTAGACCTGCCTGTCTAAATATTGCGCATGTAAACTCAGAAATCCCATAAATCCACTCGCACACAGGGATGCACTTCTCGCATGCATAGGCAAGAAAGAAAGAAATGTTTCCTCAGTGAAAATGAGGAGAGGCAAGTTCATCTGGTTTGCTTTTCTTTCCAGCCTTTAACACGCACAAGCGCATAGACACATATATCTAACCCTGCTCATTTGGAATAATAATCAATAAGGCTCAGCGCAAGTTCCTATTCTACCTACAGCTGCTCCTCCACCCTAAAATGCCTCATGGGGTCTTATCGGCAAAGACTAGTCACATTTCTATCATGTCGTGCACATGTCAATAAATGTCCTTTTTATCCGAAAATAGGTCCCTCCTGATTGAAATATATTTTTACATCAAATACGATGAGAAAGGGGTGGTTTGCAGTGACCGACAGACACTTATCAGCTGCCTCTTCAGTCACTTCAGTTCTTCTTTTCTGGTTTCCATTTATAACGTTAAAAAAAGATCAAAACAAATCAATGTATGCTACTATCCAGCACCAAATGATAGCTGGACAGAGTTGGCAAATAGTTGGCAAACTTAGCACGGCATTTAGCAACTTAATATCCAGGTATTTCTCTGACGAGATGGTGGAGACCAAAACGGAGATAAAAGTTGAATGTTAGACCTTCATTGTTCAAAGGGACAAAAACACGACAACACATGTTGTTTCATATCTGCTAAATGTGTGCATAAATAACTGTTTTCTAACAAATTCACAATATAATTTCAAATTGAGATAATATGACACAATTTATATTATGTTAGCCACCCCATCACCAAAAAAAGAAATAACCAACATACCTTGTTATAATAAAAAGAAAAACCTGTATTGTTAATGTTTTCTTGTTATCTGTTTCATTGGCACATTTATACCTTTTTACAAAGTTGAATTGCCCACATCACACAAATCAAACCAACAAATTTGAAATCATTATACTGAGATGGAACATAAGGCAAAAATGATTTTCCTAATACATGTAACATGTAACATTTCCATAACTCTGACAAAGAAACATGATTGGTCATATCATGGTAGATCCCCTTGATAAGGTCAGCGCCAATACCAACATATTGGATCAATGCATCCTTAGATAGAAAAGTGTATTATATCAGTCTGTGCATGTCAATCCGAATGCACAAATTGCAAGAATAAGGGGATGCAAATATGACATCTTGCCCTTCATAACATTGTTTTGCACAGGTGGTCCCACTCCACAGGGTCACTTAATGATTATAAAGTCTCTGTTGGTTCCAAGTGATTGTTAGCGATTGGTCCAAAGTATACTATAGCCTTCCATTTGTGAGATACAACATATTATTTGTTGCCTGCTATCTACAAATGTCAAGTTGATAGCTCAAATGAAATTTAAATTATAGGAATCACTTAATTAAAAGGTGTTTAGCAACCTTATAAATAAGTTTATATTTTTGAACTAATGCTTTGGCTGTCACAACAGAGTCCTTGATTTTGACGGGGCTGGCTACAATCCATGTTGTGCTCGCAAACCAGCCGTAGCCAAAATATGACACATTGCACATATATTGCACTTGTCTCGGTTCAATTTGCATGCAGTGTCTTACTCCGAGACCACCCACTGCAGTGCAGGCAGGGGGGCTGCCTCCCAAGAATGTTTAGCGAGCATCTGGCACTCCCTGATGTCACTGTACTATTTAGCCAGCTTTCAAGGACTTAAACTTACACCCATAATGCTTTTAATACCACCTTAATTAAAGTCAACAGTGCACTCTGTGCTCTACTACATTGTGGTATCCAAAGTTATTTCCCAACTGTCTGATTTACTGCATGATGCTGCTTATACTTTCCATCTATCTATTATCTATTCCATTCGTCCAATATAGCATCGTTTCACCAAAATACTTTGAAGGGTGTTGTGGATGGAATATTTTAGCAATACCTAAAATGGTATCTTGATATTTGATTATTTGATTGTTTTCAATTGGCATTGTTTACATCTACACAGTCTTCTCCAATGTCTATTCTACTCACATTATAAATGTTACATTTGAGCAGATTGCAGAAAACCAACACATGTATGTGCATAGTCTTGCATGATACTGACCAAAGTCCCTACTCATAAAAACAGTGCTGTAACACTTTTGGCAGTTAGCAGTCAGAACTGACTTATTAGGCACCCTAACGTAGCTAGTTATCTATTCAATAACTCCAGTGAGGTAGAAAACGAAAATATCTTAACTTCACCTTTCACAAATGTCATCTTGCTTATGTCATTTATCAATCAATCATCAATGAATCAAATGTTTATATAGCCATAAATCACAAGTTTCGCATTTGTCTCAGGGTGCTTTACAGTTTGTACAGAATAGATCACGCTCTGTGCGTAGACCCTCGCATCTGGGGAAAAACTGAAGAAACCCCGGGGAGAGCCACAAAGGAGGGATCCGTCTGCCAGGACAGGCAAACCGTCAGTGTTATGTGTATAGCCTACATTAAGAAGATAATACATCAACAACATATAAAGTCCAAATGCTATAAAAAAAATTAAAAGATGAATGCAGGTGGGATGTCAACAATCATCTGGGTGGTGTCAAAGAAGTAGTTTGGTGGGTGTCAGGCAGCACCATAGTAACAGGCACAGCCAGAACCCCACGCTAGCCTTTAATACTGACAACCTGCCAGGTTAGAGAAACAAACTCTGGGAAGCAGGGTTAGTAACATGCATTTTTTGGGAGATGAGGGTAAAGAGTGCTCACGGAGAGAAAAACAGAAGAGCATGTGTGAGAAAAAGCATGCGTATCCTAGTGCACTTCAAATCAAAGGACCCACTAATATACCAACCCAGTCTCACGGCATTTCGTGTTATAGTCACAACATTTAATCTATTGATTCGTATTCACCAACACGATTTTCCCCTTTTTTTCATGTCACACAGAACGATTTTAAAAGCAATGTATTTCTATTGGTAGTATGTTTCGTGCCTACAGAACGTCTTTTTGTCCGGTCGGGTCTTGGAAGACCGGAAGCTGTGGGGTTCATATTATACTCTTATGTATGTAGATAGTATAAGAAATGTGCAGAATATGACAGTTTAATGGTGGAGGTACACACATATTGATAGATGTCTTGTAATGCACTGTTGAGGAACCTGCGACCCAAGTTTTTCATTCATTGCATAACTACACCGTAGTTGTGTATATGATATGTCAATAAACCTTAGAAAATCTTGAAATCTTGTAAGGGATGTGCAAAATAGCAATTATATACAGTCTTTAATGAACTATTAGTAGAGAATAACGAGTAATGAATATACTTTATAGGGATCTGCAGATAAATGTTTAGTCTTCTCAAGCACCAACTATCTCTCCTGATTGTTGGCACTTGACAATCAACTTCCCTGAATTTAACTCCGGTGTAACTAAAGTCTGATTTAAGGGTTGTTTATATTTCACATCATTAATCAGAATCTGCAAAGTAACTAAAATAAACGTAGTGGAGTAAAAATACCAGGTTAACCTCTGAATTGTAGTGGAGTAGAATTACAAAGTAACAATGAGCTGTCATGTGGGTATATATTAATGCTGCACATTATGGACACAAGTAATGTT
Source organism: Harpagifer antarcticus (assembly GCA_902827135.1). Taxonomy (NCBI): domain Eukaryota; kingdom Metazoa; phylum Chordata; class Actinopteri; order Perciformes; family Harpagiferidae; genus Harpagifer; species Harpagifer antarcticus. The sequence continues at coordinate 2,097,425 of CADEHL010000508.1, read as the reverse complement.
GGTGTTGGTGACCACAAATCAATAGATTAAATGTTGTGACTCCAACACGAAATGCCGTGAGACTGTGTTGAATAAAGAAATAGTTCCGTAGCGCTGCCAGCAGTCAAAACAGTACAGGGTGTCCTTTAAGCTATCAAATTCCTTTCAGCAATGCACAGGGGACTTAATATGAAATGTCTTAACTAAGCAAGTATAAGATAAGCTTTTATATTGCCAGTCATGAGCAGCAGTCAGGGTGCGAGGAAAAGGTAAGACCGGACGGACATCCCGGGGCAAAGCATAATCCATGGAGGGGGTCTCGGGCGGACGGCCCGGGGGCAAAGCAGAGTTCGAGGAGGGGGTCTTGGGCGGACGGCCCGGGGGCAAGGCACAGTTCGAGGAGTCAGTGGGCTGGGCTCAAGGGCGAAGACCACGGCTGGAGAACTCGGGAGACCGGGCTCGAGGGCGAAGACCACACAGCTCCGGAGGCCGGACAGGACCCGGTGTCGGCCGGAAAGGCACCGGAGCCGGTGGGACAGGCGTAGACGGGATCCTGGACATGACCTGGGCTGGTGTCAATTGGACAACCAACGCAACATGGCAAGGAGTAGGCAGGGCTCCCGGCGGAAGAGGACAAGGAGTTGGCAGGACCCCCAGCGAGACAGGTGACGGCGGGGCCTCCAATGGGACAGGACACAGGGTTGGCAGGACCCCCGGCAGGAGAGTAGTCAGCGGGACCTCCAAAGGCACAGGACATAGGGTTGGCAGGACCCCCAGCAGAAGAGTAGTCGGCGGGACCCCCAACGGGACAGGAAACAGGGTTGGCAGGACCCCCGGCAGAAGAGCAGTCGGCGGGACCTCCAACGGCACAGGACACAGGGTTGGCAGGACCCCCGGCAGGAGAGTAGTCGGCGGGGCCCTCAACGGGACAGGACACAGGGTTGGCAGGACCCCCGGCAGGAGAGTAGTCGGCGGGACCCCCAACGGGACAGGACATGGAGTTAGCAGGACCCCCAGCGGAACCTCCAACGGCACTTGAGTAGGGACTTGAGTAGGGACTAGAGAAGGGACTTGAGTAGGGATTGGAGAGGGGACTTGAGATGGAACTCGAGAGGTGACTTGAAAGGGGACTCGAGAGGGAACTCGAGCGGTGACTCGAGAGGGAACTCGAGCGGTGACTCGAGAGGGGACTCGAGAGGGGACTCGAGAGGTGACTGGAGAGGGGACTCGAGAGGTGACTGGAGAGGGGACTGGAGAGAGAACTCAAGAGGGAACTGGAGAGGAGACTCGAGAGAGGGCTCGAGAGGTACCTCGAGAGGGGACTCGAGAGGTGACTCGAGAGGAGACTCGAGAGGTGACTCGAGAGGTGACTCGAGAGGAGACTCGAGAGGAAACTCGAGGAGGGAACTCATGCATTTGGACTACCTATGTTGCAAATGTATTATCTTTTCAATTTACACACGGCATCTATTGCACGTCTGTCCGTCCTGGGAGAGGGATCCCTCCTCTGTTGCTCTCCCTGAGGTTTCTCCCATTTTTCCCTTTAAACTGTGGGTATTCTCCTGAAGTTTTTCCTTGTACGATGTGAGGGTCTAACGGCCCATCCACACACAGGCATGAAAAAAATCTTTCAAAGCTTCGCCCATTCACTTGAATGGGGTGACGTAGAAGATTTTTAATCTTCGCCGAACTGCATTGTGGGGAGCGGAGCATGGCTTTGCAAGCATCGTGAGCATCAAAAGTTGAGCAATGTTCAACTTTTGATGCTCCCGATGCTTTCGAAGCTGGCATCAGCCAATCAAATCCCGTTTATGCAAATCCCGCCAGTACAAGCGCTAGCCAATCAAACCGCGTGCAAGCTGGGAGAGCCAGACCGCAGTTCATTTCCTCATTTTCCAAACGAGAAATTACGGTAGCAAATCACCCGGTTCTTTACGATCAGAACTATTTACTGGGATACAAACCGGAGGAACCAGGCATGGAGGGAGGTGGCAGAGACAGTGGGTGAAACTAGTAGGTTTTCGCCTATTTGGGGAGTTTATATCCAGTTTACTTCGTTTTAACATTGCTATTGCTTTGTATGTCGGGGCGGGAGATTCATGCGATTGGTTGTTGGTCGCAAAAAATCGCCAAGCTTCAGACACGCCCAGCATCAAGATTTTTCAAGATTTTTTTCATGCCTGTGTGTGGACAGGCCGTAAGGACAGAGGGTGTCGTATTGTCATACTGATATTCTGTACACACTGTGAAGACCACTGAGACAAATGTAACATTTGTGATATTGGGCTATATAAATAAACATTGATTGATTGATTGATTGATTGACTTGAGAGGGAACCTGAGAGGGGACTTGTGTCGGTCGGTACGCCGATAGGACACGGGGAGCTGGCGTCGGCTGGAGAGCCAACAGGAGACGAGGTGCTGGAGTCGGCCGGTACGCCCGACAGGGCTAGGGGAGCTGGCATTGGCCGGTACGCCGACAGGCCTCGGGGAGCTGACGTCGGCTGGAGAGCCAACAGGAGACGAGGTGCTGTAGTCGGCCGGTACACCGACAGGAAGTGGGGAGCTGGCGTTGGCCTGTAAGCCAGTCCTGGAGCCAAAACTGGAGTAGGGACCATGGCTACTGGGGCCGGTACTGAAGCCGGAACCATGGCTGCTGGGGCCAGAACCATGGCTGCTGGGCCCGGAACCAGGGCCGGAACCATGGCTGTATGGGCCGGTTCTGGAGCAGGGACCACTGGAGCACGGGCTGGAATCTTGGTCTTGCGTCTCCTAGAGATTCTTTGGAGGATCCATGGGCCTCCCAAGGCCTGGTCACACCCCAGGAAAGGGTTAGAGGCTTCGGACAAGTCCTCAGGACAACTTGTGAAAAGTTGTAGCCACTCAGGCAACATGCTCCTGAGCCAGGGCTTGAGAGCAACCTCCTGACGTGCCTCCTTCAACGCAGCCTCTCTACCCCGTCTAGATGAGGCGCCCTTCCAAGTATAAAAAATTTACTCCAGAGAGTACCCAAGACATTCTGCCTGTAGAGCAAAATAATCTGAGTCTGCTGAGTCCACAGTTGGTTGGTTCATTCTGTCAGGGTGCGAGGAAAAGGTAGGACCCAAAAGCAGTATTACCAAAAAGCGAGCTTTAATTTACAAAAAAAAGCCGATGACAAAAGAAAATGAGACAAAGTTAACATTAGCAAAATACAGGGGAGCACGAGTAAATAATCCAGGACCAAACTTCAAGGACAAACAATGAACCAACACTGAACACAGGAAGAGACAAGACTAAATACAGGGAGGGGTGAAACACACAAGACGAGAAACAGCCGGGCAGGGGAGGAGAAACACAAGGGCCACAGGTGAACACAATCAGACAACTAGACACACCAGGGAAACTAACGACAGGAGGAAAAACACAGGGAAAAGGACCAGACAATAAACCAGTAGGAAAACATGACAGGGAGAACAGCAAAACACCCAAACCTAGACATAAAAACGTGACATAACATGAATATCGTGACAGCAGCAACCAGGACTTACAAGCTAGCTACATACGTGGGCTAACGTTGCCAGCTATCTAGTTAGTAATTCCAGCCAGGGAGATAACGATAATACTTCACTTGTCATTCATTATTATAGGTTAGCTAACTTAAGTCAGTTATCAGAGCACTTCACTATTATCAGGTTCCAAAGAATATGTACATTTTGCTACATAACTAAGCAACATTTAAAAAGGAAGTCCTACATAATCTGTGTTTTCATTGTTTTAGGAGACCTACAATGATAACTACACACTTGAGAGGGTTACTAAATCTATTTATCTTCTTACACAAACCTTTCATAATACTATACATTTGAAAATGCCATTCTGGTTAAAATGTGCATACTAATGTGTAGGCCTATACCCAGAAGTCAAAACAAACCAGAATTATTTCTAAAGAAAGAAAGAAAATCAACCACAAATATACTCCACCCCTGATTATACTGTATGGATATGAATAAAGGAGAGAGGCTTTGTTCTGCAAACAATTATTAAAAGAGAAATATAGCACCTTTTTATCTGAATGTTGAATCACTGTTTAATGTACAAATAAAGTCAAATGAAGCAATACATTCCTCAGTACTTGCTAACATGACAGATAAAGTGGAGCTCAAAGCTTCACATTAAATTGTTTTACTGCATCCAGAACCATCATTTGACATGACATTTGTTCTGGCAAACCAACGGGCAAGGTCTAGGTGCCACATCGTTGTATCCTGCTATCCTACAATAGAAGATGTTGTGGACAAGGATACATTTTACAAGGTTTTGGCTTACATGGATAATCAGTATTTATTAGAGACAAAGATATGCAGCAGCAAGAGGCCAAGGGCTGAGGATATGGCCGTTGGGGATCTCCTAGAATCTCAGCTGCCAAGAGCAATAACCTCCACCTTGACCTCCAAAAAACAAGCGAAAAAAGTGAGGCTGAAAACCAAATAGAACATCGGTAATTTTAGGAATATTAAAAGCTGCTTTACAACAGGTGCAACACTTTGTATAAATTAAACGATCATCTACCCTTTGACGTAGGTAAACAAAATCAACTGCAGTGTGTATGATATAGCGACATATTTTACTAACTTATAACTGCACTTATTAATAATTCAATCAAGATTTCCGTCATGATTTATTTATTTTCCCCAATTGCTTATTGCTGCTCCTCATGCTTGCTTGTGTCAATAAATGGCTATAATAACATGTGTGGCTGTGTTTCGTTGCTTTATGTTACTTACCTGCATATTCATGTACTGGATAGAGTTGTGCAGTGATGACATTTTGACATTGATGACCTGGAAGTTAGCAATACAAAAAGCTCTTATCTCAACCAAAAGCAATGGGATTTTCCCATTGGATTTTGGTATACAGTATTGCAGAAAATAATCTCTGTTGCAAAAACACATGCACAATACTTAACATGTTTGGTTCAGCAGGATAATCTTCACATATTAATGCCACTATAGGATTTTCATGCATAAATGTAATCGCCAATAGTAAAAAGCTAACACTAGGCTATTAACAAACTACATCATGGTCGCATGGCTGGCCATCACCATTGTGTTTTGTAGTCACTAGTTAGCATTTTTAATGACACATAGAAGCTTCGAACATTCACACATGGGGTAATTACTGACGTATTTTATATGTCGGAGAACAAAACGTGAACATCTCCAAAGCAAGTTTTAACCACAGAGCTTATTTCAGGCTTCTAACCACAAACTTGTTCCAAAAGACTTTGATTTCAAGGGAACCGATGTGGTAAAATGCTTAGTAATTTACGGCACATATTATATTGCACATTGTTGCCGTATTACTGTTCTAAGCTATGCTGCTTCTTGCATGGCTTTTGCACTATGTTGAGGTTGTAGCTGTTTTGTCTCAATGGTGTCTTCTGTGTGTACACTTGAACCATCAGCTCACTGGTTTTAAAACATCTCGCCAAAGAATTGCATTTGAGAATCAGCCAGTTGTCTAGCACGGGCACACATTTATATTCAAACCCCTACACAGAAGTGTATCCATTCACAGAGCTGTAAAGCACTTGCAATAAGCATCTCCAGTCCAAAATGGCAGATATAAATGTATGTGGTAATGTGAGTGTGTGATTACCAGGTGATATGTGCTTATGATGAGCTGTTTGATGGCTTACGACCCCTCTCAACACATTATTAATCATATCTAACGACTTCAGATACTGCACTAAACAGTTTGCCCTACAGGATTTCCCGTCTGCTGCGGCCAGCGTTCAATATGCTGCCCAAGGCATGACTGTGTAACACATGACACGATGTGTGTGTTGTGTATGCTTGCATAGGAGAGAGAAAAAGATGGGGGGGTTAGAGGAGAGAGGGAGCTGCCTGATCTCAAGCAGAAAATTAGGGACTCTGTGAAATCGATAACAGGGGAGCCATGCACAGATTTCATTAGTTGGCAAATGTGTGCGGCTAAAGGGATGCAAACGTATATCGACGTTCGGGATTGATTGATGTCTTCTTTTCTCAAAAATGTACACAATGAGTTGCAATGCAGAGTTTGTTTTGGGTTTGTTTGCTCTCTGAGTGCACATTCAACCTTAAATAGCAGTTTGTCTGTGACCTTCTCCCAAGAAAAACAAACTCACTTATCAGCTTTCAACAGATAGTCATCTGTTGAAAGCTGATACCACAGATATATAAAATGGACTTGCTAGGTAAAATGACTGTCATACCCTGCCTGCCCCGCCCCACCCCTATTCTCCACTAGCTACACAATATTTCTTCCACTAGATGTAAAAATCAATAAACAAAAGTGACATTAAGGCCTTTTGCATCTTAAGCAAGTCTACCTTGTCACATAGGTGGCATTATATAATGCATCTAATGCACCCTCTCAAGTAAATGTAACAGATAGGTATGAGGGGCCGTACAGGCCGTAACGAGCCGGCTCAAAGAGCCGGCTCTTTTAAGTGACTGAGCATACTGAGCATTGCAATATATTTATTTTCACTATGTTATTTATTTATGATTATCCTTAGGCTCAGCAAAGATTTGATGTCAGCTGTTGCTGACTTTTTTTTATAGTTAATAGTTACTGAAATAGAGCCCTGCTGTTGTGTCAGGGCCTTTTCTTTAAATATAATTTTAAAATGTCGATACAGTAGCCCCTTTTTTTTTTTAAATGTTTATGCTTAAGTTTTTATAAGTGTTGCAGCTTTGTGTAGCGTGGTTCTACACTGAACAAAAATATAAACGCAACACTTTTGTTTTTGCTCCCATTTTTCATGAGATGAACTCAAAGATCTAAAACATTTTCTATATTCACAAAATAACCATTTCTCTCAAATATTGTTCACAAATCTGAAAAAATCTGTGAGAGTGAGCACTTCTCCTTTGCCGAGATAATCCATCTCACGTCACAGGTGTGGCATATCAAGATGCTGATTAGACAGCATGATTATTGCACAGGTGTGCCTTAGGCTGGCCACAACAAAAGGCCACTCTGAAACGTGCAGTTTTGCTTTATTGGGGGGGGGTCTGGGGGGGTCCGAAAACCAGGCAGTATCTGGTGTGAGGGTTAGGATTAGGGTTAGGGTTAGGGGTAGGGTTAGGGTAATGTTGTGAATCGAGTGGCCTGTGTTCGTCGTCCATAACATACGCCTGCCCATACCATAACCCCACCACCACTATGGGCAACTCAATTAACAACATTACCCTAACCCTACCCCTCACACCAGATACTGACTGGTATTCGGACCCCCCCAGACCCCCCCAATAAAGCAAAACTGCACGTTTCAGAGTGGCCTTTTATTGTGGCCAGCCTAAGGCACACCTGTGCAATAATCATGCTGTCTAATCAGCATCTTGATATGCCACACCAGTGAGGTGGGATGGATTATCTCGGCAAAGGAGAAGTGCTCACTATCACAGATTTTTTCAGATTTGTGAACAATATTTGAGAGAAATGGTTATTTTGTGTTTATAGAAAATGTTTTAGATCTTTGAGTTCATCTCATGAAAAATGGGAGCAAAAACAAAAGTGTTGCATTTATATTTTTGTTCAGTGTATAAGCAAGTCAGTGCATTCATGGGGTGGGATCAGAGAGTTACAAGGGTCTGTAAATGCAATGAAAACATTTGGCCACAGCAAATCATTTATTAAACATGTCATATTTACTTTTGATTACTTCAGTACAAATGATGTATTGAATAATTTAAGTGATATATATGTGACCTGCTCTATCGAAATCAGTCGCATTGACCCGAAGACACATTTTGAGTTGTATAAACTACTGGAAAGAGGATATTCCTAGCTTTCTAATGATATCAGGATTGTTTGTGTACTCCAAATATTAAGCAAAATATGTCACATTATATAATGACTGTCACCGAGTCATCATTTTGAGAAAAAGGCCTTCAAAGTTTCCTCTTCTCTGGAATCCATCGATCTGATTGATTATTAGCGGAACAAATGATCAAAATACTACTGAGGGAAGATATTTTCGTTTGGATTACTGGTCTGGGGGAAGCTTGCGAGTGTGTGTGTGTGTATACGTGTGTGTGTGTGTTTGTGTAATTTTGCGTTTGTGTGTATTGTGTTTGTTTCCCGGGGAAAACACTCACGAGAAACACCGGTTGTTGTTATGCCGTAAAGTTACTCCGTTCTCCGCTTGTAATTATGCCGAAGCTTCAAAGTTGTATTTATCATTTGAATTTGCCGAAACAAGTTTAATATTCTGAAAGCCAAGACTTTGTTTAATTGAAATCAGATGAAAACAAACTGTAACGGGCCCTGCCGTGTTATCTATGATTACTATACTCTTACATTCATAATGTCAGCCGGAGGGAGGGGAGGCGGCGCTGCGGAAGAGCAGATTGCCTGTCATCTTCCCTTACAAGCTTAAAGAATGTATTTATCGTGTGAGTTTGGAAATAAAAGTTTCATATTCTGAAAGCCAAGACTTTGTTTGTTTAAAATCAAACAAAACACCCAAACCCCGAAAAAATAGTTTTTCACGCAAATCCACGTTTATTTTGAAATGAGCCGTTGCGACTTCCGACTGATTTCGATAGAGCGGGTCACATATGTACACATACAAATCATTAGTCAAAACAGGCCTACATTTGATTTAATTATAAAAAGGTATAATATGTGGTAAACTGAAGAGCCGTGTGGAAGCCGAAAGAGCCGGCTCTTCTTGGTGAGCCGAGCCAAATGATCCGGCTCACCAAGAAGAGCTGGAATTCCCATCACTAGAAAGTATATTGGAAACGGAAGGAGTATGGTTGAAACGGAAGGCAGGTCATTATCGCGCTGTGATTGGCTCAGAAGGTCGAGCGGGCCGGGCTAATGTTCAGAACTTCTGATTCAATTCAACATGATGGAGGGAGATGAATACGTGTATCTACGGACCATTTGTTTTTCTTTATTAAAAAAGTAAACGGAAGAGTGTCTGCGAGGCGTTTTTGCTTTTTATTTGTTACCTTACTAAATGGTCTAATGGTCATTGTAAGGCAAGGCAAGGCAAGGCAAGTTTATTTATATAGCACTTTTCAACACAAGGCAATTCAAAGTGCTTTACAAAAAGTGAAAGACATTAAGAAAATGGCATTTAAAATCAGTCATTAAAAAGAAAATCTAATAAAATAAACATTAAAAGAAGAAATACATGGATAAACATTAAAAGAAAAAATACATGGATAAAAGTTACAGTGCAGTCTAAGATATGAATAGTTGAATTAAAAGCAGCGACAAAAATAAAAGTCTTCAGCCTGGATTTAAAAGTAGTCAGAGTTGCAGCGGACCTGCAGGTTTTTGGGAGTTTGTTCCAGATATTTGGAGCATAATAACTGAACGCTGCTTTACCATGTTTAGTTCCGACTCTGGGGACAGAAAGCTGACCAGTCCCTGAAGACCTGAGAGATCTGGATGGTTCATAATTTAGCAGGAGATCAGAAATGTATTTTGGGCCTAAACCATTCAGTGCTTTATAAACCAGCAGCAGTATTTTGAAATCTATTCTTTGACACACAGGAAGCCAGTGTAAAGACTTCAGAACAGGAGTGATGTGATCCACTTTCTTAGTGTTAGGTGAGGGCTCGAGCTGTTCTGAAACAGCTGCAGCTTTCTAATAGATTTTTTAGTGAGACCTGTGAAGACACCATTGCAGTAGTCGAGTCTACTGAAGATAAAAGCATGGACAAGTTTTTCCAAATCCTGCTGTGACATTAGTCTTTTAATCCTCAATATGTTCTTTAGGTGATAGTAGGCTGATTTAGTAACTGTTTTAATGTGACTGTTGAAACTCAGGTCAGAGTCCATGACTACAACTAGATTTCTGGCTTTATCTGTTGTAGCGAGGGGGAGGGGCGGAGGGGCCGCGAAACTCGCGGAAGTGATTTAAAAACAAAAACACTCCTTTGCTTGGAATGTTGATAATATTATAAACAAGGGGAAACAAGGTTAATTTAGCGATCACAACGAAAATGGCCATGACACACATTGAGCCCAGAAAATGAATGTTATTAAGGGCTGTAAATATAATAAGCCTATGTCTAAAATGGACAACATTGTTAGGAGATTTAAACTATACAGTGATTCTGCACTGCGGTCACTCAGCCGTCTCTCCACTTTGTCTTTGCAAATCAGCTGCTCTTCATTTTTTTAATAAGACTTTTTTAATAAAACTGACACTGTTGGACTCTGTACTAGTTTAAAATAAAATATGTTATGGAAAATGAGCAATATATAGATATATTCATAAAATATAATACATTCTAATTGTAAAAAAAGTAATGTTAAGTGTTTTTCATAATAACAAAAAGACTTGCTCATCTTACTGTATCTGCTTAATTGGCCTAACAAGAAACCACTTTGAGGATTACTCACAAAGTACACAGCAAAAGTACTTCATTTTATTTCTGGTAGAAGTCAAACTAGAACCGAGTCCAACAGTGTCAGTTTCCTTAAGAACTTGTGGTAAAACATATTTGTATCACTCGTCAAATATAACAGGAATGAAGAGCAGCTGATTTGAAAAAAAAACGCGAGAGACGGCGGAGTTGACCGCAGTGCAGAATCGCTGTATAGTTTAAATCTCCTAACAATGTTGTCCATTTTAGACAGAGGCTTATTATATTTACAGCCCTTAATAACATCCATTTTCTGGGCTCAATATGTGTCTTGGCCGTTTTCGTTGTGATCGCTAAATTCCCCTTGTTTATAATAATTCAACCCAGTCTCATGGCATTTCATGTTCACCAACACGATTTTTAATCTATTGATTCCTGTTCACCAACACGATTTTCCCCTTTTTTTCGTGTTGTACAGCACGATTTTAAAAACAATGTATTTCTACTGGTAATGACGCTCATGGAAGCACGGCATTCGTTTGTGTCGGCTGCCCTTAAAGGCAATGTGAGCGTCCATTCTCATTGGATAACGGAGAATTGTACACCTGGAAGTAAGTATTCCCCTTACTGTCGATTGATTTTACAGTGATATCTGCAATACTCATCGACAAAAAAACACCAGATTATCCTTATTAATTACACAACATTGATTGGTTTAAATTGTGTGCAATGCTTTTGTATTTTTCCCCTTCGATTCGGAGAAACAAATATTTTTTCGGAGTAAAGGATGGCAGAAGACACTACACTACCCAGAATCCCCAGCTATCGTTTGGACTACACCATGTGCTCTGTTTGACAAATCCCGTATTTTTTCACCATTCATTCCAATGGCTGGCGTCTATGTCACATGATCTTCAAATTTCTCCCTGCAGAAAAAAAAAAACATGGCCGAACTTCGTTTTATTCTCGGTGGAAAATGCCTATTTTAAAGTTAGTTTGGCCATTAAAATGCGTTTTGATGTCATTTGATGCGAGAAATATGAGTTGTTATTTCAGATTATGTGTGCAGTGGATGTACATGATCTTTAGTTTGCTAGTTATTACGAAGATTACTTCAGGAAATTGCGTCCATAGAACGTTTTCATTGTTACCAAGGTGGTTGCTAGGGATGCTGCTATCGATATTATTTCTGTTATGTTGTGTAACTGTTTAATGGTGTTATCTTTATTGCTACCCCCTTCCCCGTCAATGTATAGTGTTGGTCCACAGCGCAAACATATTAGTTTAACAAAATCCGCATCTAAAGATAGCCTACGTTATTTTCCCCTGTGCAATTCCAGTCTCACATCTCACAGCACATCGTCATTAACAAATACCGGAAACAGACCGAAAACATAAAAAAAAAAAAAAATAATACTTTATTCCGAGTGTGCTTGCTTTTCTCTTTGAAAGTCATCACATAACGGCATTGTAATACACGGTTCGGCTGCATTAAATATTACATATCTGCCGTAGTTCAGTATTTATAGAGCCCTGATGAGAAGACATCTAGACAAACATGAGGAACTGAAAACGTGACGTGGATCATAAATATATCAGCCATTAAACAACATCTTACATTTCTTTTCACACAATACGTCTCCTTGCAGTATCAACACTAATTTGGCTGACTTTTATATTTGATCCAATTGGTAGATAGGCTGTATTTACACCATAAAGGTGCACAGCTGATATAAAGGGACACCTAGTGGTTAAAGCATGTTATTGAATTTCATTATTTTTATTATTAGATATTAATAGGATCCCTATAAAGTATATTCATTACTCGTTATTCTCTACTAATAGTTAATTAAAGACTCTATATAATGACTATTTTGCACATCCCTTTCAAGATTTCAAGATTTTCTAAGGTTTATTGACATATCATATAGGCCTACACAACTATGGTGTAGTTATGCATTGAATGAAAAACTTGCGTCGCAGGTTCCTCAATACAATACAATATTTGTGCATACCTCCAGCAATGTTAACTATGTTGAATCACTTATTTTAACTGATATTATACATAATGTATTATACTCTTATAAGATGTATGTAGATATTTCATCTCCGGCCTTGTCAGGTATTGAACAATCAATAAATAAAGAACACAGAATTGTTAAATATAAAACACAGAATTTGTTTGATTATACTAAATGATTTACAAATAAACACCACTGCATATTTACAACTGTTACACATGCTGATGTAACGCAAATGTTCCAACTTGGGATCAATAAAGTATATCTTATCTTAAGCTGATCGATGGCTACTGCCATATTTGCAAAATATGCCTCTGAATCTTGACAAGTGCATGTTTCAGGCTTATCAATTAATGTAATGTAATGTAATGTTATCAATTAACAACAGGGTCACAAACATAAGACCAGCTGTTAAATAAAGCTCTTCTGACCTTAGCTGGCATGTGTGTATATATATTAATGCTGCCCATTATGGGCACAAACCATTTTCACCCATTTATTAATTGTATGTTTTAAATTTGAGTGTTTCCTATCCCCTAAACCTCCAGGGATGTACACAGTTTAATACTGGCATCTTCTTATTATGGGAAATACGAAAACGTCTTTTAAAACTACAACTCCCAGTAGAGACATGCCATAGAGTGGCGAAGTCACGCCCATCTACTTCTGGTCCATGGGACCCCGGAAGCGGAAAATTATACATTGAAGCCAATGGAGAGAGAAAAGTTATCTTTTGATCCCGTTTGAATTGTGCCACGAATGACACATATGATGTTTGTCAATCTTAAACAATCATTTCCATGTAAAAAAAGTCACAGTTTGTCGTAAAACCGTTGAGATATAAGACTGTGAAAAATACGCAACTAGAAAGACTACAAATCCCAAATCCCATTCTGGGTCGCGTAAGTGATGTCATCGGCGATAATGCTCCAAGACTGGTTGCGACTCGCAATTAAAGCAAAGAAGAAGAAGAAGATCTCATAACTGATTTATTCCCTCCAATAAATATAAGAGATTGCTCCAATAAATTCACTTTTACAAGATGCCTGTGTGCTTTGTACCAGGTTGCAATCACAAAAGTGATCATACCACTTGCTCGTTCTATCGCTTCCCGTCTGATGAAAGGACCAGGAGTCGTTGGACCAAACATATCAGGTAATATACATGTTTTGCATGGAACATAGTCAAGTTAGCTACCTAGCTAGTAGCGAGCACGTTAGTTAGCATCACATTACTTAGACTTGTCATTCGTTATTAGCCTTAACATGAAGTAAACCAAAATGTTAAACAGTAAGAGTAGTCATGATGGTAAGTATTTTGTGAAACATTTGAAGAGTAGCCTATCGCCCCCTCCACCAGGTGCTAAGGGGGCGGGAGGTAGGCTAACGCCACATTAGCATCGGCGATCTTTTCTACTTAATGCTATCTGCACAAATGGTTAACATTGAACATTAAAAGATCAGGCAGTTCAGAGAGAGTCGAAGGCAGGCAGGCAGGCAGCTTTGCATGACATACTTCTGGACGTGTTTCATTGTGATGACAGTGAGGGTGAGTCAATCTGTTTGTTGGAAAGACAGTAGTTGAGTGATTACTGAGAGAAAATTATTAAAAGAGATAATTATTCAAAGTGTTGTTACTTTAAAGGGTTGTTACTGACCTTTTTCTCTTTTATTTTCTTTACCTCACCTGTAACTGCTGAGACCCTGAGGAACATGCACACTGGACTGACCTGCTCTGGCAACCTGATTTCCACTGTACGTAATAGTATTTGGTTATGGTATATTATTTATATACATCAAAGGCACAATGCACCCCCCAGAGACACACATGTATTGAGTGTGATATTTTGCATAGGTCTGCGAGGGGGACCCAAGTTCTCATCAGCAAAAACACGTGGGTTTGCTATCCTGGCTCCAAAATGGTGGAATGAGCTCCCCATTGACATCAGCACAGCAGAAAGCCTGCACATCTTCCGGCGCAGACTGAAAACTCATCTCTTTCGACTCCACTTCGAGCGATAGAATTACTAACAAGGCGCTTATATACTAATAAAGGACTGGCTAATCTATAGCCAGTTGAGTAGCACTTGAAATGTTTGGCTCTATGAAACCTGATGTACTTATATGATTCTGTTTTCTTCAAGGTTGTGTCTTCCTGGTCGAATGTACTTCTTGTAAGTCGCTTTGGATAAAAGCACCAGCTAAATGCAATGTAATGTAAAAAATAATCTTTACATACTAGAAAACTGTAGGAGCGGCAACTTGTTTTGAAATTGAATTTTTAATATCCGATAATAAAGTTGATCTGTTGTCTTTATTCTTCTCTCTTCCCAGCTCTATCCATCACCGTTCTCTGTTCCTGCAGGTCCTGCTTGCTAATCAATGCTCATATGTTTTTACACAATTACAAATAAAGTCAATGTATTGTATGACATGAAGTTGTGCTTCATTCGGAGTCAATAATAAATTAATTCTGCCTTCAACTGCACAATGATTATGGACTGCACCGACATCCATGTAGCTGCCCCCCAGTAAGATGAACCAAGCAAAGAGGGTCACCATCATGCCCAAGGACATCCAGCTGGCCTGCTGCATCCGCGGAGAGAGGGCTTAGACTGACCTGAGACCAGCACACCCAAACACAACGGCTCTTTTAAGAGCCACCTACAGTTTCAAAGAGTTGCAATCCTACGTTATTATAATGATTAAACTGGTTCATGTATCACTTACCGTAATTTTCGGACTATAAGCCGCACTGGACTATAAGCCGCAGGTGTTTTAATGTTTAATTACCATATGTAAGGGTTCGTGCACAGAGGGGATTGTCGGGAAAGAGATGGCTGTTTGAGGAAGCTCCCATTTATTAACATTTCAACAAGTTACATATTTGCATAACATATTCACAAAATATTTTTAATTGGGGGTCCGCGGCCAAATGTGTATCAATGTAGGGGTCCTTGGCATGAAAAAGGTTGAAAACCACTGATCTACATTATAGCCTACAGTAGTACCATAACAAAAAACAAAGCTTACAGCGCTTGACGAGGCAATATCAATGGCTAAATTAAATGTGTTTTTTTAAAAGTGCAAAATAAAGTGCCTGAAACACGACAGTAAGCGCGTAAATTGCAGTAACACGGCTGCTTAACCTGTTAAGCCCCAAGGTCCCCGCCGGCGGGGACCCCGTTTTTTTTTTCACGACACTGTGTCTCAGGGCATTTTAATATTTAAAATCCTATTAATGTGTTATACCAGATTAACGAGAAGAATCTCAGCTAACTGACGATACGAACCATTTTTACTGAAACAAAACACAAGTCTCACAAGAAGCGTTAGCATTAACCCTTAGCTAAAACGGGCAGATGCTACTTCCAGTGCTAACTAGCAAAAACGATCTTTAAAACTTAATATTTTCTGCACAAACTACATATCATCTGGAAAGCTGATACTCCACAGATTATTTTGTTATAAGTATCATCCCTGTAGGACACAAACTCACTGAGCTAGCAGCCAGAACAGAGAAGAAAAAAAACAACAATTTTTAAAAACATAACAATAATTATGTCTTACCGTTGCTGTTTTGTGATCAAAGCTCGTGTTCAAGGGAATAAAACGCTCCTCAAGGTTAATCCAATGTCTCTTAGTCACTTTAGAATTGTTCCTGATAATCTATCATTACATTCATGGCAGCAGAGTAGGTATAAAGTTTCGCAGTCCCAAGCTAATGCTGTCTCACATGCTGTTTACGCAAACCTCTCTCTACTTGACGTAAGTGTTTAGCGGGACTTACTAACTGTCACTCGATTCTATTGGCTCTAACGGTTCAGAAAAGGTGTCAATCACCCAAATCGACCAATGGGTTCCAAAGATATGATCCTGCGTAGTATAAACTACGCCTGCTCCGCCTCCATTACGCATTACGCAGCAGGCTCCACAGAGCACTGCACCGCAGCAGGAGCCACAACAGAGCACACGCAGCAGGACAGCACCACAGCACCACAGCACGCAGCGACGATAGCAGGTAACAGGTAACAGAGCACATTTCAAGGACGTTGATTTCTTTGCTTTTAGATATTTTTCTTGTGTATCCTCTTTCCATTTTAGCAAATAATGGCAGCCAGAAGGGAGAGCTTCACCACCGAGCTGGTGCTAGAGATGCTAGCTGACGATAGTGGAGCTATGATCATACCAGATGACTCTTCTTCGGATGATGAAGATCTCCTCCAGCCAGACCTGGATCCAGACAGTAGTGACTCGGATGTTGAACTTCCACCACGGGAAAGGTATGTAATCTCTCCGTTTTTATATATTACTTATGTGTTTGGTGGAACTGCGTCACAGTGCTAGCTTAGCCAAGAAGCTACAGGAATGATGCTAAATGCTAAATGATGCTAAATGCTAAATAGTGTTACTTGTCTTTTTGGAGTTACATTTTCTAAATGAATGGCCAGTGAATGAATATACATGGGTTTACTTATTTATTTGGTGTAATATTATTCATTTATAGTCCAATATTATCCTTTTTATATATTACTTTTGTGTTTGGTAAAACTGCATCACAGTGTTAGCTTAGCCAAGAAGCTACAAAAAATGATTAGGCAAAATGCTAAATAGTGTTACTTGTCTTTTTGGAGTTACATTTTCTAAATGAATGGCCAGTGAATGAATATACATGTGTTTACTTATTTATTTGGTGTAATATTATTCATTATAGTCCAATATTATCCTATAAGTTTAAGCCAGTGAATTAATCTAATCTCTTTGTTTTTCCACATGTGTTAGATGAGGAGTGACCCCAGCAGGACAAAGACACACACCCAGAAGACTTTCAGGGAGCAGCTTGCTGCAGAATTGTTGGAGTTTGCTGAAGGGCCTGCACCACCACCCCCTCCTCCACCACCACTCACATGCATGCCCGAGTATTATGGGGAAGATGCCACCAAGGTCAGGAAGAACTGCAGGAGGTGCCTAGATGCTGGACTCAAAAGGGTGAAGACACCCGTGTACTGCAGGAAGTGCCAGGTCCCTCTGTGCTTCACTACCAAAAAGAACTGTTTCAGGGAGTGGCACGACCTAAATACTGGAACATTCAGGTAGGTATAAAGTTCAGGTAGGTATAACGTTTGCGAGTGTTTATTTAAAAAATGTTATATACCTAGTGTGATTTTATTGTATAGTACGTTGGTAAAATGTTTGTTTTTACATGCCTATAGTGTTGGTAAAATGTTTGAAATAAATCTGCCCCAGTTGGAGTCAAATGTTACCTATGTTTCCGTTTTTTTTTATTGTGCAAGTACACCTACACACACTGACCTACAGTGTAGTTTTATTGTATAGTGTGTTGGTACAGTTACATACACACACACACAGCTACACTTACACATACCCACACAGCTACACTTGCACACCTACACACACCCACACACCTACACTTACACATACATACCCACACACACACCTACACTTACACACACATCTACACACACTCCCACACAAACAAATATTTAAAAAAATATATATTTAAAAAAAATATGTATTTATTTTTTAAATATTTTTTTGTTTTGTTTTGGGTGGAATGAATACCTATAGTGATGATTGAATGTAATACAATGATTTTTATAGTCTGGTACCTGAAAAAGGTCAAATGGCACTGATGGAACCAAATGTGCCCAAATGTGCCCAAAGCTTATTCCGCCTGGACTTTATTTTCATAAACCTCTCTAAAAAGGTCAAATGTCACTTGTTTTGCCTCAATCTTGATACAGGGTACTTATTATATGTTATACTTTGGATTCCTAAAGCTTTTAGGCTACTAACCCATCATTCAAGGGTGGTCTTCACTATATGTAATGGGTTTTCTTTAGGCGGAGACAGGAATTTACATTTTTTTGCTATGTTCCATCTGAATTTACTCTGACACAGAAAAATCTATATTGATTCTGACACTTCTATATCCAACTCACAGATGTAACCTTGCTTTGATATCAAATATTATTCATATAAACCTTTTAGAAGTGAAGTTATAGTCATTTATTCTGGGAATGTCATTTTCGAGCCTGAAACCTGAAAAACAGGCTCGGGGTTTAACAGGTTAAAATACGGTAATCAGCCTACCAGAAAAGTCATTAATCCTCGTCTTCTTCCTGCGTACTAAAACCACCAAAGTCCTCATCTTCAGTGTCGGAAACGAACAGGCTCAGGGTGGCTTCGTCAGCCACTCTCCTCTCTCCTTCGTTGTGGCTCTCAAAACCAACGAACTCCTCTTCGTCACTGTCGGAATCGAACAGCCTCTGAAGGGCCTCAGCTGTGGCGGCGTCCTCCTCTTCATCACGCAGCAGTCCAGCCTTTCGGAACCCGTTGGTGATCGTGGATGTTTTGACACTCCTCCACGCTGTCAGGATCCACTCGCAAACTTGAGCGAAAGTTGCTTTTCGCATGCGACCAGTTTTGGTGAATGATTTATCGCCGCTAGTCATCCACGCCTCCCACTGTACGCGTAGTGCCACTTTGAACGCACGATTGACACTGATGTCGAGTGGCTGCAGATGCCTCGTTGTGCCCCCAGGAATCACAGCTGGAATTGAGTTTGTGCTCTTGATGGCTGCTTTCACAGAATCTGTTATATGGGCCCTCATGCTGTCCAAAACGAGCAAAGCTTTTTTTTGGCGAAAGAATCCTCCAGGGCGCTTGACGTAGCACTCATTCAGCCACTCCTTCATTATGCTTTCCATCATCCACCCTTTCTTGTTGACTTTAAAGGAGATGCCGTTCGGGATCTTTTCTTTTGGCATTGTAATCTCGTAATGTCTGTCTGTCTCGCTCTCGTAATGTCTGTCTGTCTTGCTCTCGTTCTGTCTCTCGTACCACTCTCGGTTCCACTTTTACTTTTGCGCGCTACCGGTCTCACTCTTTTCCCGCCTCCAGCTTTTCCCGCTGGAGCCCGCCGCCTAAAGGTGGGGGGCGCGGACAGGTCATAGAGCCCATAGAGTTAAAGGTGGTGGACTGTAACCTGTAAAATCCATAGATTAGCCGCACCGTTATATAAGCCGCAGGGTCGAAAAATGGGAAAAAAGGCGCGGCTTATAGTCCAAAAATTACGGTAGTTTACTGAACCGTGATGAATGAAAGAAATTAGTGAGGTAGTGGTTTACTGAAGTTACAAATACATTAATATATGAGTAACAGGTAAACACAAGCTTCTGTCAATTATGGATCATTCAAACTATTTATATAAAAATATGTAATAAAGTTCTAAAACAAGTATTCGGTATATTCCTTGATGGCTTTTGTAGAAGGTTGTTTTTAAGTTTAATAAAATCTATTGTTTCAACTGTTTCACTTTATAAAAAGGGAACAGGTGAGTAGAGCATCATTGAGTTTCTTATTCTGTCAGTAAATTATCCAAATTAAATGTTTTTCATTATTTTAGTCAACCCTAAACAAATTGATTGTACCTTTTAATAATGACCTTACATGGTCGGCAAAGTTAAATTAACTTCAGAAAATCAAATCTGTTCTGAGAAAAAACTAATAAATGTTTAAAGATAGGAACTTGCCATCCCACTGAAAAACAGTCCGTAGAGATTTAAAGGCGTAGTTGTAGTTCAGTCCAACGTTTCATTTGGATTCATTTCTCCAACAGTCAACTATTTTCATAAAGAATATATATATTTTTCAAAGTCAACTTTATTGTCAATCTTACTCAGTTTGTGTTTATAGAGAGATCAAAAAGACGTTTCCAACAATCCCAAATACGAAAAATAAAATTATACAATTTACAGATATGTATACAAATATATATATATATATATATATCCTATATACACCATCATGTATAATGATGGTGTATGATGTAGAAGGAAGTGTGGTAGATAACAAGTAAATAGAGTTACATACAGATCCATGTTACAGCAAAAGATGGAATAACTAAGAAGCACGCAGTATAATAATCATTACATGCAACAATTAAATAACTGCTCAGCATCTCCACCACAATCCCAATCTGCTGTGTCCTGTTTTCCTCCCCTCTGCATAACACCCCATCACAACGCAGAGTCCGAGGGTGTTAAGAGCAGTGTTGTGCTAGTTACTGAAAATCAGTAACGAGTTACCATTACTAGTTATGTTTAGTTACTTAAAAAAAGGGCTCCCATTAATGCCCTTATAGCCTTCATTTCAGTACTGTTATTGCATTGGAGAATAATACAATCTGTTGATCAACTTGACATGCATTGTATGCAATCTGGATTGCATCGATATTAGCTGGCTTTCTATTTTTGTATATTCTTTCTCCAGGTAGTTGGAAAAAGTTTTCCGTCCCATATGCCGTGTGCCGCCCGGACATGGTATCATGCTAACTAGCTCCCTGAAAGCGGGTGACTCCACTGTAGCAATAGCCTGCATGTGTTCTACAACATACCGTGCAATGGCTTTATCGACTTTTCCCTGGATAGCAGTCCCTTGGTTAACATCCAGCCGCTGTTGCTTAGGTGGAGGTGGAGCCGCGTCGGCTGAGTCTCTGTGGTCTTAGCTACTAGCTTCGTCCCAGCATGTTGTTTTGCAGATGTTTTAAGAGATTTGAATTACTGGTTTGGGCAGTAGATAGAATCTTTGACCCGCCAAGACACAACTTACATTTAACTGAAACGTTATTTTCTTTGTGCTGGACAAAAGTGAAATAGTGAGAATATCTCCAGGTGGAGAAACTAGACTTGAGCTCCGCCGCCGCCATGATAGTCTTGTTAGTAAACAACACAAACACGCCCACAGCCCGTATCCGCATGTGACACAGGAAGTATCTAAGTACATTTACTCAAGTACTGTACTTAAGTACAGTTCTCATCTCTGTTCGCCTGGCTGTTGACTATATAAAAAAACTAACGGAGTAATGCACCATGTAATAACAGTAACTGAGTTACTGAATTTAAAAAGTAATGCGTTAGAGTACTAGTTACTGCCAAAAATAGCGGTGGACCCGTTCAAATCCAGTTTTGGATCCCATTTCAAGTGCTGTTCGAGGCTCGGTGTAACCCTCGGGGCACACTCTCCAATCACAGAGCTTGAGGACTATCACAGGGTTTGTCAAACAGAGCACATGGTGTAGTCCAAACGATAGCTGGGGATTCTGGGTAGTGTAGTGTCTTCTGCTATCCTTTACTCCGAAAAAATATTTGTTTCTCCGAATCGAAGGGGAAAAATACAAAAGCATTGCACACAATTTAAACCAATCAATGTTGTGTAATTAACAAGGATAATCTGGTGTTTTTTCGTCGATGAGTAGTGCAGATATCACTGTAAAATCAATCGACAGTAAGGGGAATACTTACTTCCGGGTGTACAATTCTCCGTTATCCAATGGGAATGGGCGCTCACATTGCCTTTAAGGGCAGCCGACACAAACGAATGCCGTGCTTCCATGACCGTCATTACCAGTAGAAATACATTGCTTTTAAAATCGTGCTGTGCAACACGAAAAAAAGGGGAAAATCGTGTTGGTGAACACGAAATGCCATGAGACTGGGTTGAATAATCACCGGTCCTTCAGCAGGATACTGTAGTGATTCAAAGAGTGATTTTATCAAACGAGTGCTTTTGTTTTGAAATCACTTCTGTGAGTTTCGCCCCGCCTCTCGCTCCAAGGACCATTTGACCATTTAGTAAGGTAAAAGCAAAAAGCAAAAACGCCTCTCAGGCGGTCTTCCGTTTACGTGTTTAATAAAGAAAAAAAATTAGACGGTAGATACACTGTCTTCATACATGCATATATTATTTATAATATTAAATGTAAACATTGAATGAATGTGCATGAGAGCAAAATGTATAAATATGAGCATTAACATATATGAACAAAAATGTAAAAATGTGTGAGTGAAAAACTTATAAATGTGTGAGTGACAATGTGTGCATTGAAATATGATAATATGAGAGCAGAATGTATGAATGTGTGAGTGTAAATATATACGTGTGTAAGAGTGAAAATATATGTAGAAGAATGTATGAGAGGACCAGTATGAATTACGGCCTGTACGGCCCCTCATAGATAGGCCTGTGTGGCCACAATTGTATATCTGCTCATATACATTAAGGCTAATTGGGTCCCTGATGGGTGTGGCACGCCACAATCGCAAAACAGGAGAGGGCTAGAAAGGTAAGGCAATCATAGGAAAGCCAATGTGAGGTTACATAAAGTGATGGACTACTTCCTTTATATCATCTGAATTTCTTGGATGAATCAAAGCCCACTTATGTGGTGGTAAGAGCAGATTAAAGCAAGGTTGGCATTAATTATTTAACACAGAGAAGGCTGACGGATCAGCAATGGCAATATGTATTTTCCCATATTGGCCACTTTATTTTGGTACACCTAATCACCTGCTAGTTAACCCAATTATCTAATTAGCAAATCACTTGTCAACAACACAATGCATGAAGAAATAGGTCAAGATGATCTATAGACGTTTAAACCGGTAAAAAAAATGTGTGTTGCAGGAACGAGTACTTGAACCCGGAATTGACAGTGGCATTTTACCACTTCCGGTTCCCTTGTCTCTAATACCCCTTTCACACCAAGGCTTTTCCCGTTCTAGCTCCGTGCTAGAGCTTTTCTGGTTCAGAACCGGTTCTTCGGTTCAGCTCCCGCTCTGTTCACACCGCTCAGAGCCCGACTGGTGCTGCGTCATTGCGTCATTGTTTGCGTCATGACGTAACCGTTTGCGTGGCTGCTTCATAAAGCCAAACCGCACGGAACCCCCTCACATCGACAACAACAACAATGGACGATTGTATTGAAGCGCTGCTCGTAGAAATGGGACGACTTTACTACCAACTTTACAGTCGTTACATGTTACATTCAAAAGTTCTTTACAACGATTCCATAGGAGAAAGAAGGTACATATACGTCCTATTCGATGGCCTCTGCATGTGCCAAGCTCAAAATACCCAGCTTTGCAGCATTCAAAAATTATTCTCTATGTTATTTCCACAGATCATGTTGAAGCTGGCAGAAAGGCGGATGTCGCGTGTTATTTGGACACAGCCCAGATCCGACGTAAGTATGCGGTGCTTGCTTTCTAGACCGACAACTTTTTGGTGCTTGAAACAAACCGGATTCCGGAGCTTAGAGGCGGCTCCGCTCTTCAAGCTCCAGCTCCGAACCGTGTTGGTGTGAAAGGGGTAAAAGTCAACAATTATATCAATGTGGTATGATTAGATAGACTATATTACACTAAATAAGACGTCATAACGCTGACACAAGACCACCTTTAGCTTAGCAGTGGTGATGTAGATCGATGTAGCCTAACATTAGCTTTTTACTTCTAATGATTGCAATTACCCTTCAGAAATCATAAAAACTGTGTTAATATCTGAACATTATTCTACTGAACAAAATGTTTAGGTATCACAAACATGTGCTTGTCTTAGATCATTTATCTGCTGAATTCTATAATCCTATGGAAACAGTCTTATTGCTTTGCTCACAGGAGCTCTTGAGTTGTTAACTTCTGTGTTAGCCTACAAAAAGAAATCATCCCTGCACCCCTCTATGGGGAGAAATGGGGAATTAAGCAACTTTGAACCTGCCATGAATGTGGACGGGGTAGTTTAAATATTTCAGAAACTGCTGATCTGTTATTTTCACACACAACCATCTACAGGGAAAGGTCCAACACATATGAGTTGTGGCTCTCTGGGAAAAAAACACTTAGTTGATGAGGTCAGAGGACAATTGCCAGACTTGTTCTTGCTGTCAAAATGCAACAGTGACTCAAGTAACCACTTGTTACAACTGAGGTATGCAGAAGACACATCACACGCAACCTTGAAGCAGATGGGCTACATCAGCAGAAGAGCACATTTGACCTCCTGTCAGCTAACGTGAAACAAGAATTGGCACAAGATTTACACAATTGCAGGGGATTGGAAAAAATGTTTGTCTGTTGAGTCTTAATTCCTGCTGTGACATTCAGATGATTGGGTCAGAATTTGCCACGAACAACATGTAAGCATGGATCCATCCTGCCTTGTATCAACGGTTCAAGCCTCTAGTAATAGTGTGGGGAAGTTGTACCAATGGAGCATTGAGAATTGATGCTGACTGTTCATCCCTTCATAGCCACAGTGTAGCCACCTCTCTTCTAATGGCTACTACTTCCTGCAGGATAACTGAGCATGTCCCTTGTCATTTTTTAAATAAAGTTTAATTAAAGTATATACATATATTTAAAGATTGAAAAATTAGTGTCATGATCATGTTTTTTGTGTATTCTGTTTCCTGTTTTATTTCCTGTCTGTCTTTACTTCCTGTCTTTGTGAAATGTTTCCCCGCCAGTTTGTGATTTTTAGCTCCACCCCTGCTCCTATCCACCTGTGTTACTTCTGTTTGTATTTAGGTTGTGTTTTTTGTTCAGACTGTTTCAGATGCTTGTTTGTTGCGCATAAGAAGGTTCTGTTTTTTTTGTTGCCTTGCCTTACCTGGATTTATCATTTAAGTAGGCATTAGGTCCATTTCTACGGAGCCCCTAAAGCAGTGGTTCTCAAAATGTTTCTGTCATTCCCCGCTTTGAACAGGTGGGCCTTTTCAAGCCCCACCTGTCCCTCATCGCTCCAATAAAATGGTAGGCCAAGCTTAAAATTGTCAAATGTATCGTTAGAGGGTACTTTCGCAAGTACTCTGCACTTGGTGCTCTGCTGCTATGAGAGTGAACTACTGTACTCTTTATATTCGAATGGAACATTCAACATCAGTGGTTTGAGTTTATTATCATCCGTTTTTCTGTTCCATAATATACTCCAGCGCACAGAGTGACTATTTACCACCCACAGTGACCGACATGGTTTGATGTCATCATCTACCAAAGCTTTGTTTCTGTACTATAATTATTACGAATCACAGTCCCCCTCCCAGGTGCATTTACATCACTGTATAATGTAGACTCACACTTGGGCGGAAATATGGAGGTTGGCCAGGTGCCGCAGCAGTGTCATATTCCACCATCTTAATGTTTCATCACTCCTTTGATTTCCTGCAGCCATCTGATAAAAGTGATATTGTGATAGTCCTAAATGATTCATTGAGCTTGAATATGTGCTTTAAAATGTCCATTCATTACGGTGCGTCACATTTTATCTGCCTCACATTTAATCCCCTGCCATATGCATATTAATGATTACAGTGGTACCTGTGTAATGGGAGTGAGTCACTTGATGTAAGTGTGTGCTTTTGTACAGTCACACTGCCCACAGCAGTCTGTGTGACACATATTCCCTCAGTGTGGAATTATCTGCTTGACTGTGAGTTTTTTAGTTACAGTGAGATTCCAACAGCTTTCTCGCCTTGTTAGCTGAAGACGTTATGCAATAAACTGACAATAGATGCTAAAAAATGCAAGCTCTATATATTTTTTTTTATTTAAACTCTCACTTCTAGACACATTTGACAACATTTGCTAACTTTGAAACAACACTGAGCAAGTTTATATTTTCACTGTACCAGGGGCGGATCTAGACAAATATTCATGGGGTAGCAAGAGGGTGGCAGGAGAATTTGAGGGGTGGCATCCCCTGGCAGAAGTATATGCTGATTTAATCGCAGTCATATTAATCAATGTTAACTTGGAAAGTATTTGTGTTGGGTAATCTATAGGGCTAACCCATACAGTGGTGGGGCTCAAGTCAGTATTTGCAATGTAATTACATACACGCCAGTGAAACGCCACGGGTGAGGTTTAGATTATTTCTCAATCCAAATTGAACTGTATGAAATAAAAAAGGCACATTTGTCTTGTAGTAAATAAAAAGGGCGACCTGGAGCCAATCCTGCAATTTCCCCACAGGTGAAAGAGTTGACATGCAGGAGATTTTTTGAAATACTAACATAAAATACACATTCTGGTACTCTCTTGAGAAGAAAAATTAATACATTTATTACTCCACCACATATTTAAAAAAATGAATGCCATTTTAGTTTTTTGTTACTTTGTTCTGAAAGCTGAACCTGCTGCTCCTCACAGAGAGAAGAGAGAAGAGGGAAGAGGCTGTGAATGACTTTACTTTGTGGATAAGGGTGGATAGCCCCCATTGTTCTGTGTGTCAAAATGAAAGACACACCTATCAATCATCAAACCGCGGGGTCTTATTTCATTACGTGTTGATTTCTATCAACACGTAATGTTTTATCGATGTACAGTGGGGCAAAAAAGTATTTAGTCAGCCACCAATTGTGCAAGTTCTCCCACTTAAAAAGATGAGAGAGGCCTGTAATTTTCATCCTAGGTACACTTCAACTATGAGAGACAGAATGGGGGGAAATAATCCAGGAAATCACATTGTAGGATTTGTAATGAATTAATTGGTAAATTCCTCAGTAAAATGTGGTCACCTACAAACAAACAAGATTTCTGGCTCTCACAGACCTGTAACTTCTTCTTTAAGAGCCTCCTCTGTCCTCCACTTGTTAACTGTATTAATGGCACCTGTTTGAACTCGTTATCAGTATAAAAGACACCTGTCCACAACCTCAAACAGTCACACTCCAAACTCCACTATGGCCAAGACCAAAGAGCTGTCAAAGGACACCAGAAACAAAATTGTAGACCTGCACCAGGCTGGGAAGACTGAATCTGCAATAGGTAAGCAGCTTGGTGTGAAGAAATCAAATGTGGGAGCAATTATTAGAAAATGGAAGACATACAAGACCACTGATAATCTCCCTCGATCTGGGGCTCCACACAAGATCTCACCCCGTGGGGTCAAAATGATCACAAGAACGGTGTGCAAAAATCCCAGAACCACACGGGGGGACCTAGTCAATGACCTGCAGAGAGCTGGGACCAAAGTAACAAAGGCTACCATCAGTAACACACTACGCCGCCAGGGACTCAAATCCTGCAGTGCCAGACGTGTCTCCCTGCTTAAGCCAGTACATGTCCAGGCCCGTCTGAAGTTTGCTAGAGAGCATTTAGATGATCCAGAAGAGGATTGGGAGAATGTCATATGGTCAGATGAAACCAAAATAGAACTTTTTTGGTAAAAACCATAGACTGTATATATAAATGGACGTAGGGTCCGTGACGTCACCCATAGGATTCTGCAGAGTTGCCGTGAAGCCCTAAGTAGGCGGAGTCGGCTACTAACGGCTCGACAGTGACGTCAGAGTCTAACTCCCGCCTTCTCCAGCCTGCTCCAAATAATGGCAAAGAGGCGGAGCTGAGGCGGGACAGGGCGGGACCTGCTGCCAACGAGCGTGACGTTCCAGACCTAGCTCAGGCTAAGAAGCTAAGCTAACATGCTCTCAGTATTAAGCTAACAACCTATGCTAACAACACAGTCTATGCTAACAACCCAGCTTGCAGTCACCGCTCCTCGTTCCCGGCATACAACATTGACTAAATCATCCATAATTGGATTGTTCAAATGTGTACTGTGAAGGATATCATAAAGCCTTAATGCAATCGAATGTAAAACATGATTGATGAAAGTAGTAAATCGGTCAGATTTGACCCGAAGACAACAGAAGGGTTAATGCCATATTCACTTAGTAACGAACAACTTTTACAAATATTTCTATATAGTCTGTGTTGGTAAATGTCATCTAGGTTGCACATTTCCTGCTGAAATACATGCATACCAAGTCACTGCGTGGCACTTTGGTTTTTGATAAAACAGTGTAGTTCCACTATATAAACGTTACATTCATAATCAAACGAGACAATCTGCAAGATAATTAGCTATTTGGTGTTATTCTTAATGCTTGTCATTCACACGTTAATAAAATAAAATAAGTACCGATACATAGCAGAATAATTGTGGCGGTGTTCAGCTTAATAAACCTTGCTCAACATCATTTATTTAGCTAATACTACAGCGGGCTACAGGCGAACCAAGTCCGCGTTTCGATGCATTCCTTGATCTCCAGTCATAACGCCGGACTCCGCCGCTGGCCGAAGCTAACGGAGCCCTAGGGGGCTAGCTACGGCCGCCGGGACCTATGGCCGGGACACCCTAGCGAGCTAGCCCCCTGCAGCCCCGTTAGCTTCGGCGGCGTGGACTCCGGCGGCCCCACTGGGATAATTGGGTCCCCTTTTCACATTTGCTCCCGTTTAGCATTATGGGCGTCATAGCCATATAGTATAAAAGTCTTACCCAAGGCTGAATCATAAACTAAACTGTATATATGTATAAAGGGTTACGTCCTTAGCTGACTAATAAGCTACATAACAAGCTAAGCTAACAAGCACACAAACACCTGCTAACGGGGTTAACATGTATAATATTATCATTTTACTCACCGAAAAAAGCTGAAAGTAGACTTCTTGGAAGTTATGTTAGTACATTCAAGCGCACAGCACGACATTTTAATTATCTGGTATTTGTAACAATATTCCCTAACAGGCACGATCACCACGAACACAGCTAAAGGGTCAAGTACAGTAACTACAACTAACTAACGTTGTAGCCTCTATGGTTGTAGCCTAGCAGAGTGGACAAGTTGCTGTTAGCTGACAGTGAGGCACGTATCTGTCAATCAACGTGACCACGCCCTAATGTGTGCACAAACTTTAAGACCTAATATAAATAAAAGAGTCGCGTTAGAAAACAATTCACTCACAGATCCATAATCATGAAGGTGGAATCTAACTATATCGATAATAAAAATGTATAGAGCCAGGGGTAGAAACATGTTTTTTTTCTGCTGTAAAGTTGGGCATTTTAACATGGGGGTCTATGGAAATTGCTCCTTTCTGCAGCCATCGCCTATCGGCCAATATATGAACTGCAGTGTGTGGCACTTCCGTATTGGCTTCACGGTTCTACCACACAGTTTGCCGCTTGGTAAAAACTCAACTTGACGTGTTTGGAGGAGAAAGAATGCTGAGTTGCATCCAAAGAACACCATACCTACTGTGAAACATGGGGGTGGAAACATCATGCTTTGGGGCTGTTTTTCTGCAAAGGGACCAGGACGACTGATCCGTGTAAAGGAAAGAATGAATGGGGCCATGTATCGTGAGATTTGAAGTGACAACCTCCTTCCATCAGCAAGGGCATTGAAGATGAAACGTGGCTGGGTCTTTTGATCCCAAACACACCGCCCAGGCAACGAAGGAGTGGCTTCGTAAGAAGCATTTCAAGGTCCTGGAGTGGCCTAGCCAGTCTCCAGATCTCAACCCCATAGAAAATCTTTGGAGGGAGTTGAAAGTCTGTGTTGCCCAGCGACAGCCCCAAAACATCACTGCTCTAGAGGAGATCTGCATGGAGGAATGGGCCAAAATACCAGCAACAGTGAGTGAAAACCTTGTGAAGACTTACAGAAAACGTTTGACCTCTGTCATTGCCAACAAAGGGTATATAACAAAGTATTGAGATGAACTTTTGTTATTGACCAAATACTTATTTTCCACCATAATTTGCAAATAAATTCTTTAAAAATCAGACAATGTGATTTTCTGGATTTTTTTTTTCTCATTCTGTCTCTCATAGTTGAGGTATACCTAGGATGAAAATGACAGGCCTCTCTCATCTTTTTAAGTGGGAGAACTTGCACAATTGGTGGCTGACTAAATACTTTTTTTCCCCACTGTATATAGAGATGTACTAAAGCAAAAGTATTCTCCGTCGGGACTTCCTGCAACAACACCACGCCGTTATCGTGATTCTGATTGGTCAGAAGACATTATCAAAGATGTTCTATTGAGAAGACGATCACTACTTTCTCGCAATCATCGCTGGCCCCGTGTATCTCCTAATCGCTATAACCGCCCTGCTCTCGTCTATCCCACATGCTCCACTGACATCCAACATCTAGTTTCAGGTGGCCTGTGGAACTGCCAGTCAGCTGTTCCTAAGGCTGACTTCATCTCTGGCTACTCTTCCCTGCAGTCTCTGGATTTCCTTGCTCTCACTGAGACCTGGATTACTCCATCCAACACATCCACCCCAGCAGCTCTCTCCACAGCATATTCCTTCTCCCATACACCCAGACCCACTGGCAGAGGAGGTGGCACTGGTCTCCTGCTCTCTCCCAAATGGAGCTTTTCCCTCTTCAAGCTACCTAGCTTCACTCCTTCCACCTTTGAATTCCATGCCGTCACAGCAACCCATCCTATACAATTAACCATTGTTGTTCTCTACCGTCCACCAGGCGCATGGGAGACTTCTTGGAGGAATTAGATAATCTCCTCTCACACATCCCTGAAACTGGCCCTCCCGCTGTACTTCACGGAGACTTCAACCTCCAGTTAGGGAAGATAGACGAACTAACATCTCTGTTAACCGCCTTTGCTTTCTCACTGTCTCCATCCTCACCAACTCATAAAGCTGGCAATGTCCTTGATCTCATATTCTCAAGGAACTGCACTACTTCTAACCTCTCTGTAAACCCGCTCCACACATCCGATCACTTCTTCATTTCATTCTCTCTACCCCTTTCCAAACATAACAAACTAATCGCTTCTCATCCTGCACCTGTCCGCCGTAACCTTCGTTCCCTCTCCCCCTCTACCTTTGCGTCATCGGTTCTCTCAGCCCTCCCTTCCACTGACTCGTTCCAACTCCTGCCTCCAAACTCTGCTGCAGAAACTCTCCTCTGTACTCTCTCATCCTCTCTGGACTCTCTCTGTCCTCTCACATCTCTGCAGGCTCGTCAGTCCCCTCCTGCTCCCTGGCTAAATGACGCACTGCGTGGTAATAGAACCGTCCTTAGGGCAGCAGAGCGGAAACGGTGGAAATCCAAACACCGTGACGACCTCCTAACCTATCAGGCTTTCCTCTTTCTCTGCTTCGATCTCTCAGGCAAAAAGCACTTTCCCTTCAAGATAAGATCCAATCTTCCTATTCCAATCCCAAAAAACTATTTTCCATCTTCTCCACCCTCTTGGACCCCCCCAAAGCCCCTCCCCCCTCCTCACTTCTGTCAAGCGACTTTGTTAACCACTTTGAAAAAAAGGTTAATGATATTCGCTCTTCTTTTTCTGACTCACCTTTACTCACCGCTCGGTCACCAGACCCTCCTTCCACCCACACACTAACCTCCTTTTCCCCTCTCTCTCCAAGTGAGGTTCTTACCCTCAGTGCTCTGTTCTTGGTCCCCTCCTCTTCTCCCTGTACACAAAATCGCTCGGATCAGTCATTAGCCCGCATGGTTTTTCATACCACTGCTACGCTGACGACACCCAATTAATTCTGTCCTTTCCCCGCTCAGAGACCCAGGTCGTCGCACGCATCTCTGCTTGTCTAGCTGACATCTCTCAGTGGATGTCTGCTCATCACCTCAAGCTCAACCTTGACAAGACTGAACTGCTTTTCCTTCCGGGAAAAGATTGTCCCACTCTTGACCTGACGATCAACATCGGCACCTCTTTTGTTTCCCCGACCCAGACTGCAAGGAATCTGGGTGTGACCCTAGATCTGCTACAACCCGTTGCTGCAGATACACGCTTTACAACATCAGGAAGATACGTCCGCAGCTGACCCAGAAAGCCACGCAGGTTCTGGTCCAGGCTCTCGTCACCTCACGCCTTGACTACTGCAACTCCCTCCTGGCTGGTCTACCCGCATGTGCCATCCGACCTCTGCAGCTCATCCAGAATGCAGCGGCTCGTCTGGTCTTCAACCTTCCTACATTTTCCCACACCACTCGGCTCCTCCGCTCCCTTCACTGGCTTCCGGTAACTGCTAGAATCCACTTCAAGACAATGGTACTTGCGTACCATGCTGCGAATGGATCTGGCCCTTACTACATCCAGGACATGGTTAAACTGTACACCCCAGCGCGTGCACTACGCTCTGCATCAGCCAAACGACTCGCTGCACCCTCGCTGCGAGGGGGACCCAAGTTCCCATCAGGAAAAACACGTGGGTTTGCTATCCTGGCTCCAAAATGGTGGAATGAGCTCCCCATTGACATCAGGACGGCAGAAAGCCTGCACATCTTCCGGCGCAGACTGAAAACTCATCTCTTTCGACTCCACTTCGAGCGATAGAATTACTAACAATTAACTGCTAACATGGCACTTATATACTAATAAAGGACTGGCTTATCTATAGCCAGTTGAGTAGCACTTGAAATGTTTGGCTCTATGAAACCTGATGTACTTATATGATTCTGTTTTCTTCAAGGTTGTGTCTTCCTGGTCGATTGTACTTATTGTAAGTCGCTTTGGATAAAAGCGTCAGCCAAATGCAATGTAATGTACGTGACAAAAGTTTTAAAAAACGTTTCTAGTCTTCGGTATTTCCAGACAAGTGGCTGCTGAAATCAATCTTACTTAACTGCTGTCTGTGCAATTTACTCGGCGCGAGTTGGCAGACTTTATTTTACTTACTTTAACATCATTGTTCATGGTGGGGCTAAGGTGGGGCATTTATTGGTATGGCTGTAGCCTACCCCAGCCATACCCTGACCGCAAATACCTCATTCCTTCCATCTACTTGGATCCGAAATGCTTCTCGTTTTGCGCTGTCCCCCGTTCAAAGGAAATCGCCGCCAATCATATTTCCAAGCTCGCGCCAGCGGGGGAGGGGTTACAAGGCTCCCGTCTTGTGCTGCATTCACTTGCACTCGGACATTAGACATTTTCTCTCATAAATGTCCAATGAGCCACAACTTTTCTTTCAAAACAAAGCTGCGAACTGGGGTGGCCACTAAAACCGCTACTACACTGTACGCTGTTTGACTTTCTCCTTTCTCCCTTTTGTTAGCCTATAGGTTTACTATAAGAGCAAAGTGTGTAGTCACTGGCTGTGTTGGTTCTGGTGCCACCTGCTCAATTTGTTATGGTGCTATCATAAAATATGATGAAATGAGGATCTATAAAATGCAATGAATTATCAGAATCAGAACACCTTTATTAGTCCTGCAGCGGGGAAATGTACAGTGTTACAGCAAAAGTGACATAGCAGTTAAAAGGGAAACAATAAAAAGAGTAAGCTAACATATTAAATATTGCAAAAAGCACATTAGTAATAATACAAAATAAGTACACATCCATGCTTATTTTGAAAGCTTAGTGGAACATACAAAGATATATTAGAAAATGTATATATTGCTCATAAAAGTGATTAACCCATAACATAGTATAACATAATCAGTGGCGTTTCTATATGTACAAAATTGGTGGGGCACAAAAAACGTAGATGTCTATATATAAGCTTCTGCAGTGAGGTTCATGGCTGGTGAGGCACTGGCACTGACTCTTCAGGTTTACAAATATTATATTTTGACCTAAATCAAAATATAATATTATTTTCAAAAGCTCTTTTAGTCTGATGCTTCAATTAATTTTAAACAGACAGTTCAACAGAAGGATACCCACAAAATGTAATTTTATCATTTAAATATTGAATTGTTCTCTCTTAGTAAGATCCCATTTTCAATAAAATGGTGGTCTTACCTTGACTTGAAGATGAAGTCCATTTGCCTATCCTTCTGGACAAAAATCTCTATTACTTTTTTGTAAAAGTCCTCCTTATCTTCTTGTAGTTTCAAAAGTCTATCATAAATCTAATCGATAGATTTATGATTCGAAAATGATAAAAGTAGGGTAGACATGTGGATATTATCCGGCTGAACAAAACGTATATTTATCTAACAGCTACGTTTCCCACAGATCTTATTTTGAGCTATTTTCTAAAATCCTATGGAGAAATCTCATTGCTTTTTTGTGGAGGGAAGCCAAGCGCAGCTTACTTCCTGGTTTTAGGATGCGTCTCTCTCCTCCTTTTCACACACCACATTTTTCGCGGCACACGTACTTACAGCCAATCAGCTCTGAATTATGTGAGATGACGGGTGGGGATGGCAGCTCTATGCCCCTATGGTCATTATTTTTTGCCACACACATTAAATAGGAAAATACTCTGAGCATGCGCAGTGTAGTTTTTACAATCACCGTTCACTTAGACAGTGAGAGGGAGGGGCATGATCGGGTTTTGTCCCACATGGCTCTAAACAGCTCAATAGGCACACACTGTAGACCAGGGGTCGGCAACCTTTTTGATCAGTGTGCCAACGATCGAAAATTATCAACAGGAGGGCGGGGGAGCCTTGCTGCAGTGTGTGGACCTGTCAGCGCAGTGTGTGGACCTGTCAGCGCAACTTACATGATGCCGAATTTAACAAACACATTTAAATAATTGATTTTAACGGCATAATAATAAGGACGTGTGTTTGTGGATGGTAGAGCGACAGTGAGGGAACGTGTGTATGTTTCTGGAAGTGAAACCAGGAAGCAGAAAAACAGAGGTCTGTGATGTATTTTGTGAAACAGAAGAACAGCTAAATAAATGTAACGACCTCCCAAGAAGAGCTCGCCTCTCTTCAGTCATTTAAGCTAAAGTGGGTTATTGAACCTGAAGCTTGTTGCTTCTACCCTCCTCGACTACGGTCTGGGAGCCGACAGGAAAGTTCAACACACAGATGGCCAGTCCGCCCCTTTGTAGCATATTATTTCAATGAGAGATGAGCAGATCGCCACTGGGCTTTCAACTAAATACACAGCGACGCAAAAACTGCGGCTTTGTACAGCTCCTTATGGGAACTGCAATTAGTGAAGTGTTTTCCTCTGTGGTGAAACGATCGGCACTGCACCACGGAGGAAAGCGGCAGAAAGTCACCTGGCGATAAAGAGAGCGGGGCTGCGTTGCGTGCATGGCTTCCTTCTGCAGGTAACGGGGAAACGCGCTCTGGCGGCGGTCTCGTTCAGGATCGGAAAATACAATTTAAATATTTTGCACACTTATTCCACTTATTCCTAGTGTGCCACTGGTTACGGTGCCTCGTAAACCTGAAATGAATACATGGGACAAAAATCAAAGTGATGCTGCTGCTGAATGCATGGGGCAAGTGACTGGAACAAGTTATTACATAGTTTCAGATCATAATAATGATAATTCCTTCTATTTAGAGGCGCCTTTCAAAGCACCCAAGAGGCGCTTTCACACCGCAGTACCTTTCCCACTTTAGTTCCGATATAGTTCCGAAATGTTGCGTTCACACCAAAAAAATCCGGAACAAAATTTAGTTCATGAGAACCTTTTTACCCCCTTTTCCGTCCCTGCTAGAGGGTTATGGCTAGAAAGGATCCGCCTTGTGTAAATATGATGTCACGTTCACGTTGTAACTCTCGTTGGAGCGGCTCGGAAACACATCTACAGCAGTAACATGATGCAACATACACATGAATGCAGCAGCAATATTAATAGAGAAACATCAGACATCATAGTAAAACACTGAAAGGGAACATTGTATTGCACCATGAGCTATCTTGGGACTTTTACTGCGACAACGTTGACTTGCCTGTGAATAAAAAATAAACCATAGTGTTGGTGATCTACAGTGTTGTCATTCTTCTTTGAACAGCAAGACCGCTAACACCCTATTTCAACAATCACACTCCCTGTCATTGACATCATTAATAGATAGTTTAGCTTCTCACCATCATTTGCTGCCTGTGGCCCACTGATGTTAACGATCGTAACTGAAAGGCTGCCTGCAAAACGTAAACATTCAGTCACTGAGCCACGTGACTTGCAAACTCTCGCGAGAGTTTTACACAAGACGGACCCTTTCTAGCCATAACCCTGCTAGAGAGTGTTGGTGCAGATATCTCTGCTCCGCGCCGATCCTATATGAGTTTGTTTTAAAAGAAGGAAAACTCAAAACAACCAGGATAGGGGTTAAACAATAATCTGTTTTAATGATAAACGGTAAGAATACATTACACTTTCAATGTACACTTTCCCTGCTCTGGTCCAAATGCCGGGAGAACCTTATCATCTTGTCGGCAGAAGCAAAAGAGAAAGAACTAAAAGATAGAACAGGCTTACATGCAGAAAATAAAACAGGAGGAGCTGTGGTCATAGCAAATCAGCACGAGCCAGCAGAGGACATGGAAACAAGAGTCTCTAGCTGTCTCATATTACTGCAGCTTTCATCCACACACACACCCTTTCTGCACAGTCCAGAGACTTGAGTTGTGTCTAAAGAATATCCCCTTGTTCACAAAGATAATGCATAATAATACTCTCAAATTTCCAGCTTCTGGTTACACAGACTGCTTATTATGACTACAAAGTAATTAAACACACACATATACTATTCAAGATATGTAGACTTCCCTGAAACATGACATACTGGAGATCTTAAGCAGAAGGTACTCTCATCCACCTAGCCCACTGTCCTGCATACCTACACCTCCCCCACAGAGCAATACAACCTGTTTACTCCAAGCACCCCAGAATGTTTGGAGCAAGTTTAGTCCTCACATTTATGAAAGGATAAAACAGAGAAATCAATACAAAACACAAACACAGGTATTGTTTGAACAGTATTCACTTAACTGCTACTATTGATAATTACCAGAGAAACTCCAGGGGCCTCTTTCAATATCTGGAAATTGCAACAAGACTTTCTGCCATTTCAAATGTAACACACTTCCCAAATATCAGATGATAATAATCTTCAAGAGCAGGGACTTTTGTGGGAGAAAAAGGTTCCTATGTCTGATTGACTGGGCAGATTGCAAACCACGCCCCGTAAAACTCCCAAAAAGTTTTGTGAAGCCTCTATTTTATTATCCTCGCATTAGCATTATTAGCATTAGCCCAGCGCAGAAACAGAGAAACTAACTTATGGCAACACAAAGCAAAACATGGGAGCTCCGGGGACTTCCGGCCGGGGACTTCGGGTAGCAGTATATGCCGTGAAGTTGTTTGCGGCCTGCCAGTAAACCCAAAGCAGAAGAAGAAGAAGTGATGTCAGCGGCTTCATTTGCCTAATCCTCCCCCAGGGACTTATTCCGGTGTGAACGCGATCTGCTCTTATGCTGCGTTCACACCGGATGCGATGCGAATATTCGCTTCGCTCTAAACGCTCGAGTTTCACCGCGGCTGCCAGCTGTGTTTACTTGCATCATTCAAACAAGACGCGCTGGCTCGGGAGCTACAACTACAACAAAATGAACATATTTTACCATGATTTAATTGTAAAACACGTTTCTAAATGATGCCAAAGTAACAACATACTGATACCGGTTAGTAAAAACCATGAATTAATGCTTTGACAAGTCTGCAGACAGACGGTAGGCGAAACACCTTTTAAAATGCTTGTTTTCTGAATGAAGGTCGGGTCAACCAGGCTAAGCTAACGTTGTATATGCTCACTCCACACTCATAACAACGGCCTACAGACATAAATAAACCAGCGACTGTATTCGCCATGACACAGACAGTCTGTGGTTTGTTCTTCTTTAACTTTTGTACAGTTTCTGAACAGATATGAGGAGCTGTGATCTCTGTGTGCTAACTGCTAACAGCTAACGGCTGATGTTTTCTGGTTGAATGTCAGTGACGGCAGGCTGAGATCCTCACCGCTGATTGGCTTCCGCGAGAACGCGTCACGTGAATTTGACGCTCGAGTTGAAAAAATTGAACTCTCGTGTTTGACGCGGCACCGTTCAATCGCCTCAATCGCTTGATTCGCACCGCTTCTTGCTCGCCGTCGGAGTGAAGTTGTGTCTGTCCGCGTCTCTGCATTGCATTACATGTAATCGTGCCGCCCCCCAACATCACATCGCGTCCGGTGTGAACGCAGCATTAGTTCGAACTAAGTTCTGATGAACTTTTTTGGGAAAAGTACTGCGGTGTGAAAGCGGCTAATGACACCTTACAATTCATAAAATATTCTAAGGAAAGGTTTAAGACAGTACAAAGAATCCAGTCCGGGGATGTTTTTTATGTGGGGTGCAAATGAGAGGGAGCTGTCCAGAATGACGGGAAGATGTCGTGGTTGAGTTGTGCTCTTGATAAGCCATTAAAACAGTAAAATACGTGTCTCCTGTGCAAAACATACTCATCTGTTAAGGAAAAAGAAAGTATTCTAAAAGTAATCTGAATACGTCACTTTTTTAAGACACGTAACTGTAACTGTATTTGGATTACTTTCAGAGCCACATATTCAGTAACTCATTACATTAACAAAGTAACCCTCCCAACCCTGATAATGACCAAATATCACATTGCAACTGACATATTCACAAACATATTTTTTTTGGTAGTTTGGTTGCATTAACTGTATTTACGTGTTAGTATTTACAGAGATATTTGGCCCATTAGTTTATAACCACCTATTTCAACTGTATTGACATATTATCCAATAAATACTAAATAATGCAAAAAGACTACAAAAATGGAATAAAAGAACCCATTGAATTATTTCTTCACAACTGAAACTATTAAACACACAAAACAAGCCTTTTCTTACAGACATGAAGATTTCAGAAACCAGTTATTTTTTAGACTGCTACTAGTCTGACCGTGTTTTCTGTCTCTCACAAACTAGGATTTTTCTTGTTGCTAGAGCAGCGCAGAGGAAAATAATTGATGGTGACATGAAAAACGGGAGGTGGGAATGGAGAGTGGCGGGGTCAGTGGCGGGTGTGGGATGGAGGGGATGAATACCAAAGTATTTAGCCTGAGCCAGAACCTCTGCCACCCCCACCTATGGCAGGAGAAATGTCTCTGTGTGACATCAATCCCAATCCTTCATGCCTCCTGCCGCGCACAGGTCAATTATATCTTTATTACAGTGAAGTGCAGATCATTTTCCTGCAGAATGTAGGCGCAGAAAGACGGATGATGGGGGAAGCTTGCAGATTCTCGTATTTCTACTGTATTTGCTGCTTATACAGTAGGAATGTTGCGAACGGGGAGTTCACGGTCATAAACAAAGGCAGGATTTCACTAATCTAATCGTGACCTACTCTGAAACCCAGCCATAACCTTAAACTACATTAGTGTGGATTCGGCTTGACACTTTGAAGCATCAGCACCTTTGGCTGGGTGGGGGGAAAGGTGTTGTTTTTGGCACCCTGCATCGTAGGATTGATGCCAGAGCTCAAAAGCTAAAGGTTTTTCTCAGCAGTGCTTTTTATTCATTTCACGCAATATTTAAAGATCAAGGGTTGGGGAAACAATATGGAAATGTCTGTTTCAAGAGGCTCCAAGTAGGTTTTATTTCACAAAAGCTGCTGAAATGTGACCTCTAAATTAGTCAACTATGCAAAATATATTGTATTCAGTAGTTTTTTCTTTAGTTTCAGCTAAACGTTGAACATTTTGCACATTCTCACAGGACCTCACTGCATTTAAACATTGATTTCCATATTTAAAAAAAAAAATACGGCTACTTTTACAATGTACCCTATGTTTTAAATGGTTTATTCTTAGTTTTTA
The DNA here is from genome assembly GCA_902827135.1 of Harpagifer antarcticus. Taxonomy (NCBI): domain Eukaryota; kingdom Metazoa; phylum Chordata; class Actinopteri; order Perciformes; family Harpagiferidae; genus Harpagifer; species Harpagifer antarcticus. Next base: position 2,057,840 of record CADEHL010000508.1, on the reverse strand, counting down.
ACTATCAATAACCCTGAACAATTTGCATTGTACTTACACTACATTTCAATTTGTATTTAAAAACTTTGTACACCTATGTTTATATATTATGTTGGTATATTAGACTAAGTAATGCTGTATATTACATATTTTGTATTCTTAAAATACTGTATTAAAATGTATTATTTTTATATATGTTTGACTTGTGTAAGATAATGTGCCACTAAATATGTAAAATATGCAAAATGTTTTATGCCGTTTTTCCTTTAAAACATACAACACTACCTAACTGCATTACAATTCAAAAACAATTGCAACTACTTCGCACATAATGTATCCGATGTTTATAATAGTCCAATCTTATTCTGTATATTTCATAATGTATTCTATTGATATCTTTTTTTTTTTACTTTGTATGTATATATTTACTGTTCATTTAGATTTTTCTTCTATTTATATATTATTTTTTACCAATGTGTACACATATTGTACTCACCCAACCTAACTAATTTAAATTGTAAGTAAAGAAACGGCAACTACTTTACACACTTTATAAATATATAAAATATCTTACATTTATATATTTTTGTGTTAGTAGTATTGGTCTATTAAAGAGTGTTATTACTTGTTCTGTATATTTTATATTGAGTATTATTTAGACTCTGTATTGCTATATATATTATCTACTGTTTATAGGTATATATATATATATATATTTACAGTTTTTTCTCTTTTTTTAACTCGTGTCATGCCTGTTAACATGATGCTGTGACCAAAAAAATCCACTTTGGGACAATTAAAGTAAATATAATCTAATCTTAACCTCTTAAACCCTGAGCCTGTTTTTCAGGTTTCAGGCTCGAAAATGCCACTAACACAACAAAGACTATATCTTCACTTCTAAAAGGGGTAAATTAATAATCCTTTCTCTCAAAGCAAGGTTACATCTGTGAGCTGGATGTAGAAGTGTCAGAATCAATATAGATGTTTATATTTTAGAATTAATTCAGATGGAACATAGTAAAAACATGTAAATTCTAATGTCCGCCTAAACAAAAACCATTACTTATAGTGAAAACCACCCTTGAATGATGGGTTAGTAGACTAAAAGCTTTAGGAATCCAAACTATAACATATAATAAGTACCCTGTATCAAGATTGATGCAAAACAAGTGAAATTTGACCTTTTTAGACAGATTTAGAAAAATAAAGTCCAGGCGGACTCACCTCTAGGTAATTTGGGAACCATCAGTTCCATTTGAACTTTTTCACTGTAAAAATCATTTTATTACTTTGAATTAGCACTATAGATATTCATTCCATCCAAATACAACTGTTGTGAAAAAAATATAAAAACATACTCTGTTATCCTAACGTCATTTGCAGGAAACAACGTTTAAGGAACCTTAATATTTAATAAACTATGAATATTTTATATCCATATAACGGGAAAAAACTAATTTAACTGATCTTTTTCATTTATTTTTTCAAAAAAAACACACAATGCTAACAGTGAGCCTCTGAATTAGCCCCGAGCGAAAAATGCTAACCTATTACAGCCCCTACACACGGCGGCCTGCGTTGCCGCTTCAACGCTTCTGCCCATTCACTTTGAATGGGGTGACGTCACGATTCGCCGAACTGCATTGTGGGAGCAAAGCGTAGCTTCTCTCGCGGTGCTCGCTGCAAAAGTAGAGCAATGTTCTACTTTTGACGCCTCGACGGAGGCGCCAGCCAATGGAATCATATGCCAGTACAAGCTCTAGCCAATCAAACCGCGTGCTTGTGTGTCTGGGGCGGGAGATTCCTGTGATTGGTTGTTGGTCGAGTTCCAGCCCCTCCCGCCGGCAAGCGACAAAGCACGCCGCCGTGTGTAGGGGCCGTTACTGCACCGAAAATCACTCCTAGCTCCCTTATTACTTATCCTAGCTGCACATCCAACACATCGTTTATGATCGTAAAGACACAGAATCTAACGGTGCCCACCTCAACACTGAAAGATACACACTTGCAAGGTTATCAACAAAAACGTACATCAAAACAAGTGGCGCTAGGTACCAACATGCGCTAGGCTAATGGCTTACCTTCCTCTTTGTCTGGTCTAAACTGGTCTTCAATGGCATTAAAACGATAAAAACTATGATGTAGTTCATCCATAGGTTAATATCCAATGGGGCTGTGTCCCCTTTGAAATGTTCTGATAATCCATAAGCAATAAAACTGCAATTCCGTTATCTGCTGTCCGCTCTGTGTGCTCCGTGTGCTCTGTCCTGCAATTCCTGCTTCCTGCTTCCTTCCGTAGTAAACAATAAATGAAGTCGGCCGCGTAATGAACTTAAACTGGCTGGCATTCTTTATACTTTACGCAGGACTATATCTCTGGAACCCATTGGTCGATTCGTGTGATTTACACCTTTTTCTTAACCATCAGAACCAATAGAATCCATGGGCAGTTCCCAAATCCACGTAAACATTACCATAGCGGACGTAATAGAGAAGCGAACAAAGCATATCTGAAAGTGCACGCCTGGACTGCAAAACTTTATACCCAGTATATTGCCATAAATATGATGATGGATTATCAGTAAAAATTTCTACGTGACACAAAGACATTGGATTAACCTTGAGCGGCGTTTTTATTCCGGCGAACACAACTTTTGATCACAAATCAAAAAACCGGATGTTGTTTACTTTCTCTTTTCTGGCAGATAGCTCCAAGAATTCGGGGTCGTACAGTGATGACATTACATGTGTGGAATCTGTGGAGTCTCAGGTTTAATCAGATATCTTGTTTGTGCAGTTAGGATAAGTAATAAGGGCATTTCTACCGTGAGTGCTGTGCAAAAGTCCGTTAGCATTAGTTAGCATTTTTTCGCTCCATGCTAATTCAAAGGCTTGGTATTACTCTTGTGTTTCTTTTAGCTAAACATGGTTCACATTGTCAGTTAGCTGAGTTTCTTACCGTTAAAAGGGTATGGAACATTAATAGTTTCATAAATGTTAAGAAGCCCTGAGACATAGTCTCGTAAAAAAATGGTGGTAGGGGTCCACTGGGGGGACCCTCGGGCTTAAGAGGTTAATGCTGCTATACATTCTTCAAGCTGTCATCCATCATCACCACAGTTTGGAAAATTCTTGAAAAGTTGAGGAATTCTACAATGACATAACAGCTCTGAAAAAAATTGGAAAGGTCATTACAACATGCTCATAATCTTTTCCTTTTTTTCAGCTGCTGAAAGTCTTTAATGTCAAGCTTGTCTGTTGGTAGGTTTAATTAGACTTGATGGAACTCATGAACATGTTTCTGTTTACAAATGAGGCAACAAAGCCTCAAACATGCAGATCAGCCTGATGAAAACAAATATTGGTAATGGAAATGACTCTACATGTCAGGTAGTGCTTATGAAAAAGTAAATTACTTTCAATAGCCACTCAGGGTGGTTTTTTCTGCTGCCTTATTGGATTGGCGGGTCACAACGACAGGCCTCTTGACTTTTACTGGCCCTATTATCCAACCATTTCCTCATCCTGCCTGTTCTGTTTAGGTTTGAGAGGGGCAAAGCCTCTCCCAGCATGCACTGGGCAGGGGGCAGGGTAAACGATGGATAAAGTCATGTAAGGACATGAAAACACCTACATTCACACATACAGGCAATTTAGAGTTTCCAGTCCATCTATCCCACACAGAGAGACCGGGGTGCTCGGCAACAGTGCTGGGCAAGTCATTTTTAGAATCTAATCAATTACTCATTACGCTTTACTGAGTGAAACAGTAATTACTGCACTAATTACTCACCAGCAAATGTAATTAGCTACATTACTAATTATATTACTTTCAGTAATCAGCACAAGTCTCTCAGAGGTACCTAAACAACTCGGAATCCTCTATGCCCTGCTGTATTTAAAAAGTTTATAAATAAAACAAAAAGATACTTTCAACTTTCCTTTCTCCCCTGTTTCGAAAGGAATCCAATTTTATAGAAGTCCTTGAAACAAAAAAACAAAAACGTTCAGTGCTCAGCATCAAAGGTTCCATTAAACAACTCAGAATGAGCGACTCCCAAAATAAGATCTCCTGTAATTAAAAAAGTAAATAATTGTTTCTCTCTGAGCCATTTTTACTTTAATGTTATTATGGTTTGACTGTTTGGTAAATGATTAAATTAAACTTTAATATTTATTTGTGTGGATTTCAATAGGGTTTATTACGGTGGTCGGCAGGTGCAAATGCGGAACAACGGCCAAAAACGCATACATAAGCAGGAAACAGCTGCAAATAATGAAATGAAAAACAAACAAACCCTGAAAACAAATACAACAAAAAAACGCTGCATTTACAGAAATGATGCAAACTAAATACAACACACTAACCCCGAAAAAACCGCAACAGAAAAACGCTGCAAATACAAAAACGATATGCAAAGTCAAAAACACATACAAACCCGAAAACACACAATGCTCCAGGCCTCTAGTTATGTGGAACAGATTGATGTCTGACCAGACATAGAGAGAACAAACGAGAGTGATGGAAATTGAAGCCGGAGGAAAGAAAGTTGATAGAAGTGGACAAAGTCGATATATAAGAAGGTAAGTTTTGTTTTTATACAAAGAGTGTCATATTTACGCAGCTAGCGCTAGCGTCCCTACAGTAACTACTACACCAGCTGAGGAGAGGAGAGCTTCACGTGAAGAGAAGATAAAGTGAGGGAAGAACATTGTTAAAAGAGATGACAAATCGAGTCCAGGTAAATAACACGGGCCATAGTGAGTACCGCGGAAACATTTGAAGAGAGAGAGACATTCTTAGCAGTTTGTTTATATGTATGTATTTATGTATAGATGTTGCAACTACACAGAGCTTTAGCAATACTATAAGTAACTATGGTCGGTGGAGAAGTGATAAAATGTGAAGAGGGACAAAGTAATGACAGGATAGTAGTGTGCATTAGACATGCTCAAGAACAAATATAGAGAAGACATTCAAGAGAGAGACAAAACACAGATTCAACGGTAAACATGATGTATCTTTCTATTTATTTAGCTAATCACTATTTAGACTATGTGTTTTTGATTGACTTGATTAAATGGATTTACAATGTATGTCTTTTCAGGCTGCCATGTTTTGTCCTTTCTGTGGCTGTCATCTGGGGACAGTTCAAGTGCTCTGTGGCTCCTGTGGCAAAAATGTACAGTTTTTGGCAGAAGTTGAACACAACATTAAGTTCACTTTTTTTTTTTATTGTATCTGTTTCAAATGCAATAAATAAGGATTTAACACACTACTCTGTTTAGAATACTAATTGGGAGATGCATACACTAGTTATCAGCATGAAGGACACATTTTTTCAATGTCTGTTTATGTGAAATATGTAGAAGCCATCATTACATTGTAGACCAATTCATGATTAAGTACACTAAACAGCTTTATACATTCATAAGTGTGTATTGGTTCTATCTTTATAGAGGAAATTATACATTTAGAATCAAATTTTGAGACAGTGAGTGGCTGGGAAAGTCACACCGCCATGGTGCACAAACAGTTGCTATGACATGATGTTTTCTTCGCATTCTCAGGCATTCCATAAGGAAGGTCAGGAACTCACGCTTGGGACCACCAGTGTCCCCTCCATCCTCAGTCTGTCCCTCATCATCAGTGAACTTAACTGACATCTCATTGGCTCTATTAATATTGAACCTGCTGCAAGATGTATTTGTTATTTTTGCAGAGAGTTCTGCAACAATGTCCTCCGCAGTCAGGTATTCTGTGTGCAGGGAAAGACACACTGATGTATTGTAATATTAAATGATGAAGCTAGTAATAAGATGTACAGTATAGAATAGAAACATGAAGTGGTAATAGTAACAATTAATACCTTTCCTCTGCAGTTTGCTCCATTTTTTCTGGCTCAGACTGGCTAGCAATAATGATGATAGGTGCATACACATTTGCAGCCTGTCCTACAAAAAACGACCATATAGGTCGATTGTTCAGCAGCTTAATACGACCCAGAGTCACGTTTTAAAGTGTAGCACCATTATCCCCAGTGCTTTGCCCGTGGCTTGGACTGCACAGCGCTGCACACGGAGGGTTGCTGCTCGGTGCCGAAGCCTGCCGCGGTTGGAGGTGGGCTGCCACCAGCGGTTCCATGGGAGGCATACGGAGCAGGCCGAGCTTCTCCATGCCGACACAGTCCAAAGACGAGGCACCCTGGATTGGGGCCTTGTTGCTGAAAGGGCGGTCTCTCCACGAGACCGACACCTCGTCGAGCATCTCTGGAAAGACTGGGAGAAGCTGCTTCCTCATCCTCGTTGCTTGGGGCAAGTTCTTCCCCTCATAGCGAGATCTGGAGGTCTCCTTGGCCATTTCAGGCCAGGGGATGTCCAGCCTGGACACAGTGCGTTGGCACACGGCCCGCAAGTCCATACTGAGGCAGGGCGAAGCTGGTGTGCTTCCGCCCGGGGGAGCGGACATCACCTCCGGCTTGGCAGCCTGGGCAGATGAAACGAAGATGTCATCTTCGTGCTTTTCCGTGTCGGATAAGAGGAACTCAGAGGCATCCTCTTCATCCTCCTCCATATAATCCAGCTGTAGGACATCCTCTGTGGGTGGAACCACGGTGAGGTCCAGTTGGGAGCCCCAGCTTGACACAGCGCGGGGCTCCGCTCTCGTGGCTCTTGCCGCCACCGGGCCCCAGGCTGACACGGCGCGGGGCTCCGATTCTGCGGCTACCGCCGTTGTTGAGCCCCAGCCTGACACAGCACGGGCCTCAATCTCCGTGGCGGTCGCCGCCATGTCCCGATTGTCGGCCGGGGAATCAACGGACATGAAGGGGTCCCATCCCGACAGGCTAGCTTGGCGCGCTAGCCGTCGGCGGAGGCTCTTGATGGTGAAGCGGGCACAATGCCCGCACAAACCGGGGGTATCGATAGCTTCCTGGGCGTGTTCCAGCCCAAGGCAGGACGAGCAGACCTGGTGTGAGTCCGTGCCCGAGATCCTAAACCCGCAGCCGCAGAGCCGAGCCTCCGACTCCTCTGGTGTGAGGGAGAGAAGGGTCCATCCTCGTTTGCCGGGGTGTCGGCGCGGAGGGACAAGCTAGTAACAGGCATGTTACCGAAAAAAATCCAACCTTATCGTTATTCCGAAAGGAAAAAACGACGGGGTAGATTTTTCTTTAAAAAATATTAACTGGTGTGTTAATATCTTTCTTATCTCCGTCTCCTCTGGTGTGAGGGAGAGAAGAGTCGTGGTGTCGGCGCGGAGGGATAAACTAACAGGTTTGTTACTGTTTGAAGAAAAAAATCAAACCTTACCGTTATTTCGAAAGAAAAAACGGCTGGGCAGATTACAATATTAACTTGTGTGTTAATATTTGTTAAATTCTTCTGCAAAGCAAAAAAGTCGACCGAATGTTAGCTTGGGTTCAGTCTGTGGACCGTTAAGCTAGCCCGGCTACTGATATTCTAGATGTGCTCTGAGAGGTGTTTAAATGACGCTGCGACGTAGCGTCAAGCTACTTAAAGGGTGGGTGGATTCCCTGACGTAGACGTCAAGATCACCAGCCAATCAGGATTGGCATAATGAGATTGATGCTTCTGTTTGCATACGCGTTGAGGCGCATCCCATAGTGAGACATCGAACGGAGTGTTATGAATGAGAACATGTTTTTATTTTTAGCCTATTTATCTTGTTAACTTAAATAATACTCATACATTAACACATGCATTATTTGTGATTAAAATAATGGTTGTTGGTAATGTATTATCGATCCCCACATATGTATGATTTAACTGCTTTCATAGGAGCTCAGACCCCTCCTTATGGGAGCTCAGCTCCCATTGGCTCCCACATAACTTGAACCCTGGTTATGAACATAAGAAGTTAAAATAAATATGACCACAATACATAAACATTGTATTACAATACATATACAGTGGTGCATTTATATTAATAAGATATTAAATACATATTTTGCATATTATGGTCAGGAAAATACATACTGTATATCTAACTGTAAATTGTGTAGAAGAATTTCTTAAATGTGCCATGTGTTTAGAGAGCTTATCAATTTCTCTCTTATAATTACTCTTGGAACATCACACACCAAGATGTGTGTGATTCCAAGCTTTTTACAGTGTGCCATGCCAGCTCATTCACAAGCTCATTACATTAATCTGTGACCCACAATCCCACGTTTCCGGGTGCTGCTGTTACTGCCTCCTCGTCCTTGTTACGCCAGATGCCTCACGCACTACAGATGTTTACCAACCACGTGTGCCCGCTCCCCACGGCGATGAAACCGGTACGAGGATAGATGGAAGATGGGAAGGTTAATCTCGTCCTCAGCCGCAACTAGCATGTCACCGTAATGAAGCCCCAACAGACGAACACTTAATAAGAGTTAAGAGTAAATTAACCTTGAGGACTTTGAATGCATCTCTCCTTCTTTGTTCCTTCCATTTACTCCGTGCATCCATTTCCCACGATCAAGGACGTTGGTTTAGCTGGAGGAGGTCAGAACAAAACATTCCCTTGACAGTTGCAAATTTCTCTCTGACATATATTGTATGTTCCAGACGGAGCAGAGATGAGCCTCCGTCTCCCTCTCTAATGTTGTCTGAGGCAGATAAAAAAGCTACAAGCTGCTGCCCCACCCACTCACTGTTTTTTCTCTCTCCTCGCTGCTGATCAATGCTCTTAATGATGGTAATCAATCAAGAAAATGAAAGATTTACTCTCCAATATTAATTTTGCTCAGCATCGATTCGAGAGCGAGGAGTATTACTGCCATTAATGCCTTTTGAGGTGCCGTATTGAGTTGCTTGCTTCTAAAAACAAGCCATTCATCTTTCATTTCAACACTTTTATTATACCTTTGAACATAATTAGAAACAGATAACAGTCACCTGAGGCGGAATTTAGTAAACTCTTTGATTGTCTTGTTTTTTAAGATAATTATGGTAAAATCAGATCACAAATCCCCAAGCGTAAATGTTCTGATACACTGAATTTGTTCATCTGGCTCAAACATCTCTTTTTATTGTCTTTTCTGCTTACAGTTTTTCCCAAATAAGTAGGAAAAAAAGCCTTAGTTTTTACTGATTGCCATGCGTAATACAAGGTACAATTTAGTCGCTCTGTTTTCACCCAATAATACTAATTTCCTGTCTTAGCGGCACCATAATGCAAGTGTAGGAACACAACGGTCTCAGCTGACTGGAGGTATCGTGATGACAGCCGGCGCTAATGATACGCCACTCAGTGAACCACCAGGGGCAGACAACATGCCAAACCCACGAAAGGATTTATGCCACGAGATGATTCCGTCTGCGATATGATGTCATGTTATCGTATCAGCTGATCAAAGGCGGATAGGGAACTTGAAGGCTCCGTGCTGCTTTTATTGGCACTTGCACAAGTCTTTCTTCACCTGTCTTGCAGTTTGAGCGCAACAACACTACCTTCAGTCAGTGTCTGGACATGTTTAACATCGTGCTGTACAAAAAGTTTACAAGACCTTAATATGAATAATTATTTTTAAAGAAAATGTGATACATTTTTTTTTATTATTTCAAATATTTTCTGGTTTCATGTTTAACTTGTTTCTCTTTTCCCTCTTTCCTGTATTAGTGTTCTTGTGTTTGTTGTCCTTTTTTCTACTGCTATGTGCTTTGGGTTGTTTTTATTTTCATTTGCTGAATTGTGTAAGAGTCATTTTATTTTTCTAATAATTTCCTTCTTATTGTTTTTCATTAATTAATTTTTCTTTGTTGGATTGTTGTGTTCCCTATTGGTTCTGCTCATGTTGTGTGCTTCTTGTTGCCATTATTTATTCTGTATTTTCTTTGGTATTCTTTCAGCTTAATTTGCCTTAATTCTCCTTTTTTAAATGATTTTTTTCTTAACTTATAATAATAATAATGGGTTTTATTTGGAACGCACGTCATAATTGAAGACAAATCCCGCAGTGCTACAAGCAGGCTTGAAAAGGCTCTATTGAAAAGATGGGTTTTGAGGCCTTTTTGAACCCTTGTGTGGTGTTCATATTTTTGTTATTCAGCCAGTGTGTGTGGGTCTGGTGGACTCGCTGCCTTTTTGGGTTTCAATTCAACACAATCAAACTATTTAATGTTAAAATACTCAATAGATGTTTACTTCATCCCAATTACAAGCAATATAAAGAGCATATATGGTTAATATTTGCCCTTTTACATTTGTTAGATCACATTAATGAATTAAAGTGCTACTTGTTTTTTTGCCCGCTGACCGGCTGGTCCTGTGGCTCGTCTTTTTTTGTAATTAGCTGATGCTCAATCTCATCCTCTTCTTCAAAGTCACTGTCAGACTTCTCAGAAATGTGATCCTCACATTCTTAAACCTCATCATCAAATGGTTCTCTCTCTTCCAAAATCATTTGCAAGGCCCTCTGAGCAGAGAATCGTTTGGCCATCTTGATCAGTTGTGATAAGGACCCAAACTGGCGAAGCTTTATTTATTGTGTCTCACACCAAATTTGCAGCTGGGATAGAGTGTGAAAAAAAGTAAGATTGGTTTCCGCAAGACATAATGTGGGAATGTGAGAGCAGACCGGTGTCTATGCTTGAATGTATCAACAATGTTGCAACCTTGTGCGGGAATGGCAGGGGCAGAAACACCAAAGCCTCTCTCTCTCTCTCTCACACACACACAAACACACACACACACACACACACACACACACACACACACACACACACACACACACACATCCCAACACAGTCTCACGGCATTTTGTGTTATAGTCACGAAGTTAAACTATTGATTCATGTTCCCCAACACGATTTTGCAATTGTTTTCATGTCACACGGAACGATTATAAAAGCACTGTAAATAATAACAAATTAGAAGGAAAAACAGATAAAAACAGACAGATTTCAGTATTCTGACACAGAACGATTTTAGAAGCAATGTATTTCTATTGGTAGTATGTTTCGTGCCTGCACCAAATAATAACAAAATAGAAGGAAAAATAGATGACAAAAAAAACAGATGTCAGTATTCTGAGGCTCTGAGCCCCATTTATTTTCCTTGCGGACGGCAAAAAAACTCTGACATTATACAAATTAAAATAAAAGGGATAGGCTTAGGGTAAGATATTGAGTAAGAAACATTTTTTATGAACCACACAGCTTCCGGTCTTCCAAGACCGGACCGGACAAAAATACGTGGTGCAGGCACGAAACATACTACCAATAGAAATACATTGCTTTTACAATCGTTCTGTGTGACACGGAAAAATTGTGTTGGTGAACATGAATCAATAGATTAAATTAATTTTGTGACTATAACACGAAATGCAAATGGGTTGCACACACACACACACACACACTTTTGCTAGCCCCGGGACCCGAACATTCTGTATGTAATGTAAATGTGCAGGGGTGGTGTACAGTGGGTGGTCATTGAAAATGTGTTCTGATATATGTTCTTCCAACACAGCCTCACTCTCTGATCGTCCAATAGCGTCGTTTGGTCAGGGTCCCGTGGCGTGCAGTTGTGACGCGCCGAGTCTCCTTGAGCTTCATAAACGGACGCAAAGAGCTTTCAACTGATTGCAATGTATTCCCATCGGCGGCGCTATTTGACGCTCAGGGAAGCACCGCATCGTTCCATGTCGGCGGCAGTTAAAGGCAATGTGAGCGTCCATTCCCATTGGATAACGGAGAATTTTACACCCGGAAGTAAGTATTCTCCTTACTGTCGATTGATTTTACAGTGATATCTGCACTACTCATCAACTAAAAAACACCAGATTATCCTTGTTAATTACACAACATTGATTGGTTTAAATTGTGTGCATTGCTTTTGTATTTTTCCCCTTCGATTCGGAGAAACAAATATTTTTCCGGAGTTTAGGATGGCAGAAGACACTACACTACCCAGAATCCCCAGCTATCGTTTGGGACTACACCATGTGCTTTGCTTGACAAACCCCGTGATTAGTCCTCAAGCTCTGTGATTGGTTGACCTCCGACTGCATTCCATATGAAAAAAAACGTTTCGTAAAAGTTAAAATCATACTTTATTCAGCAGTGCTTGCTTTACTCTTTGGAAGTCATCACATGAATGCATTGTAATAAATGGTTCGGCTGCATTAAATATATTACACATCTGTCGTAGTTCTTTATTTATCTACAGAGATCGGGCTCAGAATAGACCGGAAACTATTCTTTTACCGTTCAGTTTGAATTTCACAATAAAGTTAGTAGTAATAATTTGTTTTGATATTATTGTTTTTTATTAACTACTAGACCGCTGGGTCATGTTAAGACCATCTTTTCTGTGTTGCTGTGGGTTTTTTCCATCGCCTTTGTGTTACAAATATCAAAACATTAACTAAATATATCCGTCGTAAACTAAACCGGAAACAGCAGTATATTTTATTTTGTTAACACTGTAAACTTGACAGCTTTTTAACCCAAACCACCTACTGGTTAAAGCACGTTATTACACATTTGGAGTAATGCAATGCAGGTAGATTGTGTTGCTTTTTAATCACTGTTTAAAATACCTTTTTCTTAATGTCTTTCATTTTCATAAAGCACTGTAAAGAATGTGTTATATTTGATGAAAACATTTAAATATTAAGAGTACATACAAAACAGGGGGAAAGTAGAAGGTCAATGATAGAAATATAGAATAGAAAATATCAAGAAGATACTGTAAATTATATCTAGAATAAAACTGATATTAATAGGAGGATGTGCAAAATAGACAAACTAAGTAGGCTTTATTAAAACATGAAATAATACTTTAGGTTAAGGTCTTCTTTTAAATACATGCGTAAGCAAAACGTTTTGGGGGTATCTACAGATAAATATTAAGCCTGACAAAGTACTTAAAGTCTAATCTATTGCATGGTTTGTTTTGGGACTTGACAATCAACTTTCCTGCAATGTTTAACTATGTTGAAGCACTTATTTTAACCGATATTATACATATTTATTATACTCTTATAAGATGTATGTAGATAGAAGAAGAAATGTGCAGAATACGACAGTTTAATGGTGGAGGTATACACACATATTGATAGATGTCTTGTAATGCACTGTTGAGCAGGGGCGGACTGGGACTAAAATTCAGCCCTGGAAACTGACCACATGAAATGTCAAATGTTAGAAATCCGCTGTTTATTATTTAAAGTGTTACGTCCGATTCACTCCTTTTTTCCTCTCTGTACACAGCTCCAGTTTGGGCATTGGCCTGTCATCAGATTTCAATTTTAGTGGCTGCTGTAGCGGAAGTTTAGTAAAATTATTTTTGATGAAATACTCCAAATTGCTTGCTATTTTTTAAGGGCGGTGATGACAGTTACAGTACGAACTGAAGTTGATGCGATTTGATTGGATTGTGAGGCATGACATAAGCCTCATCTGATTGGTCAATCCCTCGATTTTTTTTCACCAAGGGAAGCCAATTTCGGCTAGCCTCCTATCGCAACAGAGAGTGCAATCTACTGTTTCACCATAACATCTAGAGGGGCGCTGTTTCACTCCTTGTAAAATACTCGATGAGAGGGGGAGAGATGGGCCGGCAGAATAATTACCGAAACTAAACGAAGTGTTTTATTTATTTAGTAAAATGATAACTACAATCCATAAAAACAGGGGAAGCCTGGCTTCCCTTGGCCTCCAGGAGAAAACGCCACTGAGTTCAAGGGATAATTCTCACCCACCTCTTGCCCTGCACTTGTATACTGTATGCCAGTTCAGCAGCTCAACTCTGTCCCTCATCATGAACGCAGGAGGCTGGCTCAATCTGAACTCGCGCCCTCATCATTCTCTTCATCATCTTGCACTTGTTCTAAGCTGCTGCTGATAGTGCTTGTAGCAGCGCTGCTGCCAAAAAGGTCTGTCAATGTGCGACATTTATCTGCTTCACCTGCGAGTGACTTCACCTTTTTTTCTCTTGCCCCCACCTTTTTCTTTTCGTTTTCTTTGATTTGTATCCATGTTTTTTCATTCTCCCTGTTTGCCGCGGCGTCTAATCCCTTCTTTTCGGCCCATTCCCAAACCACCCCCTACACCCTACCCCTCCGTTTGCGCTTTCATGCGCAGGGTCCGCCATATTGAGGGCTGTTCCAAACCAACGAGTGTGGAGCGGTGTGGAGGGGAAGTGGGCTGTCACTACCCGATCCGTCCCCCTGCCCGATCGGTACTGCGCATGTGCGAGATGGTCCGCCATATTGGACAAGTCCGGACGGCAACCCAAGATGGACACTCGACACAGTGGCTTTTGACAAAGCTCAAAGTTATTGTTATTACAACGTGACTTCACTATTATTTAACAACTCTTTTTATTGGGTTCTTTTATTTGGGGTTAAGTACATTGTCAGAATAAGTGAGAAATGGATTTAACTTCTGTTAGACAGCTATCATACTGAATACATATTTACTGTGAATATATGCAAAAATGTATGGCATATTGCTGTCTAAAAAGAAAAGAACCCAATAAAAAGAGTTGTTAAATAATAGTGAAGTCACGTTGTTATAACAATAACTCATCTCTCTCTCGTTTTCTTTTTGAGCTTTGCTAAAAGCCACTGTGTCAAGTGTCCATCTTGGGTTGCCGTCCGGAGTTGTCCAATATGGCGGACCATCTCGCACATGCGCAGTACCGATCGGGCAGGGGGACGGATCGGGTAGTGACATGGGCTATCAAGCCCTCAAACAGCGAGTCTGCAGCGGTGCTGACTTGAGACCGGTCTCTACCTGACCGGTCTCCACGCTGTGTGTGTCCGTCAGGAAACAAGCTGTTAAGTAGTTCCAGCAAACACCCACTGATAAACTGCGATGTTAACAACCTCATGATAGCCCCATATGTTTTAACTTAGGATCATACCTGTGTTTAGTCTAGAAAAAGGTAAATGTGTGCATGTTATTATAAAGTTGAGCTTTACAAAAAAGTAACACAATGAAAGATGTTTGGAGTTTTATTTGAGTTATTCATTTACATGTTTTGTCTGAGAGATGCTGATTTGAAACCGTTGTTACATACAGTTACGGCATTTCCTGTTTCTGCCGGAGAGAGGGGAGAGAGGGAGAGAGAGGGAGGGGAGAGAGGGGAGGCCGTCCCAAAGCTTGCTGCTGTATTTACTCCCTCCATCTGACAGGAGGGAGCCTCGTTGAGCTGCGAGTGTGGCTACAGACGGAGTTCACTCCGTCACGGAGGGGTAGGGTCGAGGGAGTGGTTTGGGATTTGGAATCGTGTGGCCGGTCTTTTTTCTTCTTCGTGTGTGATTATTTGACAGATAAGAACCACACAACTGCATTAGCAGCTGATGTTGCCCTCTGTCGGCCGTCAGCGCAACTTAAATGATGACGTTAAACAATTTTTTTTTTAAAGGGCCGGCCGGCCGTCAACGGCCCTTGACAACCGGCCGTTATGTGGTTCTCCAGAATCTACAGATGGCCAGTCCGCCCCTGCTGTTGAGGAACCTGGGACCCAAGTTTTTCATTCATTGCATAACTACACCGTAGTTGTGTATATGATATGTCAATAAACATTTGCAAATCTTGAAAGGGATGTGCAAAATAGTCATTATATACAGTTTTTAATGAACGATTAGGGAATAACGAGTAATGAATATACTTTATAGGGATCTGCAGATAAATATTTAGTCTTCTCAAGCACCAACTATCAAATATCTCGCCTGATTGTTTGCAATTGACAATCACCTTCCCTGAATTTTACTCAGGTGTAACTAAAGTCTGATTTAAGGGTTGTTTATATTTCACATCATTAATCCAAATCTGTAAAGTAACTAAAATAAATGTAGTGGAGTAAAAATACCAGGTTAACCTTAAAGAAAGCCCTCAGGATTACAAAAGACCCCCATCACCCCAGCCACAAACTGTTCTGTCTGCTGACGTCAGGTGGTACCGCAGCATCAGGACTAAAACCACCAGAATCAGGGACAGCTTCATCCCACAGGCCAGAAGACTATTAAAACACCTGAGCTTTGAAACAACATCCATAACATTCATCTGGCTGCTACTTAGAAATTATTTATCTAATATATCATATTCCAATCACTTGTATATAGACTCTTATTGCACTATTTCACTTTTTACTATTTTACTAAGGGGGGGGGGGTAGGTCACGTTCGAGTCCTGTTTTGAATAGTGTGCCGTCGATGGGTTCCATTCCATTTCAAAGTGCTGTTTGACGCTTGGCGTAAACTTCGAGCCTGCCACTCCAACATCCAATCACAGAGCTTGAAGACTAATCACGGGGTTTGTCAAACAAAGCACATGGTGTAGTCCCAAACGATAGCTGAGGATTCTGGGTAGTGTAGTGTCTTCTGCCATCCTTTACTCCGAAAAAATATTTGTTTTTAAGAATCGAAGGGGGAAAATACAAAAGCATTGTGCACAATTTAAACCAATCAATGTTGTGTAATTAACAAGGATAATCTGGTGTTTTTGAGTAGTGCAGATATCACTGTAAAATCAATCAACAGTAAGGAGAATACTTACTGCCGCCGACATGGACTGATGCGGTGCTTCGATGGGAAAACTTTGCAATCAGTTGAAAGCTCTTTGCGTCCGTTTATGAAGCTGAAGGAGACTCGGCGCGTCACAACTGCACGCCATAGGACCCTGACCAGGCACGTGCACACATAGACATCAACTGGGCTTGAGCCCCTGCCCTTTTATAAATGAAGATATATCTACTGCTGTTTGCGCACAGTTTCCCCTTCCAACAATATATTGATTGAATGCAAAATTAAAATATCAGGTCAGGAGATTAGACTGTGAAGTTCCTTAGCTCTCCCTCCCTCCCTCCACGTCTCTTGCATAGCAGTTCGGACATCAGCAGTCCCTTCAGACAGACAGGTAGCAGGACCCAATGAGGCGTTAACTGGGCCTAATTAAAATGCGCTAATTTGCATGCAGTTACCAAGGCATTGCAGGTGAAAAGAATAAAACAAAAAAACCTCACAACTTCCCCAGATAGTTACTTACGTCAAGACAGTATTTTCCCCTGAAATATTATGTAATGTTTAAATGCAGATTAGCTTTAAATCTAGCCTATAGATGAATTCAGACATGGTAGTAAAACGAACACCATTTATATGTGTTTCTTGGAAGTTGTATTTCCATTAGAGTGAAAGAAAACATGGAAGCAAAATAGACCAAAATAAAAAAAAAAGTACATGCCTGTAATGTCCTTAAACAGTAACTTCATAATTTTGATTGTTGGCTGCTCATTTAATAACTATTAATTGTACTAGTTTGTTGTCTACTCGTGTGCATTGTGAATACTAAAGAAGACCATTGTCTCTGTGTTAGCTGATTATTTTTGTAGAATTCTGTTGAGTAATAAACAATTGCATGAGTGTGAGGGTATTAAAATAAATTGGTCAGTTAGTCAACTGAGATGTGCAACTATATTTAAGTTTTAAAACATTTTTTTATAAATGATTATGGGAAGTGCCCTTTTTCTCACTTGAGCACCTGCCCCCCAAAATGTCTGTGCACGTCCCTGTCCAAGCGTCGCTCCTGGACGTTCAGGGAGTGAGACTGTTGGTTCTTCACAGAAAATGAGCCAAGGCCGTTGAGTGTGAGTTTGAAAATATAATTGATCATTTTTCTTCAGATAAATAATTAAAACGGGTCCCACAGTCTGTGGTGCTCTCATATGGGAGAGCACCACAGACTGGGAGCAGCCGAGCAGAAGGCCCGGTCTCCCATAGTGCAGAGCTTGGGTTTGAGGAGGTTGGCTTTGCTGGAGCGGGACGGGAGGTCCGCGAGGAAGTATGAGGGGTGAGGAGTTCCTTGAGGTAGGGAAGGGCAGTTCCATGGATCCACTGGTGGGTGAGGAGGGAGACCTTGAATTCGATCCTCAGTTCCACGGGGAGCCAGTGTAGTGATTTAAGGATGGGGGTGATGTGATCATATTTGCTCACCCTCATCAGGATCCTAGCAGCGCTGTTCTGAAAGTACTGGAGCTTCTGGATGCTTTTGTTCGGGATCCCGATGAGGAGTGCATTGCCGTAGTCCAGCCTGGAGGAGACATAGGCGTGGACTAGCTTTTCGGCGTCGGACAGAGTGAGTGTGGGGCGGAGTTTGGCGATATTCCTGAGGTGATAGGAGTTCTTGCACAGCTGTTTAATGTGAGCCTCAAAGGTCAGATGGGCGTCCATTTTGACACCTAGGTTGGTGACTGTTGAGGAGAGGGTAATGTCCTGGCCGTAGAAGGTGATAGTGGTGATGGTGGATGACCGAACCTGGTGTGGGGTGCCGACTAGTATGGCTCCGGTTTTGGAGCCGTTGAGTTTCAGGAAGTTGTGAAACTTAAAGGATGGTGTCTTGTAAAATCCTGTGTCTTAGACCTCTACCGACACATTTTATTCATGTATATCTTTATTGGATTTTATGTGCTTCATTATTATTGTTGTTGTTTTTTTGCTTTGTTTGTTTTTTTCCTTATTTTTCATTTTCCTATCCTTGAATTAACTCTAGTGTATAATGCTGTGACTTAATGTACTTGTATCATGTCAATTCTACAGTATGTGGTTTTATGTTGGTGTTTATTGAGCTCTCAATACATTCTCTTCTCTTTCAAATATCATTTTTCATGTATGTCCTTGTCTTCATTGGACTGTTGTGTACTGATTGGTTTGTTTGTCTGCTTATTTGTAATGTGTCAATATTGTTGTATTTTTCGAAATTCTGTGTTTTTATTCCTTTTATTTGTTTTCTCCTTAAATAAATTTATTTGTATTTTTTTAATATTTTCTACTTATCACTACTTTGTTTCTGCTCCTATATTTTTCGTGATTTTTTTACTATAGTTTAATTTAATTTGTTCTCCTTTTTGATCATTTATGAAACATTTCCTGGATTTCATGCATATTTTCTTTTTGTGATGGCACAGGAACCTGCATCAAACAGGAGAAAACTTGTGCTTGTTCACCATATATGTAATGTTTTATTGAAGTCTCTCTTTCTTTCAAACTCCAGCCTGTTATGTACATCAGTAATGTGCAGATAATGATCCAAGTCATGGTCATTTCCCTCTTATCTTTACACGGAGAGAGTGCCTTTCCGCTCTGTTATTCTCTAGTATAACACACCATAATACTTTTAAGCCAGGTTACCGGAGCGTCTTCTTTATCCCCGTCTTCCCTTTCTTTTGTCAGTAGTATACATACTCCTCAGCCAGAGTGAGAAAAGTGGAGCAGGTTTTGTTGATGACTTAAGGGATGGAAAGCACACCGGGGCTTCTAATGCACCTAGTATTTAAATAATCCCCGGGTCTCCTCCATCCTTTTGATGCCTTTGTTCACTTTGAAAAGTTATCACCATACAGCCTGTACTGTTGGCTCGGGGATGAAGAGAGGCAGAAAGAGAAGGAGATGTTCAAAATCGCGGCACCGTACCTTTTCTTCTGCATCCAGTTCCCAGAGCGTGAAAGAACATCTGAATACACATTTGAAATCTTATCTCACTCCAGCTGTACTGCTGAATTCTTCCTTTTTTTTCTGTCCCGGGCAAAGCAGAAGGGAACCCAGAAATAATCAGCCATGCTTATCTTTCTGCAGTACTGAGGGGAGCTATAATGAGACTCACTCATCCGTAGTGGAGAGCTTAATAATTCATTGTGGTAGCTTTGCAGGTGAACCCTATCACATTACAATTTAAAAGCTCTAAAGCTAGTATTGCTGAAGGGGGGGAGAGCGGCTAGGAAGAACGCTAGGCTGAAAAGCCCTCGTGCATACAGGTATACGGAACGCCACGCGCTCTTAATGATCTGCAATTTTCTCTAAATAGACCTGTATGCGGTGTGCGGTCTTTCCCATCTACAATTTAAGCGACAACCGAGTGCTACTTTAAAGAAGTAAACACAAACATCTCTCCTTTCAAAGTGGCTCCTTCTTTTTTCTCTTTAATTTAAAAAGCGCTCATCATATTAGCGAGCGTAAATCACTCTTCCCCGGGGAACAAAAGTTCTTTAGGCACCTCAGGGAAAAGACATAAAACAAACCATTTTTACTTGTTTTTCCTCTCAAGGGCAAAGGAGTTACTGTCCAGTCTTTTTATAATGCCACCCATCTCACCCCCTCTTTCCCTGCTGGCGATCTGCCATAGAAAGTCTCGCAAGATGGGGGGGGGGGGACATTAGTATTTATTCGCTCCGACACCCTTGTTTTCATGCGGACCTTTGCTCTGATTAAGGATCTCGAACAGTCCGCTGGCTTTATTTTGTATTCCCTCCCTAAAACTAATTTTCTCGCGGGGAAACCTTCAGACATTCTACAAAGATGGGGTCGGCTCTGTCAGTGACCTCTGGCACCGGCTGTCTGCAGAGCGCATCCCAGATGGGCTGGACTGTGGCCCGTACTTCTTCCAGCTCTCTGTTCCTGCCCCCCCCCCCCCCTCCTCCTCCTCCTCCTCCTCTTCCTCCCTACAGGACAAACCCTTGGTCGCTTGGCACAAGTACTGCATACTGGAGTGACCTTGGAGGGCTCTCTAATGGAGAACTTGGCTTTGTTCCACAGTGTCTCAGCCAGCAGACATGCACCCCCCTCCCCTTCACCGCGGACACCTCCTCTCGGTCTATAGATCCGGGCTATACTCACCTCTAACCCCCCCCCCCCACCTCCCCACCACCCGATAGCTGGAACACATCACATCGCTGACATTAATTGTCACCAGTAACGGCGGCTGATAAAAGCTCCCTGCCCTGTTTCTCTGCAGGGATTCTGCCGAGTCACACGGGAATTCTTCTTGCTCCGGGGGGCCGTTACAATAACATGGGAGAATAAGCTCTCGTGTGTTTGCATGTATGCTCAACATGACAGTGTGTTTGCATGCAATGGTGAGGACATGTCAAAACACGTTGGAATCACGTTAGCTCGCTGTAACCCTCTGGATATAAGTGTGATGGGATTAACCGATAAGTAGATAACTCACATCTAAGGGTATTATCTCGGGATAAAACAGTGCTTACGTCTTCTCAGATGATACGCCGCTGCAACACGCTCCCTGCAGTGAGCCAACATTAATACAATCATGTCTTACAATCTTTTGTGAGGATGAATTCCCAAAGCCGGTGTGAAATGCGCTTGTGAATGTTGAGAAATGATATGAATATGTAATAGCCTAATTAATAGGAATGTACCTTATTTTGCATTCCTACAATAACATGAGCACATGGAGTACCATTAGAATCTAATGCTAATCAAATTCCCTTTTCTTCTACTAGTGTGGTCCTTTATAGGCATAGCTCCGTTTTTCAATAATTATTTAAAATCCTTTTGTACCTGTTACATGTGGTAGATGCATTGCAGGTGATAATCTTAAACACATAATGAAGAATAAAATGAATATTGCGTGGTTTGTGCATATAACACAAAAACAGTGTAATTCTCAAAGAAACCGCAAAAGGTAAAAAGTATCACCAACTGTGCTGCAAACATTTTTTGTCCCACTAAGTAGGCCTACGATTTGCACATATTTTTATTTGGTAATATGGCACCCGGTTCTAGGCAAATGAGCTTAATTGCAAAAGATTCACAGATCAGAGCTAATAGCCACAAGCAGTTACAGTAACATTATTACCATCTTCAGTGAGTTGGTGTTAACGAGGTTATAAGGGCTGATATACGGCAGCAGTAATTCGCGCCAGGTGAAGGCTCAAGATCATTTATTTTTTAATGCAGAGCCAACATCCAACGTAAAAACACATTAGATAAGGGCTGCCAACTCTACCTATTGAGCTATACGGCGGCCCATATCTAATGTATTTGACCACAGATTTACTGTATATGTATGAGCTGCATCCCATCCCCTCTGGCCCCCCATTTCAATTATGTTTCTACAATAAAGGCACTGATTGTCAAAATAATCTCTAAAATAAGAATACTGTACATGAGATGAAATGCTCGAAGAAAAAAAAATCGAATGACAAATAAGGGTAATATATAAGTTAATAAAGAAACTATTTCCTCCATCCCCCGCAGAGAAAAAGACTGAATTGCATTCCGCTGCATATCTTCGTTTGATATTGATTTTACAGCTAAAACACGGCCATGATCTTTTGTGAATCGGACCTTTACACTGGGCACTGAGCGAAGGGAATTCATGGGGCTATCAGTGAAAGGCTGAATCCTTATCACCGTGGCCAAGGGTTACATTATCTTCCGCTGCACTATCAAAGGCAAAAAGTCACAATTATGGAAAAAATGTATAAATATGTGTGGTATAAAAAAGTAATAGCAGGACTGTTCTCTCCTCAGATTTGTTTTGTTTCTTTTTATTAAATGATACAATTCACATGATAACAATGCATACATCTTTGACTGTTGATTTATAACCATAATCACACCCTAGTAATTTCAGACACAGTTGTACTTTCCCAGAACTGTCAAAACCAATTCTAAACTCGTGCTTTGAAACTGAATATCTTTCATATTGATGTGGGCTGTTTTTCTAATCTGCCAAGCGTGATCAACCCAAACATCTCTGCTTTGGTAAATGCAATGAGTTTGATTTTACTACTGCTGCGAAGCCGGAGGTGTTAGAGAGCATAACACGTTAATCAGCCGCCTTATTTATAGACAAAGGGCCACATTTCCAATGTAAAGAATAAGCTCAAGGACTGCCACAGCAACAGAGACATTCTAACTGGTACATGCTTTGACCTTGTTACGCATGTATAGAAATGTTTCAGAACCCTGAGCCCAGAATTGATTCAATATTGGACAAGACTGAAGGAGGCTGTATGGATCCTTTCAATGGAAGATTCCGAGAACTCATCTGAAATTTGGTAGAAAAGTCATCCTCCTGTTTCGCTGTAACGTGGTCCAAGGAGTCTGAAGCAGCAAACTGGAAAACATCATAAATCTGTGACATAAAGTTGTTGTGAATAGGATATTCTTATATATAACCTTCAAAGCTGTTGGTAGACGTAAGAGAAAGGGATATCAGGAGATATTTTCAGGAGATTTGACATGAAAGGATTACCTTTGAACAATTCCTTTACTTTGTGACCTTTTATGCACATCAAATACAATAGGTGTAATCTATGTCATGGCCTCGCCTTTTTTTGGGTTGAAAACACTTGCTGTCATTTGACAGTAAATACAGATTCTGAAGTTTACGCTATTCAAACAATTAAGAATACCATGCATTTTTTAATCTACAAGGAGCCCAAATACGATGGTTAGTCAGGCAGTTAAACAATGTCATTAGAGATTGCTGAATTAAGTCAGACTGAAGTACTCCTTTGTGCACCAGTCAATCCTAACAGTAAATACAGAGCTAAATCCCTGATCAAATGCACACTGAAGGGTCTTTGAGCATGTTTCTCTCAGTGATTGTGATGTTAAATGTTTGTTTTTTTCATGTATTGTGTCTTGATATCTATCCATGTTGATGTTGCAAATGGAGCTACTGTGATGCAAGTCAAATTTCAGACTTGATCTGACCATTAAAGTATTATTGTATCGTATGATGGTTACTGATCAGTCTGCCAGAGCACAAGCGGCCGGCAGAAGGCTAGCATCAGTATTTCCTTGGCTTTCAGTGTTTTATATTTTAATGAAGCATCTACAGTCTTTGACGACTGACGTTGACCTCATTAGCATCAAAATGTAGCTGTGATGAAGTGTGTCCCAAATACATAGATGTATGGACTGACCGGGTCCGGATGCCACAGATATTATCTTTTAACATATTTTTTCGAAGTGAAAGTTAAGCAAATCTGAACTTTCGATATTTTTGTTGTTTGACTTGCAAGACACGACACAACTGCTTCCATGCTTTATAAAACAATTGTTTCTGCCGATTCTTTTTTTTAACTGCAGGTGGGGCAGTAATTTGACCAGGCAGTGAGTAGCGCTGCTCTCATCTATAGGCAATACAGCACAGACTGATGTTCAATCATTGGCAGGCCCCTCCTGGTCAGTGACCATAATGGTTTCAGTAACTCAGTCAAATGCAAACGCCAGACAGCCTTCATAACACTCCTCATATGTAGTTACCTGAAAATCTGAATTTATTCTTGTCAATCAGGACCTTTGAACCACCAAAATGGCCCACCCTCAGGGTCTCAACCTGCACTCAGTCCAGCACAGGACTTCAAGGGTTGTGATAGAGCCACAGGACAGAGCCAGCTGAGCCATGAAAGTAGAATCTTAAAAAATCAATTCTGAAACTCACAGGTAGCTGTAGCAGAGACCATTCCTACTTCAAGCATTGCTGCAGCATTTTTAAGGAGTTGTAAGGGGGGGAAGAAACACTTTTCAGAAACGGCCAAGAGGAACGGAGTGAGTCACAGTAATCCAAATGGAAGAAAAAAAACACTGAGGACTTTCAGGTGTACCTAGGATAAAACAACCTCAGGTAAGATACACTCTTACTCTCCGCATGTGGTTTGCTTGGATGTGCAATTCAGCCAGGTGGATAAGATACAGCTTTTTCCTGCTGTCATCGCGGACAATACTAAGGCGATTGGGAATGGGAAAAGGTAAATGAGCCAAATATACACTTCACATTTGTTGTAGTAGCACCTTTCTTGTGATGCGAAGGTGGTTTGGTGGGGAAAATAGAGATGCAGGGTTTCATCTTTCCCCAGAGAATCGGTACAATCTCAGAGCAATTGTACATCTCTGGAAGAAAGGAAAGGGCGGTGAGAAATGTGTTTTCTTTCAGAGAAGAATTGACACATTATCACATTTTCCTTTAGCTGCCAGCAAAAATGATGATAATAATGTCCAATGCCCCCACACACCAGCTGCCAGCCGAGTGTTTCTCAGTTAGAAGCTGAACTTGAAATGACATCCGTTGCTCTCGGTTATTTTGTGAACTGAATGTTTCACCCACCTGAGACCTTTTGATCGAACTCTACAAACCTGCTCACAGTCATAGCGGGTTTATGGACTGTAACATAAAGCTGCACTTGTCAGATTTGAAATGTATATCCGGTATAAATGTTACCTGAAAAGTCAAAACGAAACTCCTTTTATTCCCTTACAGGCGGAGGGGAAAAGTCGTGACATTAGTTTAGCTCCAAACAAGTTAGCTTTCTACAAACTGTTCCTGTAAAATAATCAGTTTTATTGTGGAAATGTTAACAACATTTACCTAGATTCAAGGTTATGTTGTGTTGTTTAGCAATCAACTTACTGTGTTTTCATGTGTTTCTATTGATTGCACATTTCAAGCTGCACTTGTGTATATCATTTGCTTAAAGAGCCTGTGACACGAGTTTCCCCCATCATCCAAACCCATCAATTTGAGTAAATATTGTCCCCTTGAAAACCGTTACTGAACTGATTTTGGATATTTGTACTTTGATAACCATTAATCTGCCCTTCAATGTCGACCATTTTCTGGATCTTCTGGTAGGTTGCCATAAGGCTATTGACGGTCTTATTATAGGCTACATCCATTGGTTGGTTTTGTGGCACATTTGTAACGCTGTGCCAGCTTGGGCAAGCACGCAGGCAAACTTGAGCACACACAGGGTGGAGAGGTGGAGTCAGGTTGAGCGATGGAGAGAGAGAGATTGAGCGAGGCAGAGAGCGTGTACAGCGGTCTGCTTGCGCACAGAGCCGGAGTTTGTGAGAGAGCTGGCTTGAGAGTCAATTTCTCTTCAAAATAGAATTGATTGCCAGCCTTCCTTGTCCCTGGCTGGCTTGCTAGCTCGTTGGTAACGTAACTGATGTCTTCTAATGTGCCTGCATCTGGCGCTGAGTTGCCATATTCCTTTGATTGATTGATTGATTGATTGATTGATTGATTGATTGATTGAAAAGTTTATGAACAGCTTGTATATTGGGTACAGTACAGTACAGCTCAAAACATACAATTGTTAAGTGGATGCAGACCAGAGAAAGACTTTCGTCTTGTTTACATCAGGGTCCCCCATTTCCAATTCATCATATCATTTAAGACATATAAGACATATTTGACATACAGATTTAAAGTGTATAAGTGTGAACCACTTCCTGATATCCATTGTTGCAAATACATATAAATGATAATAGCCAAACTAACCTAGCAAGAGTAAACTGACAGGCTGCTGTGCCGCATCTCACTCAAAAACCCACATGACTCAACCCAACGAAAAACCAGTCTCGCGCGCAGCCTTTCATTCAGAATTTCATTCAATATTTCATAGCAAAATAAAAAAAAATGCTATTAAACTAATCTTTCAACATAGTTTAAAACAAAAATAAATATTAGGACAAAGCCCTACAAATAACAACAATAAACATAATCAGTGGCGGCTCCAGAGTATTTGTGTTGGGTAATCTATGGTAGGGCTAACCCATACAGTGGTGGGGCTCAAGTCAGTATTTGCAATGTAATTACATACACGCTCCCCTTGACAGTGAAACGCCACGCGTGAGGTTTAGATTATTTCCCTGTCTCAATCCAAATTGAACTGTATGAAATAAAAAGGCACATTTGTCTTGTAGTAAATAAAAAGGGCGACCTGGAGCCAATCCTGCAATTTCCCCACAAGTGAAAGAGTTGACATGCTGAAAGCCCAACCCCTGCAGGGGGGTCTGGGGGGATTCTCCCCCAGGAGATTTTTTGAAATACTAACATAAAATACACATTCTGGTACTCTCTTGAGAAGAAAAATAAATACATCTATTACTCCACGACATATTTAAAAAAATGAATGCCATTTTAATTTTGTGTTACTTTGTTCTGAAAGCTGAACCTGCTGCTCCTCACAGAGAGGAGAGGGAAGAGGCTGTAAATTACTTTACATTGTGGATAAGGGTGGATAGCCCCCATTGTTCTGTGTGTCAAAATGAAAGACAGCCCACACACCTATCAATCATTAAACCGTGGGGTCTTATTTCATTACGTGTTGATTTCTATCAACACGTAATGTTGTATCGATGTATATAGAGATGTATGCCTACTACCGCAAAAGTATTCTCCGTCGGGACTTCCTGCAACAACACCACGTCGTTATCGTGATTCTGATTCGCCAGAAGACATTATCAAAGATGTTCTATTGAGAAGATGATCACTACGTGACAAAAGTTTTTAAACCGTTTCTAGTCTTCGGTATTTACTGCTGTCTGTGCAATTTACTCCGCGCGAGTTGGCGGACTTTATTTGGCTTACTTTAAAATCATTTGTCATGGTGGGGCTAAGCCATTTCTTGGTATGGCTGTAGCCTACCCCAGTATACCCTGGCGCCACCACTGAACATAATAATAAAACAATTAAGGCGAGACACCCCAGGTGAATAGGGTAATTTTTTTAACTTAAAGGTATCAGCTAGAAATTTCTCCAGTTAATGTCTTACAATAAGGCAATTGTCTTTTGTATTACAAGTTTTCTGAAATAGCATGTTTAAATATGCAAATTAGCCATTATCTCATTAAATATGCACATATTTTAACTCATTTCAGGAATCGAAATCTGAACTTTGGATAAAGCCAGGTTCCAAATTCTTGTTTCATTTTGTAGTCATATTAGTATCTAAGGCTTTTACAGAAGGGATATTGGATATCTCTTTTTATCACTCAATAAATCAGAAAATACTGTCAACAGCCCTAAAATATCCATTTTCGCCATGTTTTTAGGTATACAATGTTGTATAATTCAGGCTATGAATTATATATGAACAAACCCTTCTGTAAAAGCCTTCATAATATTGATAGGAATATAACTGGAAAGTTTGGTGTCTCTACATGCTTCTGAAGTTGAAATTTCGAACTCAGAGTAGGAGAAAAAACTCATTTTGAGAAAACGACCTTTAAAGATTGCAGTGAGGCGCTAGCTAAACCCTCCTGTTCTCTGGATGATAGCTCGCGCATCGACGCACTCCGTGAAGGTGTTTCATGTTCGGGGTCATTTGTTTTTTGTATAACCTTGCTTCGTGCAAGAGACAATTGTTGTCGTCTTCTCTGTGAACGTTTTTTTCGCCGTTCTTTTGCGATTTTGAGATTTCAATTTCTAGCGGAAAGCTAAACAGGAAGTGTTTTAGCACACCACGTGACGCATCTGAACGAATCACGTTGTCAGAAATTGACACCAGCCAATGAGATTTCGTTTCTTGGTTTAAGACCCCTTTGTGCTTTCACGATTGGTTGCTGATACAAAGGAAATGACCATATTTGGATCCGATGAGATTGTGCAGGAGAGACGGAGCTTTCCAACGATATCTCTGTTGACATGGTGCACACAGCGGTCGCGGTACTTTATGTTACGTTAGAATGCTAACTTTTGGTGAATTTAGGAGAAATCTACAGACGCAAATAGACAAACTATAGTAAAATAAACACTTAAATGTGTATTTTGTACGTTTTCCTTCCAAAAGCCTGAAAGAAAACATGTTATGGAATCAAAATAGCACAAAATCTCAAAATTGACCAGTACTTGAAAAACAATGTTTTTGCCTGCCGTGTCTCGCCTTAAAATGTTGTATTCAGCCCTGATTAAAACAGCGGGCCATATATTCCATGGAATGCTCTTAACATCCCGATAGCAATGAATATCTTAAGTGCTTTAACCAAAAATCCATAAAAAAATGTCATCTGTGGAAGCCGTAGTACTGTAAAAAGCACGACCAATCATTTTAGCCGGCTAAAATTACTGGATGGCCTACCTGTCTGTCAGCCTTCCATCTGTGCACAAACTTATCTTGTGCCCTCATTGGTCATGTGTGCGTTCGTGTGTGTTGGAGGAGGGGCTCTGTAAGGAAGTGGCAGATTTTTTCCGGCTGTGTATTTTCAAATTCTAGCTCACTCGAGCTGGTTTCTCCAAAATTACCTACCCCATCTTTAAGACAACACATTCTCACTCCCAACTCGGCCTATGTTGACGTTATGTCAGGGTCCCTGTCATCACTTTCCAACGCAAGGGGGGGCCCTTTAGCGCCGAGTTTCAACTTTCGGGGATGTCCATAGACTTCTATAGAGCTCCCTAAATGTATGTAGCAGACGACTTGGGATCGCGAGTGAATGCTCCCCGCTGCGTTGAAATTCAACGACCACGACCCATTCTCTGCCGAAGCATATGATGCGAGACTGCGTTGCATTAAGAACATTATGCTTTCTATATATGTGACCTGCTCCATCGAAATCAGTCGCATTGACCCGAAGATACATTTTGAGTTGTATATACTGTTGGAAAGAGGAGATTCCTAGATTGCTAATGAAATCAGGATTGTTTTTGTATTCCATCAAGCAAAATATGTTAGAAAAGCACCGTATTTAGGTCAGCCTTCATAGTAAGGCTACATTAAAGTGGACCTATCGTGCTATATTTCAATAATATATTGTAGGGCCATACCTATATAAAACATGTCTGTGAAGTTTTTCAAAATACCAAACAGATCATGCATTTTAGCCATGCCTCATTTCGCTCTATTTGCTCTTATCCAACCCTGTTCTCATTCATAACACTCCGTTCGATGTCACACTATGGGATGCGCCTCAACGCGTATGCAAACAGAAGCATCAATCTCATTACGCCAATCCTGATTGACTGGTGATCTTGACGTCAACGTCAGAGAATCCACCCACCCTTTAAGTAGCTTGCGCTACGACGCAGCGTCATTCAAACACCTCTTCTCGCTTCAGAGCACATCTCGATTTATCAGTAACCGGGCTAGCTTAACGGTCCACAGACTGAACCCAAAGCTAACATTCGGTCGACGGGCGCTTGCCGGTTACTTTTTTGCTTTGCAAGAAGACCGAGCAATATTAACAGATCAGTTAATATTGTAATCTGCCTCGCCGTTTCTTTCAGTCGAAATAACGGTAAGGTTTGATTTTTTCTTCAAGCTAGTAACATACCTGTTGCTAGTTTGTTCTTCCCTCCACACCGACACCACGGTAAAGAGGACGTTCTCTTTTCTCTCTCACACCAGAGGAGACAGAGATAAAAAAAAAAAAGGTATTAACACACCAGTTATTATTCTTTAAAGAATAAAATCTACACCGTCGCCTTTATTCCTTTTCTGACTGACGGCAAGGTTGTTTTTTTTCTCAGTAACGTACCGGTTACTAACGCGTCCACTCCGCGCCGACACCTCGGCGATCGAAGATGGACCCTTCTCTCCCTCACACCAGAGGAGTCAGGGACTCGGAGGCTCGGCTATGAGGCTGCGGGTTTAAGATTTCAGGCACAGACTCACACCAGGTCTGCTCGTCCTGCCTCGGGCTGGAACACGCCTGGGAGGCTATCGATAACCCCGGCTCGTGCGGGCATTGTACCCACTTCACCATGAAGAGCCTCCGCAAACGGTTAGCACGCCAAGCTAGCTTGTCGGGACAGGACCCCCTCATGTCCGCTGATTCGCCGGCCGGCAATCAAGACATGGTGGCGTCCGCCGCAGAGATTGAGCCTCGCGCTGTGTCAGACTGGGGCTCAACAACAGCGACAGCCGCTGAACCGGAGCCCCACGCCGTTTCAGGCTGGGACCCGGTGGCGGCAAGACCTGCGAGAGCGGAGCTCCGCTCCTCCCTGTTTCCAGGTCACTGGTGCCCTTATGGGACTTGGCAGTGGTTTTAGATGGGCTCACTCGAATTCCATTTGAACCCCTGGAAGAAGCTGACATGAAACACCTGTCACTGAAGACAGTGCTACTACTGACTCTGGCATCTGCCAATCGAGTCAGTGACATTCATGCGCTCTCTGTACATCCTTCATGCATTCAGTTTGCCCCGGGGTAAACGAGAGTGTTGCTGAAGCCCAACCCTGCCTTTATACCTAGGTGGTTGGCTCATGTACCCCCATTGACATTGTGGCATTTCCTCCGCCGCTGTGTTCCTCTGAAGAACAGCGGCCGAATTTGCTGTGTCCAGTTCGTGCTTTACGCATCTATATGGACAGGTCAAAAGAGTTTCGTTGTAATGACCAACTCTTTGTATCCTGGGCTAACCCTCAGAAGGGCAAGCCCGTTACCAGGCAACGGCTCTCCCACTGGATTGTGGAAGCGATTGCTCTGGCTTATACGAGTCAGGGTTTGCAGGCACCAACGGGCCTGCGTGCTCATTCTACTCGTGGACTGGCTACATCCTGGGCTTTGTTCAAGGGTGTTTCCATCCAAGACATTTGTGCAGCGGCGAGCTGGTCCTCGCCGCTCACTTTTGTCCGCTTTTACAGGCCAGATGTCTTTGCTCCAAGTGTGGCCCGCGCAGTGCTGGGTCCCGTGTTGAGACAGAGTTCTACCTGTTAAGTTCTGGTTGTTTTTGGTGATTTTCGAGATAAGCATGTCTAGCAATACGAGAGTTTCAATATCCCATAGTGAGACATCGAACGGAGTGTTATGAATGAGAACTGTAGGTTACTTACGTAACCCCAGGTCTCAGAGTAACATGAAGTGAGATGTCTCACCAGACGGCCCTTCTTGCTAAGGCGAAGCGAGAAGAGGTGCTTATTTTGAATGACGCTGCGTCGTAGCGCAAGCTACTTAAAGGGTGGGTGGATTCTCTGACGTTGACGTCAAGATCACCAGCCAATCAGGATTGGCGTAATGAGATTGATGCTTCTGTTTGCATATGCGTTGAGGCGCATCCCATAGTGAGACATCTCACTTCATGTTACTCTGAGAACTGGGGTTACGTAAGGAACCTATAGTTTTTGCAAGGGCTGATTCTGAGAAGTCTTCTTCGCTGCTTTTGTGGCAGACTACAGCGCCACTTACAGGCCTGGCATATGTACTACAGCGTCTCCAGTGCTTTCGAACGGCAATGGCCGTGGCCCAACCCCCCATTCCCCTGATAGGTGGAGAGTTGCCCATATAGGCGGAGCACCCCTTTTCTGACGTCAGAGAAAAATTAAAATCTGTATCAGCTCCGTTGCAGCCCCGTTTTTAGAGATTTGAGTAAGGAGGAAAAGAGAGAGGGTTGTGTTTTCTGACACTTGGTGAGTTCCCTGACACACCGGGGACACATATTTATGTATAAAAGACGTACAAAAGTGCATTTTGCATGATAGGTCCCCTTTAAATGTTATACTAGTCATTGTGTCCTTTCTACTGAATATGCATATATTCCTGTCTATTGCTTTCATTTGTATTTAATGTTATTATGTTTATACTTGTTTCCACACATTTCACAATTTGTGATGAATTATCTATCCATCTATCTATCTAACTAGATAGAGGTTGCTCAAACATTTAGGGTTTCCAATTAATGTAGCTATGGGCTACAGTGGAATTTTGAGATCCACAAGCAGAAATGTGAGATCCACAAGCGCATGTTTGGTTGACAAATACAAAATGGATTCACAAATGCCTGATCGAAAGTTGTAAATGTTAGAGATATTCAAAGATCTGTTTTTTATTTGTAAAAATATTTTATGCAGATTTTCCCTTCCCTGTAGTGTTTTATAGGTGTGTGTGTGTGTGTGCGTGTGTACGTGTGTGTGTGTATGTGTACATTTGTCTCAGTTAGTGCTGCGTACCGGTACGCCGAACCGGTACTGGACTTGTAAAAAGTTTCGGTTCAAGTCCGGTTAAAACCGGAACGTCGGGAACCGGTACTTACGTATATTCTCCTTTTTGTTCTAAACCTTCCATAGATCGAGAAATTTGCGCTGAGAAAAGACGAAAAACATCGTTTCGACTTCTGATATGGCGGCCATTACTGAGCTCACGATGTCTCGCAAAATATCGCAACTGCTCGCGAGATCTGTGTGACGTCAAGGGAAGCTGGCTTAGACATAGTGGACAGCGAGGGCTGCTGCCGAAAGAGCAACACTTCACCCAGACAATGTCAATATGCTGTTGTTCTTGAACAAGAACACATAGACTTGTACTCTTGCATATTGAGTCTTGAGTCTTGACAGCCCACAGTCTCCTCACTGTCCGAGTGACATAGATGATAGATACTTAAGTTAACTATGTATGACATTTGTATCAAAATTGTATGTATGTATGTACATCACTATGTATGTAGTATGTACTGTATAATGTACACATGTAGAGTTGTAGAAAAGACATGGTGTACAGACAGTACAGTACACTCTGACTGTACAGTCACTACAGTGTATACTGTATAGTAGGTGTGTAACAGTGTAATGCGTATAGTCTACTCTACACTCTACCTTTCAGCAAAGTTTTAGGGATTTAGGCTCAGTCAGCTCAGGGACTGTTTGGTTACTTTAGTTTGGTAAATTAAATAAATGTTTGAACTTTGTAGTAGTTCACTGCAGTGTTGTAGTCAAGTCACCAATTCACGAGTCCAAGTCACTCTCGAGTCCCAACTCTTCGAGTCCGAGTCCAAGTCCGAGTCACCTAGGGAGAGTCGTAGTCGAGTCCGAGTCCAAGTCCGAGTCACCCAAGGAGTGTCCGAGTCGAGTCCGAGTCCGAGTCATCATTACCTGTGTTCGAGTCCGAGTCCGAGTCACTCAAGGAGTGTTCGAGTCCGAGTCACCATTACCTGTGTTCGAGTCCAAGTCCGAGTCACCCAAGAAGAGTCCAAGTCAAGTCCGAGTCACAAGTCTTCATGTATTAATCTTAGTGGATATATGTGTTGAAATGTAGCTGTAGCTCCTCTACATTGCTTTTATCCTGTCATGGCATACTAATGTGTCTATTGAACTGCTGTGAAGCGAGTGTGCCTACAATTGTTGTATTAAAAAAAGGTGCTATACAAATATAAAGCTTATTACTAATAATAATAATAATTATTATTATTATCATCAAGGTTGAGTCCAGTTCCAATATTGCCTCCAGTGCTCCGTTCTGGCATCTTCAAAGAGCTGCTTTACAAATGGAAATGGTATACATTAAACACAATGACACAATGTCACAATTGAACTTATTTAATGGTTTGAAAACCCACAGAAACTGAAAATACATTATTAAGAACAATAGAACATGAGAAAGCATGCAGGGCTTTCTACGCAATATAAGTAACATTTTCATTCAATTTCCAATTTGAATCTGGCTCGAATTACAAAGTCATAGAACCAATTCCTCTCTATATTAGTGAAGTGATGGGGTCCCCTCTCCTACCATAATGTGGCCCTATTGGACAGACACCTAGTTGAAATTATGCATTTAGAATACTTAAAAAGCATCTTACAGGTGTACGGAAAACCACAAACAACACCAGCAGAGCCGAATGAGGCCAATTCCAATAGAGAGCCACAGTGACGCGTCCTAAAAGCCGGAAGTAAACTTCTTCCGGTTCCTTCGTCAAAGAAGCAATGCTTTTTCTCCATAGGATTTTGGAAAATAGCTCGAAATAAGGTCTGTGGTTGAGACACATTTAAGAGACAGATCACGTGGAGATTATCCAAAACGTGATCTGTCTCTTAAATGTGTCTCAACCACAGACCTTATTTCGAGCTATTTTCCAAAATCCTATGGAGAAAAAGCATTGCTTCTTTGACGAAGGAACCGGAAGAAGTTTACTTCCGGGTTTTAGGACGCGTCACTGTGGCACTCTAGTCTGGCAGGGAACTTTAGTCTGGCATAACAATATGTTTTTAGCTGCTAGCGTCAGGAGCAGATGAGCACCCACTCAGGCACACACACTTAAACATCCTTGTTGCATTTTAAAAGCATCAGATTTGACAACATCGAACAACTCAACCTTGCACGTGAGGCCTCATAAAAATGCCTCCATGACTGAATACCCTTTCAATGGGTGCACTGGAAGCAGGGATGGAGAATACCTGTGTGGCAACCTGATGGAGGACAGGGAACTGGGATTTATTTTGTTGCCAAAACTTGAAGCATGGGTCTGAGGCCTGGTTGTCGATCAAGTCGAGGTATGCAGTCAGCTGAGCCTGGACAGACCGACTGTGGGTGGAGGAGGGAGTCTTGCTGTAGTGGGAGAACATTCTCAGCTTCCTCTGAGGAGCTTCAGGAGCAGGAGGAGACACTGGAACATCACCTTGTTCTGGTCCTGCTGTTGAGATCATTTGCTTCTCACCCTCTGCCTTGATACAATCTGAAATGAGAGGGTATACTTTTGTGAATAAATCTGCTACTGATCTTATTATTTTGTTTGTGATACCATTTATAGATTATGTTAATTTGTTTTACTTGAAAAGGCTAATGTGTAAAAATGGCCTTATAATTGGGAAATTCTTTCCATAAGGATTGAGTATTCTTATTTTGGCTACACACACCCCAATATCTACAAACAGATAAACCACTTCTAGACATTCATGTACACATATAACTATAATTAATAATGGCTAGTATAAGTTAGAGCCTGCAAACATATATAACAAGTGAACATGTCTCACCAATGATCTGAGTCATTAGCTGATCTTTGTCATCACTGTCCAGCTGCACATCATGTTTTAGCCACTGGAAACCAAACGATGGGTCCAACACAGATGATATGAAGTAAGCAGTCGTGAAAGGAAATTTGGTGGGACCTCTTCCTTCAGCTGGCTCGCATCCTGGCATCTTCACTGCTTGGAAGATCTCTGTGAACCTTGTTTTCAAGGAGCTTGTTGTGCCTAGGGGAAGAAAGAATACACACTTCAGCAAAAAATCTTTCTTATTGCTAAATAAATTGTATGGTTAAAATTAGGGCTACCCCAACTACTAATCCTCAACCATTGCAAACTAGTTGTGGCATGTTTATGATAATAATTTAAATACATTTTTGGACCATCCAAATATGGTTTGAGTTCAAGGATTGAGAAACAATGTTAAAAGTAACATTGTTATCAGTGTGCTATATAACAGTGACATAAAAACCATAATCCTGAGCCTTAAAAATGGAATGTTCAAGCACAAACCAAGCAAGCCACTAATGGTAAAAAGGGATATTTAATCGTTTATTTAGCAGGGACAATGCACATCAATGAACACTTAAAACAATAACATGTGTCAAGTGTAAATATGTAATATGATTCTAAATGTGTTGCAATGAATGAATATTTTGTTAATTTATTTCAACACAGTCGGCAAAACATCACAACACAAAGCGAATATAATAAATATAATATCACAATGTCCAACAACCAATAAGTGAACGTTTAAATTATATCAATAAAGATTAAGCCCCAGAAAGCACATTGCTACTTGACGACATTCTGCATGTTAAGTAGCCATGTGCTTTCATGTTATCGGCTGAATCTTTACTTATTGTATTGATCACATTACTCTGATGATAGTGTTCAATACAGCCTACCTATATATATATATATGAACTCCATCCTTAGAGTAATGTGTTATGGAGCCTCCGTGACGGAGATCATTTTCAGTCTCTAATTTTCACGTTCATTGTAGGCTAGGGCTAGGCTACATCTGCAGTATCACCAAGGACATGTATAGCTTTTTAACAGTATCTATCTAGACAATAAAACTGCACTTGGTCCCTAGGATCTGATATCAACCCCTACCTCCATCTAACCCGACATCTTAAAACCTTTGTGGAGTCAATTTAGTGGCTAACGTTAACGTGGGTTAGCAAGCTAACAATAGCATTTCTACTTACTTTTCTGGGTGCCGCCGTGAAAGGTGTCGATTGAAATTCGACGTTGTCCCAGTCTTCTCTTCTATCTTCTGTCCACATAATGTGCATTTTGCGCTGCTCTTTCCCAATATGGAAACGAAATCTTTAAAAGCATACAGCACGATGCGGGATGTGTCTCTGGACATCTTTAGACTGGTATAGCAGCGGGGGCGCGCCCAGTACGTGAACTCGCCTCGCAGGTGCACACGCCAGGACACAGAGGACATCAGACTCCAGAGAAAACTTGCTCGAGTCCGAGTCCAAGTCATCGTGCGTGAGAATTCACGAGTCCGAGTCCGAGTCATCCCAAGGAGTGCCCGAGCCGAGTCCGAGTCCAAGTCATCGTGCGTGAGAATTCACGAGTCCGAGTCCGAGTCGCGTCAATCAGTGTGCGAGTCCGAGTCAAGTCACGAGTCCCGAAAATCAGCACGCGAGTCCGACTCGAGTCCGAGTCCAGGACTCGAGTACTCCATCTCTGGTTCACTGTAGTTGTTGTCATTTGTAGACTAAGTGGCAAAAAGTGTTTTTTTTACATTTGTACCTTGTAGAGAAATGTAGACACAAGTTGGAAGGGAGCACAATAAACCTGACGAGTTTGAATTTGAGTTGAATATGAGTTTATTTTCAATTGATAATTAGCTCACTATAAGTTCACTTTAGTTACTCACACAACTTGACACAAGCCATGGGTTCAGGTCCGGACTTATAAGTCCGGACCTGAACCTGAACCTCTGGACTTGAGTCCGGACCTGAACCTGAATGTGAGTCCAGGTACGCAGCACTAGTCTCAGTGGTCTTCACAGTGTGTACAGAATATCAGTATGACAATACGACCCTCTGTCCTTAGACCCTCACATCGTACCTACAAGCCTATTATGTTGCCTAACTGTCGCCGAGGCCTATCACAGAGTATGACATTTACAATTTTGTCATTTTTTTATAAACAATATATAAAGAGCATAATGTGTTGCAATGACGTCTCGCACCATACGCTTCAGCGGAAAACGGAATGCGCTCGTTGAATTTCGATGCAACAGGGAGCGTTCTCATGGCGTCTATCAAAGCTATGGAAGGTCTATGGGACGCCCTGCCCGTTGAAAACTGACGCTCGAGGGGTACTGAGTGCGTAATATGGTGACGGGAAGGGGCCCTGACCGATCGTTAATATGTGACGAGTTGGGAATGAGAACGTGTTGTGTTAGTCTGACTGATACCTTCCCCTCCAATAGACATCAAACCATGACAAGCATTTTGTCAGCAGCACTACCAATTTTAATCAGTGCTGGTCAATGAAATCCAAATACAACACCCCCAACTCTGTAATGACAACATTAACGATAGAGCGAAGTGTCTGTTGAGTTCTCCTCATAACGATGACTTTGCCATGAGGCAGATTTGTGGTTGAAAGTGAAACTTTATAAGATCAATAATGTCAGGGACTGTCAATAATGACTTGCTTACATTTATCGATATGCTGACAACCCAAAGAATGGCTTGTTTGTCCAGAGGCTTACTAAAAATCAATACCCTTGTCCAAGTTCAGTGACATTATGTTCACTGGCCATCACAGGACTTAATGATGACTTGTTGCGTTTTCTAATTGTATTTCCCCTCTGGTAGTAGCAGTTAGAGATGTGGTCATGGTTAGACATCGTCATACTTGTAGGACCTGTATATTAGGACAGATTCATTTACAGCTTGCAATTTAAATCAATCGATTTGGTGGCTAATCCGACATAAACCTGCTCTGGGATCCATATAATCTCTGATTGAAGCATGGAACCCCTAACCCCTAAGTCCCTGGTGTTGCTCTAATTTCTCTGTGAAAATGTCAATAAAATACTAATTGGGCTAATTGTTTTCACACAACAATTGATCTAAGTGGTATATTTCAGTTTCCAAAACCCTTTTTCTAAATGCATTTCTAAGAACACTCTTAAAGGTGGGGTAGGTAAGTTTGAGAAACCGGCTCGAGATACACTTTTTGTTATATTCCATGGAATGCTCTTAACATCCCGATGGCAATGAATATCTTAAGTGCTTTGACAAAAAAACCATAAAAAAATGTCATCTGTGGAAGCCGTAGTACTGTAAAAAGCACAACCAATCATTATCTCGTGCCCTCATTGGTCATGTGCGCGTCCGTGTGTGTTGAGGAGGGGCTCTGTAAGGAAGTGGCAGATTTTTTACTTCAATTCTACACAAAGCGAAGGGGCAAATAAAAGTTTGATTACATGGGATATCCAAATGTGCATCTTCGCATTGGATAACTATCACCGTGAATCGTGACATTTGAAAAGGAATTGCATATAAATCACATTGATCATTGCTGTCCTCCCGAAGGTGGCTTTACAAAACACATGGAGAGCAAAAACTGGAAGATGTGAATAATTTGTGAAATTAGTTTGAATTCAACCACCATACTAACTGTAAAGTTATAACTACACTTAAATCAGAGGAGGGCTTGTTGTGCAATTTTTTAACACTTTGTATATAGGAGAATTTAAGAAAAATACTCGTAAAATTCTGATTGAAATGGACAGGGTTCCAGTTCAGGATTTGCAACACGCAATGACTGTTGAGAATAGAGATGTGACGGTCCAACCCCACAGATACTGGAGGTTATTTATATATATTACGGAAAAAAACTGCCACTTATTGGACAGGGACTGAGAATGTGTCGGCTGGCAATTTGTTCTGCCACAGCAGCTCATAGAATAACCCTTAACCTATATCTGATGTGTAAGCAACATCTTGTTGGAATGTGAGAAAAACAGCATATAATGTCATTTCCCACAGACTTGAAATGTCTAAGATGATGAAAACATTACGTAATAATGTTATGTGCTTGGCAATTTCATTTCTGCTAGAGAAAAATCAATGCTGTTTCATCATGGACAGCAGAGATGGATTTTAATGTCAGGTGCAAATGAAATCAGACTGAATCATATCCAAACAGTCTGGTGCATGTAAGTCCAATATGTTAACGGTAGTAAT
This sequence comes from Harpagifer antarcticus, assembly GCA_902827135.1. NCBI lineage: Eukaryota > Metazoa > Chordata > Actinopteri > Perciformes > Harpagiferidae > Harpagifer > Harpagifer antarcticus. The sequence goes on along the minus strand of CADEHL010000508.1, from coordinate 2,018,409 downwards.
ATCAAAATTAATGATATTAAGCAGGTCACAATATCAGTGTTAGGTTTAGTTAATCTCTGATTTGAACATTTTAAGGGTTAACTGAGAGTGTCACGTATAGGTATTATTTGAACAAAAAAAAGTGATGGAGTGGGTGAGGGGAACGCTGAGGTCAAGGATCTCTGACAGCTTCCTCATGACCTCCGACCTAAACTGGGCCACTAATGTGCAGAACCAGAAGGCATGGTGATGGTCGTCCATCTTTCTGTGGAGCAGTGTGCGCAGGTGTTGCTGTCTGTAAAACCCATATGGTGCCTTTTGTGAATGGTGCAGTGTGAAGAACTCTGTTAAGAACCTTGTATTGGATAGGTTAGATTTTGTATTGACATTACATTACATTGCATTTAGCTGACGATTTTATCCAAAGCGACTTACAATAAGTGCGTTCGACCAACAAAATAAATGTATAGTTTAACCATGTCCTGGATGTAGGAAGGGCCAGATCCATTCGCAGCATGGTACGCAAGTACCATTGTCTTGAAGTGGAATCTAGCAGTTACCGGAAGCCAGTGCGGAGCGGAGGAGCGGCGTGGTGTGGGAGAATTTAGGAAGGTCGAAGACCAGACGAGCCGCTGCATTCTGGATGAGCTGCAGAGGTCGGATGGCACATGCAGGTAGACCAGCCAGGAGGGAGTTGCAGTAGTCTAGGCATGAGGTGACGAGAGCCTGGACCAGAACCTGGGTGGCTTTCTGGGTTAGCTGGGGACGAATCTTCCTGATGTTGTAAAGCGTGTATCTGCAGCAACGGGTTGTAGCAGCGATGTTTGCAGTGAAGGACAGGTTGTTATCTAGGGTCACACCCAGATTCCTTGCAGTCTGAGTCGGGGAAACAACAGAGGTGCCGATGTTGATCGTTAGGTCAAGAGTGGGACAATCTTTTCCCGGAAGGAAAAGCAGTTCAGTCTTATCAAGGTTGAGCTTGAGGTGATGAGCAGACATCCACTGAGAGATGTCAGCTAGAAAGCAGAGATGCGTGCGACGACCTGGGTCTCTGAGCGGGGAAAGGACAGAATTAATTGGGTGTCGTCAGCATTTCCATGATATGGAAAATGTGTTATTACAAATGGTGTGCCAGTTGATGTATGTCTGAGCCTGATGTCCATGTCAGTGTTGGTATGGAAATGGCTATAGGAATCAACAATATTTTAATGGACATTAAAATATTGTTGATTCCTATAGCTATTTCCAAAAAGCGTAGTTTTGTATTTGATGTTTCCTGTTTTACTTTGAAATGTATTTTCTTGTAGTGTTTTGTGTTGTTTTATGTCATGTCATTTCGTCATCGTTGTTCCCATTAATCAGATTTTATTTAATAAAAACGTGCTCTTTCTTACAAGTACCTGCCAACCTCCTTTTACTGCTTTTTGGTCCAACATCCTAACAAACAGTCAATTACAGAGCTGGTAAACTAAAGGCTATATAGTATCAAATCATATTTTGAATACTAATTTGAAAAGGCTTAATCTAATTATTTTCCCAAAAATGTAGAAATGTCTTCATTATTTTATAGAATGTATCAGACAAATACAATTCGTCCAAGGCCAGAAGTGAGAGAAGTTTTTTCTGTGTTTTTCTAAAAAAAACATTTATTGTATGTTTAGTTTGTGGAAGAGAACATATAATTATTTGTTCTCTGTGTTAAGTCTTGGAATCGCAGAGAAAACACTTAGGCCCCATTTACACGGGAACGCAAACGAACCGTAAATCTCCCCGGTAGTCCACCAGCAGATGAAAATCCAACACACTCTCACTCCCTAAGCGTCCAGGAGCGACGCTTGGTCAGGGTCCCGTGGCGTCCAGGAGCGACGCTTGGTCAGGGTCCCCGAGGCGTGCAGTTGTGACGCTCCTAGGCTCCTTCAGCTTCATAAAGGGACGCAAATAGCTTTCAACTGATTGCAATGTATTCCCATCTGCGGCGGGATTTAACGCTCATGGAAGCACGGCATTCGTTTGTGTCGGCTGCCCTTAAAGGCAATGTGAGCGTCCATTCCCATTGGATAATGGAGAATTGTACACCGGAAGTAAGTATTCCCCTTACTGTCGATTGATTTTACAGTGATATCTGCAATACTCATCGACTAAAAAACACCAGATTATCCTTGTTAATTACACAACATTGATTGGTTTAAATTGTGTGCAATGCTTTTGTGTTTTTCTCCTTCGATTCGGAGAAACAAATATTTTTTTGGAGTAAAGGATGGCAGAAGACACTATACTACCCAGAATCCCCAGCTACTGTTTAGGACTACACCATGTGCTCTGTTTGACAAACCCCTTGATTAATTCTCAAGCTCTGTGATTGGTTGACCTCCGACTGCATTCCATATGAAAAAAAGATAAAATCATACTTTATTCAGCAGTGCTTGCTTTACTCTTTGAAAGTCATCACATGAATGCATTGTAATAAATGGTTCGTCTGCATGAAATATTACACATCTGTCTTAATTCTTTATTTTTATTTATCTACAGAGATCGGGCTCAGAATAGACCGGAAACTATTCTTTTACCGTTCTGTTTTAATTTCACAATAAAGTTAGTAGTAATATTTTGTTTTGATATTATTGTTTTTTATTAACTACTAGACCGCTGGGTCATGTTAAGACCATCTTTTCTGTGTTGCTGTGGGTTTTTTCCATCGCCTTTGTGTTACAAATATCAAAACAATAACAACATATATCCGTCGTAAACTAAACCGGAAACAGCAGTATATTTTATTTTGTTAACACTGTAAACTTGACAGCTTTTTAACCCAAACCACCTACTGGTTAAAGCACGTTATTACACGTTTAGAGTAATGCAATGCAGGTAGATTGTGTTGCTTTTTAATCACTGTTTAAAATGCCTTTTTCTTAATGTCTTTCATTTCTGTAAAGCACTTTTAAATGTGTTATATTTTATGAAAACATTTAAATATTAAGAGTACATACAAAATAGGGGGAAAGTAGAAGGTCAATGATAGAAAATATCAAGAAGATACTGTAAATGGTATCTAGAATAATAATAATAATAATAATAATAATAATAATACATGGGACTTGTATAGTGCTTTTCAAGAAACTCAAAGACGCTTTGACAGAGAATAAAAAAACAAATAAAAAAACAAAAACAAGAAATACAAAAAAAGATAAACAAAACAAAAAATAGGAGGGTGGGGGGGTCAGTGGTTGAATGCAGTGTTGAACAGGTGGGTTTTGAGTGATGTTTTGAATGCTGTGAGGGAGGAAGAATCTCTGATGGATTGGGGTAGTGAGTTCCAGAGGGTGGGTGCAGCAACGGAGAAGGCTCTGTTTAGAACTGAATAAAACTGTTTAGTGCCGGATGTACAAAGATATTAATAGGAGGATGTGCAAAACAGACAAACTAATTAGGCTTTATTTAAACATTAAATAATACTTTAGGTTAAGGTCTTCTTTTAAATACATGTAAGCAAAAAGCATTGGGGGTATCTATATCAAGCCTGACAAAGTACATAACGTTTAATATATTGCATGGTTTGTTTTGGGACTTGACAATCAACTTTCCTGCAATGTTTAACTATGTTGAAGCATTTATTTTAACCGATAATATACATATTTATTATACTCTTATAAGATGTATGTAGATAGAATAAGAAATGTGCAGAATATGACAGTTTAATGGTGGAGGTATACACACATATTGATAGATCTCTTGTTGAGGAACCTATGACCCAAGTTTGTCATCATTGCATAACTACAGTTAGTTGTGTATATGATATTTCAATAAACCTTTGAAAATCTTGAAATCTTGAAAGGGATGTGCAAAATAGCAATTATATACAGTGTTTGATGAATGATTAGAGAATAACGAGTAATGAATATGCTTTATAGGGATCTGCAGATACATTTTTTGTCTTCTCAAGCACCCACTATCAAATATCTCGCCTCATTGTTTGCACTTGACAATCGCCTTCCCTGAATTTTACTCAGGTGTAACTAAAGTCTGATTTAACACTAGAACCGCCAGAGGTCGCTGTATACCTATATCCGCCAACGGGTAATGTTTACCCGCAATTGATTTCCAAGGTACAATGTATCATACAGAACAGTGAGTTTTGATCGCACAGGGATGAAATGTATACCAATATAATCTGTGGACTCTCAGCTTTTCATATTATATAGTTTGTACAGATAGCATGAAGTATAAAATATCGCTACAGTGCTGATTTAAATGATTGGTGTTAGACTTGTGTTTTGTTTAGGTATATATCTCTCTCTCTCTCTCTCTCTCTCTCTCTCTCTCTCTATAACTATCTATCTGTCTATCTCTCTATCTATATATATATATCCATCTATCTATCTCTCTATCTATAGGAACACCTGTAGACAAAAGGCGTTGCTATAGCAACACGTCATGTTTATGTTTATGCGCGAAATCAATAGCGCGAGGATCGCTGCATATGGAAGAAATATTACCCACTCTCGCTAATAAACGCTTGATGTTAGGCTTGTGTTTCGTAAAGGTAAAAATGCTTGTGCATTTGCCACACACAGTATCCCCACACTTGACACATTTGCAGAACGTTTTATTCTGCATGCAGTGCGCCTTCACCATGCAGGTCATTCCCCTGCGCTCTTCTGCACCAGCACCGCTGAAGGGCAGGTCCGCAAGTGGTGGCGCTTTTGATGCCATCCACTCAGCGCGCAGCTCGTGTGCCAGCTGGAGCATGAAGTCTATCTCTCTATCAATACATCTATCTATGTCTCTCTCAATCTATCTATCTCTCAATCGCTCTCTCTATCTACAGCAGTAGACAAAAGGCGTTGCTATAGCAACACGTCATGTTTATGTTTACGCGCGAAATCAATAGCGCGAGGATCGCTGCATTTCTATGAGGTAAATATTACCCGCTGGCGGAAATAGGTATAAATAGCAATTTTTTTGGCGATTTTTTCAATCTGACTTCATATTGACAATGTTTAACAACACAGGGTGCTACATAAAACACTTTCAGGAAAAGTCACGGACTGGGAGACGTTAATATTTTATTGAAAAAAAGTTACATACAATAAAAAAACAGCTGCGGGTAAAATTTACCCGTTGGCGGTTCTAGTGTTAAGGGTTGTTTATATTTCACATCATTAATCCAAATCTGTAAAGTAACTAAAATAAATGTAGTAAAAATACCAGGTTAACCTTAAAGAAAGCCCTCAGGATTACAAAAGACCCCCATCACCCCAGCCACAAACTGTTCTGTCTGCTGCCGTCAGGCGGTACCGCAGCATCAGGACTAAAACCACCAGACTCAGGGACAGCTTCATCCCACAGGCCAGAAGCCTGTTAAACACCTTAACTTTGAAACAACATCCATAACATCCATCTGGCTGCTACTTAGAAATTATTTATCTAATATATCATATTCCAATCACTTGTATATTAACTATTTAACTTTTTACTATTTTACTATTTTTCTTTTTGAATTTACTTGCACTATCTTTTTTTTCTGGAGGGTGGGGGGGGGGGGGTAGGACACGTTCGAGTCTTGATTTGGATAGTGTGCCATCGATGGGTTTCATTCGATTTCAAAGTGCTGTTTGACGTTCTTAAACTTCAAGCACTGCCACTCCAACATCCAATCACAGAGCTTGAGAACTAATCACGGGGTTTGTCAAACAGAGCACATGGTGTAGTCCTAAACGATAGCTGGGGATTCTGGGTAGTGTACCCAGAATCGGCCATCCTTTACTCCGAAAAAATATTTGTTTCTCCGAATCGAAGGGGAAAAATACAAAAGCATTGCACACAATTTAAACCAATCAATGTTGTGTAATTAACAAGGATAATCTGGTGTTTTTTAGTCGATGAGTAGTGCAGATATCACTGTAAAATCAATCGACAGTAAGGGGAATACTTACTTCCGGGTGTACAATTCTCCGTTATCCAATGAGAATGGACGCTCACATTGCCTTTAAGGGCAGCCGACACAAACGAATGCCGTGCTTCCATGAGCGGCAAATCCCGCCGCAGATGGGAATACATTGCAATCAGTTGAAAGCTATTTGCGTCCCTTTATGAAGCTGAAGGAGCCTAGGAGCGTCACAACTGCACGCCTCGGGGACCCTGACCAAGCGTCGCTCCTGGACGTTTATGGAGTGAGAGTGTGTTGGAAAAACACCCACCTCTCCGCCTCTTCCAAGGGACGAGGGAACAGTTTAAATCTTCCGGACAAAATTAGAAAAGTGCCGGTCAAAGGTCTTCTTTGTTATTTATTGAGCTTTAAAACAAAATAATAACAACTCTATATAATATAAGAATAATACATGGAGCCTCTCTTTCCCTCTCCTGCTCACCTCCACCGGGGTGAGCAGGAGAGGTGGGGAGAGGCTGGGATATGGCGTATAGGGTGTACACACAGAGCTGTTTGACCCCCCAGAGCGTTCCGTCCGCAGATCTATCCACCTTGGGAACCGTCATCGTTTGAGGGGTCCGTTTCCGCGGTTCCATTACGGCCTCGTGTGAACGAACGGGCTATACGAAAGAGAAAACCAGCAGATACAACCCGTTTCGTTCCCGTGTAAACAGCGTCTAAGCATACAGAGTTCAGGGCATTTTGGCTGAAACTATTTCTGATATTGTATTGACGTATTATTAAACCATGAACCTTAAAGGTGGGGTATAGCTAAGTTTGAGAAATCGGCTGGCGATACACTTTGTTATATTCCATGGAATGCTCTTAACATTAACAAAGTGCTTTGACAAAAAATCCATAAAAATATCTCATCTGTGGAAGCCGTGGTACTGTAAAAATAACCCAGCTAAAGTAACTGGATGGCCTACCTGCCTGTCAGCCTTCCATCTGTGCACAAACTTATCTCGTGCCCTCATGGTCATGTGCGCGTTCGTGTGTGTTGGAGGAGGGGCTCTGTAAGGAAGTGGCAGATTTTTTCCGGCTGTTTATTTTCAAATTCTAGCGCACTCGAATGGTTTCTCCAAAATGACCTACCCCACCTTTAAAGTGAGAAAGCCCAACACCATATCACAGCAATGGTAAAAAGGCTTAAAAAGGAACGGAAGGCACGAAGGATGATAGAAAAAGGAGTAAATGTAAGGAAAGAGTGAATAGGAAGTGGCTCTCCACGGATGGCTTGTCATCTGAGGTGAGACTGAACAGAACAGAGGTAAACAATGGATGTTTGGTAAAAGGCAGAAGCAGTCAGTCAGGCAGTAATACAAAAAAAAGAGGAGGGAAAAAAATAAAAAACAGCCGCGAGTCTTTCTGAAGGGAAGCTGCCAGACTCCATTTGTCTGAGCATGCAGCACACTCTGTCACCTGCCATAACCACCCATCAACCCCCTGGATTTTTCAGCCCAAACAATCCTCTGTAGTTATGTTGCGAGGTGTGTGTGTGCGTGCATTTCCTGTGTAGCTATGCATGTGTTTGTGAGTGTGCTTGTCACATGGTCCAAACTGGTGTGAGGGCTTGTTTTGAAGTGTATAAGAGAGACGCAGGTACTGATACCAGATGACAGTTTTGACTGTGTTGCAGCGCCTTGAGTGTTGACCTGCTAAGATGGCTGTGCCAACGCAAGGCTTCTGTCTGGGCTTATCTAGACCTTCACTTCCTCCGGCTCGGAGACAGGCAATGTTTGCATTTCTCCTCCTGTGAAGATCAAGGTATTAAATGTTTCTGCGCAAACAACCAGAGCAAGATAGTCAACAAAGTTATTGTTTAAAAGACGGAGCAGAGAGCGTGGTTGTTGTCAAAGTGGCCCTAAACATACTATGTTTGCTTTAAGTAGTTATTGATTGCAAGATGTAATGGCTGAACAATAATGACATCATCTGAGTTTAAATCAGTTTCTTATAAACCTAGCCTTCACTTAAGTAATGCTGTGTATTTACCTTTCACAATAAAAGTCCTAGATCATTTAATCAGGAGAGACTTACTTTTAATAAAAGAACATGTTTGACATGTGACAGGAAATGACAGCTGACTGCATGAGAGAGGGGACAGAGCATGATGATTGGCTGTTGGAGATCAAGCCAAAAAGGAGTTGGTTAACTAAGAAGGACAGCCACAATCAGCTGATTGGAGTCAGCTGAGGAATGAGACAACATTGAAAATGAATGAATGTAAAGATAGTGCTCCTGAATGAACCTACACTTACTTTAATATAGACTAACTGCCCACCAGAGACAATTTAGATACTATCAATAATGCCACTTTGGAAAAGCTAGGGTTGGGAGTTAAACAGGTCTTTGTTTCCACTTTAAAAGATCACTTAAAACACACCTTTTTAGCATGGCCTTATCAAGTAACAAGCTTTATTATATCGTGCATTATTTTATTCATTTAAATGTCTATGTTCAAAGTCATTTGGATGGTTTTCAATTATTGGTCTATTCATATAATTTATGTAGAGTTTGATTGATTGATTGGGCAGCTATAGCCAACAGGTGACAATGGTCCAACAATCGAAGTGTCAGTGGTTCAAACTCCTGTCCACGCTCTTATCATGTGCTTGTGCGAGATGCCTGAAGGACCCCTATTATTCTCCTTTTTGAAGGTTCATATTTGTATGTAGTGTCTCTCCTGTGACATGTATACATGCTTTAATGTTCAAAAAGCTCTTTATTTCTCTCATACTCCCTGTGCTGCAGCACCTCTTTTCACCCTCTGTCTGAAACCAGAGCCCAGTCTGCTCTGATTGGTTAGCTGGCCGGCTCTGATCTGATTGGTGATGTGATATTTTTACATACTGATGTCATTGTGGTACAGAGGTAAACAAAAATAATTCAATAGTGTGTGGGAGAAAAAATCCATCTGGAGGGAATTTACGAATTTTAGCCTTTGCAGACCATTTACATGCACACAAACCTATATAACACAATACAGGAAAGGAAAAACCACAATAACACTTAATTTCTCCTTTGAACCCTTATTTTCTCCTGAAGGCATGTTGTTATTTTTCTTCTTTACTTGCTTGTAAAGTGCTTTGAGCACCAAGAAAAGCGCTATATAAATAACATGTATTATTATTATTATTAATAATGAAGTGTATGTGGCTTTGAATAAGATGGTCAGCTTACAGTAATGACATTGATTGCAAGGTAATGTAATGACTGACATTTGATTGATTGAGGAATAAGCACCAAGTTGTCACAATCCATCATTTGGAGGAGAAACTGTGAGGATGTAAGCTGTAACATTTATAACATATCAAGAAAATGTCCGCCTTGAACACCTGCAAACCTTACTGCTAAAGCAATACTGTTTAACAAAATCGTATTCTCTCTTGTCCTTTACAAGATAGCAATAATGTAAGTACAAATATGGCACATTCACAAAAGTCATTTATTTTTACACATCAAAATGCCGACAGCTGGCACACTCTCCAAATTCTAAATAAACAGAAGGCTTCTGCAAATCCTTGAACCCTAACTCTGACATCGTTCCTGTCGTCCCACTGTCACTTCAGCTACCTCTCATCTCTAGGGAGGCTGACAATGTGCAAAAGTTACAGATTTCAGCTTTAGATAATATAGAAATACGTCTTACCCATGTGCAAAATGTCTTGTCAGGAATTGAGAATTGAATCTACTCTAAGTTGTTAGATTGAACATAGAGGTATCTGCACTTTTTTATGACAGTCAGAATCCTACTTGTGTCTTCACCTGATTCATCAAGGATTACAAAAAAGGGGTTATTTGGACCCCAGCCTTAAATAACAAATCTCATAGTGTTATTTTCCACGATATTATATGTGTAGCGTTCACCCACCTGGTTTGTTGTCTGTGAAGGACAGCAATTCCAGGTGCAGCGAGGAGCGATGCAAATCAATCATTTTATTCCGAGAGAGATAATTTATGATGTGCTCGGAGGGTTACAGATTCAATCTCCACCATGTTCCCACTGTCATGTCCCATGTTTAGGGCTGTCATCAGTCTTCATCAGGAACCCCACTCCGCCGCTGCCACCCCTATCTCCAGAGTCACGATTTATCCCGCAAATAATTGATCATGACAGGTTGCATGCAAACAGAGAGGCAGCTAAATGTGATTAATCACTTTGTTCGATTAATTACAGCTGATTATGCATTTTAAGCGCCAATCTCACAGCGGATGATCACTGGAGAGGCGCCCAATTATTCATCAGACCTTCACCTGGGATTGACCATCCTGTATGTGGAGAATCACGCAGTGTGGATCCTGTAGGATAGGCTTTGCATACTCTTTCAAGGGGAAGATGGTAATTTCTCCCATTTCAGTGAATTTAGTTAAAAATTGGTAATATATTAACACCCCCTTTTTAAAACAAACATTTGAACTTGTCCATTTTGACAATTATGTAATCCATGAATCCTTTGAACTGTGCCATTAAGAGTCCAAGAGCAGATTGCGGAAGGCTTGTTTCCCTGTCTGACTTTCATTGATATTCAAAGTAATACAATACCATTCCCTGTGAAAATTGCAAATCAGATCACATAAGCAGGTTCACAGAAAAGCAATTAAGATTCAGTGAAACATGTAATTTAATCAGACCAAGAAATGAAATATATTAAGGTTAAGAGTGGAGTATTCAGCCCCTTTTTTTCCTTTTATTTAAAAGAAGTCACTATGCAAGCGGTGGTTTTAACGAGCATACATCTGGAGTGACAGACAGCTGATTGAGAAGAGGACAAAATGGCGTCTTTAGTCACTGAGTCTCCAATAACGTGATGGAGCACTTCCATCGAGATTGTCAAGCTATCACTTGCTTCGTCGTTTTTTCATTGAGAATTCTGCTCAATATCAATTAAGCCTGCCTTACAAGAATCCATATAAGTAAAACGTATTCTTGTCGGACGAGGCGTTAAGTCGATTCCTTCCAGATTACAACAAATTAAAGGAAAATAGACAACAGCTGCCGATATGTAAGGAATAGCTCCACTAACTTCTAATTGTAACAGTACACTACTGAGGATGGTTAATTTGATGAGCGTCAATTCTTCGGGGGGGATTTTCCTTCTAGCCCGCCTCTTCATACGTTTCTTAATCCACTTAGGAGAAAACGCATAGGATATTAAAAATAGTTAACAATTCATAAGTGCTTTCAGGTATATTCCGTGTTGTGTACTTTATACAGTTTAAAGACCCACGCAGAAGACAAAGAGAAAGTCTCTTGACATCAATATAACAAACCTTCTCTGTTAGTCATTTTTAATGCTGCGTTTCCTGTAATAAACATTTGCCCATTGCATCACCACTATCAGCCAGAAAGGGAAATAGGAGTTTGTGACATGGATGGACGGAAGCAGCATCAACAAAGCTGTCCGATAGGGAAGCTCTGGACTATAGATTAAGAGGTTTTTGAGAGGATAAGGAAAAAGCTGAGCGCCCTGTCGTCTCTCGTGAACGCTCCAGACTGCTGATCCAGTGAAGTCTGTCTTGAAGTCAAGTCCTATTCCTCAGAGTGTGCCATAAGCAGCCAATACTTAGTCCCATCACAATGATAGATGGAGGTATAATCACACACTGACACTCTTGACTGAGGATCGCACGTAGAAACACTTGAGTCAGCGCGATTGATCATACGCTTTTTGGAGGCTGGATACTTGAGAGAACTTAGTTTGTGACAGTTTTCCTTTGGAAGGTCAGGACGCTGGAGCTAATGGTCGCTTCATCACGCTGGTGACCCATCGTGTAGGCAGCTGGCTGTATGATAAGAACAAGTTAAGGTTAAAAGGATTTTGTTGGATTGACCTTCTGTCCTACAATTGCATACATCTGCCAGTTCTTGACAGATAAGGATTAAGTAGAGAAGGAAAAACTGAATAGTGGAGTGACAACTTGAACACTGCCTTCCAGTGTAAAATATTACAGCTCCTAAAAGCTATGATTAAGGGGAACTGAACAACTCAAAAGATTATAGTGAGCATGATGGCTGCAGTGAATCATTCTTGTTTGACAACTCTTTATCGATCCATCAGTCAGGCTTCAAAGCACCTGTTGTTCAACAATGCAATTGAACAGGTTTAATACAATACGTTTTTATGAAAGCTTTTGAACAGGGGTCTGTATGTGCGGGATTATTTTTGCTAGTTGTGCCAGAAAAAATACAGAATATTTTTAATAATATTTTAAATTAAATGTAATAGAAAATAAATCCCCAGCTAGGATTCATAAATGTGGAATATGGATGAGATATCTTTATACTGACTTTGATTTAATTAGTTTGAATTTACATTCAAACTGACTGTATATAACACAATAAATGAAGTTTCCCCTGACTACGGAGGAGTTCTAGTTACTTTTAGCCTTGACTTTGGTTTAATTACACCGTTAAACTTTTTTGTTTTACTGTTATTCATCTCATCAGTGTTAATTCAACATATCTAATCGATCCAGGGAGCAGAAGATAAGAAACTCCTGTGTTCTGCGAGGTAAAATACTGTTTTTGTCAAAGGAATCTGTAGCCTTGAAGAGTGCATAGACATTGGCTTCAGTTCGTCTTCATAAAGTGCTATCTTCATAAAGTGCTATTATTTCCAGTTTATTTCCAGTGTATTTGATCCAATTGGTGCATAACCACTAGGTGGGTTAAAAAACTGTATATAATAGAGGGGTTTTGCGTGATGGGAGACACATCTATAGAATCAGAATTTCAATAGCTTACCATTAAATGACGGATATACCTTTCTGTCTGTGATGTTTTACAAATCAGATATTAATGTGTAGAACTACAATATGTGAAATAATATAGCAATATCCTGTATATCAGTGACCACCAACTGGCGGCCCGCGGGCCACATCCGGCCCGCCAGACATTCTCATCCGGCCCGCACGACGGGGGTGACTGTGGCGCTGGCGGAGTGGTTACTGCGTTCGCCCCCCACCCTTTTTTTTTCACAACGTCTCGTGAGTAAGGTGCAGTACCGGAGTCCAACAGAGAGGCAGCAGCTGCGGGACAGTAGACTGCGTACTGCGAAACCTTCCCTTCCTTGAAGAAGAAGAAGTGATCCTTCGTTGTGAAGAGTCTGCTTTGTGCACTCCGCACCACAGCAGCAGCCCTGCTGCAACAGAGTCCAACAGAGAGGCAGGAGCTGCGGGACAGTAGCCTAGAAGCAGAGTTGGGTTGTAACGGAATATATGTAACGGCGTTACGTAATCAGAATACAAAAATCAAGTAGGCTAACTGTATTCAGCTGGCGTTACATTTGAAAAACGAGTAATCTGATTACAGTTACTTTCGTAAACCTGAAGTGAATACATTTTGGAATACTTATTGGAATTATTGGTGGAAAGGTTTCCTCACAAAATGTAATATTCATTACCGGCAGAACTGTGTGCACACTGCACAGCGCTGCAGCTTGTCTGTGAGAGAGAGAGAGATGCAGTGTGTGTGAGGCCCCGCCCCCGCACGCAGATGAGAGAGAGAGATCTCTTTTAAAATATATTGAAAGTTAGAAACGGAGATGGTTAGATAAAATGTGCAAGATAACGTTGATGTAGCATTTCTTTATTGTCGAAATGATGACATTTATAACGGGATAAAATCAAAGTGAATGGCCTGCTGCTGCTGAATGCATGGGGCAAGTGACTGGAAACAGTTTTAAAAGTTATTACATCGTTTCAGATAATAAATAATAATGATAATTCATTCTATTTAGGGGCGCCTTTCAAAGCACCCAAGGACACCTTACAATTCATAACATATTCTAAGGAAAGGTTTACAGTAGGAGAATGCAGTCCGGGTGAGGTTATGTGGGGTGCAGATGAGAGGGAGCTGTCCAGAATGACACCAAGATGTTGTGTTTGAGTTCTTGATAAGCCATTAAAACAGTAAAACAAGTGTCTCCTGTTTACCAAAACATACCCAAAAAGAAAGTATTTCAAAAGTATTCTAAAAGTAACCTGAACACTTTACTTTTTTAAGACACGTAACTGTAACTGTATATTTGATTACTTTCAGAGCATCTAGAAGTGATCCTTCGTTAAGCTTTATGCAGTACCTGTACCCCCCCCCCCCGCCCCCCCCCCCGTCCCCCCCCCCCCCCCCCGCTGGCCCGCGATAGTGTCTATTGGATACATTTTGGCCCTTGGACAAATGTAGTTGGTGATCCCTGCTGTATATCTTCAGAGTCCTACACTAATAATACAAATAAATCCGTCAAACTAAACTGGAAATGATACTGGAAAGTATCATTTATTGTGTTTTTAACACAAGTTTTTTAATCCGCCTAGTGGTTAAAGCACATTATTGAATTTTTTTGTTGAATATGTTATATTTGATGAACATTTTTAAATATTAAGAGTAGCCTACATACAAAATAGGAGGAAAGTAGAAGGTCAATGATAGAAATATAGAATAGAAAATATCAAGAAGATACTGTAGTGATCTCTACAATAAAACAGTTTAGTGCAGGACGTCCAAAGATATTAATAGGAGGATGTGCAAAACAGACAAACTAATAAGGCTTTATTTAAACATATTTCACATCATTAATCAGAATCTGCAAAGTAACTAAAATAAATGTAGTGGAGTAAAAATACCAGGTTAACCTCTGAATTGTAGTGGAGTAGAACAAAGTAGTACATGCTGCTGTAACAAAAACATTTCCCAACTTGGGATCAATAAAGAATATCTTATTTTAAGATGATCGATGGCTACTGCCATATTTGCAAAATCTGCCTCTAAACCTTGACAAGTGCATGTTTCTGTCACGATCACAGGTACAGATCATAACCTAATAGCACGACTCAGATACAACCAGTCTTTAGCAATATTCAGTTTATTTAGGTCTGGGACAGGCAGGGTCAATACCAGGAATTCCGTCAGGCAATCAAAACCAGAGAGGGAGCAGGTAGGACCTCGAGATCCGAAAACAGGCAGTCAGGGGTCAAAAACCGGGCAGGACAAAAATCTAGGCTAGATTCCATTTCAAAGAGCTCGGCGTAACCTTGGCGCACTGCCACTCCAACATCCAATCACAGAGCTTGAGGACTAATCAAGGGGTTTGTCAAGCAAAGCGGATGTTGTAGTCCCAAACGATGGCTGAGGATTATGGGTAGTGTAGTGTGTTCGGCCATCCTAAACTCCGAAAAAATATTTGTTTCTCCGAATCGAAGGTTAAAAACACAAAAGCATTGTACGCAATTTAAACCAATCAATATTGTGTAATTAACAAGGATACACTGATGTTTTTTTAGTGGATGAGTACTGCAGATACATCACTGTGAAATCATTTGACAGTGAGGGGAATACTTCCGGTTTTATTATGAAAACTTCGAGACCGGAAATACTGTTTTCACCCCGTGAGGGTTGACCGGTTGATGCCAACTTTACATGGACGCTGCCGTCACTAGAACTGAATTGGGGAAAGACGTAGTATATACACGTTCTCCTGGCGAGACCTCAAATCATCTTCCTAATATCTATCAAACTAAGGCTCCTACACATCCACTGGACCTGGATTATAATATACACTACTCGCTAGAGATCTAATCAAAAAGCATTTTAATGACCAAACTATCCTACAATTTAGGATTTTCCAGAGAGGGTTATTTGTGAATATACGACCCTCCGGAGCGTTTGCAATCAACGGGAGCATCCGCCCATATGCCGCCAAATTGTTGTTTCTTACACGACCACTAGAGGTGCTAAACTTTCAAATGTGACTACAGGTCGTAATAAGCTGCTGAACAATCGACCGGTTTTTGGGGGAGGACAGGCTGTTAATTGTACACATCACATTGAGAAGATGTGCAGCCACTCTAAACCCTCCATTAACTGGAATCACTCTGCATCTAAAATGTTGTCTGTACACACCTATAGTTTATTTCATTCAACAATTGCCTTCATTGTATTCCATATACTTATGTACATGTTAATACCTTTTTTCAAGAAATGCAAAGGAATCTCTCTTAGCAATGACCATTAAATTACTCTAAAACTCACCTGTGAAGATCTTGTAATCTATTATCTGTGAATTAAAAACTATAAGGCTGCTATTCTCGAAGTGAGATCTTATCTCAGCACAAAGCAGTGATTGTACGGTTGTAAAAAGCCTTTGTATTTGTATATTAAATGTCCTCTACATACGTTCAACAATCATTTATTTATTTATATAATTATAGGAGTCATCATCAATTCACACCTTTCAATCCGTATGATGTTTCCCTCGGAGGCATCAACACGCAGCGTTTTAATGTCAGCGATTTGACCCTGTACTTTCCATTCGAGGCATCTCTTAATGGTGGCAGCTGCTAATGATGAAGGAAGAAAGTCTTGCCGTTGCACAGGACCGTATTTCTCCTCGTCAATTAGAAACCAGAGTGCATTTTCCAAATGAAAGCAGACGTTTATTCAAGAGCATGATAAGATCAAAAGAGTTCACTGATGTCATGAACAAACATGCACCTGTGAGAACGGTTAAGGTCAAAGGTCAACATCTCCCTTGGATCAATTCTGAACTCATCAGTCTCTTTAGGGAAAGGGATAAAACATGGTCGATATATCGTCATTCAAGAACTATAGCCGATTGGGAAGTATACAGGCATCTCCGAAATCTGAGTAAAACCAAAACCCGAAATGCTAAATCCAACTACTATAAAGAATCTCTCACATCGGACTTTAAGAATCCCAAGCAATTTTGGACTAAAATTAAATCTATTTTAAATAAATCAGGTAAACATTCTATTAATAAAATAAGAACTGCTGATACAATAATTCATGACCCATTATCCATTGCCCAAATATTTAATAAGCATTTCGCTAATGTATGTTCCACACTACTATCTGACTCCTATTTGACGACTGGTATTTCTAATAGTAACTCATATTGCAACAGTTCTTTTTCTTTTAAGAAGATTCTACCACACGACGTTCATAATGCTATCACTGAATTAAAAGTGGATGGCAGTGCAGGACTCGATGGTATAGAAAACAGGTTCATAAAACTGGCGTCCCATATTCTCATGTACCCACTTGCTGATTTGTTCAACCTGTCTTTGTCCACCTGTGAGTTGCCGACTATTTGGAAATGTGCACGCATCATTCCACTGCATAAAGGTGGTGATTTACTTGATACAAATAATTATAGACCAATCTCTATAATCTGTTCTATTTCCAAAGTTTTTGAGAAAATAATTTATAATCAACTGTCACATTATCTCAATACTTTTAATATTTTATCTCCGGTTCAATCTGGTTTCAGGCCTAATCACTCCACAACAACTGCCCTACTTAAATTTACGAATGACTTGTACTCTGCTGCAGATGATGGTGAACTCACAGGTGCCATTTTTATTGACTTGACAAAAGCCTTTGATTTCGTTGATCGATATCTGCTCTTGGATAAACTTCACGGCATTGGCCTTTCTAATAATACAGTGTTATGGTTTAACTCGTACCTTCACAGTAGAAAGCAATGTGTGGTTGTTAATGGAAAACAGTCTGACCTGTTGATCCAACAAAAGGGTGTACCCCAAGGATCAACTCTGGGCCCACTTCTGTTCTCTATTTACATAAATGATTTATCTTCTTGTCTCATTAATTGTTGTACTCACCTTTATGCTGATGACACTGTCATATATACATCCAAATCAGATTTTTCACAAATTCAGATCTCTCTACAATTGGATTTTAATATCTTACAGGATTGGCTATCACATAATAAACTACTGCTTAACAGAACAAAATCTTATACCATGGTCTTTGGTACCAGGCAGAAGCTCAGATCCAAACCTAATGTAGTAATAACATGTAAGGATGGCACTTCTCTGCATAAAGTTGATAGCTTTAAATATCTTGGTGTATGGCTAGACTCGGAACTTTCATTTAAATTACATATAAAGCATGTAATACAAAAAGTCAATTACGGAATCGGTGTTTTACACCGCTCTCGCAATTGTTTTACGCTCAGTGTCCGAAAGAGAATTGCTTCTCAACTTATTCTTCCGATTATGGACTATTGTGATGTTGTCTACCAAAATGCACATAAATCAGATCTTGCTCCACTCAACATAGCCTACAACAGACTATGCAGATTTGTTCTTGGTTGTCCTTTTCGTACACATCACTGCACAATGTATAACCAACTTAAATGGCCTTCTTTAAATGTAAGAAGACACATGCATTGGCTCCAGCTGATATTTAAATCCATTTATCTTAACTATCCCCCTTATTTAAAGCAGTATTTTGTACCCTACTCGTCATATCATCAAGTTAGACATTCTGTTCAGATTTATTTCTCTGTCCCCTCTGCAAAAAAATTGATTGGCAGAAGAGCGTTCAAGTTCAAAGCCCCAAATGACTGGAATACTTTACCTGCTGCTATTAGATCTCTGTCATCATTGGGTATGTTTAAACATGCATTATCATCTCACTTTCAACTGGTCTGTACTTGTTATAACTGATATTGATGAAACTGATTTGTTTGACTGTCTCAAATTATAATGATTTTATGCATTGCTTGAATTTCACTTAACAGACTGTATGTGGTTTGTCTTGTGTGTCATGTTTTGCATTTTGTCTTTTTGTTTATGTATGTCTGTAAGTTGTTGCTATTGTCGGGACCCCCTCGAAAACGAGATGGTGCATCTCAAGGGGTTTATCCCAATCAATAAATTTCTATATTTATTTATTTATATAATTATAGGAGTCATCATCAATTCACACCTTTCAATCCGTATGATGTTTCCCTCGGAGGCATCAACACGCAGCGTTTTAATGTCAGCGATTTGACCCTGTACTTTCCATTCGAGGCATCTCTTAATGGTGGCAGCTGCTAATGATGAAGGAAGAAAGTCTTGCCGTTGCACAGGACCGTATTTCTCCTCGTCAATTAGAAACCAGAGTGCATTTTCCAAATGAAAGCAGACGTTTATTCAAGAGCATGATAAGATCAAAAGGTACATATTAAGCAACCCAACATGATAAACACAACTACAACGCAACCTTATGATCCCTGAGAGATCTTAGAAAATGCAATTAAACACCGGGAACAAACCAACACGTCAATCAAAGCCTTGTGTCTTTGAAATCCAGGAAAAGAAAAAACAATAAGAATGCTTGCTGTGTTGGAAAAGGGCTTTGTAACAACTCACTGAAGCGGGAGCAGAACAGGCATATTTATAAATGTCTCTGGTTTTTACTTGATAACCCTTGTCCTTTTTATAGAAAAAGTGCTACTGTTTCATTGCTTTCTTTGTAACAGAGATTTTGTTCTGTACCAAGCTTGAAACATCATTTATTATTCTCCTGTTTGTTCACTTTCCCTAATATCTACCGAATCCTCGTCAAGGGCGAAACAAGATGGTGAAAACAGCCACTCAAGACAAATGACATATCACCGGGACTCACGACACGAGCATTTGACTCATTGGGTTAATAAAATCATTAAACTGCATAAAAGCCCTCGCCATTCAACTCGGGTCCCAACAGTGTTTCACCTTGTCTGCTTGGCAGCGAGGGGCCCTCTGTCTTGTTGAGAAATTAGTTGGGGTGAGTCTCAGCTCTCGTCCTGCGCTTCCGTCTGCCGGCACGTCCGCCCTGCTCAACACCATTGATTACGTGATGCAAGTAAAAGCCAAGTTTGCCTCTCTGATCATTAATCCTGCTGCGGCCTCGCTCTTGAACAACACTTCTCCCCCCCTCCCCTCCCCTCCCTATCCACTTATTTCCCATATCTGGCATTTACTGAAGTCATGGGAGCATGGGCTAAATGAAGCCTGAGTGATGGAGGCTTTTTTTTCCCATGAAGGAGGTGTAGTTCGACATCATCTGACTAGAGCTTGAAATGTTCACATATGTTATGGTATGAGGAGAAATTCCCACTGAGATCGATATGTCACGGCAGGGTGGAATCCCTACAGGAGACGCTCTGTAAACAGCTTTGAAAAGATAACAGAGAACAATATGTCTATTGTCTTTTTACAAAATGAAAGAGATGGGGAAACAGACAGGGCCGGTGCCTGTGCTTATCCAACATGAAATAGTGTGTTTACGCCAAACAAGAACAAGTTTTACCAGAATATCACATGTTTTAATTACTTTGCACATCCCAATTAATCCAATTTACTTTAGTGGTACAACACAAAAATAAACGTCATTGTGATTTAATTAAAATACACGTATAAAAAGGTGCTGACTAAACAACATTGTGATGCCAAATTGGAAAAAGTCCCTTTGTCAGGCATGTCAGCAAGATGAGGAAAAACAATAAAAACTATTGTTTAGGAAAGATATATGAGCAATACAAGAGAAATGCTGTATTTAAAAAATGCAGACAATGAAGCTGTACAGAATGTTCATCATACAGAAAGTCATCTCAAACAAAAGCAATGCTGGCATTATTCTGATGGATGCATACAGAAGAAAATAAGTTTTGTAACATCCTACCAAAATGTCTCCACTGTTCTGAGTTACATTTAGAGAGTGGTTCAGTGATGACTGTTTCTGTAGGCCGACTGGGAAGATAGCATCGCAAATGGGTCCATCAACAAAACGCAATGGTATGTTTCCATTCAATCACAATATATTGCTGAAAATAAGTTCATAATATTGTCCGAAAAGGAGCAGGAGAAAGCAAATGCTTATTCATTACCCTTTACTCAACTGCTGATCTAACCATGAGTCTAATTTCTGCCATTATAAATAACTTTAAAATATCTTCAGCTGGTGTTAACCACAGATTATATGTCAGACTTTGAGACAAGGTAAACAGAAGATACTGAGGTATTTCTGGGTTCTAGAACTCATTCCTACACCCCCCTAGAGAAGGACAAGCATGATAACATCATTTTATTCATGATCAGTGACATTTGGAACAATAATTTTCCAGCCCCTGCAGTCAACAGGGACCTTGGGCAAGACACTCAACCCCAAGTTGTTCCCGATGGCCAACGGTGTGTGAGTGTGTGTGAATGTTGGCTTCCTTAGGCAGATCGTGCATTGCAGCCTCTGAATGTGTTGTGTATGGCTGAATGATGACTTGAGTATGTAAAGTGCTTTGAAGACAAAGACTGGGTAAAGCATTATATAAATGCAGTCCATTTACCATATTTCCAAACAGTTCTCAGAAGCTTTCGGCTGACTTCAGGTTTATATTTTTTAGAATCTACTAACTACATTAAAAGAGCTCTGGAGTTTCTTAAATTGCACAACATTTGAGTCATTGTTTTTATTCTCAAATGTGTGAGTGGGAGTTAGTGCTAAGGTTCAGGTTATGGTGTGAGTTTAGGGTTTTCAATTGAAGATACACTTAATTTAACTTCAGTAGTTTAATAAATACAAGCATTAGTTAACTTTATTTGTATGCTAAAGATTCTCAAGAGCTATTGTTTTAATGTCTATTCAAAGTCAAACAAAGTTATGGTATCATATCTGTTTTGTTTTTTTACTAAAAGGAAATACCATTATTTTTTTGAATTGCTCCTTTACCCCCGGGACAGCACCTCCAACACAAGCATCAACACAATAGACCCGTTGCATATCCAACCAGCAGCAGCCGAATATGAATTATGTGACACCCACAATGCAATGCTGAGGCCCTGACGGCGGTGAGAATTCACACCAGGTAATTATCTAGTGTTTTTCTTTGCCTTTGGAGGGAAGGTGGGCGAGCTTGGGGGAAAGGGGGGTGGTGGTGGAGGGTGAGGTCTCGCTCACACCCTCAGATGTGAGCATGAAAATTACACAGCCTCTCCACAGGCTTGGAGAGCTACCAGACCTCATCAAGTAGCAGGTGAGTGCTTTTTTGCATTTTTCCCTCAATGTCGCCCCATCCAGTATAAATAGAACAGTATGGCGGCACAAGTCACATCTCAATTGGTGTGTTGTTTTTCAGAGCACCTCCACTGAGACGCCGGGCACCCGGGGTAGATGGGAGAAAAGAGGAGAGCCTCGCTAATGGCCTCTGTTTTACAGTCCCCGCCGAGAAGCCTTTCTACGGTCCCTTCAGTCGTACCCTGGTGTGTACAAACACATTCATTTTCCCTTTGTGTTGGAGGCGCCATCTTCACCATTCTTCAACCCAGTCTCCATGCATACTGCTTGTCAGAGGTAGTTTAATATAAAAAGCCAATATTGAACTATTATAAAAAATCAGACAGCAGCATACGATTTGACTCTGCTGCGTATTCAGTCTGTAAAATTAAACGTCACCCTGTTAGATTGGCCTCCGAGGAGAATAATAATGAGACATCAACTAAGTTTGATACCATAGGAACTTTAATCAGGATGTGAAATGAAATGTGCTCGAAATGTTAATGATCTCTCATTAATGCGCTCAATGTGGGGGCAAATGGAACAGTAGGCTCCATGTACCGGTTTGATTCTGCTGCTCCATCTCTCGTGAATCTAAAGACCAGATTGTGTGTTTTGCATTTTGCTGGAATCCTGTGCAGAATCTAAAAGGAAATGTGCCTTGATCAGCCGGGGTCAGATCTGACAGCAGGAGTACAGACGTCTCATTATCCTTCCATCCTTCTTTGCTGATCATCAGGTTAGTGCAAATCTATAGCTTTGGATCTAGTTCCATCATTAGTTTAGGCTTTGGGGGATTATGGGACTTTTAAGGTCATTCTTTAAACCCAACTAACTGCCAATTTATCTTGATAACATATTTGTAAAAATTGAGGTTGAAGATATCATGTGACAGATTACATTAATAATAATTTAATTGCCATGAACATATGCTGATATGTCGTTATCTGTATTCCATTTTTCATGTTTGACCCCGATGGGTAATTATCAACTTGGATCGTACCGTTTAATTGTTTTTATTCATTATCAACCTATAAGTTAATATTACAGAATTGTAAGCAATGAAACGACCCATACACCTGCATTCTTTCAATTATCTAGCTTGGGGGGGTTAAACTGGTTGCAAAAACTTTTCCGATTGTATCGAGTTCTACGACCAAATAACTTAAGTTCTCACTTCAGTTTTTCCTTAGTAAACAGTTTTCATATGAGTTTATGGTCTCAGTTGCTAGTGTGAAGTATTCCTCCATATAGCAAGATATTCATTTTGTAAATGATGGTCCCTTTTAAAGAAAAATAGAAGATTAACCCTATGCTTTATGGTGAGGCTACCTCATGATTTACAAGTTGATCCTGCTCAGAGTTGTCTGGTTGCTTTCCGTCTTTTCACCTTTCAGCTTTCACAGATTGTTTCAGTTCATTAGATTTAACGGTCATATTATGTGCACTAACAAAATGTCTTCTTCGGGGTTGGGTTGTACTATTTGACCATCTCGAGTAACTTCTGGTTTTAAAAAAACACAGATAGCAACAGCCAAAGATAACAATTTCCAAAATGCCTATGTTAGGGGTTGAATAACCACAACCAATGAGTGTTATCATGCTGACTACACACACTATTTATATACGGAGATCCGAGACTCGACAACCGTTTGATTGCGACTCGTAAACCACAAGGTTGCAACTGTCTTAATCATTCCCTGCTGTACATGGCTTCATGTAAACTAGAAATGTTGGATTCAATATTTTGTCAAGGCACCATCTATGCTGTCATGGCACACATAACATTTCTTATGTTAATTGGTCTTGTTTTCTCGAGTTAATTCATTACCTTGTTATTTTGACACAACCGCATAAAACTAATAGCTGTAAGCACCGATACCCGTATATACTGCATATACAATATATCATATGGAAGGTAGTTCAACATTTCAGTTGTTTTTATCACTGTGTTTCGTTCAGATTTCTACAGTTCCTTTATAGAGATGATTCAAAACCACCTTCTCTTTCTACTAAACAAACAAAAACCTCTCTTTGTGTTTCTTTCTCAAGCACACACACAAAGAACAAGGTAGAAACAAGGACAAGAGCAGCATATGTTATCCAACCGCAGTGACCCAATCAAAGTTTATTTGCCAGAAGTTGATGCATTCCATCAGCCCTCCTCAGATAAGCACAGCACCTCTGAATCTGTTTATATGTACAGTGGGGCAAAAAAGTATTTAGTCAGCCACCAATTGTGCAAGTTCTCCCACTTAAAAAGATGAGAGAGGCCTGTAATTTTCATCCTAGGTACACTTCAACTATGAGAGACAAAATGGGGGGAAAGAATCCAGGAAATCACATTGTAGGATTTTTAATGAATTAATTGGTAAATTCCTCGGTAAAATGTGGTCACCTACAAACAAACAAGATTTCTGGCTCTCACAGACCTGTAACTTCTTCTGTAAGAGCCTCCTCTGTCCTCCACTCGTTAACTGTATTAATGGCACCTGTTTGAACTCGTTATCAGTATAAAAGACACCTGTCCACAACCTCAAACAGTCACACTCCAAACTCCACTATGGCCAAGACCAAAGAGCTGTCAAAGGACACCAGAAACAAAATTGTAGACCTGCACCAGGCTGGGAAGACTGAATCTGCAATAGGTAAGCAGCTTGGTGTGAAGAAATCAACTGTGGGAGCAATTATTAGAAAATGGAAGACATACAAGACCACTGATAATCTCCCTCGATCTGGGGCTCCACGCAAGATCTCACCCCGTGGGGTCAAAATGATCACAAGAACGGTGAGCAAAAATCCCAGAACCACACGGGGGGACCTAGTCAATGACCTGCAGAGAGCTGGGTCCAAAGTAACAAAGGCTACCATCAGTAACACACTACGCCGCCAGGGACTCAAATCCTGCAGTGCCAGATGTGTCCCCCTGCTTAAGCCAGTACATGTCCAGGCCCGTCTGAAGTTTGCTAGAGAGCATTTAGATGATCCAGAAGAGGATTGGGAGAATGTCATATGGTCAGATGAAACTAAAATAGACCTTTTTGGTAAAAACTCAACTAGACGTGTTTGGAGGAGAAAGAATGCTGAGTTGCATCCAAAGAACACCATACCTACTGTGAAACATGGGGGTGGAAACATCATGCTTTGGGGCTGTTTTTCTGCAAAGGGACCAGGACGACTGATCTGTGTAAAGGAAAGAATGAATGGGGCCATGTATCGTGAGATTTTGAGTGACAACCTCCTTCCATCAGCAAGGGCATTGAAGATGAAACGTGGCTGGGTCTTTCAGCATGACAATGATCCCAAACACACCGCCCGGGCAACGAAGGAGTGGCTTCGTAAGAAGCATTTCAAGGTCCTGGAGTAGCCTAGCCAGTCTGTAGATCTCAACCCCATAGAAAATCTTTGGAGGGAGTTGAAAGTCCGTGTTGCCCAGCGACAGCCCCAAAACATCACTGCTCTAGAGGAGATCTGCATGGAGGAATGGGCCAAAATACCAGCAACAGTGTGTGAAAACCTTGTGAAGACTTACAGAAAATGTTTGACCTCTGTCATTGCCAACAAAGGGTATATAACAAAGTATTGAGATGAACTTTTGTTATTGACCAAATACTTATTTTCCACCATCATTTGCAAATAAATTCTTTAAAAATCAGACAATGTGATTTTCTGGATTTTTTTTTTTCTCTCATAGTTGAGGTATACCTAGGATGAAAATTATAGGCCTCTCTCATCTTTTTAAGTGGGAGAACTTGCACAATTGGTGGCTGACTAAATACTTTTTTGCCCCACTGTATAGCAATGAGCCAATGGAGGGTTAATAACGTCATTCTCCTTCATTAGGTATACAGTAGGTGCAGGAGAGAACAGGAGAACAATGGAGGACTCACCAGCATCTCAAGAGGCTCCCAGCAAAACACGGATTAGGTGGAGATTATTAAATGTCAGCTCTTAAGACGAATACTTTTTACAGCCTCAAAGTAAATCAATACTACTTATCTTTGATAAAAGAGGCAGAGCAGATGTGCCAGCGTAGCAGTCTGACAGCTCTTTCTTTCTCTCTTTCGCTCACCTCAAAACCTCTACTGATCGAATTGAAAAACCGCATAGGGATGCTTTCAAAATGCATTATGGAGCATTTGTGTTTTTACATATGTATGTGTTCTTCTCTGTTATATTATTGTTATCTGTTATACACAGTCCAAATACTCTCCTTTCATTTATGTCTTCTTCCGGCTGCTTGACGGTCTCGCTCTTAGTTTTTTCCTTTTAAAAAAAGGCTTACAAATCAAATTTGAAATTCCACTGGCATGTTTCCAATGCGGGGCACAAAGCACTCAGTCTTTTTTGAGAGAACCAAGTCTTTCAGGATATTATTGGGCAGTTCATAATCTCTGCCCGGCTGTATATATCGGTGATGTTTTCAGGTGTATATGTGCATCTCTCTGTATATAGAGTTATTTCTGTTTTCTCCTCTGGCAGGGCTAATACCAATGAGCATTGTGCCTCATGCTGAAAAATCCATTTTCTCAAAGGCGCCTAGATTGACATCTGCAAATATTGATGGTAAACAAACCAATCAGAACAGCTCTGTTGGTACCTCATCTCCCTGCTTTTCAAAACAAGGGCAGGATGCGCCCTGCCGAGCCTGATCCCGCATTACTCCTGTGATGAAGCCGGCATGGGCAGTTTGAAGTTTCAAGTGCCTCCACCAAAGGAGCGTGTGCCATAGCTGCACCCTTGCTCTGTGTGTGTGCATTTTTTCACATTTGTATAGTGCACCCTCAGTGCTTTCTCATCGCCTGCATCCAAATCATAATTACAATGTAATATCACGCGTAAGGCAGTGTCCCGCTGTTGTTTCACTTTCTCCTCCTTTTCCCTTCTATGAATATCAAATGCTCTCACGCTGAGCTCTGGAAGCTGCACAGCTCTTTCCCAGACACACAGACTGTGTTTATGTGTGTGTGAGAGTTTGAGTGTGTGGGGGGGGGTAGTCGGATTGTGCTTTCCTCATCTGTTTCTGACAGCAAAAGCCAGCGGCAGGACTTCATTTTTTTTTTAAATACGCCTAGCATCCCTCTGGTTTGTTGTTAGCCCTGTCCAAGCAAGACAAGCTTACAGCGTATTCAGCTGTGAACATGATATTTCTTATTCATGTCACATAAACTACAGAAATCACAAAGGCTATCTCAGATGCAGTGCGAGGCGATACGCCAGAGTCTTGGCATGGTTGTGGAATGCGAGGCTGCTATGCCAGTGGCTTAGAAAGAGGACATCTGTCACACGCTCATCAAAAGAGCCTTTCTTTGTGGAGAAACTGCTGAAACACTTCTAGTTTGGTTCATGGAATGCTTGTTTGTTATTCGGTTGTACTGTACTTTGCATGTCATTAGTGTTCCTGTGTTTTCCCCCACTAGATGCAGTTTCTTTCCTTTTGATTGAAAAGGTTTGGTTCCCTCAAAGAATAGATTTTTCAAGGGATCATTTGACAGATGTTGTCTTTTTTCAACCTACTACCACAGTGGAGAAGGAAGTCACTTTTTTCCCACTAAGCAGTGTTTATTGAGAAAAGCACTAATTCAAAGAAAGTGCCTCTAGCAGTAATTTAAACAGAATATCCATTCAGCCGAGGACTGGGGGTCTCTTATCTATGAGTCACAATCGACAGACACGTAGTAGTACACATTGTGATGTCGGCTCTGCAGGCAACAAACCGATGCAAACACAAACAAATTCAATAATGTTTGAGGGCTAGATCATGTACATTTGTGGGAAAATTGAGACATGTTTAATTCCGTTAAAGTGGTGACTGACAGCCACAAAAGACTATTTTTGGTACCTCAATAAGCATTGGAAAAACCATTACAGTCTGTAATAAAACCAACATATGAAACAAAAACACTTTTATAAAACTTAGTCACACCACTAAATACACCTGTCTTAAAATAACATTATAATAATTGTTCAAATAAATTGTACACCAAATAACAGAGAAAAAGCTTTTTTTCATTTTCATCCCTTAACTTTTTTCCAGACGGCTAATTAAATGTGATGTATACAGCATCCATGTTCAATTTCAATATTAGTAAACATGGTGTGGTGTGTAGTTTACAGTTTGACCTAAACAGACAATACATCAATGATAGTGATCACAAAGATACAGGGATAGTAGTTTATAGCTCCACATTCTTCTTCTTATTTATTTTTTTAAACGAGCTGGTATTGTATTGGGACTCTATGTAAGTCTTTTTACTTCCACTAATTAAATTATCTTTAATATACAATGATCTATATATTCCTCAACAGAAAACTTGGGGTAGGGTTAGGTTCACTACTCGGTATGGGAATCCAAATGGTTGAAGGGAAAATGGTATCAGAACATTTATATGTTTAATGCACACAATTGGTTTGGTCTAATTCCACTATCAAATATTTCTAAATGATCAATTACTGCCAATAATCTCAATATGCCACTACAGAACATGAGGGTTTGGGGGTAGGTTAGGGGTACTACTCGGTACCGGAATCCAATTGGGTAGAGGAGGAAAAAATGTAACATATTGTTTATCAATATAAACATTTGGTTTAGTAACAACTTCCCCCATCAAAATGTTCCATGATATATATTTCCTCCTATTTTATATAAATATACCCCAACAGACAATTAGGGATGGCGGTAAGAAGGACAACTCAGCATTGGAATCCAAATGGATGATGGTAAAATGGTATCGGAACATCTATATCATCAATGTACACATTTGGTTTAGTCTATAACTAATTCCACTATCAAATGATAATATACATTTCCTACAATTATCTATAGATGCCACGACCGAAAATTAGGCTAAGGGTTACTGGGCAACATATTCTAAATTGCTAAAGGATAAATGGAATCGGAACTTCTCTATCAATGTACACATTTGGTTTAGTCTATATAACAACTTCCAGTATCAACTGATCTATAATATACATTTTCTATTTCAATATGCCACAACAGGAAATGTTATAATCCTTTCTGCTGTTAATGTGCTATATTCTGCGACTGTAGGACATAAACTGAACCTTACAGGATTCAGTCATATGACAGAGATGCTGCGGTGCGAGTCTAAATCCATTTGGCTGTGACTCCGTAGAAAATGCTAGGATATCGAATCAGTCTGATCTAATGAGGAACATTACGAGGGAAAACATTCAGAATATACTTGGCTGCAAATATATAAACATTTTGGGACTATAAATAATTTCTCAACCTCCTTCAACTTTTGTATGTACTTGGTAGGAGTCAACTTGGTAATAATGATGTGTCCCTCCCCCTAAAGCAGCACAGATTGCACACAGGTACATGCTTATTCTCCTGTCACAGCTCACATTAGCATTCTTCATTAGACATGGAAGCTATGGAAACATAAATCAATGCAACAGCATCCTCCACATTAGTAAGGTGATTCTGCTGCCTGCTGTCTCGTGGGAACAAGTGAGATGATGGCTGCAAATTAATTTGTGACACCCGGAATTGATTTTCTAATCCTGCATGGTATTTGATAAATAACCCTTCAGAAAACGAACACCTCAGACGATAAATACAGTTATTATCTCTTAGAGGGATAATTAGTGCTTCCTTCTAAGACGGAGCACCCTTGCTCCTCTGCTGCAGCGCTGCAACCCCAAAAGTAGCACAACTAATACAAGTTACATTGTTCAATGGTCCACAAACAAAGGGAGTGCTGTATTGTTTCAGCTTTAGGTGGTGTTGGGCTTCTGGTCAGACAGACGTGCAAACAGCAGCACTTCCCCACGAGGTATTAGCAGTAATATTTAGCCAATTATGAGTGTGGTTTAAAGTGAAGTTATGAAACTCACCTGAGGGCATGTACTGACAATTAAATATATGTTGGGTACTGTCGTTAGACTGGTTTTCTAAGCCTCCGCTCTCTCATTAATGGACTTATTTATGATGACATATTCTCTCTATTTTAATTGGGAAATTGTTTGTTGTTGTGTTTTTTTATTGGCACTGAAGGCATGAAGTAATCATCTTTAATGGCCCCACTAACTTTCCTAGTTTTGTCATGTCCCTAAGTGGCGTTCAGGGACCACCAAAGGGTCTTTTAGGCGGTACAGCAGGGCGCCATCAGAACAAATATGAGTCACATTTTAATTGTTTTCATAAGCACAAGATTTAAACTGTATGAGTGTTTAGTTTATGATAGTGGCATAGATCTAGGGATGGCATTGTTGCTCCGTCCACACTTTGGGCCAGACATATCGAAATTATTACTGGTGTCATGGTTTTTAGTTTGCCATTCTATAGTCTGTTTCTGTTGTGCTGTCATTTCAGACCCGGCTACTCCCGCTTGCATATGTTGAAACGTGATCGTTGTTCTCAAGTCCAGGAGGAAGTTAAAGGGGACCTATCATGCAAAATGCACTTTTGTACGTCTTTTACACATGAATATGTGTCCTCGGTGTGCCATGGAACTCATCAAGTGTCAGAAAACTATAGGTTACTAACGTAATCCCAGTTCTCAGAGTAACATGAAGTGAGATGTCTCACTATGGGATGCGCCTCAACGCGTATGCAAACAGAAGCATCAATCGCATTACGCCAATCCTGATTGGCTGGTGATCTTGACAGAAATCCACCCACCTTTTAAGTAGCTTGCGCTACGTTGCAGCGTCATTCAAAATAAGCACCTCTTCTCGCTTCGCCTTAGCAAGAAGAGCCGTCTGGTGAGACATCTCACTTCATGTTACTCTGAGAACTGAGGTTACGTAAGTAACCTATAGTTCTCATTCATAACACTCCGTTCGATGTCTCACAATAGGATATTGAAACTCCCGTATTGCTAGACATGCTTATCTCGAAAATCACCAAAACAACCAGAACTTAACAGGTCTCAACACGGGGCCCAGGACTGCGCGGGCCACACTTGGAGCAGAGACATCTAGCCTGTAAAAGCGGACAAAAGTGAGCAGTGAGGACCAGCTCGCTGCTGCACAAATGTATTGGATGGAAACACCCTTGAACAAAGCCCAGGATGTAGCCAGTCCACGAGTAGAATGAGCACGCAGGCCCGTTGGTGCCTGCAAACCCTGACTCGTATAAGCCAGAGCAATCACTTCCACAATCCAGTGGGAGAGCCGTTGCCTGGTAACGGGCTTGACCTTATGAGGGTTAGCCCAGGATACAAAGAGTTGGTGATTGCATCGAAACTCCTTTGACCTGTCCCTATAGGTGGGTAAAGCACAGACTGGGCACAGCAAATTCGGCCGCTGTTCATCAGAGGAACACAGTGGCGGAGGAAATGCCTCAATGTCAATGGGGGTACATGAACCAACCACCTTAGGTACAAAGGCAGGGTTGGGCTTCAGCAACACTCTCGTTTGCCCCGGGGAAAACTGAGTGCATGAAGGATGTACAGAGAGCGCATGAATGTCACTGACTCGCTTGGCAGATGCCAGAGCCAGCAACAACACTGTCTTCAGTGACAGGAGTTTCATGTCAGCTTCTTCCAGGGGTTCAAATGGAGGTTGAGTGAGCCCATCTAAAACTACTGCCATGTACAGGGAGGAGCCTGCGAGCCCCTTTCATAAAACGGCAGACCAAGGGATGTTGGCTAGCCGTCTTTCCCTCAAAGCCCACATGGCATGCAGCAATAGCAGCCAGGTACACTTTGATCGTAGAGAAAGCTCTGTGTTTATCAATCAGGTCCTGTAGAAATGATAGAATAACCCCGACACGACATTGAAAAGAGATGTGTCCTTTTTGAAGGCACGACTCCTCAAACACCCTCCACTTATGGCGCGTTTCCACTGCAGGCCTCGCTCGGCCTTGCTCGGCCTTGCTCGGTTTGGTTAGGCCTTATTAGGCCCGGCTCACTTTAATGCTGCGCTTCCATTACAGTTTAGGAACTGGGGTAGTTACTATAGTAACACAGTGTAGGCGGAGCCGTGACGTCATCTTCAATGAGCCCCCAAAAAACAACACAGCCGTTAGCTCTTAGCACTCAGAGCTCACAGTTCTTCTCATCTGTTCAGAAACTAGACAAAAGTTAAACAAGTACAAACCACAGACTGTCTGTGTCATGGAGAATACAGTCGCTGGTTTATTTATGTCTGTAGGCCGTTGTTGTGAGTGCGGACGGTCGGAGCATATACAACGTTAGCTTAGCCAAACTCCATTTAGAAAGCACGCATTTTAAAAGGGTTTTTCGCCTGCCGTCTGTCTGCAGACTTGTCAAAGCATTAATTCATGGTTTTTACTAACCGGTATCAGTATGTTGTTACTTCAGCATCATTTTGAAACGTGTATTACAATTAAATCACGGTCAAATATGTTCATCTTGTTGTAGTTGTAGCCCCCTTGCCAGCGATTCTCTCTCTAGTTTAGCATACTCAGCCCGACTCAGCCTGGTTGTTCCTGAACCACGATTTAGTCGGGCCAGAAAAAAGGTGAAAAAGTAGCCCCGGGCCAAAACTAGGCCAAGTGGAAACGCAAACAAAAAAGGGCCCCGCACGGCTCGGCACGCTTAAAGCGAGCTACCCGCTGCAGTGGAAACGCGCCATTACAGTTATAGAGGGACCTGGTGGAGGAAGCTCTTGCACTCTGAATAGTGTTTATCACCTTCTGAGGGAGTCCCACTGTATTAAGGTTATACCACTCACGGGCCAGGCCCATAGTGCCAAGCGCTCTGGGTGTGGGTTAAAAATCGTCCCCCCAGCCTGAGACAGTATGTCCCTGCGTAGCCGGAGCTGCCACGGCTGCCCGCACAGCAGCTGATATATCTCCGCCAGCCAGTACATTGCAGGCCAGTATGGAGCTATTAGGATCAGTGTGTGGCATTGTTCTCTCACTCTGGCCAGAGTTGGGGGTATCAGAGCCAGGGGTGGGAACGCGTACAGAAGGACCGGAGGCCAAACGTGCGCGAGCGCGTCCACGCCTAACGGTGCGTTTAAATCGCGCATTGAAAAGAACAGCTGACATTGAGCATTTTCTTTTGATTCGAACAGATCTACCGCGGCTAGGCCGCAATGCACCCACAGCTGACTCACAATTATTGGATGTAGAGTCCAGTGGTGCACAGTGGCAAGCCGTGACTTTTATACGTAGGCCCTCTGACCCCCACCCCTTCCCTCGAGTTATTATGTCACAGTGTATACTTCAGCGGAATATCAAAACAACGGCCCGGGGTGCAAAACGCATCAATGAAAGCGACCCTCTACCACACAAAACAACACCTGTAAATAACCCTATTTGTGTTCTTTGAAATTGAAAAGGATATTGCATTGTGTTTGTTACTTTCGTTGCAGTTGTATGTCTTAAGTGTAATTTGGCATGCTTTTATTTTGAAGGCGAGTTAACGCTGTTGACAGGAAGTTGTTGTTGCTATGGAAACAAGAAAGGTTGCACAGCGGGCGGAACTTGTCATAAAGTCCGCGATTATAACACCCACCCATTTAGAGGGAAGATATGATTGGTCAATTGTACTGTCATTTGACATTACTCTCTCGTTCAGTTCAAGCCCCCAGGAAGTGCGCCGGAGTCTGATGCGAATATTCGTGCTGGCCAAACGGCGGTTTTTAAACTAAATAAACAACCCAGTATGAACACTTGTATAGCCCTTATTAAAAACATTCGTTCCTCAAGTTGTAAAAATGTGCTAATAACGTTATTCTGAGAGTTATTTCCCTCGGCATTATGAACGCGCATCTAACCCACGGGACCGCGCCGCCCGGCACGTTCATGTTACGTGTTCAGCAATACATGCGTTTATCTTTACCCATGGATGCACAATAACAACAGACCATAGAGGCTTTGCATATGACGTCACGTTACCCGTGACGTCAGCGCAACGGCCATACTGGAGTACCAAAACAGACACCGTAATACGCCATACCTGTTCAATGTTTGTTTTTTACCGGACATACAATGGTTAACTTCTGTGCCATTGTTGGCTGCGGCAACAGAGGTGATCGAAACAGGGGGCCGAAGTCATTTTACAGGCTGCCGGCGGTTATTATAACACACCAGGGTGAAGCAACACATGAACTTTCAAAGTGTCGCCAGGAAAAATTACTCAATAGGATCGTACGGGAGGATATCAAACCATCCAACCACAACTATACTCGCGTTTGTGGGGATCATTTCACGTCAGGTAAGTGTCGGGTTTTACATACAAACATTCAAAATGAACATATAACCCACGTACTAAGACATGGACATGAAGACAAGGAAATAGGAATCCTGGAGTCTGTCATCGATCGACATATCAGATTGTGGAGTATCTACAAAGTAAAGTCATCCCTTGGTGATCGATCTTCACACCAGTCTGTCAATCCCCTGCAGTGCTTCGTTTAACTGTCATTGAAAGTAATTCCTCCCCCTACTGGCCATTTGATTATATGTAAACAGTAAAGGCTGTACGGTCCCTGGCACCTTTTCAGAGGCTTTTGGTTTCCTCAATTATTTGTCATGTTCCAATGTCTTGACACCAGCATTTTAAATATATCTAAAGTCTGACTTGTCCTGTCAAAAGAGGTCAAATTTGTATTAATTAACAGTTCACCCAGGATATAACCAGTGTTGTGCTAGTTACTGAAAACCAGTAACTAGTTACCATTACTAGTTACTTCATTTAAAAAGTAACTCAGTTACTTTACTGATTACTTACACCAAAAAGTAATGCGTTACTGTGAAAAGTAACGTTTTAGTTACTTAAAAAAAGGGCTCCCATTAATGCCCTTATAGCCTTCATTTCAGTTTGTTATTGCATTGGAGAATAATACAATCTGTTGATCAACTTGACATGCATTATATGCAATCTGGATTGCATCGATATTAGCTGGCTTTCTATTTTTGTATATTCTTTCTCCAGGTAGTTGGAAAAGGTTTTCCGTCTGAATATGAAGGAATAGTGATTGGCGGATTACAACAAGTGAATGAAATGATGTTTGGCGATTAGGCCCCGGTTAGCAGGATGATCATTCAGGAGGGGAAAACCGCTCCGATGAACCCCCCGGGGTCTAGACACTGGTGGTGGTGATAAGTAGTTCTGTCCGGTCTGAAGGGAGAAGTTTTTAGCTTGGCCCTGTATTAGGAGACAGGAGGCGAAGGGGTGGAGGAGGGTTGTGCGTTGACACCTGAAATGACAACTGACGGAGAGGGAAGAGCAGATTTAAAGGGGTTAGCGGATGCGATGATTGGCTAGCTGGGGAGTAACGTCCCTGATCACTTAACGGGAGAGGAGAGGGTATTGAAATGACGTGTAACACCAGAGGATTGGTCTTCCTCATTGAACTTGCGCTAAGCTTCATTAAATTGCCATCATAGGGTCACTTCTTATTTGTATGTGTCCAATGGTTTGGTCTATGAGTGTAATAATTGCAAACTAAATCACAATTTTACTTTGTTCTAATTGGCAATTGTAAGCACGCTAACACGATAAACTAAGGACATGGATGAGTACAAAATCTAAAACATCATACTAGACTCAAAGCTATGCAGCATCTTTGAAGAAACTTCAAAAATGACATTCACATAAGCACACAAGTTTCTACAATGTCTATCGGGATTACTGTCTTACAAAAAACATTCATACATACATTTTGTTTTCAAATATGCCTTACTGGGTGTAGCATGCTGACATAAGCATTTACACCAAAGCACTTGCACAGTGTCAGATGACCAAAGATAGCTTTTTTGAAAGAGATGGAATAATAATTAAAATATGGCATACATTTTCAAGCCGTCTCTTTTGGAAGTCTACACAAAAAATGAAATAGTTATGGGAAAAATAAACTCAAAAGCTTCAGAGACGTTCAAACTGTCTTTCTTCTGCCAATTGCTGCAACAGGTGAATTAGAATTTCAGAAAGTAATCTTTGTTCGCAGCCCACCCAATTCCATGTTTGAGAGGTGTGGGGTTTACAGAGCTGTTAGACCATCTGACAAGACATTCTGATGGAGTACGTTGGCTTCTTAAGTGCTATCATCACAAAGAAGTCTCTTGTGTTCTGATAAGTATCTCTCTTCAGTGTTATCGCTGCACCTGCTGTGAAAGCAGTAACCAGTTTCCAACTAAATAATCTTAACTTTGCAGCAAAATGTCCTCAAATAGTCTCAGTGGTCTAGTGTTGCTCCATCTAGGGGTTCTTCATATGAAAAGGTTTCAACAACCCTAGAATAAAGTATATGGACTCGTTCTGGCTCCATTTCAAAATTCCTAGAGAGAAAGTTCAATTTGACCACTTTCGACACGCTGAGATTTAGTCTCTTCGATCCACCTTGCAAAATAATACTTATCATTCTGGTAAGGACTTTTGCCATAACCCCAAATTAGTGTGACTGATGCCTCCCCATCACGGCCCACTATTGTTTTACTCTCTGTGTTTTGCAAAGTAGGAGGCAGAGAGGCTGTGAAGGGGCTCTGTCCGAGCGGAATGGAGCCTCACTGACAGTATGGCATTCACTCTAAATGTAAATTAGAGGGTTTAAGGAGTGTGTTGGCCAGGTAACACACACCTACTGTAGAATGTGCTTCTTTAGTCTGCTCTCAGATGACAAATGCTGTTACCAAGCAGCAGGCCGAGGATTGCCATCACACTCTAATGTCATACATAAAACACAAACAAGGGTTTCGACACATGGGAACACAGAGTCCAGCAACATGACAACAAAACACATAGAAAACGTCATCTACACATGAAAATACAAATAATACTACATGCAAGGACACAATTGGCTTTTACTCTAACTATTATCTTGACTGCATCGATATTCATTCACATCAAAATGACCGTTTATTAGTTTTGTATTTCATAAATGGCTTGGTTGATTATTTGAGTATTTCATCTTCTATCTTCTTAATTATTCCCCGAAAACAAATTTAAATGACCCGTGGGATTCATTAGAATGCTACTCTCCCTTCATTTAAATACATTTCAAGATGCTACTGTTTCTTTGCACTCAAAAAACTATTTTAAAAATAAATATTGCATTATATTGACTCAAATCAAAAGGGAATATTGCATTACATTTCAATATAACCCACTGTACTGTATTCTGCATTTTCATGAATGTATTTGGTGGAACATCTTCTAAATAATCTGTTTAAGTCCTTAAGATATTCAACTCTCTGCTCCATGGGCTCAGAACCGTCTCATAATACACACATGCACACAGAAGGATTCACACTTGTGTTTCCGGATCCACACTTGTGTTTTTCAATGCACACACAAATGTGTTCCGTTTCATATACATGTAAATAAAATCCAAATACAGAAAAAAGTTTTACAGATGTATTTTTGATCCACACATTTGTTTTCCGTTTAAAACCGCTGCACCTGCAAACACAAACCGCTTCCTGTGCACGGATCGCTGTGCATTCGTGTGTGGGTTTTTTGAGACTCCCCTGACGGTCAGCCGATTCGTACTTGTAATTGTTTCTATCTATAGCCAATCAGATGTCTCCTTCATTCTAAGCCAATCACATGAGGGTATGATTTCTTGCGTTCATGACGTAGCACTTCATATACGCATTTTGCGCTCTCCGGAGCTGACAGATCATGGAGCCTGCAGGCGCTAATCTCAGGACCGTAGCATAGTCGTCTTTATTTTGAAGGTATTATTATTCAAAGATAAATAAGGAAGTGTGTGTTATATGAGATGGCAGAGAGGTTTCAGCTCCGATTATTAAATCAAAGAGGCTTAATATTATTATATAATATTATATTATTATTTCACTATAGCTATGTGGACGGTGTCAACGTCCAATGTTGACAAAATTAATCAATAGCGGGTGTAACTAAAATACAAGATGTTTTTATTTATATATTATTAATAATAATAGTAATATAAAATATTTTATTTGCGTGCATTACCTGTTCGGAAAGTGGCGCTGTACTGAGAGTGGCGATTTTATTTTGTAATTATATAATTCAATGATATAATACTTGTAATAATGGTGCGTTCACACCAGACGCGATGCGAATAATCGCTCAAGTTTCTTGCGGGCTGTCAGCTGTTTACTCGCCTCATTCATCTGAGTCAGCTTCTCGAGCCTTATCTGGCCGTGCAACACTTATACCAGGGGTCGGCAACCCCTGGCACGCGTGCCAGCATTGGCACGCGGCACCGTAACCAGTGGCACGCTAGGAATAAGTGGAATAAGTGTGCAAAAATATTTAAATTGTATTTTGGGATCCTGAACGAGGCCGCCGCCAGAGCGCGTCTCCCTGTTACCTGCAGAAGGAAGCCATGCACACAACGCAGCCCCGCTCTCTTTAACTCCAGGTGACTTTCTGCCGCTTTCCTCCGTGGTGCTGATCGTTTCACCACAGAGAGGAAAGCACTTCACTAATTGCAGTAGCCTACCCACAAGGAGCTGTACAAATGCCGCAGTTTCTGCGTGGCTGTGTATTTAGTTGAAAGCCCAGTGGCGATCTGATCATCTCTCATTGAAATAATATGCTACAAAGGGGCGGACTGGCCATCTGTGTGTTGAACTTTCCTGTCGGCTCCCAAACCGTAGTCGAGGAGTACAGACCTCTGTTTTTCTGCTTCCTCGTTTCACTTCCAGAAACATACACACGTTCTCTCACTGTCGCTCTACCATCCACAAACACGTATGCACAAGCCACACCTCTCTCTCTCTCTCTCAAAGGGACAGCGATCTCATCTCACTCTGCATGACCCTAATATCATAACGTGTGTGTTCTGGAGAATCACAGAACG
Organism: Harpagifer antarcticus; assembly: GCA_902827135.1. Classification (NCBI taxonomy): domain Eukaryota; kingdom Metazoa; phylum Chordata; class Actinopteri; order Perciformes; family Harpagiferidae; genus Harpagifer; species Harpagifer antarcticus. The sequence goes on along the minus strand of CADEHL010000508.1, from coordinate 1,979,932 downwards.
GACAATCGTCCTTATTATTATGCCGTTTAAACCAATTATTTAAATGTGTTTGTTAAATTCGACATCATGTAAGTTGCGCTGACAGGTCCACACACTGCTTCCCCGCAGAGAGGCTCCCCCGCCCTCCTGCTGATAGTTGACAAGCGTCAAGCTCCTCACCCCCCCCCCCACTTGATAATTCTCGATCGTTGGCACGCTGATAACAATTTTTTTTGAAAATGGCACTTCATATGAAAAAGGTTGCCGACCCCTGACTTATACTGTATGCCGAAGCAGTCGCGGACTGGCCATCGGGACGTACCGAAGTAGGCCGGTCGGGCCACTCCGATCGACCCACCTCGCTACTGGCAGGGGCGGACTGGCCATCTGAAGTTGCTTTAACAGGCGACAGAGGTCCACCGTTTCCCCGCAGCGAGGCTCACCCCGTTGACAGTTCACTGTCTAGCACCCACAGGAAGTGGCGCTGTACCTTAATAATATAAAAGCTTGTATTTGCGTGCCTTTCCTGTTCGGAAAGTGGCGCTGTACTGAGAGTGGAGGTGTCCTGAGATTAGCGCCTGTAGGCAGGCTCCATGGACAGCGCAAAATGGGTACATGAAGCGCTACGTCATGAACGCAATAAATCTACCCTCGTGGGGGCGCACTCATGTGATTGGCTTAGAATGAAGGAGACATCTGATTGGCTATAGATAGAAAAATTACAAGTACGAGTCGGGTGACCGTCAGGGGAGTCTCAAAAAACCCACACACGAATGCACAGCGATCCGTGCACAGGAAGTGGGTTGTGTTTGCAGGTTCAGGGGATTTAAACGGAAAACAAATATCTGAGGATCAAAAATACATCTGTTAAACGTTGTTCTGTATTTGGATTTTATTTACATGTATATGAAACGGAACACATTTGTGTGTGCAATAAAAAATGTGGATCCGGAAAGTGTGAATCCTTCTGTGTGCATGTGTGTATTATGAGACTGTTCTGAGCCCATACTGCTCTGTATGCTTCCCAGGTTTTCTGCAAAGCTTAGCATATTGGCTTATGTCAAATCCAAACTACATAACACAAGAAAAATATCAATACGCTTTTTAGATACTGTTTTTTAACCTAAAGCTTAAGCTCTGGTAAATAACAAAAGTGCCCACCAAGGCCATGCCCTACTTTGCAATGTTGACTAAAGTGACAAATAATGTGAGCATCCGGCCCATGATTCAGATACACTCCAAATGGAATGGGTTATTTAGCCAATTCTAGGTCCTTCCTAAGTTGTATACAACGTGCCGGCTACCCTTGTGACAAACAAACAAACCCAACTAAACACTAAGCATTATCTGCTGTCTTGGCACGGCTGCCATTAAGTTAGTTCATCAGCTAAAGTTGTTCTTAACCTTGGTTTTCTATGATCCCAAACACCTGGAAGTTTCATCATTCTTGCAAGATTGTCATTGGGAAAAAGTACTACATTTAAATCATTAAGTAAAAGAGGTCGGGGAAACTGAAATAAAGGAATATATAATATGTACTCATCGCGGCTGCTTTGTGAATAGAACGTCCTTTAATAGATTCAATGTGTTGTCATTATGTGCACATGGAAAGTAGGTCCTCTGCTCCCTAATGATGGCGTAGTAATATGAGTGTTTATTGCAAAGTTATCTTATAGACACTGTCTTAGGTATAAGAATGTTGTTTTACAAGAACATTTCACAACAATTAAAGTGAAGCAAACATTCATTGTTGAAAGTAAAAGTCGTTTATTTAATGTTCCTGTCTGTCCCAGAAGACTTTCACCAGCTCTGTTCTTTTTTGAAAAACACGAAAGCATGTGTTAGAAAAACATTAACGATGACCCAGTTGTAAATCCCCAATAAGTGAAAAGGAATATACTCATCTTTCAATTTATTATTTCCACCTGTGCTTTTCCTAGATTAATATGTCAAAATATCATTAGTTAAAAACACCTTTTGAACATTATAGCAGTCCCTCGAGAGTCTTTACATCTAGCTATAAGTAAACAAGTATGTGTGTGATTGTTGATAATAAAGGAGAATGAATAAAGTATACTAATGTAATAAGGCAGATTTAACTTAGTTGTATGACATCATAGCAACACCGCCGCTCACAGTGGGAAACTTAGTGATTGTATTTGAACCAATGGTACCGTGACTTCAGCCAGACATTTCAAAGGTGAGGAACATATGTGGCTTTTGAAGGCTGCTCCAGAGTCGGTGGATCAGAGCAATGCGAAGTTCCCCAAGGGCAGGACCGATGATACATTCAGCCAACCAGAGAGTCGTTCTGTGAAAATGTATTCTGTAATGCAAACAAACGATCAAACAGCAGTCCAAAGAACAGAGAGAAGTTTGAAAGCAGCAGGGCCACAACCTTAACTGCAGGTGTCTTCCTGCTGAGAGAAGGGTGGGCCCGCTAAGTGGGGGGTAATGGAGAGGTGCAGGAGGTAGGGTGCAGGCATAGGGAAGAGGGACGTACTACTGTTGTGTGAGTGTGTGTTCACAAAGCAACAAAACGGACATCATGAACACACCTCCCTGGAGGCAACCAGATCGTAGGGGGTTGAGTGGCAGCAAAGCGCCTTCCAGCTGCCATCAGAGCACCCCCTGCAGGAGAAAACTCAACAACACACACACATAAAAGGTCCATGGGCACACACACATGCTGAGGCCTCCTCCGGGCTCCTTTCTACCGACTGTCAGTTTGAAGACCCCCTTCCTTCTTTGGCCCGCTGCACTGTAAAACTTGCCAGAGAGGGCATATGTAGCACTTAGTATGATGAAAACACATTTCCTAGCATAAACAGCCTGTGGGTAATTTGTGAAGGCTCCTATCAAACTACTTTAAGTATCTAATTCAAAAATAAGCTTGTTGTGCCATGCTGCATGAATAATGCAATATAAATAGAAGAAAAGGTTAGACACTGAATATGTTCCAAAATCACAGAGCTTTTTATTTGTATCATTTGTTTCTTACTTACTGGTTTATATAAATATGTAACTTTCACTTGCTTTAATTATAAAATAGAACAACTGCCACGAAACCAATTTCCCCCACCATAATTAAAGTCTTTCTGAGTCTGATTTATGTAGGAATACAAATATTTGCAAATGTTAACAGGGAGTTGACATGTTTTATTAAGAAAGGCAACTAAATATTATATATATATATATATATATATAACAAAAACAATCAATTTGTGAGCGAGGAACTACATTACCGCATGATCTTGATTAGCACTGTTTTTGTCAGTATGCATGTGCAGGGTTATTGTTGCGATGGAAAACAAAAGTCCTCTGGGTGCCTTTGATGGGGAGGACGTCTAATCCAAATGTATGCAGCTCAGGTAGAGCTTCAGGTCAAGGACAGTGTGGGCTTGGATCTCAGAGCCATGTTGTAAACAGAGCAGCCACTTACCTGCCAATCACCGGCCCATCGCTGGAGGACCGGACACGGATCTGCAATATCCACAGTCAGCAGGCAAACAAGGTGTGTGTGTGTGTGTGTGTGTGTGTGTGTGTGTGTGTGTGTGTGTGTGTGTGTGTGTGTGTGTGTGTGTGTGTGTGTGTGTGTGTGTGTGTGTGTGTGTGTGTGTGCAGAGAGAGCTTTGCATCCAGAGTGCTTTTGACCTCCAGGGTGAGACAATTTGGAGTTCCTTCAAGCAGTATGAGTGGAGGCGCCGTGGCAGACCTCTCTGGCCCCGTCCTCTTCTATCACACCGCCGGTTAGTCCTAATCAGAACCGACATAGTGTCTGTCTGTCAGTTCATTCGGCGTCCATGTTGGCTTCAAAGTTTTCGCTATCGCCAGAAATTGCTTTCCGAGCTATGGGTATGAAGGACGAAATGAGAGTTGCAGAATGTGAAAGTGCAGCTTTGAATTGCCTTGCTGTATGCGGAGGCTTTGTGCAAAGTCTTAATGCTAAAAATACAGATGCAAAGTGTGCAGCTCGCACAAAGGCAGTGCCATTAAATCCTATGTTAAATTAAAACCTCTTTCTCTCCCTCAGCCTCGCTACCCATCACTCTTGTCTGGTCCTGATTGGTTGATGGGATCCATTAAAATGTCTAAATGAGATTTGGCTTGCATCTCTTTTTAAAAGAGGTGAGTGAAAATGAATAAGAATACAGTAAATAGAAAAAGCGGCCCAGATGTACAGGCAATAAAGCCTCAAGCTAAGCAGGGGCTTTTAAATGATTAGGTGAGTGCCGGGCTCCGCGCTTGATGACATTAGCATTTTTATTTTGGATTTCAATCTCACAAACCTAATCATTTCATTTCTGCAAATGTGGGCCATTTGTTAGACTCCTACATGATGAAGCTCTCCAGTCTCCCAAAAGGCGGAGAATGGCAGACTAATGAAACAAGGTACTCCGCATAGTATTTTCCAGACCACTTTTTTTGTTATGCAAATTCTTGCGGCAGTAAAGAGTGGCAAATTCTAAGTCTGCAAAAAGATTATTCCCAATATTGCCACTATGCAAAGAATTAGAGTTGTTAGAGTAAACACACTACGGAAAGCACCGGAGACGTCCACTTCACAAACTTAAAGCTACCCAAAGAAGATATTAAACTACTTCATTCAAATGTAGACTCATTCTTTGTCAATTTCCGTTGGGGGGATTAGTTGGGAAATTGTTATGGAATTCATTAAAATCAAATATGAAACAAAATAAAGATACAGCAACAAACTTTGGAAGTGTTGAGTGCCCTACTTTACCAGAGAACGCAGTCATTTCTGTGATTTACTGGATCCACGAATCAAATTGAGATTGCATATCCAACAGATCGTCATTATTATCATGGGGAGATAGAAGGGCGTCGAGTCGCGTTCCCCTACAGCCGCGGTACGGCTTTCATCTCGATGTGATTGCTCAATTGCATGTTTATCATCCATGACATTGGCGAAATGTTTCTTTCTTGGAGTCACCTCATAAAACCCTCATTTACAAATGTTGAGCCGAGATTAGTCCATTAGCCAAATTACCTAACCAAGCAGTTGATTTCCAAACGGAGTGTCTTCAATCTGCAGCACAGCATGGGACCACACTCTCAGAAGAAATAAGACAGAGAGTGGGAGACGGGGGGGGGGGGGGGGGGGGGGGACATGCGGGTCTGGGGAAAGACCTGAGTTCTTCACGTGTTGCTTATAATGTCATATACCTTCATGAAAGCTGCCCTGATAGTGTGTCCTTCTCACATCTAATTGGAGCATCAGAGAGGAGGTGAGAGATTATTCTGAGCCATTCACAGCCAGGGGTAAATATGAGAATGTACATATGCAGCATTAACTCCAATCAACTCTCTGATAAGGCGTCTGATCACCACACACATTTAGAAAGGGACTCTTGAAAGGGTTTTCCTTAGGGCTCTCCTGAGAACAGAGGTGGACAAAGTACTCAGATCTTTGTTGAGTAAAAGTATCATCTTGTGCTGTGACTGGTTGGCTTACAGACAGCATTATAGGGCCCTTTTAAATACAGTAAAAGTTACAGCTTAAGATGCCTACGTTTGATTGCTCTCTTATTGGTAACCACCACTTTTCGAAATGTCTTATTTTGACCCCATTACTATTTCAAAGCTTCATTTATTAAAAGAAAATCTGAAAATAGCTTGCACCGAGAAATGTCAACTAACAAGTGAAAACACTTTCAGAAATGTTACCCTTGACAAAGAACATTCATGCGCTTATCAGTAACTTTCTTGACATAGTTTCTTGTTTTTTTTATCTTTGTCAGTATCTACACATGCATTTCCAAACATTTGGACTACCTATGTTGCAAATGTATTATCTTTTCAATTTACACACGGCATCTATTGCACGACTGTCCGTCCTGGGAGAGGGATCCCTCCTCTGTTGCTCTCCCTGAGGTTTCTCCCATTTTTCCCTTTAAACTGTGGGTTTTCTTCGGAAGTTTTTCCTTGTACGATGTGAGGGTCTAAGGACAGAGGGTGTCGTATTGTCATACTGATATTCTGTACAAACTGTGAAGTCCACTGAGACAAATGTAACATTTGTGATATTGGGCTATATAAATAAACATTGATTGATTGATTGATTGATCTACTCTGCCCTCATACCACCGATTACATTGCCTAAAAGTGTATTTGAAGACCATTTAAAAATGTTCTGACCCCATTCGTCTCAAACACAAAATGCCTTGGTCAATAACACATTCATTGCAAACCCTGTCTACTGGTTGGGAAAGAGATTAAAAGGCTTTCATTCAAAAGTACAATTACTCCATTTTCTCACTCTTTTCCGTCTTCCTCCTTCACTTTGTGGGACAGGTCTGGCGTCTCAACTAAGGCTTGCCCTCGTATTTGAATAAGTTGAAACGGTGGCCTGTTTGTAGGGAGTGAAATGGGGTAGACGGGGGGGGGCAGTATCAGTTCTATACAGTTGGCTCCGAGGAGAATATGATTCCTTTTCATCTGTCACTCTCAAGGTGTCATTCTCCACCCCAGGTTGTTATCGCCACACAGCCCATGACAGCTTCAAGCCGCTTCCTCAAGGGAGGAGGGGAAAAAAACATTGCAAAGCTTCATGATGAATGCATTTGGAAGGAGATGAAAATGACATATCGTCGCGCACAGACGTCAATTGATGCCGCATTATACCGTTCAAATAAACAGAGAGAACCAAAGCACAATGTTGGCTTTGTGTTATTCAAAGGGTTTTTCAGTGGATTAGTTTGTTCGGTCTTTTGTAATACCCATAATAACATTGTGTCATGCATTAGCAGGCCAATGTAAACAAAGCCATGCGTAGAGAGTTTCCCAGTGTGCTGTGGCAGGATGCTACGTTGAGTCGCCATATGGAATAACAGCAGCAATATGAGAGCGCAGAACTGAGCTGACATTTCAGTGGAATGTGATCAAAGATTATAATACACTGATAATGTATAGCTAATATAGTGCCGCCCCCTGAAAGACAATGATTGGAATCACACATCAGTGACGCCTGAGTTAAATCGAACCACCATTGTATGCAGTGTGCTTAGATAACAGCAAAAAAGGAACATAACATCACGAGTCACGACAATGTGTTATTTTGCCATTTTTAGTTCTTCTTTACTCATGTCATCTTGAGTTTGTTAGTTATCAGGTTTATGTTGTTTCATGTTTAGTTTAAAGTCCATTTCTAGATGTACTTATGTTAAGTATTGTTTCAGTAGTGTCTCGTCTTGTCATGCACTCTCAATGATTGCACTTCCTGTTTTATTTTGTTCGTCTCATTTCAGAGGCCTTGACTTCCTGTCTACGTGTGTTTTCCCGCAGTGTGATTGTTGGCCCCACCCTTGATGGTTGCCACCTGTGTCCCATTAACTCTTCTAGAGATAGTCCTCGTCTTTGCCTTTACCAGTTGGTCTCATGCCATGTAAAGAGAGCCAGAGTCAAGAACTTTAGATGTTCGAACCAAGATCTTTGTTTATTTAAATGTTTATATTTTTGCCTATGATACGATTTTCTTCGAAAATAAGAAATGTTTTGTTTGATTTTCTTTGTTAAATTCAATAATGACTTTTGTTTTTATACTTTTAAGTCGTTGCATTCGAGCCACACCCATTGTGTCACATTCCTAACACCCATAGCAGAATCTTCTTATAAAATAGCTACATGTGTCTGATTCGAGTACAGACATCAACTAATGAGTCATTCCGAAAGGGCACACTGATTTATGATCCCAAATCCCAAAACATGTATGTAAGCTCTAAACACTACAACACACAATAATATTATCACCTTTAGGTTGATATGAGGAATGTGTCAGCAAACAGTTGTTCATTTAGACCCAGTGTTATGACTATGACTGATGCACTGCTGTCAAGTCCTTTGTTTAACAACGCCTATATTTTTACCATGTCTTAAATTATTGATAGATACATACAAATTATGTATTGTAAATTATACTGTCATTATTAACTGACATGCATCCTGGAGAATGTCACTTTTCAAGAGCCTGGAGGGTTTGTAATCAACCAAAAAATGATAATGGTGACACATTTCCAAAGAGCTCGGGATAATTTAGAATGAGTCTGGTTATTAAAAAAATAATTACAATTAATACCATTATCATCAATAGGGGTTGATTATAACATGGCACTACCATTTAAGTTAGTGCAGTAGCTCAACAATTCATTACAAGGGCTTAATTGGTATGATTGAATTCACATGAAATCCTCTTGAAGGGGAAACACCTTTGTGAAGAGGGAAACAATAGCCAGTGATGTAATAAAACAGTCAACAATAAATTACACTGGACTATGATTCACAAATTCTGATTAATGACTAAATTAATAAGAATAAATACAATTTACATAGAAAAAGCTAGAAAAAGGTTGAAGTCTTTAAACCAGTGGTTCTCAAACTTTTTCTCCAGGTCTTTGGAGAAAAAAAAAAGTCGGACAGTGATAATAAAACAATGCTCCATAAGTCTGTGTATTTATGAAAATAAATACATACATGTAATTTTGAGATCGTAGTCTATAGCTGTACTGTTTGTGTGATATGTAAGTGGATATGTAGAGGGGCAGCAGTCCAAGCATAGCGGTATAGATGAGTTTGTACCAGTGCAGTGATCAGCGCATTGATAGTGATGTCCAGTTGACTAAAGCGTACAGCGTGCAGTGTGTGAGGGGTTTACAGTTGGTTATGAACCTCAGAGCCCCATGGTAGACAGCGTCCAGCAGATGAAGGGAGTGAGCTGAGGCGTTCATGTAGACAACATCCCCGTAGTCCAAGAGCGGCAAAAAAGTGGCAGCTCCAAGCCGTTTCCTCGCACTTGTGGAGAAGCAGGCCTTATTTCTAAAAAAGAATCCCAGTTTTAATTTCAATTTCCTTAAGAGATTGTCAATATGTGGTTTGAAGCAGATATTTTCATCTATAGCAGAGGTGCCCAGGACCGCGGGGGCAATGCTGGTAGATCGCGAGTCATTCATAAAAAAAAAATTCCAGCTCCGTTAAAACAGGTTTTGATCCCTCCTCCCTTGGCCTCCCTGCCACTTAATTCAGGAGTTTACATGATTGACGGAAAAAGCGACCTATCGCTTTCTATCTGTTAACCCAGAATGCAAAGCGATACAAAATCAGTCATGTGCCGGGAAAACTCAAATTAAATTAAAGAGACAAACAACACAATGAGTGCGGGACCGAGCAAAAAGCTAAAGACATACCACTTCCACCCAGAATGGGAGTGTAAGGGAAACTTCTGTGTAGCAGCAATGCAGTGGGAGTCACCGACTCAGGGAAGAGACACGGGAGGAGCAGCAGCTTTGATGTCAAACACTGATGGTTTATTTGGAGCTTCGGCCGGAGAATTCACATCACAAGTCACAGCAGTCACGGTGAGACTGCACGGGAGAGTTGCCACGTCAATTCTGAAGAACTCTACCCCAGACCCATGTATTTAGCTAGTTCCGAGAGCATCATCAACATGCTGCATAACAAGATAAAATCATAACACCTCTATCAGCTGATGTCAACAGGCAGGAACAGGGAGACAGAACACTGAGAGCACAGCAGCCAAGGTTACGAGGTGCGTGTGCTCAGTCAGGACAGTTTGAACTGATAAACTCACTGGGTCAAAATTATGGGCCTTGGAAAATATTCCACAACAGGGAGGAAGAATATTTTTTTGTGATGTCACATTCAAAGGTTATTTGCCTTATTTGTAAAGCAAGCGTCGCTCTGCCAAAGAAAGGTAACGTGGAGAGGCATTATCGGAGTGTTCACAAGGCATATGACAGCGACTGCGCTCATAGTAGCGAGTTGAGAAAGAGAAAGGTCATGTATTATTGCTACACAAACATTATCTCGCAGTCTTAGTGTCGCCAACTCGTTTCTAACATGCAAAAAGACAAAACAAATGCGTCTATGGTCGGTGTATTTTTTATCTTTCCAATCGAGACGAGATCTCTCTCTCCCCCGTCTGTGTGCGAGGGGGCGGGGCAGTTTACACACACGCAGCTGCTACATGCAGCAACACACTGCAGAGATGGCGGAGAGAACGCGCTCCGAGGTGTGGTTAAATGTTACCCGTCTTGAGGTGGACAATGCTCGTTACCAAAAGTGCAATAAGTGTTTAGCATGTAAGGGCGGTAACACAGCAATGTGTCTAACCATTTATCAAAAGTGCACCACATCCAGACGGAGGAATGCACCGGGTTCGACTGTCTTTCTAATAGCTCTGTAGCCCCGTCCACGAGTAACGTTTCCACGTCAGGTGTTAGGTATGCTAGCAGCAACACACAGAGTTAAAGGTGGAGTAGGTAAGTTTGAGAAACCGGCTCGAGATCGCTAGAATTTGAAAATACACAACCGGAGAAAATCTGCCACTTCCTTACAGAGCCCCTCCTCCAACACACACAAACTCGCACATGACCAATGAGGGCACGAGATAAGATTGTGCCCCGGTGGAAGGCTGACAGGCAGGTAGGCCATCTAGTTATTTTAGCCGGGCCGGCTAAAATAACTGGTCGTGCTTTTTACAGTATTACGGCTTTCACAGATGACATTTTTTTATGGATTTTTTGTCAAAGCACTTAAGATATTCATTGCTATCGGGATGTTAAGAGCATTCCATGGAATATAACAAAAAGTGTATCTCGAGCCGGTTTCTCAAACTTACCTACCCCACCTTTAACTACATTATACAAACATGGGTTAATGATTAGAGGTAACTGAGTTACTCTTTATTTTGTTAAAGTTTCAGCTATTCTGTTTACAGTTCTGTCATCAGATTATTTAATATGATTTGTTAAAACACTGTTGTTTCTTTTGATGTGAAATATTATTTATTTAATTTAAATAAAAAGCAATGTTAGTTTTGTAAACAATTTGTTAAGTTAATTTAATAATATATGTATTTTTGAATCAAGTATTCATCTTTATTGTCTTCATTGTTAGTTTCCACATGCCTAAAACAACCTCAAGCTAAATCTAAAAGTTGATGGCTAAATAAGAGCGTTTGAGAAATTGTGCAAGGCATACAGTAATAGTCCGAATAGTCGATTAATCGTTTCATTAATCAATAGATTAATCGATTATCAAATGAGTCGTTTGTTGCAGCCCTGTTGTAGTTATCCCATGTATAAATACAATGTGTTATTCAGCAACCCTTGCAATTTGGGATTTTATTTTTGGTTGGTAGACCTCGCTGAGCTGGTCATTTCAAAGGTTGCTCACCAGCCAAAAAAGTGTGGGCACCCCTGATCTATAGTGATGCCTAAGTATCTGTAGGTGTTAACAGCTTCAATGGGGTTATGCTGTGCAGACATGATGCAGGGAAGAACAGTTGGTAACTTTTTCTTATTGGAAAACAACATGACTTTTGTGTTATCTGAATTTAACACCAACCTAAGGTGGAACAGATGTGACTGAAAAGTGTCAAAAGCAGACCGCAGACGTTCAAATGCAAGGGCAACAGTGCTAGCACAACAGTACACAACAGTATCATCTGCATATAGATGTACAGAGGCATCAATACTTTGACCCACATCATTTATATAAATAGTAAAAAGGGTCGGTCCCAAGACCGAACCTTGAGGAACACCTCTGGGCACATTAAGAAAGCTTGAGGAGAGACCGCTGAATTTTACACATTGCTTGCGATTTGAAAGATAGTTTGCAAACCAACCAACAGCTTGGTCGGACAGGCCTATATGAGATAACTTCTGGCATAGAATGCCATGGCCCACATTATCAAATGCCTTGGATAAGTCTATAAAAAAGGGCAGCAGAGTAGCTCTTTGCGTCCAAGCCTTCAACAATGTCATTCACTACTTTCGAAGCAGCCGTTACTGTACTGTGCTGCTTCCTAAAGCCTGACTGGTGAGGAGATAGAATGTTGTTCAAGCTTAAATATTCTTTGATTTGATCATTCACCAGCCTTTCAAGTACTTTAGCTAAAATAGAGAGCTTGGCAATTGGTCTGTAATTTTCATCACCATGGATCACCACCTTTCAATAAAGGGAGAACATTTGCAGTTTTCCAAACATCTGGAATGACATTGAGAGCAAAATGAAGAGATCTATGGATACATCTCTCAATACCCACATGAAACAGAACTGTAAACAGATTTACTATTTCTTTATGGATATTTTACAAATCACCCTTTTAAACTTTATTCATATAGTATTTCATACCTGTTTTTCATGTATTCTGTTATTGTTTTTATAACTATAATGATCATAAACGTGTGCCTCGGAAATAATTGTTTACATTAATCGTGACCAAACCGTTTGAGACCCACTGAGATAACTTAGACTAAAGTTAACTATCCAAACACTCAGAGAGTCCTTTAGTTCACTGAGCCTCTCAGTCTGACAGGAGAGGACTCTCCTCCACCTTGTTGTGGAAAAAGCTCCCTATATCCGTTAGCGTAGCGCGCTAGCACCAGAAGCCAACAACAACGATCTCCGGTACCGGTACGCTCTCTCTCTCTCACTCGCACACAAAATGGCTCGTTCCACACACACACAGAGCCGAGCTTGAATGAAACACAGAGACCCAGACGTACTTGTACTGTATCATATTATTTTCCAATTTATGATTTTTCTTTGGCATTAGCAATACTTGCATATAGCCTATATATATTGCGCAAATTATTTAAATATTAAAATCATATTTTACACATATTTCTGGGTGCATTCAATATTTTAAACACACAAATATTGAAAATGTATATAATTATTATTATTGATGTTTTTGTGTGTGGTTTAGAGAGGGCGGCGCCCTAGCGCCCCCTATTGGCCAGCCGCTACTGGTGAGGAAGCTGGTGAATCTGAGCACTGTAAGCTTGATGCTAGCTGCTTGTTGCTCCTATTGTTGTGAGTCTTTCAGTTTCGCTTCATATGTCTGCTGTGAAAAGTTTGGAGGATCCGCTTCCAACAGACGGCACAGTGCACAGAACCATCTGATGTGGAGAGCTGCCACGGTCTACAGAGTTGTGGTGGTCTGCTTCAGCAGACCAACGCCGCCCAATTTTCAGAGAACCACCTGTGTGTTGAACTGAGCCGTGGCAAGGAAAGAAGAGAAAGAGGCCACTGCAAAAGCAAGAAGAGAAGAGAGAGAACAATGCAAGTTGCCATGGTTTTTTTTGGGTCTATGGGTGGGTTTTAGAACTTAGTGTACAAATGACTAGGTTGCAGATCCAGGCAGTGAAGTAGAGCTTTGACACCTGTGAAGGATCCTCGGAATTACATTCTCACTCCCAACTCATCACATATTAATGATCGGTCAGGGCCCCTTCACGTCACCTTATTACTCACTGGGTACGCCTCGAGCGTCAGTTTTCAACGGGCAGGGCGTCCCATAGCAACCTGGTCGTGTATTTCTCTGCGATCCCAACTCATCTATTACCAACGTTCAGGGAGCTCTATGCAAGTCAATGGGACACCCTGATAGTTGATAATCGACGCTAAAGGGCCCCCCACTGCGTTTGATGGTGACGCCAAGGGATCCTGACATAACGTCACTATAGTATGAGTTGGGAGTGAGAATGTGTTGCGTGGACTCACACATTTCTGCAACGTCCCGCAGTGAGCTTAATGAAGGTAACAAAAGGTTTTAAACTGGAAAACAGGAAATCTGTGCAAGCAGCAATATATCTGAGTGCATGCATAAAGTTTGAGCAGAAGCAGAACAAATCTAAGCTCAAGGACAGGGTTTGACTGAAAGAAATACAAAATCGGAACGTGAAATCAATAAATTATGCTCTCAAATTGAAAGAACACGCTCATGAATAAAGATAGGGAATAACCTCCATAATAAAGTACATTTTAAAAACTTTTATTGAGTAGCAAACAACATTAAGCTCACTGTGGGACGTTGAAGAAATGTGTGTGCCCACCACGAAAAAGGATCCTCATTCACTTTACATTGGGGTTGTTTCCGTGGTGCCGACACGTAATTTAGCAGATTCCGTGTCCCCACCACGTAAGGAATGTCGTAGCAGCTTTAAAATCAGCTGTGGTCTAGAGAGAAAGGCAGAGACAGAGAATGTCGTTTGATAAATTTAATTTACCAAATCTGAATTACACAAAAATATACTTTCACAACCAAAAAGAATCATTCTGGGAGGCCAGCTGATACCCCTCAGACACAGTATGCAAAACCTTCACTCAATACAGAGCAAAAGGGATACAGATAACACCTTATCCTAACTTCCTTCTCCTCATCCTTCCTGTAGTGTCATAAAACCCCCTTGCAAAAACATCTGTTGATCACTCACACACATTCAAAGTTCACTCCAGGGAGTTGACCTAATCAGTCAAACCGTTGACATAATATTTTCAGAATACAGCAGTTTACATTTCATTAGGTTTACACTGTATTAAGCTTTAGTACCATCATTTCCTTCACACATGTCTATGAAGTGTTTTGCTCAACATACCAAACAGATCACCCATTCGAGCCATGCCTCATACCCCTCTATTTCAGCCCTGTTAGAGAAGTGCTGATTCTGGGTCCATAGCTTTAATAAAAATAAAAAAGAGGTGGGGGGGGGAGCTTATGCCTACTCATTCAGGAGAATTCTACCGAGAGATTCTCAGCTAAATGCTGCTGTGATTAAACGCCATATCATGTTCAAAATCACATCGAGGATTATTTCTGAAACAGTATGGAGCTCAAATGCTTTTTCTCTTGTGGGTTTACCACAAGGTGAGTACCTTTTTATTTACTGTTTTTTTACACATACTCTCTCCAGTACAGCATTAGCTCTGAGTGTTAGCGATGCTTGCTAATGTAAACAAAGATCATATTACGTCCAAAACACGTTACGCATTGTTTCTGATAGCAACGTTTCTGATAGGGCCGTCAGTGTAAAGCCAGCCACATTTCCGATATTATGTCATATTGGCAGCAAATCTGGATCAGCTCTGTTGTACCCCCGTTTTTAGAGATTGGGTACGGAGGAAAAGAGAGAGGGTTGTGTTTTCTGACACTTTGTGAGTTCCCTGCACACTGGGGACACACATTTATGTATAAAAGACATAAGAAAGTGCATTTTGCATGATAGGAGACCTTTAAGACACTTTGTTGTTCTTTATGTTAATATTTAAAATTCACAAATAACTTTAACCGTAAATAAAACATTGAGATAAGTAATGATCTGTGGGGTTTTCTCTGGAAGTTTTTCCTTGTACGATGTGCGGGTCTAAGGACAGAGGGTGTCGTATTGTCATACTGATATTCTGTACAAACTGTGAAGACCACTGAGACAAATGTAACATTTGTGATATTGGGCTATATAAATAAAGATTGATTGATTGATTGATTGATGATCCGGTTTTTGGCAAATTGCTATTTCCCACCCGTAGTTCCGGTATACAGTCACAGTATGAACTTACTGAAACTGCAGTACAGGCTTATCAATTTCCCAGAAGTAAACCACACTAGAAATGTTTTTCATTGATACAATTTGTAATCTCATTGAGCATGTGCAAGCATTTTTTATTCACAAAGTCCACTTCATCCGCCGCGAGGGCTGTGGAGATCAGAGTGTAATGCGTTGTATCAATCACTCTCGGGAATCCTGTGAATTAATTCCAGCACACTAAATATGCAACACATTGCATTCATTATTGATATATACAGTCAACTAATGTCAGCTACCTGCAATGTAATAGTCTGCTGAGAGCGACCTTGAAAAATCAACAAACATTTACTAAACCTCTGATCATCGGGTTGAACAAATTGTGTCCCTTGTATTATCCGATAATAACCTGTACAGCCTTAATAATTAATCTTTCATATGCCGGTTGTTTTTGTACATATCCAGAATGATTTTATACTTCTGAATAAAACAGCTTGAATGTGACATTTCCCAGAACAGAATAGCCTCTCATGAATCATGTTTTTTAAAAGTCAGCCATTACTGTCAGATCATGACGATAACAATGCACTTGCACTGTCAAGGCCCTGAATTTGAGCAGTAATCTGAGCAGCAGGATTGTTGCCTCTTCCTTTAGTAAAACACTCACTTGAATGCTCCAAATGTTTCATGTTTAGACCACGGGTCCACATAGCGTCACCGTTGTTGTATGAAAGAGAGGAATTACAGTGGGATTTTTGTATGTGTTTGTGGGACTTTTATTTATTTGACAAGGTTTCCATCGATGGTTTCTGGACTGTTTGGGTCGATTACGTCCAGCCTCGTTCCTGTGCCTAAGACGCTGAGCCGAAGACGCCGTGTCCTAGTGGCTACAAGGACTATGATTAATGAAGTATTTTGATTGATTGATTGATTGATTGATGTTGTATATTAAAGTACATCGAGTTACTACTCTGACGATCCGCTCGATGAAATTAGCTTTTCTTCTTCTTCTTTTGTTTTGACCTGTCCACACGTTATTGTAATTTGCTTTACTTCTCAAAATGCCTTGTATTTGGTTCTAAAACCTAGAAACAACTTCTCTGTAAGTACCTAGAGTTCAAAACGGTAAAAACTTTCATGGTCAGATTCAATAAGCATATCAGCGGCAAGGTTAGCTTTCTCCAACTCATTCTGACTGATGAAGGCCTTAATAGCAGGCTGTTACTGCAACTACTGTAATTATCTGTTAATAGGTCTTATAAACAAACACATCCATACAAACATGTATCCAAAACTCAGCTGTGCAATGTCTTCCAGGAAACAAAGAGCACACCACTTGCCGGTCTGGCTCCTCAGTACATCTCAGACATGCTGTCAGTTTAGAACTGCAGCATTTCTCTCTGGTCCAAGGGTGTACATCTCCTCCAAGTGCCTAAAGAACATTCAAATTCAGCTTTTATTGGGCTTGTATTGATGCCCCTTATGAGATGAACAGTTTGCCTGCTGATATCTCCAAAATCAAAGTTGTATAATTCTTCTTTTCAATTGAGAATTTCTCAAATAAACACAATATATGGGACACTTAGTTTATATGAATGTATATGTATGGTTGTCTGTGTTAACTTGCACCTTTTATTGCTTTGTTGTGTTGCTGTTTTGTTTTTATGTGATCAGTCTTATGTATGAAATCGTGCAATTTCTCTTCCAATTTTGGAAGACACACAAGAGATTATGGGGTAAACAGTGGCAGCTGGTCGAAAATATTTTAGGTGGAGCTGTGGAAATGGTGACCAAACAATACTAGGGGGTCCGGGGGGATGCTCCCCGGGTAAAAGAAATTGAGAAAAGACCCCTTACATTATGACTTCTGGTGATGTTAGAGGGGGGGGGGGGGGGGGGGGGGGGGGGGGGGGGAAGGACAAATTGAGGCTTAAAATATAAAAAGACTGATCAATATCTCCATAATCTTCAGTGTGGTTAGCTATGAATCTTCCAAAACTTCCAAACACCTTGTCCTGGATATAGTTTCTACAGTATAAACCAGGGGTCGGCAACCTTTTTGATATGAAGTGCCATTTAAAAGAAAAATTGTTATCAGCGTGCCAACGATCGAGAATTATCAAGGGGGGGGGGGGGGGGGGCGGGGGTGACAGTGTGTGTACCTGTCAGCGCAACTTACATGATGTCGAATTTAACAAACACATTTAAATAATTGGTTTAAACGGCATAATAATAAAGACGATCGTCCGTTCTGTGATTCTCCAGAACTCACATGTTATGATATTAGGGTCACGCAGAGTGAGATGAGATCGCTGTCCCTTTAAGAGAGAGAGGGGTGTGGCTTGTGCATACGTGTTTGTGGATGGTAGAGCGACAGTGAGAGAACGTGTGTATGTTTCTGGAAGTGAAACGAGGCAGCAGAAAAACAGAGGTCTGTGATGTATTTTGGGAAACAGAAGAACAGCTAAATAAATGCAACGGCCTCCCAAGAAGAGCTCCCTCTCTCCAGTCATTGAAGCTAAAGTGGGTATTGAACCTGAAGCTTGTTGCTTCTGCCCTCCTCGACTACGGTCTGGGAGCCGACAGGAAAGTTCAACACACAGATGGCCAGTCCGCCCCTTTGTAGCATATTATTTCGATGAGAGATGAGCAGATCGCCACTGGGCTTTCAACTAAAGACACAGCCACGCAAAAACTGCGGCATTTCTACAGCTCCTTATGGGAACTGCAGTTAGTGAAGTGCTTTCCTCTCTGTGGTGAAACGATCCGCACCACGGAGGAAAGCGGCAGAAAGTCACCTGGAGATAAAGAGAGCGGGGATGCGCTGCGTGCATGGCTTCCTGCTGCGGGTAACGGGGAGACGCGCTCTGGCAGCGGTCTCGTTCAGGATCCGAAAATACCATTTAAATATTTTTGCACACTTATTCCACTTATTCCTAGTGTGCCACTGGTTACGGTGCCGCGTGCCAAGGCTGGCACGCGTGCCAGGGGTTGCCGACCCCTGGTATAAACTGTGCAACAGTACAGTAGGCCCACACAAACTGCAGAACACCGGGGCTTTGGGAACACTCAAAATTACTTAAAATGATTTCATTCCCATTTAACCTGTTAAGGGGCTTTTTTCCCCCGTTTTTTTTCTCACGAGGCTTCTTACAATGTAATAAACTATTCAGGTGTCCTACTCATTGAAGAAACTCAGCTAACTGATGATATGAACCATGTTTACCAAAACAAAACAAATGTCTCACAAGAAGCATCGAAATGAGCCCTGAGCGAAAAAATTCTAACGCACTCTAGGTATAAATCAATCGATTCGATATACTTACCGGATATCTTTATTATTTATTTATATAGCACATTTAAAAAATAAATAAAAAATATGTACAAACAAGCTTAGCTAACAAGTTGAGATTCCACAGATTCTAGAAATATAAGTATCATCACAAGGCAAGGCAAGGCAAGGCAATTCAGGCCAGGCCAGGCCAGGCCAGGCCAGGCCAGGCCAGGCCAGGCCAGGCTAGGCCAGGCCAGGCAAGGCAAGGCAAGTTTATTTATATAGCACTTTTCAACACAAGGCAATTCAAAGTGCTTTACAAAAAAAAATGAAAGACATTAAGAAAATGGCATTTAAAATCAGTCATTAAAAAGAAAAGCTAATAAAATAAACATTAAAAGAAAAAATACATGGATAAAAGTTACAGTGCAGTCTAAGATATGAATAGTTCAATTAAAAGCAGCGACAAAAAGAAAAGTCTTCAGCCTGGATTTAAAAGTAGTCAGAGTTGCAGCGGACCTGCAGGCTTCTGGGAGTTTGTTCCAGATATTTGGAGCATAATAACTGAACGCTGCTTTACCATGTTTAGTTCTGACTCTGGGGACAGAAAGCTGACCAGTCCCTGAAGACCTGAGAGTTCCGGATGGTTCATAATTTAGCAGGAGGTCAGAAATGTAAACGCCTCTGAAATTGTAAGATCCCTACGTTTTTTTTTCACCATTAATTTCCAATGGCTGGCGTCTATGTCACGTGATCTTCAAATTTCTCCCTGCAGAAAAAAAAACATGGCCGACATTAGTTATATTCTCGGTGGAAAATGCCTATTTTAAGGTTAGTTTGGCCATTAAAATGCATTTTGATGTCATTTGATGCGAGAAATATGAGTTGTTATTTCAGATTATGTGTGCAGTGGATGTACATGATCTTTAGTTTGCTAGTTATTACGAAGATTACTTCAGAAAATTGTGTCCATTTAACGTTTTCATTGTTACAAAGGTGGTTGCTAGGGACGCTGCTATCGATATTATTTATGTTATTTTGTGTAACTGTTTAATGGTGTTATCTTTATTGCTACCCCCTTCCCCGTCAATGTATAGTGTTGGTCCACAGCGCAAAGGTATTAGTTTAACAAAATCCGCATCTAAAATGGTGGCATAAATCTACGTTATTTTCTCCTGTGCAATTCTCCATTTACTCAACAATAACACATAATTATCCTTGTGTTTATTTATTTGTTTGATTAATAAACACAAGTTGGAGTCCGTCAGGACCGAGGGTCAGAGCAGCTCATTTGCTTTAGAGAATATTACACCCGGAAGTAAGTATTCTCTCCGCTTCGCTTGACAAACCCTGTGATAGTCCTCAAGCTCTGTGATTGGATGTTTGAGTGTGCGCCGAGGGTTACGCCGAGCCTCGAACAGCACTTGAAATGTGATTGAACCACGGCAGACTGTCCAAAACTGGATTTGAACGGGTCCACCCCGTCACCCTCCTCCCCCACCCCGTCCCCAGAACTACATGTTCTCTATGGCACGTCTCTACTGGGAATTGTAGTTTTAAAAGACGTTTTCGTATTTCCCATAATAAGAAGTTGCCAGTATTAAACTGTGTACATCCCTGGAGGTTTAGGGGATAGGAACACTCAAATTGAAAACATATAATTAATAAATGGGTGAAAATTGCTTGTGCCCATAATGGGCAGCATTAATATATACCCACACGACAGCTAAGGTCAGAAGAGCTTTATTTAACAGCTGGTCTTATGTCTGTGACCCCTCCTGTTGTTAATTGATAAGCCTGAAACATGCACTTGTCAAGGTTCAGAGGCAAATTGTGCAAATATGGCAGTAGCCATCGATCAGCTTAAGATAAGATATACTTTATTGATCCCAAGTTGGAAACATTTGCGTTACATCAGCATGTGTAACAGTTGTAAATATGCAGTGGTGTTTATTTGTAAATCATTTAGTATAATCACACAAATTCTGTTTTATATTTAATAATTCTGTGTTCTTTATTTATTGAGTATTCAATACCTGACAAGGTCGGAGATGAAAAACTTGGGTCGCAGGTTCCTCAACAGTGCAGTCCAAGACATCTATCAATATGTGTGTATACCTCCACCATTAAACTGTCATATTCTGCACATTTCTTATACTATCTGCATACATCTTATAAGAGTATAATACATATGTATAATATCAGTTAAAATAAGTGATTCAACATATGTATATGTTGAATCACTTATTTTAACTGTGTATACCTCCATTGCTGGAGGTATACATATTGATAGATGTCTTGTAATGCACTGTTGAGGAACCTGCGACCCAAGTTTTTCATTCATTGCATAACTACACCGTAGTTGCGTATATGATATGTCAATAAACCTTAGAAAATCTTGAAATCTTGAAAGGGATGTGCAAAATAGTCATTATATACAGTCTTTAATTAACTATTAGTAGAGAATAACGAGTAATGAATATACTTTATAGGGATCCTATTAATATCTAATAATAAAAATAATGAAATTCAATAACATGCTTCAACCACCAGGTGTCCCTTTATATCAGCTGTGCACCTTTATGGTGTAAATTAGGGATGCTCCGATCGCCAATTTCGGGGCCGATCGCCGGAATCAGTATCGGCCGATACCGATCGCCGATCCAATCGAGTGGGCGGGGCCTAAATGAAAGATTAAAACATCACTTTAAATCTTCCATTTAAAGCGAGGTTTAAAACTCAGTTAATGGGGCTCATTCACTGGAGCTTCCACAAACAACAATCAACTTAATTATTACATTAAAATGATGTACATTATTCAAGTTTACATTCACTTTATTTAATAACACGGGAGAAATGAGCGGATGCGCTCTCTTTTCCTCTCTCCCTCCTCTCGCCCTCCTCTCTCCCTCTCCTGACAGCCTGTCAGTATCTCATGCAGCTCACTGATCCAGTAATGAGTGACCCGACAGTGAAGAATACATATATTTATAATGACTAGTTTAGCTTGTTCCAGAGGTAGATAAAATAGCTAAGTGTGTTAGGTCTAACTCTTGTGTGTTTCGCTCCGCTTACCGGTCCGGCGGGCGGAGCTGCAGGATTTCTGCTTCACACACGTTGCATTCCGCTATTTTACTGTCTTTTTCGGACACCTTAAAATAATGCCAGACCGGTGAAGCCATTTTGGTGAGCTTGTTTTGCCGCACACAGAGAAAAGTGTCATGTATTTTACGTCATACGATCGGCTCTCGCGATCGGCATGTTTAGAGAGCACCGATCGATCGGTAGAGAGTGAGTAAATATAGCCTATCTACCAATTGGATCAAATGTAAAAATCAGCCGATTTAGTGTTGATACTGCAAGGAGACGTATTGTGTGAAAAGAAATGTAAGATGTTGTTTAATTGCTGATATATTTATGATCCACGTCACGTTTTCAGTTTTGGCCGCAGGTCTTCCAGTTTGTCTGCAAGTCTTCTCAGCAGGGCTCTATAAATAGAGAACTACGGAAGATATGTAATATTTAATGCAGCCGAACCGTGTATTACAATGCCGTTAGGTGATGACTTTCAAAGAGAAAAGCAAGCACACTCGGAATAAAGTATTATTTTTAAAAAATGTTTTCGGTCTGTTTCCGGTATTTGTTAATGATGATGTGCTGTGAGATGTGAGACTGGAATTGCACAGGGGAAAATAACGTATCTATGCCACAATTTTAGATGCAGATTTTGTTAAACTAATACGTTTGCGCTGTGGACCAACACTATACATTGACGGGGAAGGGGGCAGCAATAAAGATAACACCATTAAACAGTTACACAACATAACTATTGATATAATATATAATATTGATAGCAGCATCCCTAGCAACCACCTTGGTAACAATGAAAACGTTGAATGGACACAATTTCCTAGTAATCTTCGTAATAACTAGCAAACTAAAGATCATGTACATCCACTGCACACATAATCTGAAATAACAACTCATATTTCTCGCATCAAATGACATCAAAACGCATTTTAATGGCCAAACAAACCTTAAAATAGGCATTTTCCACCGAGAATAAAACTAATGTCGGCCATGTTTTCTTTTTCTGCAGGGAGAAATGTGAAGATCACGTGACATAGACGCCAGCCATTGGAATGAATGGTGAAAAAAAACGTAGTGATCTTACAATTTCAGAGGCGTTTTTGTAGAAATACTACGTCGTACGTTGTGGACCAATGTAGTTATTACACGTTTTTTTGTGAGACTGGTTTGGCCAGGCAGGAAACATGTGACTTATCAGTAACTTTAGACATTGTAACACAATTTTAAACGAGATTTGATTGTAGATTATACATTTTACTGATACCAATTATATAATATTTACCTTCTTTATTAAAAATAAAAATAAAATATATTTTTTAAATATATATTTTTTTATTTTTAATGTGGAAAGAGGGGGGCGGCGCCCCTAGCGCCCCTATGGGCCGGCCGCCACTGGGGGTAAATCTTTTTGATGCGTCATTCCCTTGAAAATAGAACCAACTATTGGATGGATTGCCATGTCATTTGGTACGAATATCCATGGTGCGAAGAAAATGAATCCCTCTGACTTTGGATTTGGATTGGTTATCCCCTGACTTTTCGGATAGCGCCATGCTTATGTGAACATTGGAATTGTCAAATCCATTGGTTTATCGGTTTTCCTCATAAGAAGAATTATAGCTGCACAGAGCAATAGATGCATTGCTATTGGAAATAGATCTAGGAAAAGCCTTTGCATGATCTTGATGGTGAGAAAACAATTATTGGGGCCTATTCCTATAATGTATAAACAGTAAATACATCTTCTGACCATAAGACATAACTCAAATATGGGATGTTTGAGTATATGAACACAAACAATAAAATGCTCAATTCCACTATTTCAAGGAAAGTATTTGTCTTTAAAAACACTTTTCCTGAACCTCATCTAAAGATATGAACCTCGTATTGACTGGATCAGCCAACACCTGATCATGACATCAGCGTGCCTTACATTTGGCCCATCTTTGGCCATCTGGTTTTATCCAGCGCTCAGAGTGCCTCTCAGCAGAGAATCTCCACTCTGCCCTCCCCAACACTTCTATTCCTTTTTCACGTCTCTCTGGGAGAACAAAAATAGTAACACACAGTGACGCGAGAAATCCCCTGACACCCAGAGATTGTAATAATCTCTTCTCTTCGGTACATTCTTCGATTCCTAATACGTTTCGACAAAAACAAATTTATGGTAATCCTCCCGTCGCATTTCCATCTCTGTTGTCAAATCCACATGAGTGCAGCCAAACATGTATTTTCTCTCCGTTCTGTATTCGTGAGTACGGAAGCACAACCGCATTGTGCTCTGTAATAATTACTTCAAGCTCACTTTCATTCACATACTTAAACGGCCCTATTTAGATGTTGGATTACTATATCTCTGCAGTGATTTAGAATTCACCAACAGTCATTCAAAACACCCTGGATATAATGCCTGAATTCTTTATAGTCCGGGAGGAACACATGCTCCTCTGATGTTGTATGGATGTATGTACATATGTATAGCTCACACAGTGGACTGTGTTCTGAGAAGCTGGCCGAATCAGCATATGTGAACAGGGCTGTGTGTTATTACTGCAGTGCTGCTGCTGTTGGCATGGCTGATTACAGGCTTAATGTGTTCCTCTCAACTAACCACTGGCAGCCTGCGGGGCAAAAATCCTTGATTATGCGATCAAACATGCGGGGTTTTAAGTGATTTTATGCGGTGAAATTGCGGGAAGTTGTGAAATATGCGGAAAGTTGCGAAATATGCGAAAAAATAAATATTGGGATGTCTTATTTATTTATTCTCTCTCACACACAACCTGCCACTAACCCCCTTTACTATATAATTAAACACATTCAATGTTTATTTATTGTAAAAGCAATTGGGCTATTTTAATCACACTCTCTCTCTCTCTCTCTCTCACACACACACACACACACACACACACACACACACACACACACACACACACACACACACACACACTTCTCCGCCTCATTCTGTTTTCATTTACTTGTTCGTTATCTGACCAGCTTCAATCTTGTAGGCTTCTCAACTCGTTTCTTGTAGCCCTCGAAAGGGTTTTGGAGGTTGATGCCTCGGTGAACGTGAGTTGTTTGGCTTTCTTGTCCGCAGCAGCAGAAAGCATTTTCGAATGTTTGAATGAATCAAAGTGGGTCGTCAACGTCGATGTTCTCTTATGCTCCAACACACAGTTGCACGGGGTGCAGAATAGTTTCCCCCCACTTTGGTGCAAGACATCGGGGTACTGCTTTGCCCGGTCTTTAGCAGAAATGTTCGTCGGTAAATGAGATGGATTAGATTTTTTCATCTTGGTGTTTTCTCTCTCGTGTGAGTTCCACACGTTCACTCTACGGTATTGTTTACCTTCTGTGATGCGCGAGGTGATGACGTCGTGTCATCATCATCACTTCACGTCAAGACGAGTTCACTTTTTTTTTTCTCAACTTTGTGTGGAAAAATGTGGGGATTATGCGGCCTTTTGATAAATATGCGGCCTTTTAAAAATCTGCGCCATTTTGCTGATTATGCGGTAAATTCTGCGATCGCAGAATCGCGTTTTTCCGGAGGGTCTATAACATGTTTGAAGGTAGTTTTAAAGGATCAACACAAGATTTTGGATGGAGTTTTTTCTTTTTTTAAACTAACCTTGACTGAAATAGTTCCAAGATATGTTGGGTTCAAGTGTCCAATGGCTACATGTACAGTTTTAAAAGTGTTCTTGTTTGAAGAAAATACAATATACCACACCTACACAGAGGCCAAAATGAATATAACAGTGAGTTAACTATAACAAAAAAAGTTAAACATTTAATCAAATAACTACCTTCTCCCCCTAGAGTTTCTTAAGACGATGACAGAGATACCAAATATGATTATTAATTATCAGAACAGGTCTTGCTATTGAGGGTTGACTGTATATTTACAGTGTCGGAGGAATGTTTGCAGAATCTTCAAGCATTTCAACTTCTTGTCTAATTGAATCCAAACAAGACAAGACTCTCCCCTTTCATTCAGCCCAATGATGACTTGACTTTGGGTCAAATAATTCAATTGTGCAGATTTTCTAGACTTTTCAAATATTACATGACCATTTTGCATAGAGACATAAAGGTTGTATCTCTATATCTAACTCTCTGGGGAAAAGGAAATTAGTTCAATTTGTTTTATTAGACTGGATTCGTCAGATTGAAGTAAGTAAAATGCCTCAAATATTTGTTGTGATTATTACAATATCTTGAACATGTACATATTTAGTTATTGCGGAATACATTCATCAAATTTGAGCAGCTTATGTCTTTGTTGCAATATTACATACCTGAGTCAGTGTGGTCAAAATAGCATGAACCTGTCATGGAGATTGCCCTTCTTATGTTCACATATGGACATATATTGTATTTGATCATTCACTATAGCTAAGTTCTAAATGTGTCCTCTGTTAAGGTGTCGAATTAAGACCAGAATTTAATAAATTAATACATTATTTCTGATAAAGGTATGTGAATATATCTCTAGCAATATTTTAAACTCTACTTGTATCTTATCAGTAAATTAGTTACAAAAATACATTTAACTCTTCTCTGGTTCTGGCAGAAACAATTTCTGAAATGTTTTGAGACACTTGGATGTATCCCTTTTAGTATGATAATTAGCCTGTTAGCATTAGCCACAGCCAGACAGCATTGTGTGACATGTTGAACTGGTGTACCTGCATGTGTGGGTGTAGGTATTCCTTTAATTATGATAATAGGCAGGATTGTGTGACTTGTTGCATTGGTCAACCTGCATGTATGGATGTAGGTATTTCTTTTATTATGATAATAGGCTAAGCCAGTGGTTTTCAAACTGTGGGGTGCGACCCCTTGTGGGTCGTGGAGGTACTGCAGGGGGGGCACGGGAAGATTTTTTTATTTTATTATTTTCTCCTTTTAGCTTTGTGAAGCAACTTGAGATGACGTTGTTATTAAAGTGTGCTATATAAATCAAATGTATTATTATTATTATTCAATTGTAAACAAACACTGCTCGAAAATATCTCATTGGCCTTTTGCAACAACATCCTACTTGTGTGAGACAGGCTTTTCTTGCTGCCATCAAAACGAAATACAGATCAAAGCTGAACATTGAGAATGAACTGAGAGTGGCAGTCTCAAAACAACAGCCCCGCTTTGAGAAGATCTGCGAGGGAAAGCAAGCACACACAAGTCATTGATAGACTATGTGTGGAATAGGAATGGTAAAGTGATGTGATCGTTTGCAACCTGCAGTAGAAATAGTAGTTCATTAATATATTTTCCTTAAAGAAATTTGAATTTAAAAATCTACTACTCAGAAGGCCTGCTAGTTTTAATTAGGCCAAATTAATTCACAGTATCTATTACAAGCACTTTTGTTCATGTGTAATCCACAATAAAATCTAAAATGATAGTTGGATCTTTATATCTTCTTATTATTAGTAGAGAAAATGTAATGTTATTACAACATATACATAATCCTACCAATATAGATGGGAACGGGGTTGGGGGGTCCCGAAAATATTTCCAATTACCCAAGGGGGGCCCGACTGAAAAAGTTTGGGAATCACTGGGCTAACCCATGTGACTCAAGTGTACAATGTAAATAGGATTCAGATACTTGTTGCATCCGGACACCTGGAAGGGGGTGGTGCATGCATTCCTTTTAGTGTGATAATAGGCTAAGCCAGACAGAATGAACACTTGTTCCACCACCCTATCTATTCCTTCAGGTAATCTATTACAATATAATAAGCATATGTATTATTGATACATATTTATTAATTAATGTTTCCATTTTAGAATGTCACCAGCAAAGAGAGGTCCTTGATGCAGAGTGCAGGATGTGATTGCTGCCATCCAAAAAGGAGAAAGTGATTTTGAGATGGAATCAGAGGACAGTGACACTGCTATGAGTGAAGAAGAGGCAGATGAAGATGCCTGTGGACAAGTGGACAAAGAAAACCAACAACCCAATGACCGCCCAGTCAGTGATTATGTGGACATCGAGCCCCAACCAAATAAACACACCAAGCCCCGTGACAGGTATCGCTGGCTGCAGGGGCGGACTGGCCATTGGGAATACCGGGAGTTTTCCTGGTGGGCCGGTGCTGTGCGTGGGCCGGAGGGCCAACCATTTTTTTTTTTTAAATAAAAATAAAATAATAATTTTTTTTGTACCCCCTAGAGGAGGTTAGGTCCACCACCTGCCCACACCCCCTGTTAAATGATCTCACCCACATTGAGGATGCTTCCTACGCCCATGTTTTATTCAATGTGTCAAGTCAGGCAAATTGGATCCATATGTTATTGCATCAATGATCTGTTAACATTAAAATCACTAAATATATGTGACCCGCTCTATCGAAATCAGTCGGAAGTCGCAACGGCTCATTTCAAAATAAACGTGGATTTACGTAAAAAACTATTTTTTCAGGGTTCGGGTGTTTTGTTTGATTTTAAATAAACAAAGTCTTGGCTTTCAGAATATGAAACTTTTATTTTCAAACTTACACGATAAATACATTTTTGAAGCTTGTAAAGGGACGAAGACAGGCACCTCTCACTCGCAATCTGCTCTTCCGCAATCTGCCCCCCCTCCCTCCAGCTGAAATTATGAATGTAAGAGTATAGTAATCATAGATAACACGGCAGGGTCCGTTACAGTTTGTTTTCATCTGATTTCAATTAAACAAAGTCTTGGCTTTCAGAATATTAAACTTGTTTTGGCAAATTCAGATGATAAATACAACTTTGAAGCTTGTAACGGCATAATTATAAGCGGAGAACGGAGTAATTTAACGTCACAGCAGACATAACAACAGCCGGTGTTTCTCGTGAGTGTTTTACCCGGGAAATAAACACAATACACACAAACGCAAAATTACACAAACACACACACGTATACACACACTCGCGAGCTTCCCCTCCAAACGAAAATATCTTCCCTCTGTAGTATTTTGATAATTTGCTAATAATCAATCAGATCGATGGATTCCAGAGAAGAGGAAACTTTAAAGGCCTTTTTCTCAAAATGATGACTCGGTGACAGTCATTATATAATGTGACATATTTTGCTTAATATTTGGAGTACAAAAACAATCCTGATATCATTAGAAAGCTAGGAATCTCCTCTTTCCAACAGTGTATACAACTCAAAATGTGTCTTCGGGTCAATGCGACTGATTTCGATGGAGCAGGTCAGATATGCAGTAACTATTTTGCTCTGGGCAACTCAAGGGCTCAGGTAATGTGATTACTATATGAATAATGGTCCAAAATAACATAAAATGCATCTGGGTTTTTTGTTAAGTAACATACTTTCGTCGCCGGCCGGCCGATACATGCCGCGCATTAAGTGGGCCTGTCTGTCAATTAATCCCCCTTTTTTCCCCAGTCCGCCCCTGGTTGGCTTATCAGTCCCAATACTGACTTTTCTGGTCCAGATATCACAGAGGAAGTCATGTACAGGTACACAAACACACAAAGCAGCAAGTGTGACTTCCGTCTGTGCTTTTCCGACTAGGAACTGTTTTTGGGACTACCATTGCATTACTATTTAATAAATGGCTATGCATAACAAATATGACTGATGTGTGATTGTAATTCATGCTATATACTGATCAATCCTGCAAATCAACCCTTAGTTGTTCAATATATTTATTCAGACAATGTGAGTAGAAATACAGAAATTCTGTTGCAATATAACAACATTTCCCTAAAAACTTACCAAAACTTAAAAAATTGGAAAACGCTATAATTTCTGCCCCAGAGGCTCCCTACAACAACATCTGAAAGGTCAAACAAATTATAATGTTTTTCTATATTTGGGCTTTACAGGGTTAAGACAGGACCTGGTTCAATATGATTGTCCACGTTTACATCTAACCTGTTTGATGTGCCATCTTTAAGTGTATGTGCTGCCAGTGATAACAATGTTATATACGGCCGAGTTGTGTGCCGTTTGCATGCTAATAGGTTTCATGCGAGTGGCCCTGCTGCTGCTCTTTAAAGGTAATATGTCACAGTCCAGGCCTCCCCGGCCGTGCAGCCTGTCTCACCAGCGTCCAGCCCCACTCCATCAACTTGTCCCTCTGCAGAGACGGGCCCCTGGGGGAGACACCTGCCCAGGAGTGTCTAGAAGTCTTTAGGTAATGCTAGATAGAGATGTGGGTCTGCAGTGGTGTGTATGTGCTTGAGAGGCTGTGAGGTTTTCAGACTGTGTGTACAGCAAGAATGTGTGTGCTTAAAGAGACAAGAAAAGCACTTTGCCTTGACTGACAAAAAAAAGAAAGAGACAAATCAAGTAATTATTGTAAGGGCTCACATTCCAGACCATATGCTGCTTGAGTTTTGTCAGTAGCTAGAGGCCTCTGTGTATCTGAATGTCATAATTAATCACTGTGATTCGGGATCACTGACATTTGAAAGTTCACCTCGAGGGCCATAATATATGCTCCGACATTGATTAAGTGTCAGTTCTTGATGCCTAAATAGGCGAGAGCATGTCTTGTCTGCCTTACATGATCAGATATAATTGTAGCTACTGTAAAACTGTGATTGATACACTATGGGGAGTTTGTCAACCTGGGTATTAATGTCGGTCAAGATGACATTTTATTTTGACTCAGCTTTTTTGCAACAGAAGATGAACAGAATTATATTTCAGTCCCGTAATGCTGTATTACAATTTGGATTTTAAAGGTTGGGGATAAAACCGTTGCGCTTGGTTTGAAGTGCAACATTCCTAAAAGAATAGGTCTAACAAGCCAAGAAACATCTGACTTCAATCTTCAGATTGGAAACAAACCCCCAGGTTACTTGAAATAGGACATATTATGCTAATTCCCAGCTTCATATTGGTATGTAGTGTCTCTACTCTGACATGTCTCATACTGCCTGTGCTGCAGCACCTCTTTTCACCCTTTGTCTGAAACCAGAGCCCAGTCTGCTCTGATTGGTTAGCTGGCCAGCTCTGTTGTTATTGGTCAACCACTTAGAGATGTCCTGTCCTTTAGCCTATCACGTACAATGTGTTGGAGCGCTAGCCAATAGGAGGGCGTTACATAGTGATGTCATTATGATACGATAAACAAATGAGGCCATTTGAGGTGTTTCAGGCAGGGGGGAGTGTGTGGGAGAGAAACTCCCTCTGGTCTGAACCTAGGTATGTTATCCGTTGCAGACCATGCACAGAAACCTATATTACACACTACAGGAAAGGGAAAACCCCAAAAAGCATAATAAGGCCACATTCCTTTAGCTAATTGAGCTACAAATACGTAATTTACCATCCTTTTGGAAGCTAGGGGCCTTTCTTATATTGTATGATGTTCAAAAGATTGCCTTACACTACCTTCCCGATGCAACAACATTATTCTTGTAAATGTCTCCTTCAGAGACAGTAAATAACACCAACTGACACAAAAGTGAGTGAAGACCCCGGTTGGAAAATACTGTGATTCCCTTTAAATACCTGAGGGGGTTCTGTCCTAGTTTAAGGATTAAGATGCTGCCCATGAACTGTAGCAACCTCATTGGTATTTACCCAACACTTTATTATCGCTTTATAGTAAATGCTTACAATGCCCAAAACATCAAATGACAAAAGTCGAAGCATACTCTCCTTTTAGGAATACTTCATCCCCAAAATGAAAGTTTGTATATTAATTGCTCACCTCTTAAATTACTGAAGAAATGATAATTTCCCCTCCAAATGAACAGTCTCACACTTGGGCGAACACATTATGCAGAGTATTTATTAGAATGTTTTTGATCACACAATAATGCATTCTTCAAACAGCCGAGTTTACAAATTATATTTTGTGTGGTTAAATAAACACATTTTTTGTTTGTCTTGAAACTGAAACCGTGTAAGTGACATCTGTCAGGTGCAAATTGTGTGTCAATGAATTTAGCTGAGCAACACAATGCTGCATATTCCGTACTGTAACAGAATGTACAGTGCCCTCCCTTTGCTTTTTAAGACCCTGTAAATCACCGTGTCATGGCAGATGTGCGGCTCACAGACCCAGATTCATGGTAGGAGTTGTTGTGCTTCTATCAGTCAGCAGTGGTGTTAGCCAACACTCTCCCCTGTCTTTCAGCAGAGGCATTAGATGGGATTGATTCCCTCTCTCTTCCTGTTCCAACAGAGGTATTGAAGGACGTTGATTCCTTCACAGTTCAGGCGAGACCAGCCGCTGTGTTGCCCGACGAGAGGCAGAGAAGTAGTCAGGCGAGAGAGAGGTCACTGATATGATTATCCCCGAGTGTCAATACAAAAGGGAGACGCGGAAAGGTCCCCGCTGAGCTGGAAAATGAATGGATTTGACCTCATCAAAACCTGTGGAAGCATCTCCACTTGCTAATTAAGATTGAGTGGAAGAAAGTCATCAGTGTACTGCGGCCGGCTATCTTAGCTGAAGCTAATCAAGCGCACTTCACTTCACTGCTCTTTGAATTGATCAAAAAGAGGACGCGCAGGACAGGAGAGGGAAGAGGCGATGCCGCTGGAAGCGTTTCATAATCATGATAACAGCATTTTCTCAGTAACAACACCCTTTAGTATGAGACCCAGTGTGTTGGGTTGTCACGTGTGCTCATTGTAGTCCACATTGTGGGGTAATGATGTCCCTATAACGGGCTCTCGATATTCCCAATTAAACTCTGTTACATCCATCATAAACTGCCTCTGTAAACCAAGCATAGGGCCATTATTGGTTTCCATTAATACTGTATATGCGAGCAGATGGCGCTGTGTGTGTGTGTGTGTGCGTGTGTGTGTGTGTGTGTGTGTGTGTGTGTGTGTGTGAAACAGAATAAACAGTATATCCATTTAAATACTTCAAAGGCTTGGGGACTAACAGAGTACTGAATCCACTAAAGATGGCCTTGTGCTCAACCGTTTGACAGTCTTAGTTTCACAGTTTGTTAACATCATATGTCATGCAACATAACCTACGACAACACCATCCTGTACAGCAGTGGCTTGGACTGGATGAGAGACCCCAAATCCCCCCCCCCATTGCTCCCCGAGTGCTGTACAATAGCTGCCCACTGTTATAGCATTAAGATGGGTTAAATGCAGAGGTAAAAGTCACTGTGTGCTGTAAAAAGGGTTCTATCCTCCGATTCTAATCTAATGATATTTATTTTTCTAGTAATTATTTGCGTTGCATTTTATATTTAAGTAATCCAAACGTAATGGAAAGTAATTAGGTTACATATTTTGATACTCTGATTATTATATTTGTTTTACCGGTAACAAGTAACGCAATAGATTTGAAAAGTAACCCTCCCAGCCCTGTTTACACAGAGAGAAGCACTCAAAGCACATGTTAAGGACACATTATAATACACATCAAGCAATTAGTTCAACAGCATCATCATCTGCATCCTGTCAGCCTCCACACAGCGACGTCTCTCCCTTTTAGTTAGGATGGTAAAATCCCCCAGCTGAAGCGTCACCCTGCGTCTGACACCTTTTAGAAGCTCTCAGCAGGTGTCTTGCTTTCACCTCTGCAGATGTGTAGTAATCACACTTCCTGCGCCGCAGAGTGCATCGCCGCAGACAAGAGACCCCAATCCAGCCTTATCAGAGGGAGAAACATGGACGACCCCTGATCACACGAGGAACCCAGTGATCCCAGAGGAAGGTGTCCTACCTACAAAGTGCTCCATGTAAGTAATGGGGATATTTGAGGTTGGATCTGATTATCGTATCCTCCCTCCTTTCCACCGCCAAAGGGGAAAGAAAATACAAAATAGCAACTCTGGTGTCAAAGCTACAGTGAGATGACAGCCTCAAGGCAGCCGCCCGTCCGCGGGGCTTTCGCTCGCTTTCTCTGAAGGTCAATCTTCAGCTGCCCTCCTCGTGGCTGCAGTCCTGTTTACCTCTCTCTGAAAGCCAATTACATCGCCAGGGTGCTGTGCCAGTCCAAGCTGTTATACATCACACACAGACACACGTAGGCATGCACAAACACCTGCAGAGGCTTCTTGGCTGCAGTTAGAAGCCTCCGACTACGCCTTTTGACCTGTCTATGGTGAAATATATCGACGTGCACACACAGGGCGATTACTTACGGCTCAGGCGCATCACGAGGCAAGTTAGTGAGTGCATGAAAAACGATGGTTTATTTTCCATGGGGTTTTTATATTGGACTGAATGTGAAATGAATATAAACCTGTCTTCATTATCTGAAAAATAGAGAGGCCTTTTATATTTTTATTCTACAACCTCAAGGGTTTAGGTCTTGATTTATGCTACTCAATAAAAGCTTTTGTAATCATACAAGTGTTGGTAAAATAGTGATGGATGGCAGGTTGTTGTCCTCTGCAGTACTTTGGCTTTTACCTATTACACTGAATGATGGCAGCCTTAAGTATGATCATGCAAGAGCGGGAAATCTTCCTCCAGGTCTATCTTTCTCAGATAAGGTGAAGATTTTTTGTCATGTTAGTATTATTGCCAGCATTTAAAATGAGATTGAATCCGCTGTCAGTTATCACCTATGTGGTAATGGCCAAAAGTCAGATATATGATAAGAATGTGCACACGCCTCATGCGCTGTCCTCGCTCTTCTCTGCTATCCGGAGATAATATAAGGGGGATGCCAGACTGCCAGACGAGCGCCTGCATCACTCAGATTTCACTGTGCAGGCCTCTTTTATGTGTGTCTGTCTCTGCAGTATACCTGCCGCCTTCTCATCGGCTCCCTCACGTCTTATAACTTTCAGGAATGTTGTGAAGATGCAAATAAATATGAATTATTGTTCATTTTCTGGAATGCGGCAATGGAACTTGTACAGTAACACTTTCTTATATTTCTCTCACTATATTTGAGGCATACGGCCAATTGCTTATTGTTAGCAAACTTGGGCAGATGCCCCCAAAGGTCTTTACGAAGGAGAAGAATTGCATCTGTATTGTGTTACTCTTTAATTATATTAAAGAGGCCCTATTACGAGTGTTCCCTTTCCTGTAGTGTGTTATATGGCTGTTTGTGCATGTCAATGGTCTGCAAAGGCTACATTCCCTGTGTTCCCTCCAGAGGGAGTTTCTCTCCCACACACACCCCCCTCCCCCCCTGCCTGAAACTCCTCCATTGGACTCCTTTGTTTACTTCTGTAACATGATGACATCACATGACTCGCGCAGGCCAGCTAACCAGCTAACCAGCTTACCAGCTCCGACACATTGTGCCTGATGGATAAGGTGCGGGACATCTCTAAAGGGTTGACCAATCACAACAGAGCCAGCTAACCAATCAGAGCAGACTGGGCTCTGGTTTCAGACAGAGGGTGAAAAGAGGTGCTGCAGCACAGGCAGTATAAGAAAAATAAAGAGCTTTTTGAACATTAAAGCATGGAGACATGTCCCCGTAGAGGGACGACATACAGATACAGCACCTTCAACATGTCAACATTCAAGAGTCAGAAGTGGTGTTACAGGGAATTCAAACAGCAACACTAATCTGTGTGTGAGTCATTGAGAAGCTGAACGCACACACTACTATCCTCCAATGGGATAAGTTGTGTTAATTGAACCCACACATTTAATAATCCAATGATTATATATTACTTTAAAACATATCAAAATGCATATTTTATCATGTGATTGTGGATTCCTGTTTCAGCCATAGAGGCTTGCGAGAAAACAAAGATTTTAAATGATTAAAAAGTAATAAAATACATCAAAGTATTCCTGTAAGGAGAGTATAGCAGGGCTTCGGCCATTCTCTTTCTTATGTATGTTTCATAATCATCACATTTTAAACATGTGGACCATGAGAACAAGATGTTTTTTCATATCAAGATTCCTGACAATTCATAAAAAGGGAAAATCAAAAGTATGAAACATTCTAGGTACTAAAAACATGAGGTCATTTGTTTCAGTATGGTTCCTGCATGAGACCCAATACATGGATGCATCAGGACACGTATGTAGATCCCCTGATATCCTGTCCTAGCAGCAGTGGATCCAGCAGAAGTAGGGCAGCAGATGAGTGTGGGTATTCAAAACCAGATGACCGCCATCTGCTATTTGTGGCGTTGCTGTTGCCGTGTCGACCGGAGATGCAGCTGGAACACAAAGAAAAGGCAAAGAAAACACCCATGTTTTCTGCATAGTAAATGAGTTTGAATGATGATCTGTCACGAGCCTCTGAATGCAGACAGGAAGTGGTGAGAACACTGGTGGGGAAAAGCTACATGTGATACTAAAAGTAAATATGTAACTGATGAATCACTTTGACATTGATTAATGACATTAACATTTGAGATGTTATTTTTAAAAATGCAAATATGTGCCCTCTTATTAAATATGTGCTACTATGTTTTAGTATTATATAATACATTATATTACAATCTTTTAAAACTATTTTATAAATTCTATAATGAAACAACTATCGCAACAAAATGTTTCTCACTGGTGGAAGTATTTCTGACTATTTATAACTTGCATATATTTCTGGAACAGACCATAAAGACAGGATCAAAATGAAATGTTCACTTTCTTCACAAATTATGTTTTTTACTGAAGGAGTTATGGATATCTTTTTGTTTCACTCTATAAATAAAAATACTGTAAATAGGCAATAGTCCTATTTTCCGACAAGTTTTAAGGTATTACATATTATATAAATCAAGCTATTTAGGATATATGACCAAACTCCTTTTTAAAAACCTTATAAATATAGATAAATAGGAATACAACTGTAAAGCTACTGAGCTGATATCTGGCTCAGTATGAGAACAAAACTGAAATGTCATGTTTTATACAAATGAGACATTACCTGCCTCAGCAAAATCTACTGAGGCAAATGTACAAAGTTAGTAACATAAACACTAACAAATGTATTTGGAGTTGTTCTTTTCCACTCGTCTATAGAAGACTGTATATGGATGCAAAGCAGCCCAAAACACTAAAAAAATTACCCATGTATGAACAAATAATATCTTTGCCAGAATAAATAAAGAAGCTATAGTAACTTTTTTGGTAGCGAACCACATTTTCAGTGTGATTAGGACACAGACAGTGTCCCTGTGTGGACTGCCAGTGTAAACAGGTCTTGCTCTCCCTACTCAAAGGAAGGACGAGCCCCCGGGGTGGAGCAGAGACGACGGGCTCCATCTGGCGCACTGGGCAGCCAATGAAAAGAATAGAGAAGTGTGGCAGCCGGGACGAAGGGGGAACATCATGAGCAGCTCCAATTGGATTTGTCGTCCAGTTCATTGGCACCGGCTGCAAGATGGCTAACGAGGCAGGTGGCTGAACAGGAAGGAAAGGTGTTATCAGCAGCATCAAATCTGCACGCTGGCTTTTTGTCTTCCCGCTGGTGCTACAAAAGAAAAAATCGAGAGGGAACTGGGGTATCTGGTAAACAATTAGGGCTCCTTTGCATTGTGTAGTGCTGTTCCCTTCTTAAGAATGACTACCCTGTAGCTACTTCTTCCCAAGGGGGAGGCAGTGTGTAGTATGTGCTCTGTGCGCTACGCTCCCGAAGCATTATGGGAAAGGAAATGATGGTAAGTACAGAGCCATCTGCTTTGCCACTTGCCACGGCTGCTCGTGCCAATGCCACCTCCTTTCCTTATTTTGACTCAGGTGGATCCACAATGACTGTTCACACACATGGACACACACTCCAACTTGCCAGATGTGTTGACACAGAATGTAACTGTACAGGAATATCACATTTCCCCTGACGATATCGGGCGTCTGGCGCATTTCTCATACATTATTCCCTTCTATAATAATGGACAAATGGAGGTGATGTGGATGCATGGTGATGGCGGACACAGATGGATAGCTCCTCATTGATAACAGACAGAAAGGAGCGACAGTTATTTTCTTTTCTTTTTAAACCGTCGGTCTGTTTTCATTTGATCAGAGCAACAGTGCGGCGGAGATAGGCCCCTGCGTCCTTGACAGCGGTGACACCGAAGCGATGGGTGTACAGCCAGTCAAAGGAAAGTCATTTATTTCCGTTGACCCACTCGGTCAAGTGGATTGAAGCTGAGCCTTTTGATTTGGCTTTTACTTTGCCTTTTTCCCCTGCAGAGACCACACTGCACCGCAATTACTGCAAACAGAGATGGTGATGGGTCTAAGATTTTGTCCAGATAAGGGAGTCACGACCCTATCTCTCCTGTTGACACCATTAAGCCATCACTGAGACTGAGAAGGTGGGAGTGGGGGGATACTGAGGGACTGTCAGTCACAGCTTTACCACCCAGCTCTTGTTTAAAACCATCTGCCACCGAACTCCCAGTGGCCTCTTTGTATCAGATCCCGAAACCAGCAGCGGAGGTTCGATGGACTTAGACGTCGGGAGGCATATTCACCACTTACTGTTTTATCAAATGCGAGCAAGGGAAAGCACACATACTCTTGGATGGAGGTAGTAGGTGGAAAGCGCTTAAGGGTTATTTGTCATGCCAGGTGGCGCTGACTGCCAGCACCAGAATAGAAAGCCGTTCCAAGAAGCATTCGTCTGACTGAGAGAGCTGAAACAACTGAAATCCACTTGACAGGCTTTAGAAATGCATACGGATGGAGGAGCATCGTGTAGAAAGGGTGCGGTTTATTTTGAGGGAGCATGAAGGAGTTTTTTTTCTTTCTTTAAACCGTTGCAGGCTAGAAAGTGTTGTGCAATTTAGTCACTCCAGAGCCAGTTCAATCTCTAATCCGACGTCAGTGTCAGAAAGCACACCTAAATCTCTTCATGGTGGGACTTATCAAACAATAACAGACGCTTTACAGATCCATTTATAGCTGGAAGAGATGAATATAGTGTTGTGACTCCAGGGATGTTGCGGCACATGTGTCAACTTGTTGTAATACCCTAATATTTGATCTATTGCATAAATGCATGAGCAGTTGTCACTAGCGTTTTAATTCCACATTTTGTTCAAACATTTGTGAGGAGATTATGCCCGGAAATTGAATCAGCGATTACACTTGAATTCATCTAATTCCACCTCAGGTGACAATGTAGGTCTGAAAAACAGACTGAAACAATCTGACACAACGTGCTAAGACAGCTGTCTCAAATCAAAGCAGAACGCCCACCTCCGCTTTTCACTTGGGATCATCTCATAGAATAGTGATTTTTAGTTTGAAGTTGTTCTACAACTATGTTCTGTATAGGGAGTTGTCAGATTCACATAAATGGAAGTGAAATAAGACACTGCTGTTTGACACCGTATTAAAATAAGTATTTTTCATATCAGCATGGACATTCACGGACTGTCCATAGCAATTGTACCTCCTCTGTTCAACAAAAGCATTAAAGTGTTGGCTTCTTTTCACATGTTTGGAGAAAGGGAAACTGTCTTTGATAGAAAGAACACCAGCTGTCCTGTCAAATGTATGTTTCTGGTTAATTTTCTATCCCATCATTCAAGGGTGGTTTTCACTATAAGTAATGTGTTTTCTTTGGACAGACACAATCATTTAAATTTTACTATGTTCAATCTGAATTTACTTTAAAATAAAAATAAATCTATATTGATTCTGACTTTTCTACATCCAACTCACAGGTTTATCATTGCTTTGAGAAAAAATATTATTAATTTAACCCTTTTTAGAAGTGAAGATATAGTCATTTGTTCTGGGAATGTCATTTTCGAGCCTGAGACCTGGAAAACAGGCTCGGGGCTTAACAGGTTAAGAGCTTTTTTGATACAGTATATACAGTATAATTATTTGTAATTCCAATTAGTTTTTGTCACAGTACCATTTTGCTTAGATGTGTTCTGCTTTTATTACTAATTCAATCGACAAAACAGCCATTTTTTGGACAACCAGTGCCTTTATTGTAGAGATAGAATGAATGGTCCTGTGCCAGATACAAACCTGGAAACCTGCTCAGGGACCAAGTCACAGTAGATGGACTGCCAGCTCTGCAAGCTGAGCTATACTGTGGCGTAAAAAGCAGCCATTGTTTTGTATTCTATCTCAACTAGAAGACTGCTCTGTAGACAGGTCATCGGCATCAAAATGATCCAAAATTGTTGCACATTTCCCCAAAAAAGCAGCTTTTCTGGTATTTGGCTACACATACAGGAAGAGTCAATGTGTACATCTGGCGTTGCTGAACAAAACATGTCTTTGTATCTCCTTATGCTACTGCAGAGCATCATTAGTACCAACCAGACGGACATGGCTCATCAGATACATTTGGCCTGGTTACAGCACAAGAGCCTTCCTGTTCCATTTACAAATCATTGTAAATACCGTTATACACAATAGCATTCCGGAAACTTCTGCTCAAAGATATATCTGCCGTCCATAAAAAGTCAACTTTCAAAAAGCATACAAAGAAATGTCTTGCCAAATAACAGAATGAGAAAATACCTTATTTTTCGATGTCAAACATTCATTTTAGTATCCTAGAATTCTTCAATACATTTATTTTTTGACTGTGCTGGATTCAGTTTTAGGGTTTTTACGTTTGATTGTACTGCCGTGTCTGTTACGAGAAAAGTTTTGGTATCTTTTTATACTTTGTCTAAAAACAAGACTTCTAGAAATTAGTCTAATATACTTGGTTGGATCATTAAATAAACACTAAACTACAATGTAGGTCGGTAGTCCACATCTTCAGTCAGGACTGAAATATGTCAAACTATTGGATGGCTTGCCATGAAGTTTGATTCACTCATTCATATTCCCCTGACGATGATTAAGAATGTCTGGGATATTTAGCAAAGAACTGTGTTGTTGCACTGTTGATATGTTTCTTCATTACAAAGCCCGTTTAGTTTACTTTGAGTGAATTCCATTCCACTATTCTACCTCTGTAAACACTCACTACAAGCACCAAATGTGAATTAAACCACAGCTGAAGAGTCCCCAAAATTGCACTATGCTCTACTTTTATAAAATGTTGAATGTTTTTTAATTAGTTGAAAATGGTTGCTTGAATACTACTTAAAGAAAAGTAAAAGAGCTTATATGTGCATTCCAAACTCAAACAGCTTTCTCATGATGAAAGCCACTGAGAGACAGAGATGAGACCATCTAAATACGGCTGCTGGTAAAGGAGGCAGCGCAATAGGGGATAGGATGAGCCCCTCCATCTCTTGTGTAATGAAGAATGACTGAGAGGGATTGCATGGGCCAGTAGAAACTGAGGAGAGAGCCATTGCTATGCACCGAGCGTTACATTTCAGACTGAGCAAGTTGAGACCTACAGCGCGTGAGGTTAGATTGCAAAAAGACGAGAGGAGTGCAAGGTTAAACGTCTCTCCTCCTGCTCTTTATCCCATAAATGACATGGCTCATTCATACAAGCAGCTTGCATTCAAGGACACTCGCAGGTCTAGTGAAATGGTAGAAAAAAGACTTTGAGAGTCAATTTTATGAAAACGCCAGAAAAAACAAAATGAAGGAAGAAAATCCAACTGGCAGAGGAAAAAGGACATGTAATTAAAGACTAAATCTTCCGTGCTGTCGAAAGATATAGATGACAAGGCAGCTCTTGGAACCATTCTTTTTCTTAACATGGTTTTAGATGACAGAGGTTAAAAGAAGACAGTTGTCGCTGAGATTTCCCTCATGTATAGAGCATGAGGGATTTGGAAAGCAATACATATAAAAGTCTTCTTGGTTTCACTCAGTACTTCTTCAAACTAGTTGGCACACGCATGAGACGTTCAGTTTGCACAGTTGGTAACATGAAACTGAGATGAATCTGCCCTTTTTGCTTTTCACATGAAATACATGCTGAGGACTTAGCTGAATGGAACCAAAGGAATTATTGGTCGACTAAAATCCTACCTATTCTTCAACCAATTCATTGTTCAATCATTAAAAAGAAAGAGATGTGCAGGTTAACTTAGATCAAAACTGGGGTAGGCAACATACTTTTGGAAAATTGGGAAAAAATCCATAATATAATTTTAGCAAATTGTAATGTGGTCTGAGAGAGAACTAGACTTCTGCACCTCCTTTTGACTCTGTTTTCTTAAGCTTTAGAGACTGTGACACAATCACATGTCATATACAGTAGAAAAGCATTACGATTGGCTGTTCAACAAATGCAAATGGTCATGCAAATCCCTCCGGGTTAAAGAATATCTTCCACACACTTTAGCGGTTAGTAAAGGGCTAAAGTAGTAGCAACATTAGCTCCTCTTCTCTCATATAGTAGCATTCTGGTTGAGACCACCAATCACCGCTGCACCACAGAGGTTTAGGGCTGAGTAGTTAGCAAATGGCTAAACTATATCATCAATAAGA
Organism: Harpagifer antarcticus; assembly: GCA_902827135.1. NCBI lineage: Eukaryota > Metazoa > Chordata > Actinopteri > Perciformes > Harpagiferidae > Harpagifer > Harpagifer antarcticus. Next base: position 1,937,994 of record CADEHL010000508.1, on the reverse strand, counting down.
GAGCCTGACAATATATCAAAGTGTTTCAGAACATTTGCTAACAGTTTAGCTTCTGCACAAAACTGTGGCTAGTGTCTTGAGTGAACATTAGCTATGGCTTATATTAGTGATTAATAATATCTCAAAAGGCCTGAGATGCCCAGCAGTCTGCAAAGAACACAGGCAAAATCACACAATATGGATGTCAATTCATGAATAATGCAGGTTACTGTTTGTACCGCGTGTATATGCCGGTGCTTGTCCGATGGGAGGGGTTGAGGACAGAAGTTGTAGATAAGAGCTTAAAAATAAGGTCTGTATTCGTAAATTCTAAAAGGACTTTTCCAGGAAACGACATACCCTTGGGTAACACTAAAATTACAATATTTTCAAACTTTATATGGAATTCATGTCCAAAAATGCCAGGAATAAACTGCCTCCACTCGGTCTAATTAAATCGACCACAGTGCAGTGTGCACTCTTCCTTTTAGCCTCATTTTAAATAAACATAAAAAGCAATTTGCAGCATATTACATTATTTTTAACCTAATTATGCTAAACTGAAATGCACCTGCTCATAGTCATATAGTACTGGAAAATAGAACAAGCCTCCGGACCAGGCGAGGAGGATGCAGTTATAGCTATACTTAAAGGTCCCATGTCATGCCATTTCCACTGATCATAATTCCATTGTTGAGGTCGACTAGAATAGATGTATACTGTGCAATTTTCCAAACTCACATTGGTTTCTCACACAGCATCTCTGTATAGTATGTTTATTCACCAGGTATTCACTCTCTGTCCTAAACGGCTTGTTGGAGCTCCTGCCCCCCCTCCCTGTGAGCCCAGTGTGCTCTGATTGGTCGGGACGTTGAGAGGCTCGTTGAGAGGCTCGTTGCTGCTCGCCGCTGCTGCGAACTGCTGCGAGGAGAGGAGAGGTTTCCGGGTCGGCGTTCCACCGAGACACAGCGAAACTCATCCTGAGCACACACAAACACTCACAGCCGAAGTGAAAACAATAAGTGTGGCTTGATATTGAGTAAGACAAAGGTTTATAACGCTGTGAGAATGGATCTGCGGAGAGCATTTCTCCGCCATCCCAACTCGTCTATTACCAGTGTTCAGGGAGCTCTATGCAAGTCAATGGGACTCCCTGTTAGTTAGCCAAGGGATCCTGGTGTGTGAGGTGCTCCGCGGATTGGTCCATTTGCAATGCGGCTATTTTTTAGACCAAACGTTTTAAATAATGACATATGCCAATACTGTTCACACTCAAAGCCTATTAAGATGTGATATGTGAGACAGGGTCTTATACAAGGACTGTGTTTATGCTTTAGATGTTTATGATATGGCACAGTCCTTGAGGCCAATCAAAAGTAAGTCAGTGACTTATTACAGAGAGGAATAACTAAATGGATGCTAGCTGAAGGCCTTTTGCTTCTCCAGATTTCAACCAAAATCATTTATTCGCATGAAGAGGCTGCTTTGTAAAGCACCCAGGGATTGTATTTGACGGTGAGTTTATTTATTCATAAAACATTCCCACAGGCACAACAAGTGGATTTTCCAGCTGCCTTTTGCAAGGTGCACTAAGGCATCTGCACTTTCAAACTTTTCTACACCAGGGAGGGCAGCATCTCCTGCCAGAAATAGTTATGATATGACATGTTCTTCCTTGATTAGAAGTCCTTTACGGTAAAATGATTCCATTCATTGCAAGAGGTAGAGAAATAATTAAGGTGAAACTCACTAAGGATTTCTCTTCTAATTGGCCATATGGACTGGAAAGAAAAGTTTCATTGTTTTCTTTTGTCTTTCAAAGCAGATGTGTGAGGTCTTTAGACTTTTGGCTTTAGAGACAATTTCGTCACTCCCTTGGTGATTCCAACTATAATTACTATACCATGTCGTATGCTATTTTAGTCCATGCTCAGGTTGGAAAGTTAAGTACCGGCACCATTTTCCTCTCATCTCCCTCTGGTTACATTCAGTTGTCAACAGGCTGCTCTGAAGAGACATGCTGTCCATGAGATGCATGACTTCAATGTTCCCATCTTTGATGCCTTCCCAGAGATCTGCATTCCAACGCACCAAAAGTGGAACATTTAAATGCATTTTTATCCACATTTGGAAAGTGTTTATTAAGAACAGCAGTTTTAAATGTCAACGTTGTAGCACATATCCCAAAACAGTCATAATCCCCAATCGTCACATATTTTCCTTTGATCCATATGGCTCTTTGTAATATATTTGTCTTGTAATGATAGACATGTGTGCAATAACTGTAGTTAGCATTTCTAATTAGGTGTTCATGTATAACCCTGCCATTATCCTGACGAATAAATGACCAGAAGTGTGAGATAAAACATGAATACTGGTTCTCTTTCATTTGGCTGTTGTCCCTCATATTGTCCAGTTTATCTCCAATAGTGCCACAATTGCAAATGCATCTCCATAGCTAATTTCCCTGTCAGTAAATCTTTATATAACTCACAGATTTAAGTAATATTAAGGCTTAGAATTATTTCTGCGAGCTGCCTGCTCTGCTGAGCCTCAGCTCTAACTCTGGAGTCAGCAATACCAAGATGGCAGGGTGAGAACCACCCACAGTAACCAGCGCGTTACTTCTCTTCACCTGCCTCTCCTATTCATCTGCCCTCGAATCAGTAGATCCATTTCACCTGCTCATCCTCTCCACTCACATGGTCACCATTCCATAATCAGCTCCATAGTATATCAGTCCACTTCCATTGGTCTGCTGCCAGATTCTCTTTGTACCTGCCAGAACCTGTCTTTAACCTGTGATTTGACCATTGCCTGTTTTTCTCAGACTCTGATTTAGCCTAGCCCTTTACTTTGTCAGACTGCTTGAATAGTTTGTTTTTTGCAACTGCCTTTGCTGAGTCATGCTTTTGGGATTTAGTCCTTGAGATGTGACACTGCAGGTGTGCCAGGAAATATGGAGTGAAGTCATTTGGAATGGCAAGCTTTGTTTTTTTCACGTCCCAACTTCACATTCTAAAGCCCTTCTAACAAATATACAAGTCCTCAGCGTGTGTTCTGTAGCCTAATGTAGGACATGTGTTACAAACTGCTGAGCTGGATCCCCCCAAGAAATAAACACTCCTTTTATAATACTTGTACTTATTGAGGTGAGTGATGTACTGATCCAAGAAACTCTTAGAGAGTCAGATATTTTAACATTATGAGCAAAAACAGAAAAATAATTGTGTTTTCTTGACGTGTTAAACTATGATTTTGGTTTGCAATACAGAATAAGAGAGTGTTCCAGGGCCCATGTGATCCCTCTGTAATTGCACAGAGAACGCCACGAGCAAGACCTGAATAGAGATTAGTCCCGTTTCTTCATCTTTGATGTGGGGAACCAGAGCCAAGCCAACATGTTGAAATGACTGTCACCTGCTGCGTCGCTGTATATCCCCCAGGGATGCTGTGATCATTGGCAGGTTGCTGTGAATCAGACAGACACTTGACTGCCTCTCAATGACAGAACCGTAGCTGCGAGGGGAACTCGCTCTCCTTCTGTATGGATCTGAACAAGACCAGTGAGTGGCCAAACATGAATACATGAATACATTAAGGTTGGTTGATGTCTTGGCGCAGGCCAAAGTGTCAAGTCTACACAATGTCCAAAAGACAACATTGATCCCTTACTGTGCCATAAGCAGAGCAGAGCAAGGACAATGGGATCCTTGGTTGGGATCCTTGGTTGGCACTTCAATTGCAGCTTTTTTTTCCCTGATAAAATAAATATGTAAATCCAGATACGGTGCTAACAAGTGCAAGTAAATATTTCTCCTCCATTACCAACTACAAGTGCAAATTGCCTCAGCTTAAAAATTAATCCACCAAGGCTGGCACCTTTGCACCCTAAAAGTCCTTCATAAAAGAAGCATTGATCTTATCTGAGTCTCCAGGATGGAAAAAGCTCTCTCTTGCTTCCCTGACTTGCTGGTGACAATGATGTGTTTAAAGAAGGAACGGTAGGAGTCATTCTCAGTGGGGAAAGAAACATTGTTGAAGACGTCACACTGCCTTTTCTAAAAGTCTTTAAGGGAGTGTGGGTGGTTAGTGGATTAGACACAATCTCAATTAGCCTTACTTCAACTACAAATCACAACTTAGCAGGCAAAATGGGGAGATGTGAATGAAATGTACATATGTATGGTTATGATCACACAGAGAGGCTTTTGATTTGTTTGTCATTAATATAAAAAATCTTCAGTTTTTGTCGTGCTTAGAGGAACCATGCTATTCCTGCATCATCCCTTTGTTCTGCATTAGCCATTGAGTGTATTCTAAAATGACTTCTCTATAGTTTTGATTCTTTTTGGAACAACCCTTTGTTGGATCCAAATAGCCTTCACCTACAAAAGGCATTCACAATAAATGAAAAGCGTTCAACTGGCAAAACCCAGGGTTGCTTTTATTGTGTAGTCTCATAACACACTTTATATTTGTATTCTTTAATTATGCAGTTTCAGGCTGGCCCAGAAGTTAGACTGGTATTAAATAATAGCAATGTAATATTTAAATGTCATACGACAAAATACACCACTAAGCTAAGGGTGACGTGTGTTGGTCGTAATGACATTTAGTATCCTATCTAGCCACAGCAATGGCCTTTTGAAGAGACGTGTAAGCTTCAGACACTCACCAGTGGGGTGTGTACTGAAGTATGTCCTAGAACAAACCTTGAACATCTCATAAGCTTGTATTCACAACATTATTTTAGCCATCTAACCAAAAACAAAGTCATTCCTGCACTACGTTATGCAATAAAATACTTATACAAATACTTTGTAAATGTTGTACAAGGAAACAAATGCACTCTACAGGATACACAGGTCTTGGGTAGTAACACTGAATGTTAATAGAACTTTTCTTTGTGTACAGAGTAGCAGACAGGGACCTTTTGAGTAAGGAAGCAATGACTGCTCAGGGCAATAGGCTCGTCAGTACAATGGGAACCACCAACAGCCAACATGACATCACTTCTGCCTCTGTGATGCGCATGGTCATTGATCAGAATGCATTTTGTAGCAGCTCACAGAGCCTGGATGAAGAGAAGACTAAAGTGTTTTTCTCGTACGTCCGAAGCCATTACTCACAGATGCCGCACAGACAAGTATATTGTTTTACATCTTTACCAAGTGCAAAGAAGTCCTGCAACAGCCAATCTAGTTTGCAATGACTCTGGGTTTTCCTCTCCTGACTCTGCATTTGCATAATGGAATTATGGGCTCAGCCATGCTATGTCTTTAGTGGACCATTAGGCAGGCCTTTACTGGATTGTAATTAGTGGCTTCTGCCCTTCACCTTCATTAGCATGCAAATGAAAATTCTGAACACCAAGAAATATTTGGCACATTGGGAGAAAAATGCCAAAGTGATTAACGGGCAATCGGAAGCAGAATTGTCTATTTCTATCTATCTCAGTTTAGAGCACTTAAAATGAGACATTGTAAAGTGGTTCAGTCCTCATAGGTTGATCTGAACAAGCAGCTGTTCATGAATGTTGATGACATGACTGGTGACTGAGGGCTCATTCTGACCAAAGGGTCTTTGGCCTTAACGGAGAAAAACACCAACCTGATACAATTTACACTTCTCAGTTTTACATCCAGGCCATTTCTGATATGCCTCCACTTTATCACATGATTGTACCTCCCCCTCTTTTGCATTCACACCTACCTGGAGATGTGTTAACCCATCCTAATAAGACGTTGCACTTGAACTTCTAAACCATCTAGTATAATTTGCAATTCTAATACACTCATTTGAATTAAACGCTGCTTACCATGAATACAATTGAACTTTGGAGACACGTCAGACAGGAACCTGCCAAAATGAGCCCTGGACATATACACATTAATCACAGGAGGTAGCCGCCGGCCGCAGAGTGAACACATCCTTCCAGCGGCAGCATATGCCAGAGAGGGGTGAGGCCTTGGGGTCGCTCTCCTTTTGTTAACCCTGTCTAATTAAGGCGAAAGTCATTGTGGGGAGACAGGCCGAAGGCAGCGCCTCGTTGCATTACGCTAACAAATTATCAGATGAAGCTGTAATTGATATAAATATGGAGAGGCCATCTGTGAGGATAGATAGGTTTGAGAGCTCTGTCTCCGGCTTATATTTTTAGTCATTCATTCGGAACTCTTAATTTACATCTATGAAGGCTATTGTCAGTGCTGTCACTCTCATTATAGAGCAAATTGTCACAGAAACAATTCAGTGTGGTAGCAACATGGAGCAGGAAATGGAAGTGCTTTATTGTCAACAATTCAAACGGTAAACAAACAGAAACATTTCTTTAGAAAAATGAATAAATGTGAATTTGATAACCACTTTTATTAACATTGGCGCAGTTCAGCAGCCAATGCTGTTCATTGTTTGTTCAGTGTTATATGTGGTAGAATAAAGACTTTAAGGCCAGGCTATGACTAAATAGAGTTGAACAAGTAATTATGGAAAATAAGGATGAAATACAAACGCAAACAAAAAATGTGTAAGCCGACCGCTTCAAACACACTGACATCCCACAGTCTGCAGCTCCTCTATGTGCAGTGACACATTCAGTGACTACACAGAATGTAGTTCTTTATGAAGTGTCTGACTTTATGAAAACTGTACTTTTTTGTAATGTAAGCTAACTCTTAATATTTGATTACTTTCAAATCAAAAAATGATACCAAAAGTCCCAAATACATACATTTGAATCAGGCATTAAGGATTGCTTTCCACAAGGTCAGGTGAGCATCGGATCCCAAAACTCACAGGTTGGATCTTTAACAGATCACCTTCAGATGAGGAATTTATTGACTGATTTTTCTAAACGCATTGGCAAAAACAATGTGCTCCCTGAAATCTGTGTTAACCGGCAACATTATTTAATCTTCTTTTACTTTGGTATTGTTATCTATAGTGTTTACTTACATAAAAACACACAAGTTCAATTATTAATAACTGCATTATTATTTCTTTATTTAAATATTTTTGTTGATTTTAAAACATCTTGTTATAAGTCATTGTAATTACACATTGTATGCCGAGTTAGCAGGACGCTAAACAGATCATATTTCCTTGCAAATAAATATTGTTGTGAAAACTGCATTTATTTTAATCTTGTCGTTTACAACTACATTTGACAAGAATATATTATGATCACATTAGAATGTACCTTCAACCAATAGCATTTTATAACATAGAGCATAATGTTTCTTAATGAAACCTTGTTCTGCAGTTCCTAACAACTAATAATGATTTCCAAATGGATGTGTTGTTCACAATGAATCACTATTAATGATAACTAGAAAGACTCTGTGCTGATCTTTAGATATTGTATTTTAACTGAATGTTGTCAGATAAGGATCAGAACTTTATTTAATGGTTATTTGTAATGCCGCTTTCTATGTGGGTTAACTAAAATGTGTTACACCACTAAAGACTGTAGTAGTTTGTCTTCGTGCTGTTAGTACTCATACATGTATGTGTTACCAGTAAATGTGATATACATAAAAACGTAGTCTACATTAACACTTTATAGGTGAACCTGGATTGTTTGTGATGATTAGTCAACTGCATGTATTAAGGCTGGTGGTGGCAACACATTAGAACAGGTTTGGTATTTTCTTGATATAAAAAAAATCAATATATATATATATAATCATTAAATCTTCTGATTCATGAAGAAGTTTTAAACCAAAATGAGATGGTCAGCAGTTCACCACAGAGCCCCTGCACATACCCACTAAGATGTTAACAAAATGTCATGAAGGACCATGCCTGCCTCAATTGGATTACTAATGTTATAATTTGTCATACTGAAACTCAAAAAAGCTAAGATATGCTGCATAGTCAAGCATAGCTGATGTCAAGTGAGCAATTCAAGTGGTGTACAAGTGGTTAACTACCTGTATGTCGTCGGCGCAGGAACAGCAAATTGTTTCTGTGACCCTGCTGCCCTTTCTTACATTGGCTGTATTCAAAACCTTGTGAAGAAATAAAGAGCTATTATTTGTGTACCGTGCATGCTGTGCGTTTCCATCTGAAAAGCAGCAGTAGATCATTACTGACAATCAAACTGTATGTTAAACACACTTTCAGGACATTGGTTTTCACAGTCAGACCCTACAGTCTCCATAAATAAATTGGATAGGAATTACTTAAGCATTTAATATGAATTGGACGTTATGTCTGCTAATCACACAGGAAATATATTTAAAAATGTCAGTAACTAATTTCTGTCAATTTCCCATCATCTGTCAAAAAAGCGTTTTTTCATGGATTTTGTGGAGTAATCAGCCTTGGTTACATGTCATGATCATACATCGGAAACCGTTAATTGGATTGGTGAATGACAAATAATCTTTATTACATTTTAACAGCTCTCTAACTGCCACTTATACTTCCCTCTCATTCCAGATGAATGCGCCGCACCAATGTGTTTAATCTTTATGTCTTTGTGTTTCCTGATGTCCAGTTGGTATTATGGAAAGCTTCCATTTTTAGTCGGACATTGCCACTCTAGCCTATTTATTTATTAGCTATTCTCGCTGTTTTAAGACAGTGATACAATGATGACGACATCATGTCGCACATCACTAAGCTGAAGGCGGACTCGTGTTGGCATGATGGCGTTGCCGTTTAGTAGTGTCCTTAAGTGAATTTTTAGACACTACCATTTATTCGACACATACAAGCTTTGGACATTTATGAGTGGGGTATATACCGATATATTTTGAGTCGCAGAACAAAACATGAAAATCTTGTGGGCTTGTTTCAACCACAGACCTTATTTAGGGCTCATAACAAAAGACACGTTTAAAAACCACTCATTACTGCTTCACTCTATTAGAAAGAAACTACGATGCCAGGCAATATTCACGTATGCTGCACACAGTTTGTTAACAGATTGACAGTAGCGTTAGTACCACCAGCAGGGCCGGCTCGTGTCATCGGGGAATGCTAAGGGGGCCCGCAAATAGGTGGGGTGCAAACAGAAAAATGTAATAGGTTTAACTTATACTATTTATTTACTAATACTATTAATAATATATATTAGATAACAACAATGGAACTGAGCCTACATTGCATACAGTGCCCATACACCTTTTAAAAGGGGAGTGCTTTGTAAAATATGCAGCTACAATCTTGCCTAGGGCAGCACATTTATCAGAGCCAGCCCTGGCCACCGGGTTGCGCTGATTGGCTAATCATTAGTCTCTATGTAGTGTTCATTGGCTCAATTGATTCTTAACCGAGAAACTGCTGGTCACAACGCCAGACAAATAAGTCAGCTCAATGAAATGGGAGGATTCAAAGGTCTCTGGACCCAAGAAAAGAATGCATGGCTTTTTTGAACAAAATGTATATTTAAATGTAATTAATGGATTATGATTATTGATTCATTCATGTTTTCATCACTTCAATTGTTTTCATGTTTCATGTGTTCATCACTTCAATTCTGGTAAAGTTGGCTCTCCTTTTAACTGCTGTATATACTGTGGGTGGTTTAATCTTTAATAATTTATGAATTGATTTAAATGTGTTATGTATAACCTAAATATGCTAAACTGCTAAGTACAAGTATCTCCATTTTTTCCAAACATGTTCAATGAAATTTGAAAAGATACATGGTTTTACTGTCATATTTTGTAATTGAATCTGAAGATAAACTGTAAAAAATGCAAACCAAACACACATTATTCCACATGTTTACTTCTCATACAGTAAGTCACGTTGATGAAAAATATAGGCCCAGTGGGTGCATTTCTTTTAATTCTTTATTTAATACTCCAAAAAAACAATTACATCATTGCTCAGAATAGGCAGCTTGCTCAATAATTCATACAATTAGTTTTTTCTCCTTAAGCAAGCTCTCTTGTTTCAGTAACCTGCCTCAACCTTAGCACCGGCCCCTGTCTTATTAATCAGCCCCCATCGATTTAGTGTTGAAGCTAATTAAAGGCCTGACATGTGCAGTTGATTCCAGACATCTGTATGTGTCAAGAATGCAAAAGCACAGCCTCTCTGCCACTCTCTGACTCACTGTGGCTGACACCCGCGGAGCAACTCGTTCCACTAAAGCCAAAAGAAGTGACACACTTAGTGTTTTTCAGCAGATTCATTGCCGCCCCAAGACCCTGTTTGAATACTAACAAGCTTCTCTAAGATGTTGCTTTCTTTTGTGTTCATTCATATCAGAGTGTTCTCAAAAACGTTGAAAGGTCTCCGGAGGCGCGCTTTAAACTTTTGGAATGAAAAATATTCCGGATTTTTTTGTGATGGATAAGTGTAGGTGCATTCGATTAAAAGGCTTTCAAAAATCTATCAGTATTTATATATAAATTATATTAAATGCTAACTTTAATTCATGGTAAAGTTCCTCGGGGCAGCACCCTTAAAAATAAGGAAAATGATAGCCAATTAATGTAGACTTATAAAGTATGCTAACTATCAATTTAGAAATCTGATTAATGATTAAATTATTAAAACTTTGACTATGGTAATGAGAACTCTGGCTCTCTGTAGTGAGCGCACTGTGCTTGAGGTTCCGGTTTATTATCCGGTGGTGTGTTGAAGACTTTTCTTGTTGATATGTGGCGTCATTTGTGTTTGAGACAGCAATTGACTGTTTCGAGTTATTGATGTACCTCGTCTAGTTTGCCTGGAGGGATTTGGAACTTCAGGTTTTCCATCTTTCTTAAGTAGAGGAATGTGAAAACACCTCTTTAGTGACAACCTTGCTCAGATACAATTCAGTATTGTCAAGGTCAGGCTTGGGGAGGAACGAATCACATATAATGGGATTACGTAATCAGGTTACAAAAAAAGGGCAATACTAGCAGGGTTACAATGTTTCAACACATTTTAAAATAAAGAACGATTTACAGTTTTACGAGGCACTTGCGATAACATTACAGTTAGTGCTGTGGATCAAATAACATCCGCCAATTGTCTCACACTTAGCTAAGCATCTACAAATCCGCTGTCGTGGAGAGCCGCTGTGATTCCCTTTCTTGTTCCAATGGTCTCCAGATGTATCCACTTTCTCTGCCAAACATCTATGTAAACATCCGCAACTTGAGTATTGGAGGAAGTTTGGGTGAAATTCAGAAATCTGATTTCTTTGCGTTGACACGTTAACGTTGACAGCCATAGTAACGACTCTTCACAAGTCTCACAAATGGTGAATCGAGTCTCGTGTGAAACCCAAACTTAAACAGAGCATTTACAGAAAGTAATCAGATTACTTTTATTATGTGATACTTAGATTTACTTACTGATTACATTTTCTTTACCAGGTAGTGCAGGTTATATTTTAAAGTAATCCTCTCCACCCGGGTCGAGGTAAGACATTGTGAGCACAGAGAAACTTTCCTCCTTCAGCAGATGAATGGGAAAACAACCTTCTAGTGTCAAACCCACGTATGTATGTATCATTCTACACAGTGAAGCTCAAACATCACAGTGAAAGAAAAAGAAGAAAGGCACCTTTTTAAAATGGAAGGGTACTTTAAGATTTCATTGTTTTCTGGAGCTTTAACGCAAAGGTTGAATCGGAATAATGCCCTCTGATAAATGTTAAAATTTGGGACAGAAAATAATATAATTATTCTGTTTTCATCTCTTTAAAAGGGTAAGTCAACGCCTTGATAACTTACATTTAGTGCTAAAAACAGCATACCGCCTAAAGTAGGCCTATTTCTTAGTTTATTTAAACATGAATGGTTCATTTAGAAGTCTTTAAATCCTAAATTGTCCAAATTCCAAACGCTCAAAGACATTTTCCATAGCTTTCAACTTCAGAGGCATTTAAATATTGTGAAACTGCTGAGTCACCACAACTGATAAAGGCCACAGACAGCAATAAGCAGTAATGCAATGCTCTAATTATCCCACACGCTGTACAGAAGAAATGAAGTCGAGGCTAAATTAGTTGAGCCTTTGCTCTGGGGAGTGGCTCTGTGTCTTAAGATGTATATTGTATTTAGTACATTTTCCTTGCCATGATAAACACTCAACACCATTCATTACGTAGTACAAACACGCATTACTAGACTTCGTGCCCCTGAAATTAATATGTGCTACTTAAAGTAGCAGTGGTGGGTAAACAATAGCGTACTCAGCCCTTCAATGATGAAGCTTCCCACTACCCCTATTAAGACATGGCATCTTTATACAGTTTATCCCCGCTGTTTTATGAATTCACAATTACACCTCATTAATGTGTCATTTGCATAATTACAAGGAATGGGGACACCGTTCACAGTGGGAATACACATTACCTTGAAGGGGGAAAAGATGCAACACAATGTTGTGCGCTGTAGCAGCCGAGATCGTGTTGTTCATGCTTTAAGGTGTGTTGATTATTTATTAATTATAATCAAAAACTGGGACAAAATTCACTTATGTGTGCTGGCAGAATTGTCTTTTTACCAGCAATGCCCATTTTACAGCTGGAATTCACACAAACTGCATATACCTTTTCTCTTATTTTTTCCTTATTTTTCCAGCTGCATTAATTCACAAAGATTAATTCTGTCTCATCATTGGCGTGAAATACGGTGTGAAAATGTGATATCTGCAATAAAAGCTGTGAGGAATTCAGCGAAAGAGCTTATTTGGCCTGCATAGGTACTTTAACCCACCCTCTCTAGGTTATTTGTAAGATAAATGAAACCACAGAAACAGATGACAGGTCTTTAGCTCAACTATAAAATGCAATTAACCAGCAAATGAGGCCAGGCAAGCCACTTTGACCATTCGGTATGAGCAACAGCTAAAGGGGAAGGAGGAGAATGGTAATTCATACCCAATCTGCAAAGCGCAGCCTTTAACCGGGGTTGATCAATCGCATTAGACAGTTAAACGGCTGCTGATGTGGGTATTCAAATGTGTTTGATTCAGATTTCTGTGAATTTCTGTCATTGCTCGCTAGCAGAAATGATCACAAATGAACAATTTAACTGTGGTCTGTTTATGAAAAAAAAATAATAATAATTATAAAAAAAAATCTAAAAGGCTCCAAATCGATTACAAATGTTGCATCAAGAAAATGAACTTATTAAGTCATTACAATTAAAATGTATTTTTGTTATTTGACAAAACTAAGAGTCTAAAGCGAGACCAAAGTCAATTCACGAAATAACATTTTATGACCTGATGATGGGCTTAAACAAAAAATCCAGTGTCTACAATACTGGAGTGCTTTAAATCTGCATTCTCGCTTATCATCAGGGGGCGAATGCACTCGTTGCTAGGAGTCTGATTGTATAGAAGTATATGAAAATATGACCCTTCTTTAACCCTTTCACATTAGTTTTGTTAGCTCATGACAGTTACTTGTAGTTGCCTAAAAATGTCTGATTAAGTGTTTGGTTGTACTTTGCTCCGACCTGTATTTCACTGTTGGTCCCAAAATGGCGACATCCAATATGCGCAAAATTATGCTTCAAATCCGCAGTCCAAAAACCAATGGGAAACTTTACAGGTACTATATCCTCTTCTGATTCAAAGTTTATGCCTGGATGTGATTGTATAACTTTATAGTGGTTTCCCTTTCCATCACTCATGGCTTTCAGGATATAATCTGCTATATCTCTGCAAAGCATCTTCATCTCATCAGGGAAAATGTGCAGCTCAGTGCAGACCGCCCACCCTCCACAAACCAACCCACAAGCCCCAGTGGTCGGATATCTTGCCAAGGCCTTTTGTTCTCAGCCATAATACATCTTTATTAGTATAATCCCGCTGCTCCTCTGCTTTACTCACACTCCATTAGACTTTATCCAAATCATGTAGCTACAAACAGACTGTCATTGAAGGCAGGAGGAACACTCTGGAAATCAACGATGGATAATTGCTTTAACTTTTCCACTAACTGTTGGTGCATAAAGCCTTTGGCAAAAAGACAACAAGCAGCAGCCCACATTTTGGATCTGAAGCTCTGAAATGAAAAGCCTCTTTCTGACAGTAACACTGGTGCCATGCGGAAGAAACCTGGCTCTGCTTAGTCCCTGTTTCTGTGGGTAAAGCAGCGTGCACAGGGGTCCTGAGATTTATGGCAGCAGCTCAATGTAGCTGGTAAGGGAAAGTCTTTGGGGGTTTTCACATCCCTCCATTTGTTTTGCACATTACTGATGTTTCCCTTAATGTGCTCCGAGCATCCCCTTGAGGAGCTAGATGGGGCTGTTCTCAAGTTCAGGCTTCATTTAGTTTCCCCCTGTTCTTCTCCGGAGATAAAAACCTGACATACAGACCTCTCCGTCTCTCCTGAGGAGCTATTAATACAGGAAGAGGAACAGGGGAGAGGAGGTGGAGCCCCACATCCACCTGGCAGACCAAACACTGCCATGTTTATTTGGATCCTACATGGGATATGGATGAATAGGCAAGCAATAGATGTTAGTCATGGCGGCAAACTGATGCTCTCAGGGTCCCTCATGAGCAGTGGGTGTTTCTGCCAGCTAGAGAGATCCCCCTCACTAATCAGCATATCTAAACTTGCTTAAAACTTATATTACTGAGAAAATAATGAATACGTTGAAATGTGTTGATGGATAGACTTGCATTTGTAAGTGAATATAACCAGTAACAATAGGATGGCTTTGTCCCAGTGACTGAAATGCTGTAATTTGTCAACATATAAGTGATTATTACACATTGCTAGAGGGACAATTCTGTGTATTTTGTAGCCAAGGTGGGTAAACTTTAGTTTCTCCTTAGTGTATAACATTAAAACATTAAAACAGCTCAGGTGAAAGTCTGTGTTTCTTAATTATTCAGAAATCCTCTCAGCCAAATGTCTTCTTTAGCTAACTTGTGGTCAAATATCTCTGCCTTCCTTCATTTCATTTCAAACCTTTATTTATCCAGGTGTATCCCATTGAGATCATTGATCTCTTTTTCAAGGGAGACCTGCTCAAGTAGGTTCCACATGAAACATAAAAACATAAACAGAACAGCAAAAAGGACATCATACAGCATCATTACAGGGATTTACAATTTACATAATTATCCACATGAACAGGTACCAACAGCTTCCGATTGAGTAGCATCCAACAGAGCTTTAAAAACATTTAGTGGCACCAGATTGCTCAGTTTCCATTTCAATTGCAGACTATTCCAAGACAGAGGAGCTGCGCATCTAAATGCCATCTTCCCTAAGACAGTCCTAGCAGTTGGCACATTTAATAAAAACACAGCATGCGATCTCAGGCCACTTACAATTCGCCGTGAGATCAGGGAGCAGATGTAGGATGGAAGTTTCCCTAACATGGCTTTGTATATAAAAATGTACCAGTGACTGAGCCTCTGTACAGTTAGCGAAGGCAAACCTGCACTTGCATACAGGATACAGTGATGGGTTAATGCTTTACAATTTGTCATAAATCTCAGTGCACTGTGATACGCAGCACCTAACTTGACCAGGCAATTGGCAGGTGCATTCATATAAATAAAATCACCATAGTCCAGCACAGGTAAAAAGGTCACAGTGACTAGCCTTTTCCTGGCCTCAAGCGAGAAACAGGACTTGTTCCTGTAGAAGAAACCTAGCCTAACCCTCAGCTTTTTAAGCAGGTTATTGACATGACGTTTAAAAGTGAGACAATCATCAAGCCAGATACCAAGGTATTTGTAACAGGTAACCACTTCAAGTTGTATTCCTTGCGTAGTTACAATATCTAAAACAGGCTCTGGTGTCTTTTTAGCTTTAGAAAAGAGCATTACCTTGGTTTTATCAACATTTAAAAGAAGGTTTAGTTCAGCGAGTCTGAATAATGTTAAAAACAGCTTGCAATTCAACAACAGCCTCCTTAATGGAGGGACCTGCACAATACATAACGGTATTGTCCGCATAAAAATGTAACATTTTCACCTAAACTATTGATATATATGGAGAATAAAAGTGAACCTAAAACAGAACCTTGAGGAACACCATTAGCAATGTTTAACCACTCAGAAGACAGCCCATCAAAATGAACACATTGGGACCTTTCAGAGAGGTAGTTCACAAACCACCCCACTGCATGGCTGGATATGCCAATACTGAGTAACCTCTGCTTTAAGATGCGATGATCGACGGTATCAACGCTTTGGACAGGTCAATAAATAGAGCTGCACAACTCTGCTTATTATCTAAAATACTCGCCACATCATTCACCACTTTCAATGTGGCAGTGATGGTGCTATGTTTCTTTCTGAAGCCTGACTGATGTTTAGACAGGATGTCATTATCCATTGAATCCAGCTTTCATTGCAAAACAAGCTCACACATTGCTGTTTAAATTACATTTTCCTTTATCTAATGTGACAATGAAGTGCATTCCGAACAGTGTTTACTCACTGTTAGTGGGTATGCCAGTGACCAAACAAAGATAACTATTTGTAACACGATAATCTATACAAAATACTATAAATATAATCCAGTGGTGGTTCTATTTCGTCCCTACTGACCGCCAGAGGCGGTGCTTTTAGCACTGGATATGTCCATCGCACGCATGCGCAGTTCGAGTACCTAATAACAACAAAGTCACCTGTGACCCACGTGACTACGGCTACATAGGCCGGCGTCATTAGTGGATCGGTTCCTTTTCATCTTCTCGCTTCGCGAGAGTACCGTGGTTGCATTTTTTTGTAACCTACGTTCGTTGGAACGTTGGATCTAAGGATGTCCCCGCTTACAGCTGGCTGAGTGCAGTTTCGCGACTATTCCAGTCGGGGCTACGGGCTACCCGTCCCCCAGGAGCTGTGGCCGGCTATGCGGAAAACTTCGACGGACAAGTTGGTGTCGGCTTGGTCGGTGATGGCAGTGTTTCCGCTCCCTCTCCTAGCCAAGTTGTCCTGATTTCTGTCTTGCTTACTACTTGGCTTTAACTTTTTTGGTGACGGCAGCGTTTCCGCTCCCTCTCCCAGGAGTTGCCTTGCTGTGCTATTTGGTACCTCTGCTGACCGTGGCGTTGTACCAAGCTATCATTAGCATTTGAGTTTCCAGCTTTGCTGCGTTTCCTTTTTAATTAGTTAGCAGTAGCATCGCTCAGCCTACCGTGTCTTGGCGCGCAGCGTTGGCTGACGCCACAATTACCCGTGCTATTTTGTTTACTATTTTGCTTTAACTTTTTTTCTTGGTGACGGCAGCGGTTCCGCTCCCTCTCCCAGGAGTTGCACTTGTTGTGCTATTTTGTACTCCCTAGCTATTATTAGCATTTTTGAGTTAACAGTTTAGCTCTGTTTCCTCGGTTAGCTAGTTTCCAGTAGCGGGGCTTAGCCTAACTGTGTCCTGTCGCGCAGCCACGTGCTGATCCGGGGTTTCTTTAGTGGCCAGTTTCTGGTTTTAGCCTGTGTTTACATTTAACCTCCCATCCAGTGAAGGCGGTGTTTTCGCCCCCGCTCCGAGCATGTTGCCTGATCATTAGCAGCAACCGCCGGCTAAGCTGTCCTGTTGAGCTTCTTTATTTTATTCAGCTAGGTGAAGGCAGTGCTCTCGCTCCTGCTCCCTTTGCTGGTAACTTGGGTGTAGGACATTTACATCCCTTGTCGTGTTCGGCGAGTAGGAGCATTAATCTACTCTCCCGTTCAGCAGGTAGCTGGTGAAGGCTGTGTCCTCGCACCCGGTTGCCTTGCATCTGGCCACCTACATAATGGCTCATTCATGTAGTGCCTGTATAGCTCCTATTGCGGCAGTAATCTTAAACAAAGTGCAGCGAGGGACTAAACAAGAGAAAAAACACTGTGGACGCGCAACAACTCAGTCTTTTCAACACAGTATGCGTGCGACCTTTTATTTCCAAAGCAAAAATGCAATATTCCATATCCATATACGTATATCCTTGTATGCGTGCATGCGTGCGTGCGTGCAGTCAACAAAAATTGTCCTTCTCTAGCTCACTCCCCCATCTATTACAAGGTGCGCAGGTAAAAGCAACCGGATATAAGCACAAACGTCACCACACAAATCCAATGACACGCCCAACACCTACAGTGACTCAAAAAACATGTATCGTAACAAACACAGAAATGGCTTCATATGTGGCTCCTACATTCCGGCCCCTAATTATATCAACATAATAATTACACAACTGAAAAATGATGTAGGAGACAATCAAGGAAAAAACTTTTAAGGATAAAAACGTCCTTTGTTAAAGTGTCCTTTTCTTCTTTAGGCAAAAAATAGAAAATAAAATAAAAAATATATAGTTTGTTAGCCTATGAAGGAGTGATCTTTACTATTACTTAATAAAAAGTCGGAAAAAACGTCAATGTCAAGGTCTATGAAGTTCACTAATTTCCTCACGGCTCTTCTGCTTCCTGTAGAAGGCAGATCTTTGTGATAGGCCTGTCCAGATAGCTAGTTTTTGTCTTCACTCGCACCTGACGTACAAGTCCTCTTCTGTCTGGAATGGTTTGTACAATCCTTCCTGTAAGCCATGAATTGCGACGTGCTGAGTCATCGACTATGAGCACAATATCTCATGGTATGAAGATGCGCTTGACATTTGACCACTTCTGTCGTTCCTGGAGTAGAGGCAAGTACTCCTTAATCCATCGTTTCCAAAACAAGTCTGAGATGTACTGAACTTGTTTCCATTTTCGACGAGCATATATGTCCTCTTTATGAAACAGTCCAGGTGGAAAAGATGGCTTGGTTTTTAGCAGCAAAAGATGGTTAGGGGTTAGTGCTTCCAAGTCATTGGGATCTGTGGATGCTCTCGTTATGGGACGGCTGTTGATGATGGATTCGGCTTCACAAAGAACCGTGTGAAGACACTCTTCATCAAGGTTCTGTGCCTTCAGGCTGGAATTCAGAACCTTCCTCACAGATCTGATCAACCTTTCCCATACTCCTCCATGATGGGATCCAGTAGGGAGATTGAAAGTCCACTTTATTCCTTTCTGAAGGAGGGTGTTGTTGATTTTAGCAATATTCAACCTTTCTATTGCCTCTCTCAATTCACGCTCAGCTCCGACGAAGTTGGTTCCATTATCTGAGCGTAATTCCAATACTTGTCCACGTCTTGCGATGAAGCGTTGAAGAGCATTAACAAAGGAATCTGTATCCAAGGATGAAGCTATGTGCAATGTGGATGGCTCTTACTGTTAAGCATGTGAAGAGAACACCATACTTTTTAACTGTACTCCTTCCTTGCTTGACCTCAAAAGGTCCAAAACAGTCAACTCCAACACGAGTGAATGGAGGTTCATCTGGAGAAACTCTGTCTCGAGGTAAATCTGCCATCTGCTGCATTCCTGGAGCTCCATTTAGTCGCCGACAAACAACACACTTTTTGACAGGGTTTTCCTTATAGCCACACTAGCACCAGGAATCCAGTATCTTTGTTGCAGGCTAGATAGCATATGGTTATGACCACCGTGTCCCACATCTTGGTGTACTTGCCTTAGAATGATGTCAGAAATGTGAAGATCTTTTGCCAATATAGCAGGATGTTTAGATTCTTCAGGCATTGCTGCTCTACTGAGACGTCCTCCCACTCTCAGAACACCATCTTCAAGTACTGGGTTGAGCTTGTAGATGTGACTAGTCCTTTTCACACCTTCTCCCTTTTGCAAGCCTTTGATTTCATCAGGAAACCTTTTTCTTTGGCAAAAGCAGATAATTTCTTTCTCAGCTTTTCGGAGGTCCTCAATAGAAAGAAAACCAGAGACCACCTGAGCCTTGATAGTCTGCATTTCCTTTTTCATCTCTCTGTCTTGTTGTTCCTTATTCAAGCCAGACTGAGCAAGAGTCAGACTCAATTGCTTCCTCTTCCGACTAAGGCACAACAGCAGGTTTTTCAAGCTAAGGATCCAACCAACTGTCTTCTTCAGGTGGATCCAATAAGAGAAGTGATTGATCAATCGGGTTACAGCATCCATCTCTTTTTCAACCTGCACAGCGTTCACATTAAGACTTATCTTGACCTCAGGGTCTTCTGGTGCCATTTCAGAACCATCAGGGTTCCCAGGCCACTGTTCTTCAGGTCCAGTGAAAAACTGAGGTCCAGACACCCATGTGTCATCTTTCAGGAGCGTTTCCACTTTGACTCCCCTGGAAGCCCAGTCCGCAGGATTGCTTGCGGTGGGAACATATCTCCACTGAGATGGATTTGATACGCTGCGTATTTTTGAAACCCTGTTTGCGAGGAAGGTTCGAAACCTTAAGGTCTCATTACTGATGTACTTCAGTACGGAAGTACTATCAGTGCAAAATATGGAGTCTTTAAGTTGCATTTGCAGCTCCTTCCTACACATCTTGTCCATACGACTTGCAACCACGGCAGCCGTCAATTCCATTCGAGGGATGGTTATTGGTTTCAATGGGGCCACTCTAGCTTTTCCCATAATGAGGACACAGTGCACTTGTCCTTTGATGTTATGTAATAACAGGTAAGTCACTGTTCCATAGTCGTCTTCACTTGCATCTGCGAAGTGGTGTAGCTGAGCAGAGGTCACTTCCCCAAAATCCACCGGTTTTAGGCATCTGTCAACTTTAAACTCTTCGAGATTGCAGAGTTCCTTCAGCCAATTTGTCCACTCTTGTGCAGCTGAGGCTGATATAATATCATCCCAACCAAGTTCTCTTCTGCACAAGTCTTGAAGAATCATCTTGGCTGATAGGACCACAGGTGCCAATATTCCTAATGGGTCAAATATTGAGCTGACCATGGAAAGGATCCCTCTTCTGGTTATGGGTTTGTCCTTGATCATGATCTTGAACTTAAAGACATCTGACTCAACACACCAATGTACGCCCAATGCTCTTTCCACACGGAGTGTGTCATTATCCAAGTCCAGATCCTTAACTTCTTTCGCTCTCTCCATCGAAGGTATAGCAGCAAGCACGATACGTCTGTTGCTAATCCACATTGTGAGATGAAAGCCCCCTTGAGCATAAAGTGCACAAAGGTCACGATAGAGTGCCACTGCCTCCTCCTCTGAAACCACTGATGTTAGACAATCATCAACATAGAAATTGTGCAGGACAGTGTTGATTACTTTTGGATTGAACTGCTCCCGATGGTCCTCTGCACACTTTCTAAGGGCAAAACTAGCACAACTTGGCGACGATGTAGCTCCAAACAGATGTGCAAACATTCTGTGCTCTTCTAAGTTCTGATGATGATCTCCATTTGGCCACCAGAGAAACCTCAACAGATCCGAATCCTCAGCTGGTACTCGAACCTGATGGAACATGGCTTCAATGTCTGCCATGAGTACAACAGGTTCCTTTCTGAATCTTGTCATGACTCCAACCAGTGTGCTGGTAAGATCTGGTCCCTGTAGGAGCTGCGCATTCAGCGATGTTCCCTGGAATGTAGCTGCACAGTCAAATACGACCCTGATCTTTTTCTTCTTTAAGTGGTATACACCATGGTGTGGTATATACCATACCCTGCCGTCACTGCGTTCCAGATCCACAACTGGCACTTTCTCTGCATAGCCTTTTGAAAGGATGTCATTCATGAAAGCGGTCTAATCAGCATGAAATGAAGCATCTTTATCAAACCTTCTCTTGAGGCTCAGTGCACGTTGTTCTGCTACTCTCCTGTTGTTTGGCATACTAACATCCCTTTTCCTTAAAGGTAAGCCAATACAGTAATGGCCATCCATCAACTTAGCAGGCTTTGTGACGTACTCCATAAATTGACAATCCTCTCTTGACGGTCCCATCTGCTCATCCTGACTGCATTCAGGGAAATCAGCCTTTAGCTGCTGCTTCCACAGATCTTCAAGGTTTGCAACAGATATCCTATTGACAGTGACATCTGGCTGTCCACAAGTAATTTCACTACTCCTGTCTCCTCTGAGAGGTCCATTGACAGTCCAACCCAGCATAGTTTTGACTGCATATGGGCCCCCGTCTACACTCCGAATAACTTCCCATGGCTCCAATGCCTCACGAACATTAGTCCCAATCAACAGGTCCACATCTGAATCAATCTCAGTAATCATTACATGTTTCAGGTGTGGCCATCTCTGAAGGTCTTTCTGCAGAGGAATGTTGCCTCGATGAACTGGCATAGTTTTCTGGGTGTAGGTGTCGGGCAGCTCACAATAATGACTTCTGTCTAATCCAGCCACATACAGGTCACAAACAATGTGACTTCCAACTATTTTCTCCTGACCCATTGTCCGAAGGAGAATGTCTATTCTTCTTCCTCTGAGATTCAGTTTGTTCATCAGCCGCTCCGTGCAGAATGATGCTGAGCTCCCAGGATCCAGGAAGACATATGTTATGATTGTTTCATGTCCCTTCTTAGACTTTACTTGAATAGGCACTATGGAGAAAGTACAATCTGGCTCACCGGCCCCTGTAAGACCACTGGACTGAACGGAGATCAGAGCACTGCTTACAGCTTTTCCTTTAGCTTGCATTGTGTCAGTTTCTTTCTCTTTCTGATAGATATGAAGTATGCTTGGGTGCTTCAGACTGCATACTTTGCACGAGAGGCGTTTCCTGCAGTCTTTACTCATGTGCCCAATACACAAGCATCCAAAACACACACCATGTTCCCTCAAGAAAGCGATTTTCTCACTATGAGCCTTTATTTCCAGTTGAAAACACAGATCCAGTGTATGTCCACCTTCACAAAACAGGCAAACACTTGTATCTAGTGAGCCTCTCTCCTTCATTCTTATTCCAGGTTCCACTTTCTTTTCCGCTGTCGTAATAATAGTAGCAAAGCTGCTTCACCTCATCCTTGAACGAGGTTCAAACTTAGCTTTCCTCACATCTTTGTTGGCTGCTGGTGGAGTATCCTGTATATCTCCAAACAGTGGATCGCTCTCAATATCCACCTGTCTTTCACAATATCCATGAATGTAGCTCTCCGGCCCTGCTTTTTCTGTAAGTCGTAGGCCAGAGTTCTCCATTTGTCCCTATATTTGTAGGGCAACTTTTTTATGATGGCTAGCATATTGCTAGGCATGTTCAACTCACACATGTATTCAAACTCTTCCATGACGTTGCAGCATCCTCTCAGAAAGAGACCGTAACTTGCAGAGCTCGCACATCTTCTACTCTTATTGGCTGCCATGAAAGAGCCTTTTCCATGTAAGCTGAAACAATTTTCTGTGCATTACCGAAATGCTCCTGAAGCAAAGCCTTTGCTTTGGCATATCCTCTGTCATGGGCCATATGCTGACAGCTTCTGACAAGCTCCAAAGGCTACCCCCTGGTGTACTGTTCGAGAAAATACAGGCAGTCTTTTGGGTTGTGAGTCTTCTCCTCAATGCTGTGCTCAAAAGCTCTTATGAATGCTTGATATTGAAATGGAGAGCCATCAAAAATCTGAATTTCTCTTTTAGGCAGAAAAGAAAGAGACTGTTGCTGAACCAACATGGATGTTATTTCATGTTGTCTTTCTAAGACATTAATTAAAGGATTCTGAGCACTGCTGCTTGGTGCCAGTGCTGCTGGGTGATTGCTTTGGTGCTGTAACTGTGGATGTGATTGTGTTGAACTTTGATGTATATTGGCCTCTGAGCTTCTTGTGGCTTGATGTTGCAGATGTCCATATTCTACTTCATGTTCTCTGTGCGAAAACTGTGCATCAGACTGGCCACCTGTAGGCCTGTTTGTGTCTGGCACAAATGTTTTTGCTCTAGCACTGAGTGTGGCTTCCTTTCGTCTCCTTTCCAAATAAGAATGCATGCCATTGGGACTCACAGATGTGTTACTTGCAGCACGAGACCTTCCAGACCGTCTTAGCACATTCGTTTTAGCCCTTGATGCGGCTATTTCCACTTCCATTTCCAGTTGCTCCCTCTGTTTCCTGAGCTCTCCCTTCTTTTTCCTGAGCTCTTCCTCTTGTTCATGCAATGCATGCTTGTCTTTTAATAACATTTGTCGTGCCATGAGAGCGGCCATGTCAGCCTCAGCTTTGATGCATGATGATGTAGTTGAAACACTGGACCTGGTTCCAGCAGAGCTCCGCTTGCCAGACCCAATGCTTCCTATGTTTGAAACACTGTCGCTTGGTTTTATTTCATCTTGTGCTTCGGAAGTTTCAACATTTTTCCCAGAAAGTTTTGAAACATGAGACATACTTTGTTGGTGTTCATCAGATATCTCATTTGAGGGAACATGTGCAATGGTGCTGCTCGGTTGTCTCCCAGTTTCAGAAAGCCATTGCTTGACATCGTCGATAAATCCATTATTGTATTTCAGTGTCTTGGCAAACCATACATTTTGTTTTTCCTGTTCGTCTGCAGGAAGAAGTTGTTTATCCAGTTGAATTAAATGTTCAAGTTGAGTTTGTGAGGCGTTGTCATCCCTTTGCATGAGATCCTTCATTGTTTTAATCACACTTTTCATTTTGTGAACCTTTGATTGACGTTCCTTTTGAAGCTTTTCCATTTTATTTGCCAAAGCCTTGGCAGTGAGTATCGACTCTCTCTTTTGTTCATCTATTTTTGCCACATTGACATCTGAATTTGATCCACTTATTGACATATCCTTTCAATGTTTTAATGAATGAACAACAAATGCTCCAATCCACACAAACTCTTGCGGCACAAACCAACACATGCAAGCAACAAGTCAGTCCCCAATGTACACGCAGCAGTAACTTATTCACACTATGTTCTAACAAACATTTACACAGCATGAATGAAGAAGTTACATACCGCTCGCTCCTGATGCTGTGTGGATTGTCCGTCAGTCTTTCTTTATCCTCCCGGCAGTATGCTGAAGTTTCCTTAAGCCGCTCTCCAATACAGCGGCGAACACAGCGTTTCAATGTTTCCTTTTAATTCCACAGCGTCACAGATCGATCCTAGGAATCTCCGTAGCCTCGATTTCCATAGATCCACGCTGTGGTACAAGTCTTTTTTGTTGACTTAATATTGCGGCAGTAATCTTAAACAAAGTGCAGCGAGGGACTAAACAAGAGAAAAAACTCTGTGGACGCGCAAAAACTCAGTCTTTCCAACACAGTATGCGTTTGACCTTTTATTTCCAAAGCAAAAATGCAATATTCCATATACGTATATCCTTGTATGCGTGCATGCGTGCGTGTGTGCGGTCAACAAAAATTGTCCTTCTCTAGCTCACTCCCCCATCTATTACAAAGTTTGCAGGTAAAAGCAACCGGATATAAGCACGAACGTCACCACACAAATCCAATGACACGCCCCCAACAACTATAGTGACTCAAAAAACATGTATCGTAAAACAAACACAGAAATGGCTTCTTATGTGGCTCCTACAGCTCCTCTTGAGCCCGAGGACGGCCATGACCTCTGCCACTCTTGCCTTGGTCTCGAGCATTTGAGGGAGGGTCTCACGCAGAACGCATGCATGAACTGTAGCTGTATGCCTCGGGCGCTCAGAGTAGCTAGAGTTGCAGAGGTGGAGCATTCGGCGGCAGCCAACGAATACCTCTCCTCGTCACATCTTCCCCCAGAGCAGTTTAGCCGTTCCCGGCGACACGGGGGAACGGCGGCTATGGGGTCACCCCCCAATAGGAGGTCTAGAAATAAGCTGTCCTCTAAGGTGGATCAATTAGCTGCCGACATGGGCATGATGAAGGCGCTCCTCTTGGCCTTTCAGCCAGGGGCCGGTATAGGGGCTGCTAGCTTTCCGCCCATCCCTCCTTCAGTTGTCGCACCTTCCCATGACGACGTCATATCTCTAGCGGCTTCAGCTAACCTCTTCAACGAAGAGGTGGAGGACGAGGCCCCGCTCACTCCCGAGGAGGCTTCCCACTCCTCTGCTCAGGGTTCTCTGCAGGAGGAGCACGCCTCTATGGCGGCCATTATTCGTGCGGCCCTGACACATTTACAGCTTCCGGTTCGGCAGGCCGACCCGGCTCAGGCTAACGCCGTTTTCAGACGTAGCCCTGCCACTGTCCCCCTCACTGTTCCTCCTTCAGAGGAGTACCTGAGGGAGCTCCATGCAAGCTGGAGGGACACCAAGGCCCTCTCCCAGGGCATGCCACCCATTGAGCCCACCATCGCCTCCCTGATTCTGGCTCCTGATGAGGCTCTAAGGCCTGATGCCAGGTGCCCTCGGCCTCAGTGCAGGGTCACAGACGAACTGCTCTGTAGGGCCTACGGCGCAGCTGCACGTATGGGTCGTATCGGGAACTCCCTCACCCATTTAATGCTGGCCGTCTCCACCTCTCTGCAGCAGGCTCCGGTTGAGCCTCTTTTGCTGGGCCTCAGTGATGCATCACTACAGGCCTTTGCGTTAATGACTAGGGAACTGGGGCGAGTTATGTCCTTTCTGGTGCAGACTCGCCGCCAGGTATGGCTGGTGCAGTCTCCTCTAACGGAGGCATGTAGGAGAGTCCTCCGTAGCGTGCCAGTCGAGCCAGGGGAGCTGTTTGGGGCAGCTGCCCTGGAGGCACTGGAGCGGGCTGCCCAAGCTAGGCAGACCAGGCAGCAGCTCTCGGGTCTTCATAGGCCTGTGCCCACTCCAAGCATGCCTAGCGGCCCCTCTAGCAGGTGCACTCAGCCACCAGCTTACGGTGGTGGTTCGCGGCGGTCCCAGCAGCCCACTCCACAGCCTCCCGATCGCCGGCCTTCTAGGCAGCCTCTTACCTCAGCGCCTTACCGGCGCCCCCCAAGGGGCTCCAGAGGCGGGGGGCAAGGCCCTGAAGCCCCGGGGCCGGTCGTCGGCTGCTTCTCCCAGCAGCAGCTCAGTTACTGGGCTATCTGTACTTCCGACCCCTGGGTAGTTTCCATCCTAACCCGGGGATACAAATTGCAGTTCCGACGCCGGCCCCTAGCTTTCGACCGGGTCAGAATGACAGTTGTCAGCGACCCGGAGAAGGCCTTAGCTCTGGCCCAAGAGTTATCCGTCCTCTTGGCCTAGGGCGCAATCGAGCCCTTGTTTCAGTCCGTGGGGTTCTACTCGGCGTACTTTCTTGTGACCAAGAAAGTCGGCGGATTCCGTCCAGTGCTGGACCTCAGGGGACTCAACAGATTCCTGAAGGTGCTGCCCTTTCATATGCTGACCACAACAGACACCCTTCGTGTTGTCACACAGGGGGACTGGTTCGCAAACCGTGGACTTGCGCCCCATCACCGGAAGTTCCTGAGGTTCGCCTTTCGGGGCCAACACTATCATTTCCAGGTGCTTCCCATTGGTCTCTCCCTCTCTCCAAGGGTGTTCACCAGGGTCGTGGCGGCAGCTCTCGCACCCCTGCAAGAGCAGGGCGTGAAGGTCCTGCCGTATCTAGACGACTGGCTGGTCTGCGCGGCATCCCGGCCTCAAGTGGCCCAGGATACGGCACGCCTCTTGTCTCACGTAGCCCGGTTGGGCCTGAGAGTGAACATCGAGAAGAGTTGTCTGGACCCTGCCCAACAGGTTATTTACCTGGGGATGGTCCTATACTCGGTTGCCATGAGGGCCTATCTGACACCTCGTCGTGTGGACGACATTTCCCACCTTCTTCCCACCTTCAGGCTGGGCAAGATGGTGCCTTACATCCAGTTCCTCCGGCTCCTGGGCACACTGTCGGCTGCCTCAGCCATTGTACCCTTAGCAGAGGTGTGGACTCGAGTCACATGACTTGGACTCGAGTCAGACTCGAGTCACACATTTGATGACTTGAGACTCGACTTGACAAAATCACAAAACACTTGCGACTCGACTTGGACTTGAACACCAATGACTCGGGACTGGACTTGGACTTGAGCCTTCTGACTTGAGGTGACTTGATACTTTAATTCAGAGGTCTCCAACACGCCGATCGCGAGCTGCCGTTAGAAGAGCAGACTCCCGTCGGGGAGAGCAGAATCTTCAGCCGCTCCTACTCTTGCTGAGAATCCTTGCAGGCAGGGGCGGGTCTTTATTTAGCTGGGCCACCATGCGGCCAATCATATGCGAGGACACACTAGGATCATACCATTATGTGAAAGAAGGGTGGGAGGCACAGCATGTGTAGTGGTACAGGCCAGCTGCACAGAGCGACGGGGAGACGGATTTAAATGCAAGCACGTCGGAAAAAGTCAAGAAATTAGCGAAAACCGAAAAAAGAAGCAGCATCTGGCTGCATTTCAATGATATTGGAGAAAGCAAAGCTGAGTGCAGGATTTGTAAAATGAAAATAACCTTCAGAGCAGGGTTTTTTTTTGGTAACCACTCAGGATTTATTGTCAAAGGTGGGAGAAGTTCAGACAATTAAAAAAGTTACAATCAGGGTTCCCGCGGGGTCTTAACAAGTCTTAAACAGTCTTACATTTGATAATCTGAATTTAAGGCCATAAAAAGTTCTTAAATATGATTTAGAAGGTCTTAAAAATTATCGGATTGGAAAGGTACTTCTGTGTTGCGATAGCGTCTAAATGTGCAGCCCACCATGGCGTCTCCCCGACAGGAAGGACCTTCTGTCACAGCTCGGGGGTCAGATCTGGCATCCCGACCCTCACCGCCTTCAGCTCTGGGCCTGGCCTCTGAGGGGCCAAACCCACTGTTGAGCGTTTTCACGGCATCTGTCAGGGAAACTATCCTGAATGCCAGAGCCCCATCCACTCGAGCACAGTACGAGTACAAATGGAAGCTCTTCTCCCACTGGTGTTCGGGTAAGGCCGAGAATCCGGAGCATTGCTCTTATGGCCCCCATTTTAGAGTTTCTGTTGTCCATTCTAGATAGTGGTCGTTCTCACTCCACCTTGAAGGTTTATACGGCTGCTATATCTGCCCGACATGTGGGAGTCGACGGCGCCACAGTGGGGCGCCACAGGTTATTGTCCCTCTTCCTGAGAGGGGCTTTACGGCAGCGTCCCCCTAGCACCCGAGGGCTCCGGCTTGGGACCCCTCCCCTAGTGCTGGATGCCCTGTCATCTCCTCCATTCGAGCCCCTAGCCCAGCTGTCCCTGAAGGCAGCATTTCTGCTTGCCATGACCTCAGGGAAACGAGTTGGAGACCTACATGCCCTCTCCGTGAGCGATACATGCCTGAGGTGGAACTCCGATGGCTCGGGTGTTGCCCTCTGGCCGAACGTGGCGTTCCTGCCCAAAGTGCTTCCACTAGCCCACACCAATCGGCCTATCCAGCTGGCGCGCTTCAACGTCCCACAGGAGAACGGCACGCCTGAGTTGCTGTGCCCTGTGCGTGCCCTAGAGGCGTATATTGGTGCTACGGCCCGTATACGACAGTCAGAGCAGCTCTTCATTTGCCATGGCGGCACGAGAAGGGGCTGTGCTCTCTCCACACAGCAGCTGTCCCACTGGCCCATTCTCCAGGTTCTACCGGGTCAATGTCGCCACTCCCCATCCTTTGGGCGTGGTCCTGTTGCCGAGCTCCGCTGCTTCCAGCTAGGTAAGCAAGTGTTCGGATTCTTCATGACATGGTTGGTATAGTCATCCAGTGCTAAAAGCAGTAGGGACGAAATAGAAAGATAGTGACGGCTGTGACTACGGTTCTATGAGTCCCGGATGACCGCCAGAGTTTCCGGTCACTCAGAATTATTGTGTGCTCGCGAGAAGATTCTGGGAACCGATCCACTAATGACGCCGGCCTATGTAGCCGTAGTCACGTGGGTCACAGGTGACTTTGTTGTTATTAGGTACTCGAACTGGGCATTCGTGCGTTGGACATATCCAGTGCTAAAAGCATTAATTCATCCGGGACTCATAGAACCGTAGTTACAGCCGTAACTATCGATATTAATTAAGTAATATTTTAAGGTAATTGTACTTTAGTATTTTATTTTCTAACTTTCTTTACTCTAAAAATTATTAATGAAAAATATATATTAAACAAATAATTGATCATGTTATAATATACACTGAACAAAAATATAAATGCAACACTTTTGTTTTTGCTCCCATTTTTCATGAGATGAACTCAAAGATCTAAAACATTTTCTATATACACAAAATAACCATTTCTCTCAAATATTGTTCACAAATCTGAAAAGATCTGTGATAGTGAGCACTTCTCCTTTGCCGAGATAATCCATCCCACCTCACAGGTGTGGCATATCAAGATGCTGATTAGACAGCATGATTATTGCACAGGTGTGCCTTAGGCTGGCCACAATAAAAGGCCACCCTAAAATGTTCAGTTTTATCACACAGCACAATGCCACAGATGTCGCAAATTTTGAGGGAGCGTGCAATTGGCATGCTGATAGCAGGAATGTCCACCAGAGCTGTTGCCTGTGAATTGAATGTTCATTTCTCTACCATAAGCCGTCTCCAAAGGCCCTGCAACCTACTGACCTCCTGCACATCATTCCCTCATTAGTTCACCTTGTGTTAAAGTTTAGTCTTTGTATTATCTTTGTCTGTTTATGTGTGCCTTACATGGGGAAGTTCTGGTCAGTCTTGTGTGGTTTTACTATTTTTTCTCTAGAAAAAGATCTGTGAAATTCTTCGACCTCTGATCTCATTATTGAATGGAATAATTTAGCTAGCTATAGGCTAACTGCTGGGGCATCTTAGAAACAGAGTATGGATGTGCAGCTTAACATACTTCCAAGGGGCATAGTGAAAAAGTCTGGATTACAGGCTACATTGTTACGCCAACATGTTGTGGCTTGTGGCCTTCGAACTATGTTACAAAGAACTAGCAGCTTCATCTGACCCTGTGCTGATTTATATTATATTGTTACGTTTGTGTTATTCAGTTCTGTAATTGTATTGTCTTGCCGTCTTCATTTTCTAGTGAATCAGTTGAGGACAGTGTCAGTTGCTACCATGTGCCAGCCAGCAAAATCAATGGTCTCTAGCTCAAATTGAAAAGGATGCTTTTGTCTGAAATCAAGGACACGTATTTTGAAGTGGAAATCGCCACCAAATGTATTGTGAATAACATGTGTGTGACATATAAGGCTAAAGCCATAGCGGCAGAAACAAAAGTGGTTATAAAAGAGAAGGGGGCAAATGGGGATGCTCATGATAAATCAAAGGGGCCCTGTTATGCCTTTTGGGGTCCCCTTTCCTGTAGTGTGTTATTTAGGTTTGTGTGTAAGTTAACGGTCTGCACAGGCTAAAATCCCTGTCCCCCCCCCTGCCTGAAAGCCTCCATTAAATTCCTTTAGTTTACTTCTGTAACATAGTGACATCACTATGTAACACTTGCGCTTGTATTGGCGATCACTCCGACACATTGTAACCAATAAGCCAAAGGAGCACATTGGACCACACATCTGAGCAGTTGACCAATCACAACAGAGCCAGCCAGCTAACCAATCAGAGCAGACTGGGCTCTAGTTTCAGACAGAGGGTGAAAAGAGGTGCTGCAGCACAGGCAGTATGAGAACAATAAAGAGCTTTTTGAACTTTAAAGCATGTAAACATGTCACAGTAGAGACACTAAATACTAATATAAAACGGAAAATGAGCAGACTATATCCTTTTAAAAGTCTACATGCTGTTTCAAAGAAAATCTGTATTTCTTTGATCGTCACAAAGTCATTTACAGCTCATCATTAAAGATTAAAAGATGTATTGTCCTTGTGAGGTTGTCCTTTCTGCTTATTTCTTTTTCTTCTTTTAAGATTTAGGGTGTTCACAATACCCAATTCCATTCAATGTGCCTTTAACATCCAGCCATGGATAATACACAGAGCCCATAGTATATTCAGCAATATACACTGCCTTCACCACTGTGCCAGATAACTTTGCCATGCCTCAGTCTCCTCTGGCTGGCCTCGCAATGCCTTCACATAAGGACAATGAAGAGAAAGCGATAAATCTTTATTGAAGCAATTATAGAGCAAATGTTATTTACACCACCTAATTGGGCCTGGGTATCTCTCCGCTCATAGAAATTATGGCTCGAGGGAAGTTAAAATGGACACCAATTAATTTTTGCTGACAGAATCAGCAAAACAGCAAATGGCAACAAAGGGAGTTTCCCCAGGAGGTAGTGACTTTAGAGCGAGGTGAGAATAACTTGCGTAATGTAGTCATAACATCACACCATTTCCAT
Organism: Harpagifer antarcticus; assembly: GCA_902827135.1. Classification (NCBI taxonomy): domain Eukaryota; kingdom Metazoa; phylum Chordata; class Actinopteri; order Perciformes; family Harpagiferidae; genus Harpagifer; species Harpagifer antarcticus. Next base: position 1,906,103 of record CADEHL010000508.1, on the reverse strand, counting down.
ATAAATAACTTCCAAAGAAATAAGAAACTCATTTGCGCTGCTGAAAAGAAATCAATTACGGCAACAAACAGGCTTATGCCATTCCCCTAGACCTTGAAAAGCACGAATGACATGGTTATAGTACACTCTAATGCTTTGCCCGGGTTCTGGTAGAATATGCATAATGTGTGCTGACGGACAGGGAGGAGTAACGTCAGCTAGTAAATGTCAAGCACACATACAGGACCACACACAGCTTATTAAAAAGCTGTCACTAGGAGAGAAGAAGCTAACAGGATGTACCAGACTTGATGAGGATTTATTACCCGCTGCCATCTTTACTAAATGGCATTCTTAGACTCTCGGTGTCTTAAAATAAATCACCCCGCCGATGTGTGTGCGTGTTCGCTTGTGTGTGCATGTGTGTTATTGGGTCGCTTTTGAAAGTTGCTTTGTTTAGCGCAGATTTTGACAAGATAAGGAATTACAAAGGGCACAAAGGGTAGCCTCCTTTTTAACGGCTTTGTCACGTTACAGTAAATCATGAGTTAACACAGTCAGCTTATCCTTCGCCAAACTTTGGCTCCATTTGATAGCTGTCAATATCAATCAAACAGGATATTATCTCCACTTGAATACACAGGGCAAACAGTCAGTTCCAGCAATCATGGACGCCGCAGGAGTACGGGGTACCCTGAATAATTTAGAGGGGCCTAGAGCTGAACCCTGTGGTTTAGAAATGTATTGTTTAAGAACTCTTGACTTGTTGTCATGGGGCCTGAATTGCAAACACCCTGCAGGCAATTAAAACAAACTTCTTTCAGATACACCCCAGTTCAGTCTAATAACAGTTCATAACATTTTTTGAGAAAAGGTGAGGTCGCCATATTTCTCACCATGAAAAGACTGATGAGTCAAGGCAGTCATTTGACATAGCGGTACAAGCAGATATGGAAAAGAAGCAGTTTAAATAAAAGTGTTAGATTTTACTCAAAGCACACCCCCTGTGTTTGCAATCCACTGAGGTAATGTGCATAGTCTCCGTATTTCACCCTGAGACGATGTGTTTGCGCTACGTGTGTTCTTATTACTTTTATTTCTCCATTTTATTTTGCATTTGGTACTCAAGTGTTCATGAGTTGAGAGAAAAATGCAATTTCGGAAGATAAACTCTTTACTATGCTTTCTGGCGATATACACAATTAGACTTCCCTTCAGATTTTCAAATAACTTCTAACTGACAGATTCTCAAATAAGCCATCATAACTTTAAAAAAAAATATGTACAACTAATCAATTCATAATACCTCTGGTGGCGATGAGGCATAAGAATACAATAATAGCCTGTGGCCTTAGAGCGTGAATTTGGTGAGAAATGATTGATGTTTTTTCATCTATCAAAAGGGAATGATGGATATAAATACAACAATTAAGCTTTTTTTAATGAGTCAGATAACCTTCTGATTTTATTGTAACTAATTTAGTGCCTGTGAATCACAATAACTGTGATTCATGCCATTATCACTGGAATGTGATGTACTGTATTATATAATACTTCTGATATTTAATAGTCCTTCAAACGTTTTACTTTCTGATATGTGTGCATGTGCAATGCCATCTTTATTATTTAGTGGGTCAAGTTATAGTTACAAGGAAGGGGGGGTGCTAGTGAATAAATCAATTTAATTTAAGTTTTCCGCACTCTCGCGGGAATATCTCCCCAATAAGAGGTGTAAAACCTGTGAGCATTTTAAATCGCATTTGAACTAAATGCTTATATAATCTGTAGTTGTATTTGTATTGTTGATTTATTGTGTGAAGAGAAGGTTAAGCTGTCATTATTAGGCTGTGTGTACTGTTGGAGTGGTAAGCAGGCATATTGTTGTTGGATATGTGTGGAGTCAGGTGGTCCGTGAGTGTCACAGTCTGCTTTCTCACTCACCTATTTTCTGCATTATCATTCCTTAGTCACCTGGTAGTCACACCCTGTCTCTCTCTCTCTCTCTCTCACTCTGTTACACCCATCAGCTCCATTAGTATTTAGGCCCACTTCACCTTCACCTCAGTGCCAGATCGTACTTCGCAGCATGCTTGTCTTTCCCGCACTACTCCTCAGATTGCTCTCCCGGTTTCGACCCTGCCTGTCCCTGACCAGCCTGCCTCGCCTGCTCCCTGACCCGTTCTGTGCCTACGACTCCCGTCCTGTTGTCTCCTGGAACCCTCGCCTGTCCCCGACCAGCCCTTTGCCTACTATCTGCCGTGTTGTCTCCTACCAGCCTATTGACTCTAATAAAGCTGGTTACCGACTATCTCTGGTTTCCCGTGTTCTGCATTTTGGTCCTCAGCTCGTTTGTGACAGAACGATCTGGCCAGAAATGGACCAAGCAAACACCGGGTCTCCTAGAGACCGCTTTGAGAGGGTTGAGGATGCCATCCAAAGACAGGAGGTCACAATAGCTACCTTAGCTATCGAGACCCACCAGGCAACCTCAACCCAGGGACAAACGCTGGCTCACCTTACCTCCCAGATGCAACAGATGGCCGCCACCGTACAACAGCTAGCCGCTACCATGGCTGCTACCGTCCCTCCGCCCGCAGCTCCGATGCTCGCTCCAGCCCCTGGGTCGACGGGATACGCTCCGGAGCCTCGTGTGGGAACGCCGGAACGCTACGCTGGTGAGCCGGAGGGATGCAGGCCTTTTCTCACAAACTGTTCCATATTGTTTTCACTGCAGCCACACACCTTCGCCTCCTCGGCGGCTCGGGTAGCTTTCACCGTTAATCATCTGACGGGGAGAGCACGTTTATGGGGAACTGCTGAGTGGGAGCAGCAGACACCAGCTTGCGCCTCGTTTGCTGCCTTTTCCGCGGAGATGCGGAAGGTGTTCGGTCCCGTTCGTCTGGGTCCCGACGCTGCTGGAGGCCTGCTGAGTTTGTGCCAGGGTTCCGGCACGGTGGTGGATTACGCTATTGACTTCCGCACCAGTAGCCGTCGCAGCAGCTGGAATGAGCCGGCGCAGTGTGACGCATATCTGAGAGGATTAGCGGATTATATGAGAGATGAGCTGGTTTCCTATGATCTCCCTGCTTCCTTGGATGGGTTGATAGAGCTCACCTCTCGGATTGACGGACGAATCCAGACTCGGAGAGGAGAGCAACAGACGCGAGCGGCGGGCCGCTGCTCGCGACAACAACTTCCGGTTTCCGGGAGATTTCGACTTCCGGGTTCGGCGGAGAGTTCCCACTCCTACTCTGACTCACGGTACGAGGTCGAGCCCATGCAAGTGGGTCGTACCAGTCTTACCTCTGAGGAGAGGGAAGTACGTCGAAGAGGTAAAAGACAGAGCTCATCAGTAATGGGGAGTATACTGGTGGGCCAAACCTCTGAGCTGATCCCCAATCTAAGACCCTTGTGCCATGCTCGACTCCTCCTGACAGGCAAATCTCAGGCTCTGGCTGTTTTTATCGACTCCGGATCAGATGTTAGCATCATTGACGAGGAGCTCGCACGACAGCTGGGCATCCAACAGGTTCGGCTGCTCCAGCCGGTACCGGCTAATGCTTTGGATGGTCACCTGCTGGGAACAGTGACACACCAGACGACACCGGTCCGTATGCTCATGTCGGGGAACCACCATGAGACAATCCGGTTTCATGTGCTACGGTCCCCCCAAATCCCTCTGATTTTGGGTTATCCGTGGCTCCGCCGCCACAACCCGAACATTGACTGGGCAACTGGGTCCATCCTAGGTTGGAGTTCTTCCTGTCATCAGGTTTGTCTCAAGCAGGCCGCCGCACCTCAACTATCTGTGGATATGAACCTGGTTCCGGATGTCACAGGGGTTCCGGCGGAGTATTTGGACTTTGAGGAGGTGTTTAGCAAGGCTAAGGCGACATCTCTCCCACCTCATCGGCCCTATGACTGCGCCATTGAGCTACATCCAGGCGCAGTCCCACCCAAGGCCCGGTTGTACTCGCTTTCGGCACCGGAGAGGAAGGCCATGGAGACCTACGTCAATGACTCTCTGGCTGCGGGAATTATTCGTCCTTCCACATCACCCGCCGGAGCAGGGTTTTTTTTTTGTGGCGAAGAAGGACAAGACCCTGAGACCCTGCATTGACTATCGGGGTCTGAACGACGTCACGGTGAAGAATCGTTATCCCTTGCCACTCATCTCGTCAGCATTTGAGTTACTACAGGGGGCTACAATCTTCACTAAGCTGGATCTACGAAACGCTTATCACCTGGTACGAATCCGGGAGGGGGACGAATGGAAGACCGCCTTCAACACCTCTTCGGGACATTACGAGTACCTGGTGATGCCATTTGGACTTACCAACGCCCCTGCAGTTTTCCAGGCGTTGGTGAACGACGTACTCCGAGACATGTTGGATCGTTATGTTTTTGTCTATCTGGACGACATCTTGATTTTTTCTAAGAACCTCAAGGAGCACGTCCATCATGTCCAGACAGTCCTCCAGAGACTTCTGGAGAACTCACTGTTCGTCAAGACGGAGAAGTGCGAGTTTCACACTTCTTCGGTCGCCTTTCTTGGCTACATCGTGGGTCAAGGAAGTGTGGAGATGGATCCTTCTAAGGTCTCAGCAGTTACCTCGTGGCGGGTCCCTGATTCCCGGAAGGAGCTGCAGCGTTTCCTGGGATTCGCCAACTTTTACAGACGGTTCATCCGTGGCTACAGCACCGTGGCCGCCCCGCTCACCGCCCTGACCTCATCCAAGGTGACGTTCCGATGGTCCCCTGCAGCCGAGGAGGCTTTTCAGGACCTCAAGGGCCGGTTTACGTCAGCTCCTATCCTGCAAGTACCAGACCCCGCTGGTCAGTTGGTGGTGGAGGTGGATGCTTCTGACGTAGGGGTGGGGGCCATCCTGTCGCAACGTTCTGGTGAGAACCAGAAGCTCCACCCCTGTGCTTTCTTTTCGAGGAGATTGAGTCCGGCGGAGGGAAACTATGACGTGGGGAATCGAGAGCTTCTAGCAGTCAAGTTGGCGTTGGAGGAGTGGCGACACTGGCTTGAGGGGACAGAACAACCATTTCAGGTATGGACCGACCATAAGAACCTGGAATACATCAGGTCGGCACAGAGACTGAATTCTCGGCAAGCCAGGTGGTCGTTATTTTTCACCCGGTTTAATTTTTTTCTCTCCTACCGCCCGGGCTCCCGCAACGTGAAGGCCGACGCTTTGTCCCGGCAGTTCGGGAGGGAGGGAGACACCCGGGGTATTCCGGACACTATTCTTCCTGCTCCTCGAGTGATCGGCGTCCTCGCTTGGGAGATTGAGGAGAGGGTTAAGACCGCTTTGGTGGACCAACCCGGTCCTAGTTCTTGTCCTCTTAACCGCTTGTTTGTGCCTCAGGTTTTGAGGGCTGAGGTGCTTCAGTGGGCTCATAGCTCCAGACTTTCCTGCCACCCTGGAATTCAACGTACCAAGGGGATGGTCCTACAACGGTTCTGGTGGGCCACGCTGGAGGCTGACACCCGGGAGTTTGTGAACGCCTGTCCTGTGTGCAATCGGCACAAACCATCTCACCAAGCGCCAGCTGGCCTCCTTCATCCATTACCGGTCCCACGTCGCCCTTGGTCACATATTTCATTGGACTTTGTGACTGGTCTACCACCGTCCCACGGACATACTGCCATCTTGACGGTGGTAGATCGGTTTAGTAAGATGGCTCATTTCATACCCCTGCCTAAGATCCCGTCAGCTAAGGAGACGGCAGAACTGATTCTGCTCCACGTGTTTCGCATTCACGGACTGGCGACTGATGTGGTTTCCGACCGGGGGCCCCAATTCACCTCTGTGTTTTGGAGGGAGTTTTGTGAGCTCATCGGGGCGACGGTTAGTCTCACCTCCGGTTTCCACCCACAGGCCAATGGCCAGACCGAACGGAAGAATCAGGAGATGGAGACCACTCTCCGCTGCATGGCTTCCGATCATCCCACGACCTGGTCAAAACAACTCCTGTGGGTGGAGTATGCCCACAACACCCTCATCAGTTCCGCTACTGGTCTTTCCCCTTTTCAGTGTGCATACGGTTTTCAACCCCCATTGTTCTCTGCATTGGAGAGGGAGGTTACCTGTCCGTCTGTCCAGGCTTTCATCTGACGTTGTCGGAGGACTTGGAGGCAGGCTCGTACGACTCTGCTTCAGTCTGCTAACCGGTACGCCACATCAGCGAACCGCCGACGAACCAAGGCACCTGTGTACCAGGTAGGCCAGAGGGTGTGGCTTTCCACCCAGAACATTCCCCTTCGGATGGAGTCTAAAAAGTTAGCGCCCAGGTTTATTGGACCCTTCGAGATTGTCAAGGTCATTAATCCTGCAGCAGTTCGACTGAGTTTGCCCCGGAACATGAAAATCCATCCCACCTTCCACGTCTCTAGGATTAAACCTGTCCGGGAGAGCCCTATGGTTTCCGCCGCCCCTCCACCACCACCCCCTAGGATGATCGATGGGGGCCCTACCTACACCCTTCGTCGTTTACTCCGTTCCCGTCTCAGAGGAAGAGGGGTTCAATATTTGGTGGACTGGGAGGGCTATGGTCCTGAGGAGAGGCAGTGGGTTCCGGCTCGTCATATCCTCAACCCTCAGCTCATCCGAGACTTCCACCTGCGTTACCCGGAGCAGCCGTCTAGGACCCACGCTCGACCAGGCGTTAAGCCAGGGAGTACTCGTCCGCTACGGACCAGAGGCTTCGTCGAGGAGGAGGGGGAGTCGTCATCGGGCGAGGAGGACGAGGATTTCCAGGAGGGAGAGGCCGAGAGAGCAGTCTCAGACGAGTACTAACCTTTCCCATACCTCCACCTTCCACCCGGTGTCTGTAGGGGTTTTTTTCCTTGGGTCTCTTTTGTTGGTTTTTTTTAGTATTGTTTAGACGTCTGGAGCCGTCCATTAAGGGGGGGGGTTCTGTCACAGTCTGCTTTCTCACTCACCTATTTTCTGCATTATCATTCCTTAGTCACCTGGTAGTCACACCCTGTCTCTCTCTCTCTCTCTCTCACTCTGTTACACCCATCAGCTCCATTAGTATTTAGGCCCACTTCACCTTCACCTCAGTGCCAGATCGTACTTCGCAGCATGCTTGTCTTTCCCGCACTACTCCTCAGATTGCTCTCCCGGTTTCGACCCTGCCTGTCCCTGACCAGCCTGCCTCGCCTGCTCCCTGACCCGTTCTGTGCCTACGACTCCCGTCCTGTTGTCTCCTGGAACCCTCGCCTGTCCCCGACCAGCCCTTTGCCTACTATCTGCCGTGTTGTCTCCTACCAGCCTATTGACTCTAATAAAGCTGGTTACCGACTATCTCTGGTTTCCCGTGTTCTGCATTTTGGTCCTCAGCTCGTTTGTGACAGTGAGTGTGTTTTTATTGGTTAAGTGTCCTTGGTATGAAAACGTTTGAGAAACACTGCGCTAGTGGATTGTCAACGGGGAGTGCCTCGCTGCGGGGAAATTATACAGATGGCTAGTCCGCCGCTGAAACATTTCTATGCACCCAATATTATTAATAATCATTTAAAAAAGAAAATGATACATACATTTTTTTTTATTTCCAATTTTTATTTTGTAATCATCTCGTGACCCCCCGGGGGGTCGCGACCCCCACTTTGGGAACCTGACCTATCAGACCTATTCAAGAGTATGCAGCCACATTGCAGTGATGTGCTTGTTTAAATGCAGGTAAGCAAAAGTGATGATAAGATGTATAGAAGTAGTGACATGGATGTGAAATTGTGACAAACTAGCGGTTATGCAGATAACATATTTGTATCATAGTGTTTCCAGTTATGTGGAACAGTGCGTGACCATCTAACTTACCTCAAATGTTTGTTTTATCTGCTTATTTTAACAATGTAATCGCACGATTCCTTCAGATAATATTGCAGATCTGCTATAAAATAGCTACAGTATCTAACCTGGTTATTTCAAATATACTGAGAAAACACTTACAGTATGAAACAGAATAACTTTGCCAACAGTGACAGTTTTGTTTTTATATATATTATATCGTTTCTGATCTACAGCGCTTTTGCCTATTTGAAGTGTTTGTGGCCGTTGGAGCCCATTTGCACCTGTCGGCCACCATATTGAACCAGGCAGAACGCCTCAGACCCTACTGTGGGAATCACAGCCTTAGGCTATCCAAAGGAATGCAGAGTCATTCAGCATTGCAGCTGCAACACCATTGCTGAACAGTTTGTATACAACACAGTACTTCCTCCTCTGTACACCACATACAGCTAAATGAAAGATATCATTCACACATCTACAAACACATTTTCGGTTGTAAGTATGACAACTGTTCCAATTCTTTTTATTGGCTGCTTGTGAGTATATCGCCCATTCAATAACTTTAAATTAGAGCAGCCTATGTGTCAGCTGTTTAAAGGATAAAGTGTTGGAATTCAATCTGCTGAACAAACTGGGAGCAGTATTCATTTGGAGAAGAAATGAGCGGGGCACCAGTGGGAAAACGCAATATTGTCTGCTCTTCCCTCACTGGACAAGGTCAATTAGAGAAGGACATGGATTGGCAATCAAAGCTGACACCAAAGATTGACTATAGTGATTATAACCATGCAGATGGGGGGCTTTAAAGGTTATTAATAATGATTTATGGAATTAATTAAAGAAGTAAGATAGGATTCCGTGCTTTAAATACATTATATAAGTCCAGCTGAGGGAACATTTACCACTTGCGGTAACTCCAGTTAAAAATGCAATATGTTGTACGACTGGATGGTTTGTCATTTGGTCTGAAGTGGAGTTATGATTACAGGGAGTGAAGATGGATTAGGAGAGACGCAACATAAATATTAGATAAGAGATCCTGTGGATTGATTCAGAACACATTTGTCAGAGCGTTATGCATGCATCATATGTGACATATGAATTGTCTATTAATAAAGACATGGGTTGTTATTGGTCCACACTAGACATTAAAATGTATTGTGTCTCCATCTTTGCTGAGGTGTGTCTGTGCATCATCGAGTCTGGCTGTGAATTCAGTTATGTGCTGTGTTTTATGATGAATCTAAGTTTCTAAGTCCTTTTTTTTACTTTTCAGCTTTAAGCTCTAGTTTGTATAAAAACATGGACTGCAGCAGTTGTTCTTAAAATAGGTGACAAGGCACCTTGGGATGCATTTGAGGACAAGCTAAGGGCGTCAGGAGATTCTTATTTTACATTGTAATAGCATTTCTGCTAAACTAGCAAAATGCAAAGGCAATGTGATTTATTTTCCTGGGGGGGGGGGCACTTGGTGTACTCAAAACAAACGGGGACTACAACACACATATTTTCACCTTTTTATATTATTACACATCTGCGCAATTTTAAAAAGGTATACCTGGTTAAGGGTGGAAAATATTATAATTTAGCCTTAATTGAGATAAGGAGAGCCAAGATAAACTGCAGAGTTGGTATTTTTTTAATCTGTCCAAATACATAAAAACTGAACGAATAAGCATTACAAATATCACAATATTAAAGAGGGCATATTAAGCTAATTTGCAGGTTCATATTTGTAATCTATGCCTTAACTGTGACATGTCTCCATGCTTTCATTTTCAAAAAGCTCTTTATTGTTCTCATATTGGCTGTGCTGCAGCACCTCTTTTCACCCTCTGTCTGAAACCTTAGCCTATCACGTACAATGTGTTGGAGCGCTAGCCAATATAAGCGCAAGTATGACATAGTGGTGTTACATAGTGGTGTCACTATGTTACGGAAGTTAACAAAGGAGTCCAGCAAAGGTGTTTCAGGCAGGGGGGGGGGGGAGTGTGTGGGAGAGAAAATCCCTAAGGAGGGAACTTTGGGATTTTAACCTTTGCAGACCTTTTATATGCAAAGAAGCCTATAGTAAACTTCAGGAAAGGTAAAACCCAAAAAAGCTCAATAGCGCCTCTTTAAATTAAAAGCATGTTAAATAACATCTACTCAGCAGCCAAAAGACGTAACAGCTCACAGTATCTGACTTTTCTAGCAGTCAGAAATGGAGCAACCTATAACTGAACTCAGCCTTCAACGCACAGTAGTCTTAACTTGTCAAACCTGTCACTATGGAGGGGGTGCCATGGTAAAAAGAAATGTAGGAACCTCTGGGATAACACAGTGGAGGTTTACAATATTTATCAGACCTTGGTTGTCTCCATTGAATTATTAGGAACCTACCAATGCCCACAGAGAGGAGTAGATCATGTATTATCTATGCTGTAGGCTGTAGGCTGCTCCTGTCTTTTAATATGTCAAATATTTAATATGCTAAGGGTCCTACAGGCACTGTGTGTTTGGGTATGTTCGGACATTATAACCCATTGGTGACCCTCCAAACCCTTTGGCTGGTCATTTCCTCCACACTGGAAAAAATCTGTCAGCATTTTTTTAATGTGCCTGGGAAAATCTCTCCTAGGAAGTAGCCCTAAAGGTGATAAATAGATAAACATAGCATAAAAGATAGTTTTTCAATACACAGGTGGGATATATTTTACCCCAATGGACTCAAAACAAAACAAAGAATGGACTATATATTTATATATTTACAAGAAAATGTATTGGTTACTAACAAATGAAGAAAGGCATGCTGTTTGAGGAATGGTGACACAGCAAAACTCCCACTGACGAGTGTTTCAATACATTTATTTATTTAAAAATATTGTATGTAATAACCTTAGGAAAGTGCAACCTTGAAAAGCGCAGTCTTTTTGTTGCCCAGTGGCCATTTATGAGTTCAAGACAGCTTTCTCTAGCTTGTAAATCAATCTTCATGAGCGGTCAAAACCGACATGATCATTTGATGCATTACTGTGAAATGCTCTAGTAATTATTCTCTCCTTTAACGAGGCAAGCAAGCAAAGCCAGGCTGCCCTCTTTCCCTCCCATGTCTTACTCATTTATTCCTTCATTTTCTCTCAACTTAGGAACAATCTCAGTCATACTGGAGCATGGAGGAGATGTGACCGGGGGAGTGGGCCTCTTAAGCTAATGGCTAATCAGTTTTCTAGCACACTTTGCTAAAACACATTATTGTTTTAACATTCATACAGTCAGAGAAGCTTGAAGCTTGCACAAATGTTATTCTGTGATTAGCTCTTCTTTGAAGTATAGCGTTATTGCTCCACTGGCAAAGTTGGGGGTTAAAAGGTTTGCTTAAAGGCACCCGATTGGTCGTTTTTGACGAAGGTCAGAGTGTGACTCACTTCCTACGCAAAGGTTTCTGCACCAGATGACCTCGAGGTTGCATGCCTGCTTTTACTTCGGTGGTAAATTGTGTTTCTTGCTGCAGCTCTCCAGTCAGAGGTGTCAGAGATACACAGGGTGTAATTACAGGTCAAAACACAGGATTTACCGGAGACTGATACAATGTGGTTGGATGACCAGATATCAGTGAGGTTTTATGTGAGCTAGATCAATAACTACTCCATATAATACCATGAAATGTGGTGCATACAATCTTGTTCTTCTAATGATGACATTTAAAAAGTTTGGTGATCCGTTCGCTTTTTCCACAATATAGAAATTAGCATTATCCAGTGTTGGAAAAAGTATTCAGATTTTTTACTAGGAAAAGTACTAATACCACACTGTAAAAACACAACATTTCAAGTTAAAGTAGTTCATAAAGAATAACAAATATGTAAGCACGATTATGAAAATGTACAAATACTAATTACAGTAAAATAGGAACATATTTAAATGCAGCAAATCTTCACATTTAAGAAGCTGGAGCTGAGAAGTATTTTTTAACACAAAAAATGTAAAATCTTTCTGTTAACGTATGGCTTTTAGTTACTTAAATATAATGTTGGATGGTTTAATCTATACCAAATAATCTTATTTTAAAAGTTTTTTATTTTTGTCAAAATCTGAATTAATAAAGTAATTAGTATATACATCTGTGAAAAAAATATAGTGGAGTGAGACGTACAAAAGTATTATAAAATGAAAATATTTGTGTAAAGTACAAGTATTTCAATTGTGTACTTAAGTACAGTACTCAAGTAGAGTAAGCTGGAGCCACACGAGAACGGTAAGGCAAACAAACCAAAATCGTTATCAAAAAGGTCTTCCGTCCACACGCAATAGGCACCAGAAACGTGTCCTTCCACACAAAACTGCTCGACCCGCTGGAAACTCTCTAGTACATATGCCGGGCCTGTAAGTGGCGCTGTACTTCTGCCACAAAATACACCAAAAGCAGCGAAGAAGACTTCTGAGCATGGTTTCCATGGTTGCCCTTCTGTTTATTCTCCGCAGTGGATTTAGCAGCAGAGGCCCAGAGGCAGGGCTCTTTTTCTCCGTCAGCAGCAGCTGATCTCTGATCTCTCTCTCCTGTCCGATTAGACTTCACTCATGTTTATGTCCATATCGATCAGATCTGGCTAGTTCTAGCTAATGATATGACTGCCTGAGTGTCAAAGGACACCTAAACAATAAGCGACATTTTGACCGGAGAACGGAAACTCTGCCGTGCGGGGGGGTCTGCTGGAGGCACCTGCTGGGTGCACTGTCCTGCGAGATACCGGGACCTGGCTCGAAAACTGTTGTTGGCAAAACACATCAGCAATGACGAGGGTGACACGGGGTGAGCAGAAGAGGTGGGGAGAGGCGGGGCTATTGCGTAATCGTTATCAGAAAATGATCGTGTAGGGCGTACACACGGAGCCGTTTGGCCCCCCAGAGCGCTTCGTCCGCAGATCTACCCACCTTGGGACACGTTATCGTTATCTGCGTTTCCCTGTTGGCCTTGTGTGGCCGAACCGTCTATATCAGCGGTTGTCAAAGTGTGAGCTTGGGGGGCGCCAGAGAGCTTCAGGGGAGAAAAAAATAACGAGAAAAAGATGAGTAAAGTGACACTTGCCCACTTTTGGCTGTCTGTGGAGACCGAGTTCCCCCACCTCGCCAAAAAGGCTGTAAAAGTGCTCATTCCCTTCACCTCCACCTACCTGTGTGAGTGCAGGTTTTCCGCATTGACTTTGATCAAACGCAAGTACTGGTCAAGGCTGCAGCCAGAGGATGATCTGCGTTTATTCCTGTGTACATCAGCCTTAGTTACCTTCCACCAATGGCATTTTTGGTCATTTAATTTATGCATTGGTGCATGGTTTTTGAAACATGTGGTTAACGTGAAACTAGCGTGCCTAGGTTTGAACAAACCTACTCTGTTAGGTTTTGAAAAAAGGTCATGGTTTGTGTTGATGTAACATCGTCTGACTCAGTGACGTAACATCATGTGACAAAATGACGTAAATAAAAAATATAAATGTTTCAACTGTTTTATACGGTTGTAAAGTTCTGGGTAAAAAGTATCGTGTTTGTTTCACCCATCCACCACCCCTGCCCTGAGCAAACTCTCTTTATAAACGTCCGTTGCTCAAAGCGTCTCGTACTGACAGGTTGGGTTTACAATGGAGTTAGTCTGTTGCATCTTAAACAGAAACCTTACGGTACGTCCACACGGCAGTGTCGCGTGCTTCAACGGAGACGCTTCCCATTCAATTTGAATGGGGTGACGTCACGCTTTGCCAAACTGCATTGTGGTTCTGTTGCGTCGCTTTGCCTACGTTGCTCGATTCGAATGTTGAGAAAACTTCAACTTTTCAAGCGTCGACGGAATTGCCAGCCAATCAAATCATATGCCAGTACAAGCACTAGCCAATCAAACCGTGTGCTTGTGTGTCCGGGGCGGGAGATTAATGTGATTGGTTGTTGGTCCACGCCAAACAAACCCACCGGCAAGCTTCAACGCGACGCCGCCATGTGGACGTACCGTTAGGGTGCCTTGTGTGTTGCTATCTAGACGCTTGCAGCCAATGCCCAAGCCTCTCTATTTAATTCCATAGGAGTGAGACAAGGATTGTTTATAATATAAAAAGAAAGTGTATGGAAGTGTACAGTATGAACTATATGTTTGATATTCACAAGAACAACTGGCCATACCACTAACCTATATCATTATTATTACCCAGGAGACCCTAGTGTTTCTATTTTTAGGAACATCCAGGGGATCATTACACCTCATTAAAAAGAAAAATTTGAAATGGAAATTTTACAATAGGCTTACGTTTGAAGCTTCCTTCTTGCTCTCGTGGGAGTTTTCCAATCACCTGCATTGTAGAAACATAAGCACCTAGAGGAAACTGTAACACAAACAATACATTGCCAGGAAGTAGAGCTAGATCAGCTCCGAGCATCTTACACTCTTTGTCTAACTATCATACGAAGGTCAATAGAAACAAAGGAATCAAAACCAACACCTGGGAGATTGTGTTTGACTCACTGGTCTTGAGAGAGTGAGAGAAAAGGATAATCAGTGTAAGACAAGGTGAGGTTGAGAGGGACAGGTATAGGCAAAAGAAGAGGAGGTGAGCCATCGAGAAACACATCTTACATGGTTCAGGAGACTAATTATACAAGAAGGCCAAGCTAAGTCGACCACTTCAGAGAGTCTGCAGGCTACACAGGGACCAAGCGACATGGATACCCCATTCGGAGGAAGGAAACAGCTTCTCATGCATGCCTTATTACCCCAAAGACCCACGTCTGTGGCAGATAAGTCACCTGCTCCTTCTAGTCCTGCTCCTCTGCGGACACAGATCCTGTAATGATACATTTCACTTCTGGCGATTTTTAGTTTGATGGGTGGAAATGTGGAAACAAAAAAAAGGGAAAACTGTGCATTAGGGGACGTCATCTCTGACCCCCCATCAAAGAGCTCTGTCTTCACATCGCGTGGTAAGGCGAAACAGTGCCAACCCCTAATTTTCCTTTGGTCCATCTCTAATGGGATTTGGGTTTTACATTAAGTCCCCCTTCCCTCCCTCCCTCCCCTTGTCCTGACACTGTGCCGTGAGTGATTTGAATATAACAAGTGGCTAAATCCACAGAGCCGGCTTCAAATAGGATTGTGTGCGCCTTTCACTGTTAAACAGGGCCTTCCAGGTAAGCCTGTCCTGTAAAATGACAGAAAAGGTGAGGGGTGCAGTTATGTAAGGCATCACTTACACACAGGCTGGCTCACTAGAGGAGGCTCTTAGATCGTCTTGTATAACTCAGTATGGCAGATTCTCTTTCTCCGAATTACTGCTTGCCAGTTCTCATCTATAAGCACAAGGTGAATGTCAACGGGGGTATTCCTCGAACACTAACAGTCAATGCACTGTTTTTTTGTCCTTTCATTATTCACAATAATGAAGGTAGGTAAGAGATTATGTTGAATAAATGATTCAAGGTCAGGTACGGAGTAGCATCAGTTACATGAAGTGTTAAACTGCTTTCAGCTTTACGGTCTATCATACGCGCCGCTGCAGCTATATTTAACCTGCATGAGAGCAGCACAGGGTATTACAGCATGTTCAAAGCTTAAAGATATGTTGCCGTATTCATGCGTTAAGCACATGAAGCCTTTGAGATTATTTAGTTTAAAACTCGAAGGGCACTTGGAGAGCACAGACCTCTGCCAAGGCCGTTTCCATAGGCTCTTTATTGGACATTGCTCTACCCTTCCACCAGCTTCACCACCATGAAAATCAGGTCACTATTTGTCCCATAATTACACTGACAAACAGACAAACAAACCATTAAACCTTACTGAAAATGTCATCCCTTGGCAGAGGTTATAAGACTGTAGGTCTATTAAACAACATGCTAATGTTTATAAGGTCATTTTTACCATGTTTACCATCTTGGTTTAGCGTGTCAGCACGCTAAATGGCTTAAAAAACACAAACTACAGCTGAGGCTGATGGGAATGTCTTTGGTGTTGCAGGTATTTGGTCATAAACCAAAACATTGGACATATTTAAATGGTGTCCTTGTGGTTGTGCTGGAGGTAAAAGTAATCTTTAAAATGATTTGAAATTCATTCTGAAGGTCACATAAATATGTATTCAAATTCTTATGACAAACCATCCAATGGTTGTTGAGAGATAGGGGATAGGGGACCGCTGAAGTCATTGAGAGTCATTCTCTGAGAAGCATGAATGTCTTTACAAAACTGTATCTCATAGTTGTTAGAATATTTCAATCAAGGCCCACATCTACACAAACTATGCCTGTCTATGCATTATATCATTGCATGTCAAAGTAAATAGAAAAATGTAAAGCTGTCCCTCATTTATTGGAATGCTGAAATGTAATTACAATTTATGCTGAAGGTCACATATATGCAAAAATAAAACATCGAATGGTTATGGAAAAACAAACAGGTGGTTGCTCTTAAGGAAAAGTCAGGAAGGTCATTAGGAATAATTATCTGAGAATCATGAATGTCTACACAAATTGTAACAGTATTGTTTAAATATGTCATTTACTGCCCAAATCTAAGTGAAGTATCAGTGTCTGACAGACACATACTATCCCGGTCTATGCATTATGTCATTGCATGTCAAAGTAAATAGAAAATGTAAAGCTGTTCCTCTTGTCTATTCCTATTTCTTTCACTAAGTGTAATTTGATGTCCCACTATGACCAAGATTAAATGCCTGTCCCTAATATATTGGCATGCATCTGTCAGTGTGTGGTCTTTGTCATGCATTCAATCTTAATATGGCTGACATGTTCAGTGTCATAGCTAATTACAGAAGTAATGCATCGGCCCATTAGTAGCTGCATCAACAGCCCTAGACTCATTTCTACCATAACTAGTTGGGACAATTGTGTTGGCCTTTAAATATGCATATCTTCAAGGCAAGGCAATTTTATTTATATAGCACTTTTCAGCACGTGGCGATTCAAAGTCATTTCAGAACAAATACAGCATTAAAAAGGCATTTAAAAACAGGCATAATAAGCAAAGGTAATGAAATAAATTAAATAAACACAGCAGGTACAGAATACATGACTAAAAAGGCATACTGTAGTGTGAGTATGGGCAGCTCAATTCAAAGCAGCGGCAAATAGGTGCGTTTTTAGTCGGGATTTAAAATAGGAAGTGTTTCGGCGGACGTGCACGATTTAGGCAGTTTGTTCCAAATTGTTGGGGCATAATAACTAAACGCTGCTTTTCCATGTTTAGTGGTTATTCTCGGAACAGAGAGCAGACCCGACCCAGAAGACCTGAGACTCCTGGATGCTTCATAGTGATGGAGGAGGTCGTTCCAAATATAGTTATTTTTGATGAAGAATCATTTATTGTGTTTGCTGTATTGATACCAAAACATACTCAGCATACCAGAGGTGGGGACTCGAGTCACATGACTTGACTCGAGTCACATGACTTGACTCGAGTCGCATATTTTTGGACTTGAGACTTGCTTGACTAACATTGATAAAATACTTGACTTGACTTTGACTTGGTATTCATGATTTGAGACTTGACTTAAGCTTGAGATAGATGACTTGAAAGGACTTGACTGTTTAAAATTAAATATTTGCGTTTGTTTTTGTATTGAGATATTACATTTAGTTTTTTCGAAACGTGATTGGGTGATTATATCGCCATGCGTGCAAACCATAGACTGGCGCAAACCTGGCAACCCACTAGAAGGCAGGAGTCTCAGTTAACATGGCAGCGGCTAGCTTTACTCCACAAATAGTCAAGTTTGGATTCAAGGATTATTTTGTCGATGACGCTAATAAGAAGAGAACAGCGGTATGCAGGGTCTGCAGCATACAGATCAGTGACACGACCACCACAACATCCAACTTCATCACTACAAAAAAACCCACAGAGAAAGGTGCATGTGTTGTGTTAGCTAGAAAGCTAACGCTAAATTTAAGCTACGTTAGACTTGGTTTCAAATCGATAAAGCAAAGAGAAGACAAAACGTTAAATGAACACTAGAACCGCCAAGGGATTCATTTGTACCCTGATACTGATACTGACGGGCTGTCAGGAGAGGGAGAGAGAGAGAGGAAAAGAGATGCCTCGTTTATTTCCCCTGTGTTATTATCAGAAGTTACTGTAAACTTTTGAATAATGTAGTTAATCTACTTTTAGTAGTTTGTTTAAATGTTTTAATTATGTTGTTTTTGTTTGTAGAAGTGCATCATTCCTTGATTTATTGTAAAATGAATCTGAACTTTTTGATCTGTTATGATGATAAACCGAAGCAATTTCTAAATTAACCCAATTAAGTGAGTTTTAAATCGTCCTACTTAGTTTATCAGGAAATTATGAAGAGGATCAAATGAAATGATTTGAAAATGATATCTATGTAGGTGCTGACGCTGTTGGCAGTTCTAGTGTTAACATACATTTAAATTAAATATGTGTAATGGCAAATGCCATATATGATTTTCTTACCTGGAATTCTGCCTTTTTGAACAGACTTGTTGAGTCCTAGCTATATTGTCTGCAGTTCCATCCATCCATCCATCTTCTTCCGCTTATCCGTGGTCGGGTCGCGGAGGTAGCAGTTCCAGCAGAGAGCCCCAAACTTCCTTTTCCCTGGCGACATCAACCAGCTCTGACTGAGGGATCCCAAGGCGCTCCCAGGCCAGCGAAGAGATATAATCCCTCCACCTGGTCCTAGGTCTACCCCTTGGTCTCTTCCCAGCTGGACGTGCCTGGAACACCTCCCTAGGGAGGCGCCCAGGTGGCATCCTAACTAGGTGCCCGAACCACCTCAACTGGCTCCTTTCGACGCGAAGGAGGAGCGGCTCAACTCCGAGTCCCTCCCGGATGACCGAACTTCTCACCTTATCCCTAAGGGAGACACCAGCCACCCTGCGGAGAAAACCCATCTCGGCCGCTTGTATCCGCGATCTCGTTCTTTCGGTCATGACCCATCCTTCATGACCATAGGTGAGGGTAGGAACGAAAATGGCCCGGTAGACAGAGAGCTTTGCCTTCTGGCTCAGCTCCCTTTTCGTCACAACGGTGCGGTAAAGCGACTGCAGTACCGCTCCCGCTGCTCCGATTCTCCGGCCCATCTCACGCTCCATTGTTCCCTCACTCGAGAACAAAACCCCGAGATACTTGAACTCCTTCACTTGGGGTAAGGACTCATTCCCTACTTGGAGTGGACAATCCATCGGTTTCCTGCTGAGAACCATGGCCTCAGATTTGGAGGTGCTGATCCTCATCCCAGCCGCTTCACACTCGGTTGCGAACCGATCCAGTGAGTGCTGAAGGTCGCAGACCGATGAAGCCATCAGAACCACATCATCTGCAAAAAGCAGTGGTGCAATCCTTAGCCCACCGAACTGCAGACCCCCCCCCCCATGACTACGCCTCGAAATCCGATCCATGTATATTACAAACAGGATTGGTGACAAAGCGCAGCCCTGGCGGAGGCCAACCCTCACCGGAAATGGGTCCGACTTACTGCCGAGGAGCCGGACACAGCTCTCGCTTTGGGAGTACAGAGATTGGATGGCCCTGAGTAGAGACCCCCTCACCCCATACTCCGGCAGCACCTCCCACAGTAACTCCCTGGGAACCCGGTCATACGCCTTCTCCAAGTCCACAAAACACATGTAGACCGGATAAGCGTACTCCCAAGCCCCCTCCAGGATCCTTGCGAGAGTAAAAAGCTGATCCGTCGTTCCACGACCAGGACGGAATCCGCATTGTTCCTCCTCAATCTGAGGTTCGACAATCGGCCTGACCCTCCTTTCGAGTACCTTAGAGTAAACTTTCCCGGGGAGGCTGAGTAGTGTGATGCCTCTGTAATTGGCACACACCCTCTGGTCCCCCTTTTTAAAAGGGGAACCACCACCCCGGTCTGCCACTCCTTCGGTACCGTTTCCGACTTCCACGCAATGTTGATGAGACGTGTCAACCAAGACAGTCCCTCAACACCCAGAGCCTTCAGCATTTCTGGGCAGATCTCATCCACCCCCGGGGCTTTGCCACTGTGGAGTTGTTTAACAACCTCAGTGACCTCCCCCCGGGAGATTGGTGTCGATCCCCCGTCATACTCCAGCTCTGCCTCTAACATAGAGGATGGAGTTGTCGGGTTCAGGAGTTCCTCAAAGTGCTCCTTCCAACGCCCTAACACTCCATCAGTTGAGGTCAACAACGTCCCATCCTTACTGTACACAGCTTGGATGGTTCCCTGCTTCCCCCTCCTGAGGTGTCGGACAGTTTTCCAGAACAACTTTGGTGCCGCCCGAAAGTCCTTTTCCATGTCCTCTCCGAACTTCTCCCACACCCGCTGCTTTGCCTCGGCCACGGCTGAGGCTGCTGCCCTTCGGGCCTGTCGGTACCTTGCAACTGCCTCGGGAGTCCCCCGGGATAACAAATCCCTGAAGGCCTCCTTCTTCAGTCGGACGGCTTCCCTGACCACCGGTGTCCACCAGGAGGTTCGAGGGTTACCGCCCCTTGAGGCACCTAGGACCTTGAGACCACAGCTCCCCGCCGCGGCTTCGGCAATAGAGGCTTTGAACACCGACCACTCTGGTTCAATGTCCCCAACCTCCACAGGAATGCCCGAAAAGCTCTGCCGGAGGTGTGAGTTGAAGGCCTCCTGAACCTGGGCCTCCTCCAGACGTTCCCAGTTCACCCGAACTACACGTTTGGGCTTACCAGGTCTATCCAGAGGCTTCCCCTGCCACTCGACCCAACTCACCACCAGATGGTGATCAGTTGACAACTCCGCCCCTCTCTTTACCCGAGTGTCCAAAACATACGGCCTCAGGTCCGATGATACGATAACGAAATCGATCATGGACCTTCTGCCTAGGGTGCTCTGGTACCACGTACACTTATGAGCATCCCTATGTTCGAACATGGTGTTTGTTATGGCCAATCCATGACTAGCACAGAAGTCCAGTAACAAACCACCACTTCGGTTCAGATCAGGGGGGCCGTTCCTCCCAATCACTCCCCTCCAAGTGTCTCCATCATTGCCCACATGTGCGTTGAAGTCTCCCAGCAAGATTAAAGAGTCCCCTTCAGGAGCCCCATACAGGACTCTTTCCAGGGTCTCCAAGAAGGCCGTATACTCTGAACTGCTGTTGGGTGCATAAGCACACACAACAGTCAGAGTTTTCCCCCCCATAACCCACAGGCGTAGGGAGGCAACCCTCTCGTCCACTGGGGTAGACTCCAACAACGAAGCACCCAACCGGGGACTTGTGAGTATCCCCACACCCGCCCGGCGCCTCACACCTTGAGCAACTCCGGAGAAGAATAGAGTCCAACCCCTATCCAGAAGTAAGGTTCCAGAGCCGACGCTGTGCGTAGAGGTGAGCCCAACCAGATCCAACTGGTACCGCTCCACCTCCCGCACAAGCTCCGACTCCTTCCCCCCCAGAGAGGTGACGTTCCACGTCCCCAAAGCCAGCTTCTGTCGCCCGGGTCTGGTCCGTCGAGACCCTCCGCTTTCACTGCCACCCTTCTGGCAGCGCACACGACCCCATCGTTGTTTCCCGTAGGTGGTGGGCCCGCGGGATGGAGAAGCGGAGGTGTTGCCCACGTTGCCTTTTCGGGCTGGGCCCGGCCGGGCTCCGTGGCAAGCCCGGCCACCAGACGCTCGCCGACGAGTCCTCCTTCTGGGCCTGGCTCCAGAAAGGGACCCCGGGCTTCCTCCGGGCCGGGTATCCTCACTCCTTGTGTCGTCTTTCATGAGGTCTTTTTGAACCAATCTTAGTCTGGCCCCTTGCCTGAGACCAATTTGCCATGGGAGACCCTACCAGGAACACAAGGTTCCAGACAACACAGCCCCCAGGTTCATCAGGGCACACAAACCTCTCTACCACGGTAAGGTGCTGGTTCTTCAGAGAGGAGTTCTAGGGTTAATATTAATCTAATATGATTGTCATCGGTCTAAATTAGATTTCAAATGATTAACTGTGTATGTAATGAAGAGCATAGTGTGGGTTGAATCCATTTGCATAACCACTGTCTTTTAACTGATTTAAATGCGGAAACTGGGCTTATTCATCAGAATTTCGTATGTCTTGACTTGACTTGCTTGACTCTCACCACAGTGACTTGATACTTGCTTGATACTTGTAGGTCAAGACTTGAGACTTGCTCATGACTTGCACATGTAGGACTTACTCCCACCTCTGCAGCATACTGTAGCTAAGTCCCCGTTTTTGTTTTCTCATAGATATGCAAATAGGTTTTTGGGGGATTACTTTGAGAAATAATCACAATCAGCCATCAATTAAAACATGTTAGGGCCCAAAATGTTTAGCAAAGGGGGGTTACAAATAGATGTAAGAGCATGTAAATGTTTGTTATGCTACTCAAAAAGGTCAAAGGTCATCAGCAAGGAGTCAGTTGATAGCTTGAGAACAACCAGTCCTCCAACTCATACGACCAAATAGGTCGCTTGTTCAAGCGCTTATTACGACCTATAATCAGGTTTTAATGTTTTCGACCTCTAGTGCGCCCGTTGAATGCAAACGCTACGGTGGGTCGTATATTCACAAATAACCCTCTCTGGAAAATCCTAAATTGTAGGATAGTTTGGCCATTAAAATGGTTTTTGATTAGATTTCTAGCGAGAAGTGTATATTGTACTTTCAGAATCCACATCCAGTTGAGGATCTATAGTTTGATAGATATTACGAAGCTTATTTGAGGTCTCTCCAGGAGAACGTGTATATGCGGCAGCGTCCATGCAAAGTTAGCATCAACCCTCATGTGGTGTAAACAGTATTTCCGGTCTCGAAGTTTTCATAATAAAACCGTATTCCCCCCACTGTCAAATTATTTTAAAGCTATATCTGCACTACTCATCCACTAAAAACACCAGTTTATCCTTGTTAATTACACAACATTAATTCGTTTAAATTGTGTGCACTGCTTTTGTGTTTTTCCCATAGGTTTTTCCTTTTCAATTCTGAGAGACACATTTCTTTTTTCAGAGGTTTTGATAGGCTAAAACATTGAACTTGAAGCTTGGTGAGTGGATGTTTTAGCCGCAATGCACGTTAGGATATGGTGTTTATACGATATAAAAAAATATTTTTTTAAAATACTATTTTATTCCGAGTCTACTTGCTTTTCTCTTTGGAAGTCATCACATAACGACATTGTAATACACGGTTTGGCTGCATAAAATATTACACATCTGCTGTAGTTATTTATTTATAGAGCCCTGATCAGAAGACTTTTGGACAAACTGGAAGAAATGCAGCCGAAACTGAATATGTGACGTGGATCATAAATATATCAGCAATTCTATAACACATAGGTTTGAGCAAGCTCTCTGATTGGTCAATAGGCGTGTTTGATTCCACGATCAAACAACGATCAAATAGAACGTGCCTAATCACAAAGTATCCAGTGGCCTTCACACGCCACTAGCCTACCGAAACTACTTCCATGAGCCTACATAGTGTGGTTTCCATAGCGACGTTTAGCGACACACAGCCGTTACACGGTTATACATTGTCTCTCGTTGGAAATCGGTAGCTACAAAATGTCAGAAGCACCTGCATACAGCGGCTGGCGGAGGCAGGGTTGGAGGCCAGAGAAATCATGTCCGTTAGCGGACATAAAAACGAGTCATCGCTTCGCAGCTACTGGGCTCCATCTCTAGACAACAGAAAGATGTGGAGCAACGCGCTTTTTGCCGGTCCGGGACACGCCATGAAATGGCCACTGGAGGAAAGCTCTTCCTATAACGTAGTCCTACCCGTGAACACCACAGCACCACCTGCAAAAAAGTCTGGCATGGAGTTCATGGAGAGCTGTTTCAAGAATTGCACTTTTAATGGCAGCATGAACATCCACCTTCATTCTGAACCCAAAATGTTTCAGCACCATGGAGCCTGATTTGATTTGTTCCGCTAATCCCACACAGTGATTACTCAGATATTTAAATAGCCTAATTCAATAAATTGTTTTCAATAAATTGTTTTCAATAAATTGGTTAATAATATATTATTTACTATAATTATATCAATAACTGTAAGCGGGGTAGCAGGAGTGTTCGATCGGTTATCGTTACCATGGGAACTACTTTCAGGAACTACTTTCTGACGGAGATTAATTCAAGCAGAAAGCGTAGGTTTGGGAGCAAATTAGCCCACATTATGACATTATTTTACGATATTGTTGATTACAATCATAGTTTGTGTTATAGAATCGCAATCATACACTTGAGGCCGTTCTTGAGGCCGTTCGTACGGACCTCGGCGCAAGCGCCTTGGTCCTGCCGCAGTACTGTCGTACCAATAATGACGTTCAAGAACGGCCTCTCGTGTATGATTGCTTAATTAAACAACATCTTCCATTTCTCTTCACACAATACGTCTCTTTGCAGTATCAATAGTAATTCAGCTGACTTTTATATTTGATCCAATTGGTAAATAGGTTATATTTACACCATAACGGTGCACAGCTGATAGAAAGGGACTTGTAGTTTTCAAAGATATTATTGATTTTCTTTGAATATAAGAATGTAAATACTGAGTTGAGAGAATAGTCAGGGGATTTGGGTGATGGGAGACATCTATGGATTCAGAATTTCAATAGCTTACATGACGGATATACCTTTCTGTCTGTGATGTTTTACAAATCAGATATTAATGTGATATCACCTTAATATCTGATATATTACATTATATATATATGATTCATGATATATGAAAAATTATGTTAAAGTAAGCAAAATAAAGTCTGCCAACTCGCGCGGAGTAAATTGCACAGACAGCTGTTAGTAAGATTGATTTCAGTAGCCACTTGTCTGGAAATACCGAAGACCAGAAACGGTTTTGAAAACTTTTGTCACGTAGTGATCGTGTTCTCAATAGAACATCTTTGATAATGTCTTCTGGCCAATCAGAATCACGATAACGGTGTGGTGTTGTTGCAGGAAGTGCCGACGGAGAATACTTTTGCTGTAGTACAGGTAACACATAACTGGTACGCAGGTTATGTGCGTAATCTGAAATGCGTACCGTCACTTGTGTCACAAAGCGCATTTGCGTACCGACGTACTTGTGAAGCTTTTCCAGAAGGCGGTTAGATCACCGGACGACAGAGTCGTGTGCACAGACAGGGCTGCTGTTAACGTCGGTCTGTACAACGGAATTGTGCCAAAACTACGCCAACCGACTGCGGAGGGAGACTCCCCCCCCTTCACTGGAGAACTCTGTTGTCACGAAGTACTCCACTATATATATATATATATATATATACATTATCAGCTATATCATTTCACATATTGTAGTTATATAGAACTACAATATGTGAAATATAGTCTGCTGTGTTTACATTCCATTTCAAAGAGCTGTTTGGCGCTCGGCGTAACCTTGTCGCACTGCCACTCCAACATCCAATCACAGAGCTTGAGTACTAATCACACGGTTTGTAAAGCAAAGCGGATGTTGTAGTCCCAAACGATAGCTGAGAATTATGGGTAGTGTTCTGTCTTCTGAAAGTCTGTAGTGTCTAAATTCCGAAAAAACTATTTATTGCTCCGAATCGAAGGTTAAAAACACAAAAGCATTGTACACAATTGAAACCAATCAATATTGTGTAATTAACTAGGATAAACTGATGTTTTTTAGTGGATGAGTAATGCAGATATCACTGTGTAATCATTTGACGGTGAGGGGAATATATCTGGTTTTATTATGAAAACTTAGAGACCGGAAACACTGTTTTCACCCCGTGAGGGTTGACGCCAACTTTACATGGACGCTGCGGAAAGACATAGTATATACACGTTCTCCTGGCGAGACCTCAACGGATATATGGAGCTGTTTCAATTAAAACAGAGGAGCGACATTTCGCCGACAACTGCGTCGAGCACTTGACTTTATGCAGGAAGCCAGACAGTGGGACATTGTACGAAAAGTCAGCACACTCAGCTCGGATAGTATATGCCGTTCGAGTATATGCCTTGAGTTGCCCATATCTCCAACGATCCATCGCAGTGTCTCTCCACACACACACACACACACACACACACACACACACACACACACACACACACACACACACACACACACACACACACGCACGCGCGCGCGCACACACACGCTTTGTATTGTATTGTATGAGAGAGGTTCCAGGTTGAATTGAGGCGACTATTTGTAATGTTCAGAGGTTGTTGTGTTTAATATTCATGAGAATATTTGTCATTGTTCAAATGATAATAAACAAATATTTGCATAAAGCATATTTGTCGAATCATATGTTGATAAGAGTATTAAAAACTTGAAAAATATCCCTCTAAGGTACATTTAGAACAGATACAAAATGTGCGATTCATTTGTGATTAATCGTGATTAACTATGGACAATCATGCGATTAATCGCGATTAAATATTTTAATCGACTGACAGCCCTATAATATATAGAAATATTTTGAGTAGATTATATGACCATATCACGTGTTCTTATTTATTAAATATCTATGAGTGCTAAGTAAATAAAGTGCAGTAAAAATACAATATTTACCTAGACAATGCAATGGAGTTGTAGTCTAAATACAAGCACTCAAGTATGACAAATAAGTACCGAAGTACATACTATTACTGTCCTCCACTGTATGTACCCTAGTCGTAACTCATATTCATCTCACTCCATTTTCTGGCAAAGACCTTGATGAGAACCTGAATCTGTGAAGATTGAAACCATTCACAGGAGCAACTAGAAAAGGGTCTAAGGTAATCAACAAGAAGTCAGTGGATGGCTCCAAAAAATATCAAGGAAGAAATGTATATCTAATTCCTTCTCTGAACAGCACAAGAGGTCATAGTGTTCCCCGTATATATGACTGTGTTATAATGTGACCTTATTTTGCTTCACCTCATTACATATCTCCATGACAACTGAGAAAACCCCATTGACGATTGAGGATCATAGTATGAAAGCTTTGACTAAAATGTGAAGGCTAAGTTATCATCAAGTATGACATTTGTGTAAAAGGTTATGAGAATGATTTACTTCAAACATACCAAGGTTGTTCAGGAGAAAGAGATAAAAAAAGCTGTGACAATAGACGAGGTCCAGAAACGGTTGCGATCATCCATCTTCTTTATTGTATGGAAGCCCTGAGAAGCAAATGAGCAACAGTATATTTAGTAGTAACTAAATAGGACTTAAAATGTTTAAAACATGATTCCGACCAAAACATACAAAAGGTTGCGAAACTACGTTTTTCCTGCCTGTTCTTAAGTTATAACCAAAGGAAAAACAATGCAGATCAGACTTAGAAAATTGTTGACACATATTTCTTCTTCTTGTTTGCCCCTCTGGGCTTCCGTCATATTGTGTCAGGCTGCATTACTGCTTGTATTTATAAAAGCTGATTCGAATTTCAGCCAATATCTAAAATGTATCACATGTTCTCTTCAATCTTTCCAATGAAAACCATCAATAAAAATATGTAATTGAAGAAAAAAAAAAGAGTATTTAAAAAATGTACAGGCTTTTCCCACCCAATTCGTAAATACATATGTTGTGTTTATATGTAAGCAAGATTATGATTAAAAAACAGTAAGGTCTTTTACGTATATAATGTATCATAAAACATTGGCTACTTTCAATGCATAGCATTCTGCTTATACAATGTATATAAATAACCAAAATGCGTTGTAAAAATTATAATTACAAAGTATTTTTTCTAATGACTTGAAATGTTAAGTAAAACATTACTTCATACTTGCTGGTAACTCAATTTATTTTGTAATTAAGTTGTGAAAACATAATAATTGTATAATACCTTACCCATTTACTATCCTGAGGCATGTGCATATAAAAAAGCTGGTGCTTGTGCTAATAGATAGCTTGAAGTCACAAGAAATATAAACACATCTTAAGTGTCAGTGAATGACCATTACTTATGAACAGTGGTGTAAAGTAACTAAGTACATTTACTCAAGTACTGTACTTACTTGAGTATTTCAGTTTTTTTCTTCTTTGTACTTCTCCCCGACTACAATTCAGAGGTAAAAGGTGTACTTTTACTGCACTACATGTATTTAATACCTTTAGTTACTTTACAGATCTGGAAGAATGATGTGAAATATAATCAAGTGTTAAATCAGACTTTAGTTCCACCTGGAGTAAATCCACAAGCTAACCTGTAGTATACAAAGTCATTCAAACTAGCTGCACCTTCACCAGCTTTGAGAACACTTTAATGATCAATCATTATAAAACATATCATATATAATATTCTGAAATGGACCAATCCGCACAATGACTAGTACTTTTGGTACTTTTACCATGTTTATTTTTGAAGCCAATATGTTTAAGTAACATTTGGATTACAGGACTTTAGCTTGCAACAGAGTATTCTATGGAGTCAGATTTGGGTCAATATTCTAGCGCGCAAAACAAGCTACTCACGAGCAGAAAATGTGCTTTTACACGCGCATGAAATTACCCTTGCGCAAAGATTAAACCCCCGCGAGCGGCCCTCTTGCTCCCTCGCGGGAGTGTCAGCCTCACTCGCCCGCGGAGTCTGTCTACGCACGCGTGAAATGTTTCTGGCACTTTGGGGCGGAGCCACTGGACTTTGATTGACAGCTGCCAGGAAGCCCGGAGTTGCCAGGTTTGATAAATGCCTGAACTACCAAGAGTCGAGGAGTGAGAGCTGCAAGATCAGTTGGACGAGATTGAATGGTAATGTTGTCCATAAAAAACTATTATATTATATATTAGCTGTACACTTTACGAATATAATAGTTTTTTATGGACAACTTTACCATTCAATCTCGTCCAACTGATCTTGCAGCTGTCACTCCTCGGCTCTTACTACCACCTGTCTACCAATGACAGGAGCCCGAAACTTAGATTGTCCTACCTCCACGACCCTGACATCAAAGTGACCAATCAT
This sequence comes from Harpagifer antarcticus, assembly GCA_902827135.1. Taxonomy (NCBI): domain Eukaryota; kingdom Metazoa; phylum Chordata; class Actinopteri; order Perciformes; family Harpagiferidae; genus Harpagifer; species Harpagifer antarcticus. Next base: position 1,877,414 of record CADEHL010000508.1, on the reverse strand, counting down.
GTCATCCTGACTCATATGGGATGGTACACACACAACACGGGCTCACCCAGTAAATACATTATTAAATGAAACCGTGGGTTTAGGTACTCATTTTGTAGGCAGAATAGCCCTTGAGATATCACCATTTTTAATAATGTTTTAGCTGGTGCATTACCATGTTTGAGACAATGTACTAATAATGCAGTTAGCGATGATGGGAAAAACCAATTCATTAATGTTTTTAATATGTACGCATGTATATTAATAAACTTTTCTTTTGTCAGAGACCACTTTTATAAATATCTGTCACAGTTTATCAGAATACCTTTATTAGTCCCAATTATCATCTATGGACAGATCTTACAAAGTCAGAATGTCTAAAACACTGTCAAGGAGGAACGAACATATACAGAATTGAAGTCAAGGAGACCCTGTACCTGGAGAGTTGGACGTGTAATAGATTTTCAGATATATATTTATATCAAAGTACTTCTTTAAATATTAAAACGTTAAAACTACAAGTTACTTCTAAAATATAGAAGTGTAAGTGGCACTGTTTTAAGAAAATGCACTGACACATGTTCTACAATGCTCACAGCTTAGTTTTGTATAATTTGTTTATGTAGATCTAGGCAAATATTCTCTTCCTCTCAGTCTAGTTCAAACCAGTCTGTAACAAAAGCTCACTTTTGCTTCTATTTCAAAACTGCATGAGCAACATTGAAACTGCAATTTTGGGTTCCAAACATTTTTTTTCTTTTTGAGATAAATCATTTTATTTTCCATATTACATTACATTGCATTTAGCTGACGCTGGTGCATTCGACCAGGAAGATACAAACTTGAAGAAAACAGAATCATAAGTACATCCTGTTTCATGGAGCCAAAACATTTAATTTCATATTACTTCATTTAAAAATGTTTTGTATATGTATATGCCTTGTCAACAATTAAAACTATTTTCAATAAAAAGTGGTTTCATACTGTTCATTTTCAACAAAAAAACTTTACTGAAAAAAAAGATAAAGGGTTGAATACAATGAGCACAATCCTGCCACTATAACTATAGTTACTAAAATGTGCAGGCTGTTTTTCAGACAATTAGTAGATACAATATATTATAAACAAATGTATCATATGTTATAATATGCATAACTATTATTATACATAACTATTATGTATAATAATAGTTATAAGCACTCGTGAATCATAATGCTTTATAACAATTATCATAACACATTAATACACACTTTAGTATTGTATGCCCTACATGTAATTTAGCATGTGCATCTAGAAGTTACGTTTTACAAAGTGGTACAAATATAGAGGCAAAATCACTTACACATAAAATAGCTAAGGTATTGACAAGTAAGACTCTGACCTACATGTTCTTTAATTCTCCTTCTCTCTAAACAGTCCCTGAGGGGATGCAGCTCCCCCGTCTTGGACATTATCCCACAGCGCCTCTTGGGTCCAGGCAGGGTAGGTGTTCAGTTGTTCCTGCAGACTTGTCACTTGTTAGACGCTTTTATCCAAAGCAACTTACATACTCAATACTGTGGGCAATCCCCACAGAAGCAATTTGGGGTGAAGTGTCTTGCCCAGGGACACAACGACATACTGACTGCAGTGGGACTCGAACTTGCTATGCTCTGATTTGAAGATCAGCGCATTAACCCACTATGCCACACGCCTCCCATCATAACCATCATGACACACAAATTGTTCATCGCATTTGTCATCATTCCACTCCAACACAGTTGCCAATGAAACACAATCCTGGTTTCCATTTCTGTCATCAGGTTGAACCGATTTCCATTCTCTCAAGGTGCTTTCATCTCCATCAGACCAATTCCACTCAGCTGGATCATCTGTGTCTCTAAGGAGACCAATCCAACAGCGATTGTCCCTATGGCATGGGTGTGATAGTGACTGTAGTGCATTAAAATCATTCTGATCTCTGATAGTTGCCAGGTCAGTATGGTGCTCCCTGCAGTACTCTTGGGCCGAATACCAGGTCATTCTGTCCGACACGTGAATAAACCTTCTGCCTTGTTGTGAGGTCTGCTCGATCAGGGGCAGCTTGAGGATCAAGTTGATAATGATGAGGACGGTGGAGCAGCTCTTTGTCAACATGATCTATGGCAGCTTTGACTTAAGCATCCAGATCTCTACAGTGTATATTTTGTTTATCGTCCCTGTTTAAATACCTCTATGAAAACTTGGGAGGTGGGATGTGCCAGTCACACAGATTAAATCACAACTACGTGTCTATTAATGATAGGAGCCTGAAAATAATAATAATAATAATAATAATACATTTGATTTATATAGCACACTTTAAAAACAACGTCATCTCAAGGTGCTTTACAAAGCTATAAGGAGAAAATAATTCAAAATATATATCTATATATATAGATATATATATCTATATATATAGATATATATTTTGAATTATTTTCTATCTAAGGAGCATATTGAATAACATATGGTAATATAAAAAATACAAATAAAAGGTTAAGAGCATTAAAGGTTTAAAATAAAATAAATGAAGTAAAGGACAGTCAGTAATATGCGGTGCGGATCAGGTGGGTCTTGAGGCATTTCCTAAAAACTGAGAGTGATGCCGAGCTCCGTATGTTCTCTGGAAGCTGATTCCACAGACGTGGACCCAGGGAGGAGAAAGCCCGGTCTCCCATGCTGACCAGTTTTGTCCACGGAACAGCCAGGAGATTGGAGCTGTCTGACCTGAGTGTGAGTGAGGTATGGGAATGTTGTGTGGTTAGCAGTTCCTGTAGGTAAGTGGGGCCAGTGTGGTTATATATGTTGTATTATATCATAACTTAGTACCTTTTTTTAACATATCGTTAGCCTAATAGCATAATTGCCCAAGTCATATTTGAATGTTTTTGGAAAACAAGGAAAAGTGCCCTGCAAAAATGCCTAAGTCAAAGCGATGACTTAGGCAGATAGTGATTTTGGACTCTAAAATGCATTCTGATAGGCTGTGGACATAGGCAATAAGGCAGGGTGATGCAGCAGTGGTAGGAGAGTAAAGTTAGGCAGATATCACAATTTGGCCAAAAAATGACTTAGGCAATTATGCTATTAGGCTAACGATATGTAACATTAAGCTGTCTGTGGCTCTTTCCTGCTGTAACGATGCAAATGTCCCCTCTGTGGGAATAAAGGTATTCTGATTCTGATTCTGATTAATGGCGTTTAAGACCATTATGAGGACTTTGTAGTTGATCCGGTGGGCTACAGGGAGCCAGTGGAGTGAGTGAAGGATGGGGGGTGATGTGCTCTGATTTGCGTGTTTTTGTGAGTATCCGGGCGGCACAGTGTTGTACATATTGCAGTCTCTGAGTGAATAAGACAATCCTACCCCCACTCTCCTGATATCAGACTGATCAATCAGGTCATCCTAACTTATTTGAATTGGCATACACAACACTAGGACTCATCCACTAAAGACATTATTTAATTCAACCTTTGACTACCTTTCTTTTGGAACTAGGTTACAGGTCAAGGTTGTAATTATGTAGGCAGAATGGCCCCTGGGATGTCACAAAGTCACCCTTCAAATTGAAAGTCTCAAACACTGTCAAGAAAGAACCACATATTTCAAGTCAAATCTATTATAGCCAAATGTGAAAATACTAACAACTTAGTTTGGTTTAGTTTGTTTAGGTACATCCGAGAACTAGGCAAATATTCTCTCCTTTTCAGTCAAATAGGTGCTCTGTGTAAACAACAAGTCACTTGTGTCACTGTGTAGTTCAAACCAGTAACAAGAACGTATTTTTGTTTGGATTTAAAAGCTGAGTTAACAACTTTGAAACTGCAAATTAAAAACATATTTTCTATTTATTGAAAGATTTCCTTGTAAAAAGTGGTTTATATTGTTTGTTGTCAACAAACATATTTTATTGAAGTCAGAAAGATAAAAGATGTTTTATATTTGTAAAAATGTTGAATACAAAGAGCAGAATCCTACCACGGTAAATGCAGTTACCAAAACTTAGTCTATTTTTCAGACAATTCAATCAGGTATATTTCAATGTTATGTGTGAACAAGATGTAACAACAAATGACAACATTGTCTATAAGTATTTTTTTTAAACATACTTGAACTTGCGGTTTAAATGCATATTTGTTAGTTATTCCAGGTTAATTTTATTTAATATCAATTACAGCTACACACTGGCGATTAAATTATTTTACAGAACCTACAGTATCCTATGTAAGTGCCTGGCAGGGACATAATACAAATGGCACAAAATATTTTATGAGGACATATTTTAAAATATCTCTGTAGGCCTATGTCTCTGTAGATGACCCTGTACATATCGCCCTGTCAGACTCAATACTACAGCTCATGTTGACAGATTTAAATTACTACTGCCAGAAGGGTAGACAAAGGTCCTGCGTCGACTTAATAAAATAAGTCAACCTAGACATCAACTCAATTAACCTCAGTCAGTGTGTGCTTTTTAGCTAGCAAATGCTAGCTATCTATCTAACAAGCAGTGGTGGGCGGCCCATAGGGGCGCTAGGGGCGCCGCCCTCCCTCTTCCCACATGTTTGATTGTCATTAAAAAAATGTTTTTAAAATATATATTTTATTTTTATTTTTAATGAACAAGGTGAATATTATATAGTTGGTATCAGTAAAATGTATAATCTACAATAAAATCTCGTTTAAAATAGTTTTACGATGTCTAAAGTTACTGATAAGTCACATGTTTCCTGCCTGGCCGCAGCGTGTATCATTACCCTCTCTCGTCTGGGCGGTAAGAAAGGAGCCCTCAGTCAGAGCAGCAGCAGCCAACACATTGCTGACTGTTACTATCTGTAAACGATGCCGCCGAAACATAATTTCAGCCAATCAGCGTCGTCAGATCTGATGGTCACAGGGCGGCAATTTCAGCGCCGATGCAGTTGGAATCGTATCCAAGGTGACGCTACAGTGAGTAGTTGATGAGGATGGCTGCGTTTGCAGGGGGAGACTCCGGGTGCTAGTGGATCGGCGGAGCTGTAAATTAACATTTACATGCTTATTGTAGTTGTAAGTGCAATGCCTGTAGCACCATAGAGCATATGTGTGGGCTGGACCTGTATTTTACAGGAAAGGAGTGAGCAGAGGGTCGAGTTGTCGATTCTTGTTCAGTTTTCTGTGACTCCTCACACTCTCAGACTTTGAGTTGCGCACGCTGCTAAAGAGACACGCTACCATGGAAACCAAACAATGGTGTAGCTGTATTAAAGTCTGAGTGGAAACAGTCGTGAGTAAATCTGATTTTGTCAGAAATTGGGAGAAATGCGGGAGAAATATGACCCCGGGAGGAAACCGGGAGAGGGCAATGAAATCGGGAGTCTCCCGCGAAAATCGGGAGGGTTGGCAAGTATGACACACACACACACACACACACACACACACACACACACACACACACACACACACACACACAGTTCGTATTCAGTCTCCTGATTTTAAATGGGAATTAAATCATTTGAGTGTTCCCAAAGCCCCGGTGTGTGGGCCTACTGTACTGTTGCACAGTTTATACTGTAGAAACTATGTCAAGGACAAGGTGTTTGGAAGTTTTGGAAGATTCATAGCTAACCACACTGAAGATTATGGATTATCTCATATTAATCCCCCCCCCTCTAACATCACCAGCAGTCATCATTTCAAAATGTTCTTTCCCCCGGACCCCCCAAGTATGGTTTGGTCACCATTTCCATAGCCCCACCAAAAATATTTTTCACCAGCCGCCACTGCTAACAAGCTGGGTAGGCCGTTAGCTAGCTATCTATCTATCTAACGTGTAAACATAAGCTTGTATCTAACAAACTGGCTAGCAGACTTCATCGATCTATCTTTCTATCTATCTTGCAAACTTTAGCCATCTCTCTAACAAGCTGGCTAGTGGACAATATGTATCTATCTGTCAAACTAGCTAGCGAACATTAGCTATCTAGTTAACAAGCTAGCAAAAGTGAGCAATCTACTTTACAAGCTAGCAAACGTTTTAGCTAACATCTAATTTATCTAGCTTAAATATTAGCTAGCTATTGCCAAATAGTAACCTTAATTATACAACACAGTCTCACAGCATTTCATGTTATTGTCACAAAATTAATCTATTGATTCGTGTTCACCAACACGATTTCCCCATTTTTTTCGTAAAAAAGGAAAAAGAGATTTAAAAAAATACAGATTTCAGTATTCTGACACAGAACGATTTTAGAAGCAATGTATTTCTATTGGTAGTATGTTTCGTGCCTGCACCAAATAATAACAAATTAGAAGGAAAAAAAGATTTTAAAAAATACAGATGTCCGTATTCTGAGGCTCTGAGCCCCATTTACTTTCCTTACGGACTGCAAAAAAACTCAGACATTATACTATTTAAAATAAAAGGGTTAGGCTTAGGGTAAGATATTGAGTAAGAAAATGTTTTTTTGAACCACACAGCTTCCGATCTTCCAAGACCCGACTGGACAAAAAGACGTGGTCCAGGCACGAAACATACTACCAATAGAAATACATTGCTTTTAAATTCGATCTGTGTGACTGGAAAAAAATGCGAAAATCGTGTTGGTGAACACGAGTCAATAGATTACCGGTAAATTAATTTCGTGACTATAACATGAAATGCTGTGAGATTGGGTTAAATTATAATTATTATTTAATACCTTATTTTTTAGACTTGCAGTGGGGAACTGTGTCTACCGTTCTGGGGTAAGAGAAATTATACAAACATAGTTCAAATTTCCTTTTTTTAAGCTGACCGGGCATTCTCATAGAGTCATCACTTACAGCTCTACAAATCGCCATTGAATTCCTAAATATGAGTAATTTGGATAACCTCATCACTAATTGGTAATCAAAAAGGTCACTTAATAACAAATAATTCAAAGGCAAAAAAAACACTTGCAATGCTATGTAAAGTAATAGCAATAATCCTCCAACCGGAAGCAGGAGTAGCGAGTTGATTGGTTGAAACAGAGCGAAGTGAGCTTGCTTCGGTGTATGGTTTGATCATACACAAATAAATGATTTCAAATTTGATTTAGCAGTGGCGAGCCGTGACTTTTATACCTAGGCCCTCTGACCATGACGGCTCGCCACTGTGATTTAGTCATGGATTTTCAAGACATAAGTGGAGGAGCTTCCTTCATAACTTTATTATGACACAAACTGAATAATTTCAGTGCATGCCAAAACAAACAAGTTCTGCACGTTATGACGATAACTTTCCCGTGGTATCATCACTGCTGCTATGATCCATGGAAAGTCACAAGGTGACACAATGTGCTACAGTTTCTACCAACTCTCTGAAGACGCTAATAATTGTATTGTAACTGCAGCTCATGTGCATAGAAATGTGTATATTATCGCATTTAGTTGCCTACAAATCGACCACTGAAAAATATCTTCAATAATCAATTTAATTTTGAATTGATACTCTACTAACATTATCCACTTGTTTCCGGAATAAATAAGAGAACATTTAATAAAGAGCAAAAGGGTATGTTGGATGAAGAAGGGCAGATCAAATTTGAGGCTCAAATTCACAGATTCATTGCAGATCAATGAATCTCTTCTCATGCTCTTCACTCTAGGCAAGCTTGGTTTTATTGGTAGCGGTGAGACAAAAGGGAACATCTTTTGGAATAAGAAAAGGAACAATCCAATCCAGGGCCAAAAACATCTGTAACTGTCAACTAGTTTTGATAAGTGAGAAATGGATTTAACTTCTGTTAGACAGATATCATACTGAATATTTACTGTGAATGTATGCAAAAATGTATGGCATATGGCTGTCTAACAGAAGTTAAATTCATTCCTCACTTATTCTGACAATGTACTTAACCCCAAATAAAAGAACCCAATAAAAAGAGTTGTTAAATAATAGTGAAGTCACGTTGTATTAACAATAACTCATCTCTCTCTCGTTTTATTTTTGAGCTTTGCTAAAAGCCACTGTGTCAAGTGTCCTACTTGGGTTGTCCAATATGGCGGACCATCTCGCACATGCGCAGTACAGATCGGGCAGGGGGGCAGATCGGGTAGTGACACCCTCGACAAAAAATTATCTCTCCATAGGATTTTGGAATATTGTAAAAAATAAGATCTGCGGAAAACGAACCTGTTGGATAAATACACGTTTTGTTCAACCGGATAATCTCCACGTCTACCCTACTTTTATAATTTTCGAATCATAAATCTAATCGCCAGAAGCAAAATGCTAACGTTATGCTATAAACGAACTACAGCCGAGTAAAGCAGGGTCGCACGACTTCAACGTCACGCCAACTTAAGATTGATATTTAAAAATACAGATTCTAAATGGTACAAGTCAGGGGCGGATCGAGAAAAATATTCATGGGGTGGCAAGAGGGTGGCAGGAGAATTTGAGGGGTGGCATCCCCTGGCAGAAGTATATGCTGATTTAATCGCAGTCATATCAATCAATGTTAACTTGGAAAGCCACAATATTGATATTTTAACTCAATAACATTTGGTGACACTTTTGGGGCACATCAGTAAAACCTTACATATAAATATAAGGTGGCAGACGTAATTTAATGAATTTTAACTGAACAATAACTGAATGAGTTGGTCTCACTCTTAGACCAGCAGGGGTACCAAATCAATGCAGACTGCTGCTATAAGTACATTAATTAACTGTCTCATCGATGTTTGTCTGTATGAATATGATACTATTAACAATCATATTATTCCTATCAGCTGTCAATCACTGTTATGATTCACATATTCAGTGTTATTATTAAATAAACTATATTTGTTGGAGGAGATAATGATGAATGTTCCTCAAGATGCTTGCTCACCCTCCTTCAAATTTGAAAGACAAGTAATTATCATAAATCAAAATAATCAAAAGAACAGTTCAGCGCTCCACAACTTAATTGCAAACAGTTACAACCTTGACTTTACATCAGAAAGAACAAACATTAAAGAAGTGACTAACTGCACAAGTTAGGGTTAACAACGTGTATTCAGCTAAAACATATACATCGCTGCAGTTATTATCCAGTGGAAAGTCCTTACATACTGGCCTAGTTAAATCAAAGTGGTTACTTTCTGTTGGCTGGGCAGTGTAGTTTTACACACCGTCTTATTTGATTTTCTCAGGACTTGAAACTGTTTTTTGGGGCAGAACCCCGACAAAGAAGAAACATATTATACACACGTAAGGTAACTAACTGCATCTTAACGGTTTGTTATTCTCATCGACTCATCCGTGAGCAGAGTTGTTGGCAGCAAGTTGGCATGCCTATAACAGCTGCATGTGGTGATTACCATCTTGTTCATCAAAACACCTCACTTATTAAGATTTAAAGCTATGGTGCGTTTTGATTCAATGCTGAGTACAGCCAAACTTGACAGGCTCTTCTCTGTCATTGAAGACCGCAAACAGTGGCGGCGCCAGAGTATTTGTGTTGGGTAATCTATGGTAGGGCTAACCCATACAGTGGTGGGGCTCAAGTCAGTATTTGCAATGTAATTACATACACGCTCCCCTTAACAGTGAAACGCCACGCGTGAGGTTTAGATTATTTCCCTGTCTCAATCCAAATTGAACTGTATGAAATAAAAAGGCACATTTGTCTTGTAGTAAATAAAAAGGGCGACCTGGAGCCAATCCTGCAATTTACCCACAGGTGAAAGAGTTGACATGCTGAAAACCCAACCCCTGCAGGGGGGTCTGGGGGGATTCTTCCCCAAGAGATTTTTTTGAAATACTAACATAAAATACACATTCTGGTACTCTCTTGAGAAGAAAAATAAATAAATCTATTACTACACGACATATTTAAAAAAATGAATGGTATTTTAGTTTTGTGTTACTTTGTTCTGAAAGCTGAACCTGCTGCTCCTCACAGAGAGAAGAGGGAAGAGGCTGTGAATGACTTTACATTGTGGATAAGGGTGGATAGCCCCCATTGTTCTGTGTGTCAAAATGAAAGACAGCCCACACACCTATCAATCATCAAACCGTGGGGTCTTATTTCATTACGTAATGTTGTATCGATGTATCGGGACTTCCTGCAACAACACCACGCCGTTATCTTGATTCTGATTGGCCAAAAGACATTATCAAAGATGTTCTATTGAGAAGACGATCACTACGTGACAAAAGTTTTCAAAACCGTTTCTAGTCTTTGGTATTTCCAGACAAGTGGCTACTGAAATCAATCTTACTTATCTTACACTTAAATGTGCAATTTACTCCGCGCGAGTTGGCAGACTTTATTTGGCTTACTTTAACATCATTTTTCAAGGTGTGGCTAAGCCATTTCTTGGTATGGCTGTAGCCTACCCCAGCCATACCCTGGCGCCGCCACTGACCGCAAATACCTCATTCCTTCTGTCTACTTGGATCAGAAATGCTTCTCGTTTTGCGCTGTCCCCCGTTCAAATGAAATCGCCTCCAATCATATTTCCAAGCTCGTTCCAGGGCCAGGGGAGGGGTTACAAGGCTCGCGTCTTGTGCTGCATTCACTTGCACTCGGACATTAGAGATTTTCTCTCATAAATGTCCGATGAGCCACAACTTTTTTTCAAAACAAAGCTGCCAACTGGGGTGGCAAGGCATTTTTCTGAGGTGGCAGCTGCCACCCCGTGCCACCCTGTAGAACCGCCACTGGTACAAGTTGAAGCGTTTGTTTTAACTGTTTGCAGGAGGCAGGTACTTGCTTTCAAGCAGAACAGGGGCAAACAAACTTAGCGGGAGTATTTACGTGTTCGGCGTAAAGACATACAATGTCCTCGACAACTTCTGTGGTCCTATTCCTATGTCACACAGAACGATTTTAAAAGCAATGTATTTATATTGGTAGTATGTTTCGTGCCTGCAACACGTCTTTTTGTCCGGTCGGGTCTTGGAAGACCGGAAGCTGTGGGGTTCATAAAAACATGTTCTTACTCAATATCAAGCCACAATTATTGTTTTTATTTTAAATCGTATAGTGTCTGACTTTTTTTGCTGTCCGTTAGGAAAATATATATCAGAATACTGAAATCTGTATTTTTTTTAATCTTTTTTCCCTTCTAATTTGTTATTCTTTTCTAAATAACACACTGTTATATACTCAACAATAACACACAATTATCCTTGTTTTTATTTATTTGTTTAATTCTGTAATCTCTGGCTTTTTTGGCATCCGTCAGGAACTGAATTTCAAAATAAAATAGCCCTTTTCATGAACTGTCTTCCTGCCCACAGTGGGGAAACTGAACTCTATTCTGCCGATACTAGCTCAAATAGAATCTGAAATGGCCCTCAGACCTACCTTGCTTTCCTTTGGCTCCAGTGGGGTTCAGCTGGGTCTCACAGTAGAAGGTCTTGATTTATTATCCTGTTTCATGGTAGGTCCCCACCACTTTGTAACTATGTGAGCCAATTTCTGATCATGTTCTTTGACCCGTACTCTGACCCCTGGTGACAGCATGCAACCGAACTGTTCAAGAAGGAGATTCTCACCGACCTGTTCTGTGGTTCTGCTTGGTTACTTCCACTTGTGGAAGAGTTCCCTTGGTGGCAGATCTCCAAGGGGGCCTTGTCAAGCTCTGTGGGCTTCATCCTGAAGACCCCTACAATGATTTCACACTTGGTTACCAGGGCTGTGCAATATAGAATATATCATATTCTTCTCAATTGTGGGGAAAAAGGGACTGTGTCTCACAGTATTTGATTACATTGGTTGGATTAGATTGACTTTATTGTCCATGTCAGTGGATATTTGTCTTTGGCTTGATGCAAGTACAGCAAATACAATACAAGTACCAAAACGCATCACTATATAACATTCGCAAATAGGTTTTAAAAATAATAAAATAGAGTAAGCCTACATTTTTTTTCAATTACAAATGTTAACTGATGCAGTCAATCTGTGTTTAATTCCTGTTCAGATGTGAGCAGCTTAAACTCTACCGAGAGTAATGGAGGTCAAACTGTTTATTTAAAAGTTGTTTTAGTGAGTTGTCAATCAACTTCCAAACAACATTGACCGCTTGTTATATTCAATTGAAATGTTTAACTTTAATGTAGAGTCCTTTCTTCAGTATGTCCTTAGAGTAAAACTCAAAAACAGTTTGAGAAAATGCAAATATCTTGCAGATATTAATATCCCTTATTATAATTCTGATAAAATGTCCATCTGGCAAGTAATAATGTAATAAAAGTAATAATGTAATAAAAGTAATTGCCTCATTTAAAGAATGTTCACATAGCTGCTCATATGAAATGCTACAAAAAAATATGACCCTGCAGTGGACACCTACAGTAAATCAATAATGCAAACATTTTGAGTCAACACAAATATGTAATATTTAGGTTTTCTTTACTATTAATTTATTAGTTATTTCATAATAACATATTCCATAATGCATGTAATGCAGCGCTTCTGAAAAACAGTATTACAGATTAATTAATAAGGCTTTTACTGCAAAATATATAACTTTAAAACTATTCTTCAATCAAAAGGTGTTATAGTGCTTCAGCTCCATTCTTTAACTAGAGGTCCCAGTGTTTGCTTATTCTTTTCCATACGAACAGGAAACCCCAAAGTCATGAGGCTCGATGTATTCCAATTTGTGCTAATCCAAAATAAATAGTTCTCTATATCTGTCTTTCAGACTCCAACTACTGATTTTGTTCAGTCTCTCAGCTCTCATTGTCCTGACAACAGCTGGTGGAGACCAAAATAGAGTTTAAAGTGAAAATTAAACTTGCATTCAATTCAGTCCAAATTAGTGTTGATTCTACATTGAGACTGCTGGAAAATTAACTTTGCTAAGTCTGTTTACTATTACAACAACAACATTATAAAACTGTCTGTTTCTACTATTTATAGAATGCTTTATTAAAACACTGCACTGGCATTGAGAAATTGAGTTTTGCTGAATAGGTTTGCATAGGTTGAGGTTTTAATTGTCTTTACTGCCAGTTTCAGGACATGTAAATAAACAATCAAATATGATGAAAATCAAGTTTTGCAAACACGAAATTCTAGATTATTTATTATTAATTAAACTGGTACAAATTGAGATTTGTTTATCACATATCATAATGTGTGCATGTAGCTTAATTAATGTGCTGGAGCCTTGGGTACTTTTTAACGGGTTGTCAGTTGTTCATGTTTGATAACTGCACACCATATCCTACTCACGGATGTGTGGTGTGTGTGTGTGTGTGTGTGTGTGTGTGTGTGTGTGTGTGTGTGTGTGTGTGTGTGTGTGTGTGTGTGTGTGTGTGTGTGTGTGTGTGTGTGTGTGTGTGTGTGTGTGTGTGTGTGTGTGTGTGTGTGTGGTGTGTGTGTGTGTGTGTGTGTGTGTGTGTGTGTGTGAAGGAGATAATGATTTATAGAAGTACAAGTGAGCAGACTAAGGCGCTGTTTACACGGGAACGAAACAGGTTGTTTCTGCTACTTTTCTCTTTTGTATAGCCCGTTCTTTCACACGAGGCCGTAACAGAACCGCAGAAACGGATCCCTCAAACGATAACGGGTCCCAAGGTGGATAGATCTGCGGACGGAACGCTCTGAGGGGCCAAACGGCTCCGTGTATACGTCCTATACGATCAGTTCCTGATAACGATGAAGCCATAGCCCCGCCTCTCCCCACCTCTGCTGCTCACTGCTTTAGCATGGTCAGTAGCTACTGTCAGTAGCTACTGACCATGACACAGATGTTAGTGCAAAATCTACAGCTCCTCTACCACAACCATCAGCAACAAATGGACATGGAGAACATGAACTACATGATGCTAAATCCACCGCAGAGAATAAACAGAAGGGCAACCATGGCAACCATGCTCGGGGGTCTTCTCCGTTGCTTTTGGTGTATTTTGTGGCGGAAGTACAGCGCCACTTACAGGCCCGGCATATGTACTACAGCGTCTCCAGCGAGTCGAGCGGTCTCGTGTGAAGGGACACGTTTATTGAGCCGTATCCGTGTGAACGGAAGACTTTTTTGATATTGAATTTGGTTTGTTTGCATTTGCGTTCCCATGTAAATGGGGCCTAAATGACAGCCTGCAGAGAAGCAAATGAAGAGAAAAATAATAATGCCAGTACCTTGAGTTGCTTATCTGAGACATGAGATGAACAGAGCTTTTTTCTAGCAACAAATTAACTTTGTCATTTGGTGTCTCCTTGCAGACCTGCCCCACGCCTCCCTGGTCCCTGCTTAGCCAAACAAATAGAAGGCAAATGCTTTGCATCAGAAATCTAAGGGCCATTTCAGTTCCCACGTACGTCCTGGAGAAACAAATAGTTTCCCCCACTGACAAGCAATTCATCACCCTCATTTCCAGATGCATGAGGTGTAGCAAAAAAAAAAAGCAACCCTTAAGGCAGAGTGGATGCATTTCTGTGATCATCTAGTACAGAGGAAATACACTACGACACTTATAACAATGCTACTGACCTAAGCCCCTCACCTCACCACCATTCTCTGGTCCCTTAAATGAGACTGTGTGGTGTCATTATGAATTGTAGTTTTTCAGGGCTGTCACAGCAGAGAGTGTAAGAGACAGCTCATAAAGCATGATGAGTCTTCTCTATCCTCAGCAATGTGATTTTGATAAGAGCACAAGGCCTTCCTTTGAAACTGATTCTTGCCTCATCTATTTTTTTCTCCTTAAATACATTGACCCTGTTGACACCCTGTTTCTATGGCGATCAGATCACAAAAGCACAGCTCGTTGAACCACTTGTGGAGGTGTCGACACATTTGACCTCAAATCTTTGAAGTGATCTTTGACGTATTGAAGAAACGTTCTTCAAGGCCTTGGCTTTAATTTGCGCTCTTCATTTATGTTTCCCTGATTTGGTCCCTTATTTGCTTCTCAGCTCCTCTTAGGAAGGATGGAGGAGTGAGATGGAAGGATGGAGGAGGGAGATGGAAGGATGGAGGAGCCAAAACTGTCAATTGAGAAATCCTTGGTTCCATAGCGTCATCAGCGATGTCAATTACGTATGGCGTGCTGTGGAGATGTGTAAGATACACCTGTGTTTTCTTGATCCTAGGAGCTTCCTTTTTCCTTCCTTGTGTCCTAATGGTGCATTTAAGGAATATTAATACCCTTCATGTTGGCGAAGAAACCATTTCTGGGTTATGAGAGAAAAGGCTGAAGAAAGTATACGTTAGCTTGAGAAAAAGCATACTCAGTTTGTATTTTTTATTTATTTCTTGTAGCTCTTAATTTTCATTAGAAGGGGCCGGTTTATTTAACAACTCATTTGGTCTTTGCAAACGGTTGTGATGTGTATGCTTAATTGCTTAGAGCTAGGAGAGAAATCCAATGACAAGTGTTCAGAGGAGACACATTATAATACCAGGTGTGGAGTGACGTACTTACAGCCGGCCACTAGTGATCGGATCACCCAAGACGCAAGTTAATGCCAGGTGTGAACAGGGCCATTCTGAAAGTCCTGCAACTCTGTTGTGATGCAATGTAGACATGTTGAGAAGGGAATGAACAGGTGCCATATTGCTGCCACGCTGCAGGAGACAGTCCTCTTGTGTGATATAATATACTTTAAAGTAATATCTCACTTTTGTCAGAAATGTTTGCCTTTTTGCACACATGCCTCAACCACTGATATTGGATGCCCCGAGTTATTTGCTTTTTACTTAACAAAATCCAATATTATATCTTGTATCATTCAACGCATTGACAGCAGTCTAAGGAAATATGTATTCCACTGCACAGCATACTCTTAAATATGTTATTTTGATTGTACAGACAGTAGGCACAATTCTGTGAAGCTACTGAAGCTCACAGAAACACAGTGAGATAACGCTTGAAGGTAATTCCTAATCACATACTCACAAGTCAAGTTTACATCTGTGGACATCTCAGTAAGCAACTAATATAGCCTTGAGTATGTGCATCAGGGCCCATGTAATGGACCAAATACTTGTTTAGCATCATTTCCATTTCAACTAGTCAGCTAAGCAATGGCATCTGCTGTTTGGAAAGCCTGAATATGTGATGAGTTCACTTAATGACATCTAGCTCGACGCTGCAATTCATCTAAAGGAGTAAAGCAAGGAACACTCTGAGAATATTTAGTCAGTACCTGCGGGCTGTTTTAATGGTGTAGCCCCCAGGAAGTGAAAAAATACATTTTAGAAAAATGGAACATAAATGATGTGCAACATCTGATTTCAGGAATATAATAAAGATTTAATATAAGAGAGAAACTAACTATTGAGTAAGATGCGGATTCAGTAACATGTGTCATGTGATTTCTTTCTTTTTTAAATTTACGGTTGTTGTAGTTTGTTTGTTTTTTATGTATGTTCTTTCTTTTCTAGTGGTTTATTTTGATTTATTTGTCTGATTTTAGATCATTATAGTTTTTATAGAGGGCTGTATAAATAAAACTGTTGTACCAATATAGGAATATTATAATGATTATTTGGGACAGAACTTATCATAAAGTCACTAAAATGTGTATTTATGACTTGTGGAACTGCAATACTCTAATGTTAAATGTCAAAGGACGATTACTGTGATATTTCTCTAAGAATAAAACCGCTATGTTCGGCTATTCAATTTTCATCCCAAATTGATCAGGCCAGCAAACGTGACACCAGCCCACCAGCAGCCTTTTCGCTGGCCGAGATGAGACATGATCATTTCTGAAGTGTGAGGACATTTCGGCATGGGCTAATTAATTGTAATAAGACCGGCTGGCACATGCGTTGGCAATGACAGGCATGGGGTGAGAGGCGAGGGCTCGACTTCCTCGCTAAAACCAGGGTGGAGTTAGAGCCGTCAGGCCTCTGTGCTCCAGAGACTTGCTCTGGCACTCACCTAGATACACATCTGCTCTGATTAATCGCTTGCTTCGCCCAGTGCATACATTTCATTATCAGCTTTAAGTGGGCGAAAACAACAAGGATCAGGGCACGGAGCAGAGCTGTGACAAAAGGAAAGATGAACAGGGGGAATAAGTGGAATGTATTGGTTGTGTAGAAGAGGTGGATTTTTAATGGCCCTCCTAGTGTTCCTCATGGTCACATCATATAACGTTTGACCTTTATCAACCTCTATTGATAACCAGTTACCTTCGATCTCATCTTCTCAACCTGAAGCCACTCAAGCCTTTAATAAATGGATTACCATTATCTCCAGGATGAGTTGATACAACAAAAACATGTAGTAAAAAGGTATACCAACATCTGTAACACAGATTTGTCCTAAGAACTATTTAGCCTTTGTGAGTGAAATAGGGTTAGGGTTATTGACAACCGACTGTCGGTTGAGTCACAAGTATTATCAAAACCCCTCTAAAGCACCCACACATGTTTACACTGCTGCTGTTTACGGTTAAAAACTTGCTCAAGGGCAGCTCCACAAAAGGGTTGTAAGATGGTTGTGAACGCTGTTTGCTTCCCAGCCTTCAGAAAAATGCATTCTGCAAGTGAAAGTGGTCTAGACAAGGGGGCTTTACCCTCCAGCACATAACTGATGAAGGATGAACATTTACTCAGGCTACATCCAAAGGTAATTCGTTAGCTCTTTCATTGATTTTATGATTGTTCGTGTCCTTTGAGTTCGGTTTCAAAATGTGGAAATACTCAAAGCATTCATACGCATGGAGACTTTGTACTCATGCCAAGACTAGTGGTAGATTCGACATGGAGCAACACTGCCATCCCCTGTTAGCCTCTGTTCATTACTCAGACATATCACAGTACAAAGACTGCAGCAAAGGCACCGAATGTAAGAAAGAGCAGAGTATGCATGCCTGGTGTTCAGCCATCAGAGCACAGCAGTGGAACTTAGAATGAAATGGGTCAAGGAGATTTAGATCTGGGCCATTATCGTGAAAGAGAACAATGAGCATAGGATTTGGAGTAATTGGTAGAAAGGGGTGAGCATTTTTCATGTAAGTTCAGACTGGGTTCTGTGCATACCTAATAGGATTTTACACCATTTACAAAGGAGTATTTGCTTTATTGCAGCCAGTGCCATTTTAGCTATTTCCCAGTATAATTAATATGTGTCACCCTTCAGCTGCTTGATAAAGAAACCCTATTTCTCCAGCTGTATAACAACCTTAGAGTGAAACAGTAGAGCATTGACTTATATTGTGTTATTACATGTCACTTGTTAGACGCTTTTATCCAAAGCAATTTACATACTCAGTACTGTGTCCAATCCCCACAGGAGCCATTTGGGGTGAAGTGTCTCAGGGACACAACGACATGCTGACTGCAGTGGGGTTTGAACCTGTGCTCCACTGATCCCAACACCAACGCTCAACCCATTGCACCACACACCTCCCTATAAGGAGGTATAATTACTTTTATGCACCAATGGTAAATTATTCACAATGGCAATTATCATATATATATATATATATATATTGTTCGGCTTGCTGTCATTCCAACATCAAATTACGCTAAATAATTAGATAAATACTTAAATGATAATACTTTTTGATGTAATTGACAACAGTACTACAGCAGTGCTAGCTAAACCAGACTGTCCTTAAGCAAAGCAGTGCTTTAGCAAAATGCTAACATCAGCATACTCACAATGACAATTCTATAATGATGATGTTTAGCCGGTTGCTTGCTTAGTTGACCATTTTAGTCCCCCATGTAAGAATGATATCACCTGCTAAATGGACCTAAACGCAGAGACTAAATGACTTTGGTTAAGGACTGGAAATATTGAAATGTTCATCTGATGCTGGCACTATATTTAAAGTGTAGGGATCACCTAGGTAATTAGAATTCATCCTGAGGGTTGCATGGATGGCAGTTTTAAGATTATGTCAACCCATGAATTAGTTGAGATATTTCGCTTACAAACAAAACTGTGAACCTCATTATCTGGATCAAAGTGGAAGATCAACAAACTAACCAACACTGTCATCCCGATGCCACCAAGATGGCAGGGACTGCAGATGGAAATGAGCTATTTGCTATAATCTTACATGTAGCATCTCTTCTCCTTATGTAAGGTCCTTGTTCAATAAAGACATGTAATGACAAAAGTTTCGCAATGTTAACTACATTTTACACAGAAGCATGCTAGCTGTTCCTAAATGTACTGTGCTCTGGATGGTACAGTCTCTCTGTGATCAGTGTCAGACTATACCAAAGGAACTCCCAGTGGAGTTCGGACAAGGAGTTCAGACAAGGGTGAGGTAGAAATACTCAGATGACCGGAGACTGTCCCCCTGTGTCTGTCTCTGTCTGCCTCGCTATCTGCTGGACTGCCTGTCAATCTGTCTTCATCCATCTCTTTCTTTGACTTTGTTAACTCTCAAACAGCCACACACATATTCCTTTTCAGAATAGATAAAACTCCAAATTGATTAGGAGTTACTGGATGAACTCGCTTAAGGACACCCTGAAACCAGACCCTGGCAAGCAGATTGTTCTTATTGGAAGATCTTTCTCGAGTTAGAGAAAATCTCAAGTTATAGTTCAACCTCACTGTACAAACCCTAAAGGCCTAAAGTACTGTGTGTCTGTCTTTCTGCATAACAACAGACTAAAGCCCAGAGCAATTCACAATGACATGGCTCAGCGGAAAACTCCTGGATCTGAAACTCCATTAATGTTATTACTTACACCTGCACCTTTCCTGCGATGAGAAGGATATTGGATTGGGTTATTTCTGCCCCCAGGAAGAAGTCCTTGACATATTCTTGCATTCTTTGTGTGTATTCAATATGTACAAAACAATGAGGCGGCAGATTGATTCCAATAAAAAGCTATACAGCAGTCTTGCTCATTTACAATTAACAGTTGTAAACGTGGTTTACAGCAGGGTGGGTGACAGTGGGAGAGCATTGGGTGAGTAAAGTAGGAGGGGAGATTCGGCGATGTTTATGTCACATGGAAAATATATATTGTGGCCAACCGAGCCACCATATTGTTCGACTATAAGGTCACAGCTGCTAATTCTACGGATAGTTTGACATTTGGGAAATACAATGATTCACTTCTTTGCTAAGAGAGGAATGAGAAAATTGAAATTGCTTTAATAACTGTTCATAAAATGTGTAGCTACAGCCAGGAGACAGCTAGCTTAGCATAAAGAATGACAACATTGTGAAACAGTGTCCCCATGTAACCAAAGGACATAATTAACACATCAAATAAAGTGTTTGTCTTTACAGTTTAATATTCAATACGTTTTCTTGCCAGCAGTAGGAGGGACTTCCTGTGTTAAATATTGAGCTTAAGAAGAGATGGTTTTGAAAAGTATTATCTTTATAAAAAAAAGAAAAGTGAATATTCATGTTCCCCGAATGTCAACTTTATTTGCCTTTAGTTCTTTAATCACTAATATAAAAACAAGGTAATGTACATAAGCATTCAACACTCCTTTTCCAGTTTGTTTTCCAGTTCTCACAGCCGGTTGGATAACCCACCCTTGGAGAACCACATATTTCCAAAAAACTCCACCAGCTTGTACACAGCTGCCTAAATGGATAAACTAACCAGTTCACTCTTCCCACTACACTCCAAGAAAAGCTGTATCTTTGGCTTGCTACAGTCGTTGTACACTTGGCGCCATGATAAACGCAGATACAGCCATGCAAGCGTGATCTCCCACTAGTTCTCATGTATCTATGTGAGGGTCATATTTCTCCACGCTCTGCAGGTCCTTTTGGAGCATGAACGGCCCCCAGTGATGTTCTCACGGCCCAGCATGGCCACTGCCCTGCACTCTATCCTCCTCTCCTTCATTCTGCCAAGGGGGATCCATTCTTCTGTGTCTGGGTCGAAGTGTTCAAGGAGGGTGGTCCGGCCCCCCCACCAGGTACAGGCTGCTTTTCAAAGACACCAGGCACATCCTCTGCAGGGAGCGAGGACATGACAGTAACTGGGTTTCAATCCAAGCTTTTTTATGTTAATTTCAGATTTAATCAGAGTTGCAAAGGCATTTTGTTAGCTGTAATTCGGTCCTTCAAAGTGTTTATTTGACGGATAGTCTACAGATCTTTATCTTTCACTGTCAGTGTCAACATGTGTATATTCTCCTTTTTTGTTCTGTTTTACTTTCTATTTTAGGGTATTCATATTTAATTTTTGTTTATTTTCAACTCTTTTTAATATTCACATTATGTGCAGCCTTCTTTTAACATGTTGCTGTGACCAGAAAAATTGGGATCAATAAATCTGATCTTATCTTTTTTGTGTAGCTTGTTTTATTATGAATCAATTTCTTTCCCAGAATTATTTTCTTTATAATTTAGGTTTGATATCAGAACTACCTTTATGGGGGCAAGTGGTTTGGATACTTCACTGGTCCAATGTGTAACTCTCGATCTTGTTGTAGCTGCAGCTGCCCTTGACGCAGAATGACCACCTGCTACATAGTTTCCCACAACAGTCGTGGAGGCGTTCCCTCCACCTGCGAAAACCGACAGAATCATTTCATCAATATCATTCTGGTCAATATAGGAGTTGTTAGGGAAATAATTGTCCTCGACTCCTAGATATGACGTACATGACCAACCCTGACGTCTGTTTATCTCCTTTAAGGACATAGGCTGCTTCAGCCATAAAGTTATTGTTCTCCTCTCTGACTGCCATAAATCAGCGGGTGATCAGGCTGTGTGTCATGTGTCTCTGTGTGACACATGTCAATTGTGTTTTGAGGGCATGTGCCCATTGTAATTGTGCTGGAGTACCACTGAGTGAGAGGTAGACTAGTGAGAAAGTGTGAGGGGATGTGCGCCATTGATAGTCTTTTCAAAAAAGTAGTCCTTATTTTATATCTTGAATTGGCTGATTTATTTTGAAAATATTCAACATCCTTGGTTTTACAATTGAGTTTCCTCTCTCTTTTCAAATGAACTTTTAAAAAAGTCAAGAAAAACCTGCAAAATGACAAAACAACCACAGACCAAATAAATATAAATAGGCAAAAACATTTGCACAGAGAGATGCAAAATACCACAAAGAGACAACAACGAGCTTAACAACCATAAAGGCCTTTTTGCATGTGTGTGTGCCTAGGAAACAATGTCTCATTACTACCATTGTACATGACTCTTATACAGTAGATCAGTAAGATTTTATTAAAAGCAAAGATTAACATGTATAGAAGTACTGTTCTGCTTTCACTTAGTTGAACTTAGTCTCTTAGTTCTAAAGAAAATGAATACAGAGAACTGATCTCTGACCTGCCTAACAGCAGCCTGCAGGCCTCTTTCTCCAGGGTGAAGCATTTTTGGAGCTGGGAGAACGCCAGCATGCCTGGGCAGTTGTCTACATGTAGCAGACGTGCCAGGAAGGCCCTCACGGTCCTCTTCAGCTCCAAACTACAGCAGGTCATCAGCCTTCAGCACCAGCATCAGCTGGGTCATGGTGAGTCTGGAGGAGTGGGTGTATTCTACCGAACAGACAAGACCTCCACTTCCACCACAGGAGAGGAGAGGAGAAGAGAGGAGAGGAGAGGAGAGGTTCTGAAGTTTGGAATGTGCAGTCATCTATACACATTAGCAAACACAAGTTTCATCCTTAAATATTCAGTATTGTTATTAAAATGATACAAGGACGTTGCTTGACTGGGCGTGGTTTAGAAATAAGGTGTACTAATAGATCACCACAGTTGATAACTCACCTTTTATACATTTATTGTAGAATATTGTACACTGAAATGTGGACTTTGATTAACCCTCCTGTTGTCTTCGTTTCCCCCTCGTTTCACATGGGGGGATGGGCACATACGGGGGAAACCATAGAGTGGCGAAGTCACGCCCATCTACTTCCGGTCCATGGGACCTTATTTCGGGGAAATTATGTATTATGTATGTATTATGTAATTATGAAATTATGTAGTAGTCAACGGAGAGAGAAAACTTATCTTTCGATCCCGTTTCAATTGTGCCACGAATTACACATATGATGTTTGTCAATCTTAAAAAATCATTTCCATGTCAAAAAAGTCACAGTTTTTCGTAAAACTGTTGAAATATAAGACTATGAAAAATATGCAACTAGAAAGACTACAAATCCCAGAGTCGCGTAAATCATGTCATAACTGATGTCACAATTGTTTTCCTCCACCAAATAAGAGATAGCGAAGATAATATAACATTAACAAGATGCCTGTGTGCTTAGTACCAGGTTGTTATCATACCAGCAATGGGTCTTGCTCGTTCTTTCGCTTCCCGTCTGATGAAAGGACCAGGAGTGGCTGGATGGATCAAGTTAGCTACCTAGCTAGTAGCAAGCACGTTAGTTAGCATTACAGCCTTAGCCTTGTCATTTTTATTAGCCTTAACATGAAGTGACATTAAGTAACCCAAAATGTTAAACAGTAAGAGTAGTAGTCATATTTCGTGAACCCTTTGAAGAGTACTGTCACACCGGTGTGATCATTCTATAATACACCATTTAAGCCCGGGGGAGGAATGCTAACGCTAACGCTACATTAGCATCTGCGATTTTTTATACTTCATGCTATCTGCAATGCGGTTGACATTAAACATTAAAAAGATCAGGCAGTTCAGAGAGAATCAAAGGAAGGCAGGCAGGCAGGCAGCTTTGCATGACATTCTTCTGGATGTGTTTCATTGTGGTGATAGTAAGGGTCTATCCCTTTTTTAGCAAGACAGTAGTGACGGCCATCTTGGTGACATCTGTGTTGTTGTGCGAGAGCAGATATGTAGTTCATTGAGCATTTCACACACAAAAATGTGTTACTTAAAAGTTTTACGACACATTTTTTTTTTTTACTTGCAAAATTATCTTTTGAATTGACAAACATCATATGTGACCCGCTCTATCGAAATCAGTCGGAAGTCGCAAAGGCTCATTTCAGAATAAACGTGGATTTACGTACAAAACTATTTTTTCAGGGTTCGGGTGTTTTGTTTGATTTTAAACAAACAAAGTCTTGGCTTTCAGAATATGAAACTTTTATTTCCAAAATCACACAATAAATACATTTTTGAAGCTTGTAAAGGGACGAAGACAGGCACCTCTCACTCACAATCTGCTCTTCCGCAGCGCCGCCCCCCCTCCCTCCAGCTGAAATTATGAATGTAAGAGTATAGTAATCATAGATAACACGGCAGGGCCCGTTACAGTTTGTTTTCATCTGATTTCAAATAAACAAAGTCTTGGCTTTCAGAATATTAAACTTGTTTCGGCAAATTCAGATGATAAATACAACTTTGAAGCTTGTAACGGCATAATTACAAGCGGAGAACGGAGTAATTTAACGTCACAGCAGACATAACAACAGCCGGTGTTTCTCGTGAGTGTTTTCCCCGGGAAACAAACACAATACACACAAACGCAAAATTACACAAACACACACACGTATACACACACTCGCGAGCTTCCCCTCCAAACGGAAATATCTTCCCTCCATAGTATTTTGATCATTTGCTCCGCTAATAATCAATCAGATCGATGGATTCCAGAGAAGAGGAAACTTTAAAGGCATTTTTCTCAAAATGATGACTCTGTGACAGTCATTATATAATGTGACATATTTCGCTTAATATTTGGAGTACAAAAACAATCCTGATATCATTAGAAAGCTAAGAATATCCTCTTTCCAACAGTGTATACAACTCAAAATGTGTCTTCGGATCAATGCGACTGTGAGCAGGTCACATATGTGTAATTCGTGGCACAATTCAAACGGAATCGAAAGATAATCTTTCTCTCTCCATTGACTTCAATACATATTTTTTCCGAAATAAGGTCCCATGGAGGTCCACCGGAAGGGGAGGGACTTTGCCCCTCTATAGGGCAAACACATCTTGAAGGCTTGTCATTTATCTAATTTCCCCTCCTCGACTCCTCGACTCCTCGGTCCTCCGGCAGTGACCCGGAAATGGATTTCAGCGCGCCATGTTGAAGGACATCTCATTTCTCTAAATGCACATCGAGGACCGAGCATCGAGCATCGAGGAGGCTCTCTGGAGGAGCTATGATCGAGGATACACTGATGGTTCCTCCGTGGAGGAGTATTTCCGGCAACAGTGATGTTTCAAAGAGTCATGACGCATGGCCGGACTTATCTCAGTCAATGACAGCACTGCATGCTTCCCCTGGATATTATTTTATTAACTGCTTGAACGGTGACGCAATGTTAACAGTGAGAACTGCTGTGAGGTCTGTGCAGAAAGCAGAGCAGTGTGTATAATATATATCACTCAGTATAACAGACCTACATTACTCTCTTTATTTGCTTTAGTTTAGTAGATAACTTGTTATGTTTTGCATGGGACTTTTGTTGTTTTTGTGTTTTACTTGTTGTGTGCTCCTTTTACCCCTCACTACTCTGTCTTTCCGTCTCTGCAGGGCTGGTGTGTGACAGGGGGGCGTGGCTGGTTTACTCCTGGCTGCAGATGAGGCACACCTGTTCCCACTCATGATTAACCTGCTCTTTAAGAGCCTGGCACTCACCTCACTTCTCTGCCAGAGTATTACATGCTGTCCTGCGGTCCGGAGTGCCTTTCTGCAGCCTGGAGTCTGTTGTTGTTCACTTTGCAGTTAGTTAAGGAGTTCTTTTTGAGTTTTTGTCGGGAACGTTTTCCCGCAGCTTTAGTTTTGGATTTACTACGGCCAGCCAAGCTCCCTGTCGTCAGTACCTGCCTTGGACTAACTTTGTTTATTAAACACATTGAAACTTTATTTTTGTCAGTCTCTGCTTTGGGGTCCAAGTAGTATCTAAACGTCACAGAATACTCTGGCCACATGGACCCCGCAGAGAATGAGAGACTCAGGGAAGCGCTTGCTGCCCAGGGGGTAATTATAGGGCAACATGACAGAGCCCTGCAGAGAGTAATGGAAGCTATTCGGGATTTAACCTCCGGTGTGACCAACCTCGGAGGCCATATGGATCAGGTCGCAGCACACCTCTCCACGCTCCCGCTGCCTGCCACTGCTCAAGCTCCAGATCCTGCTCCTCCACCTCAAGCGGATCCGGAACGACAGCCCTGCAATCCTCGTGAGCCCTTTATCCCCACACCCGTCAGGTATTCAGGAGATTTAGGGTCTTGTAGTCAGTTTTTACACCAGTGAAGTCTTGTGTTTGAGCAACAACCATTCACTTATTCCACTGATAGATCTAGGGTTGTTTTTATTATGAGCTTACTGAGTGATAAAGCAGCAGCATGGGCCCTTGCCATATCTAACAGCAACTCGCCTATCAGTCAGTCTCTGTCGTCATTTACTGCAGAAATGCGTAAGGTTTTTGATCAGCCAATGAGGGGGAAGGAGGCTGGTAAAAGACTCCTTTCACTCACCCAGGGTTCAGGCTCTGTTGCTAATTTTGCTGTTGATTTCCGCATTCTTGCAGCAGAGAGCGGTTGGGATGACATGGCCTTGCTGGGAATTTTTTGTAAGGGGCTAAATGAGGATTTAAAGGATGAACTAGCTGCTGTTGGAAATTAAAATCAATGTTTAATAGCATAACGTAGCTTAAACATACCGTCAGTTTAAATGCTATTTTATTCTGGAAAAAACCGGAAGTTCTCAATACCAAGCTTCTATTCTGAAAATCCTTCATGACAACATCCGGGACTACCGTCCATTAGTATCACTAAAGTGGCTATTGACGCCGTTAACATGTATTGCATATAAAGTCATGAAAGAGTTAAGGAAGAGAAAAGACGTGTTTAGATATATTGAATGTACAATGTCTGTATCCTCTGATATGCATAACAACGGACATTAAAACGTTGGAGAGCCGGCCTGCAGGGAGGAGCCAGCAGAGGATATAAATACAGCGAGACCTAAGGGGTTCGGCCTCTTTCTTCACCTGGCAGGGCCAGAAACACAGCTGTTTTTCTGTCGAACAATATTCTGTTTGTAACATTACCGTGCCTTTATTTGAATTAAAGTACCAATTTGAAACCATCTCAGAGACTCCATTTTTAAGCTTCTCTCCTGGACGTGAGAATTATTACACGGATAACAATTGGGACCAGCTGACGTGATTCTCGTTGGACCGGGAGAGACTACACAGCCTACTGTGGCCCGGAACCGCGGGCAATCCGTTCGACACACAAAGAGCTCAAACCATCGGTAAGAAGAAACCTGTTAAGTCAAATTCTTCGATAGTTTATGCAGGACAAGTTTAGGATTGTGTGTTGGACGACTGCTTCCGGTTCCTGAAAATAGCTGGGAAATGTAATGTTAAAACAACGAAATGTATAACAATAACACGTGGCGTTGTTTTGTCACAAGCAGGTGAGTTCAAATTACTTATTTTTCTTATATTTAACCCTGCATGCTATTCGTTTGTCTGTTATTACATGTCGGCAAGAAGCTAATCACTTCAATAGTGTTTTTGTTACGTTTAATTTAACGCAAATAGTTTGAGGCTATTAAGCAGTCGGGACTGCTTGAGACAAAGAACACAATCACAGTGGAAGCTGAGAATATTGGAGTGAGTGTCTGTGTTAAAGACAGTGTGAGGCTGTTTTTCTTTTTTAAAAGTCCTTTGTGTGATGAGGGCAATCATTTCAAGTGTTTCTTGTTACGTTTTAATTTAACGCAAATAGTTTGAGGCTATTAAACAGTAGGGACTGTTTGAGACAAGAACAAAGTTGAGTGAGTGTTTTAATTACAGTGTGAGGCTTTCTTTTTAAAAAAGTCCTTTTCGGGGAAAAGGCCTGAAAAGTTTGAAGCTTTCAGTGGTTGTATTTTCTGTTTTCAAACAGACATTGCGTGTGGATTACGATGAGAAATGCGACATTCGTGCGTTAGACGATATTCTGCTAATTGTGTTTGGATAGCGTCTTAATTTGTCCCATTATGGCGTGTTTAAACAGAGGAGATAACCATACTGGCTCTTAAAGTCAAAACATTACGTGCATGGGTTCAAAGCCGTATGACGTAAGGGTTTGAGGCCCATTGATAAATTGTACAATAAATAGAAATGTTATTTTAAACTGCAGTGTTTTGTGTTACATTTTGTCATTATTTCAACTCCCCTGTGAAAGCCACGAGGAGTTTTCAAATCCCTTTGTTCTTCAGGTTAAAGGTTGCCATCTTGTCTTGCCCTCATGTTGAAAATAAGCCACACGGCAGTCGCCATTTCGTGAAATGCTAATTGAAAGTACTCGGTTTGTTCTTACACACTCAGTCACACTCACATGAGGCTGGGCACTCCATATTGAGAAGGACACATCATATTTCTTGGCAGAGTTGGAACTATAAAATAGACAGGTTATCTTACCGTGGGAAGTTTGGTATTTGTAGGAGTCTGGTTTTGTAAGTATTTCTGCTTACAAGTGTGTATTGGCGGGTTTTTGAATATTTTTGTTTGCAAGTGTGTATTGGCGGATTTTTTTTTTGTTGAATATTCTTGCTTGCAAATGTGTTTTGGCGGTTATGTGCTGTGTTGTTTAACCATATTCTCCCATTTTTAAGGAAAATAAGCTTGTTAAAAAGAGGTCAGCTTTGACAAAGATACTATAACATTTTGAAGCTTGATTTTAAGTGTTATAAATGAACACATGCTCCATCGGCGAGATAGAATTGCAAGTGGTTTCTAATTATAAGATAAGAAACCTTACATAATACTCTTTCAAAAAAGCAAACAAATGTATTGAAGCTAACACAAGTTATGACATTTACATAATTCCAAACATTTCGGAAAGTGGAACCCAGTAGAGCCACACCAGATTTCTAATTTTTATATTTCGGAGTCAAAACTGTACACAGTACAATTGTTGTCTATATATTTTTTTACAATTCTGATTTTAAAAATGTGCATAATTGTTAAAAAAGGAAATAATCATTTATATTTTATAGATTGACCTTATTAAAAAATACAGATTTAAAGTTCGGACGAACAGCAACGAAGGTACTAGTCAAAGGACTAGTGCTTCAATCTTTGATACATTTCATATTTTTTTTCATTCAAATAGTTAGAGAACATGCCACCAAAAGAAACTAAATTAAGGCCAGACGTAGAGCCAGGCACAACTGCAGATATCAAGGAAAGGGTAAAAATCAGATCAGATGCTACAACAGTTCCAAAACTTAGACAGAAGACATGGAACCAAGCAGAGGAACTGTTCAAGCAGTGGCAAACGAGAGGATTGATTCCAGCAGATGATCAACCTGGACCAACAAAAGCCCATAGAAGAGCAGTACTCGACTATGAGCACGAACAATGCCTACAACAGCTAACTATATGGAGGGAAGCTGAAGAAAAGACACCGTAGCTTGTAGGAACAAGACAAGGAGAAGGGAGGTGAAACTTCCAGAGAAGGCAGGGCAGACACCTCCAACAATTCAAGCTCAGGAAGAACCAGAGAATGCAGGGCAGACACCTCAAACAGTAACATCTCACAGTGCCAGAAAATCAGAAGCAGAACCAACAACCAGGAGGTTTCCGAGGAAGCAGAGGCAGAGGAAAAGTTCTCCGGTTTGAGGGATGCTACATATGCGATCAGTCGGGCCATTGGGCTAGAGATTGTCCACAACAACAAATGAAACACCTGCACCAAACAACGGCCCTCCATGCAGATACCCCGGGGGGGGGGGGGGGTTTCCATGATGACAACGGAGGCAGGGGGTCCCAGAGATGTCAAAGACGATGAGGGGTGCCAAACATGACCCAAATGCCACTGACAGCCTGGTATCAACCACAACAATGAGGAAGCTCAGAGGGCCAGACCATCAGGTGATGCATCTTCAGCACAAGGGTATTTTGAGAACCAGCTACATTGAGCCATGTCTGTCACCACAGGAGGGAGAGGTTGAATGTTATTTAAAAGATAGTGAGTAGCATATTGCATTTACACATAAAACATCCACAGAATAGTAGAAGATTAAAACATAATAGAACATTTAGCAGACTATTTTTGTAATTATGAGAAGGAAAGAGATTACGAGTGATGTTGTTCCCCTACACAGAAAACGATTGTGTCCATACAGCTAGTGAGGTCAAGACGATGGTTTTCCACCCAAAAATATGAAGACGGAAACCTGGTACTCGCCCAAGAAGGAGAATCCTTACCAAGTCCTCCTGTTTACACCGACTGCAGTTCAAGGGGCGGTGATACACCTGACGTGGAGCTGTTGAGACCTGAAAACAGAAACTCGATTCTGCTGTGGTGAAGTCTGGCTACAAAGGGAGGTGTCCGATAGGGTCGCTTGTCTCAAACCAGTGAAGAAGTCAACAAGAACCCAGCAGAACTAGAGAGTGACTGTTAGCGGGAGAACAGTGACGGAGCGACAGAGACTGGCACAACATTTTCCAGCCAGTGCATAGATGGACCCCGTCAGAAGACCAGGGCGGTGTTTAAAGGGGAACTTCATTTATTGTTAGTGGAAATGTAGTTTTTTAGTCAAACAATTATGTGATTTATGGAGTCAGATTACAGTTTTTTTCTCATAAACAAAATGTTATAATCGGTCTGAAGTATCTGTTTTAAGGAAATGAGCTGCAGATTAAATAACATAACACTGATTGAGAGCTTGGATGAAGAAGTTGTAGGGAACAGTTTCAAGAATCAGTTTTTATTTATTTATTCTTGAGTAACTTTACTGATTTATAATGTAGTGCGTAAGGCAATATCTCATTTTGAGTGAGGGGCACAGCCCTTCATGCATGTCACCCTCTGTGAGAATAGTTCGTATTTTCCCTCTTGTTTAGAGAAATATTATTTTTATCATATCTTTGTTCAGCAGTTTCAACCAATCCTCTAATCCTAGAATTATTGAGATACATTAGCGACACCAGGGGTATTGTTTTTCGCAGCAACAATGATGCATAATACCATGACAAAAGCCATTGTTGAAGCAAGTAAACAATTTTTTGTGCTAATGGCAGATTTTAGTGAATGTTTTTATACCCGCAGAAAACCATACATCATACGATATTTTTTGTACGCCTTATGGGTACACGGAGAAGTTATGTTTATTTGATGCAACGTTATGGGTTTTACATGTCCTGTTCAGAATAGGGTAATCATTGCAATATTAATTGAGCATGTTATGCTCAAAGGAGGGAGTGTCATGATTATACAGACATGTTGATTTCAGTGACGTTGTAGTTAATAAATAATAACATGAAGTTAATAATAAATCTCATAATGACAAAAGGTATGCCGAAGCTTGGGCCTCCTCCAAGGAGGGAGTGGTCCAGTTTTAGATATTAGACGAATAGAAGTAATGAATATGTCAGAACTCTGAGTAATATTATCCAAGTTTTGTCTACACAGGCTAGGAAAGCTACAGAGATACCAGACGAGACACCAGAAGAGACTCCTGTTCGGCCAGGTGAATGGGTGAGGGTGAAAGTTCACAAAAGACAGTGAGCTGATCCCGGTGGACGGAACAGTGAGAAGTTGTAATGAACTTCACACGCGTTCCGGTTTAAAGGTAAAGAAAAAGGAGCAAATTGACACCACCTCACACATTGTCACCCTTCACTGGCAACTTCCAAAACATTATTGGGAGTTAGGACTGATTTGGAAGAGCTGGAACAAAACAATAAATAGAAATAAGATAAAGATAGAAACAGCTCAAAAGACGAATTGTCTATAGATTTTTATAGATTGTACACTAAAGTGAAAACCTATTTTTGCTTTACATCTGAAAAAGAGTCCAATTTTTGTATACGTTATTATAGTACTCATTATTTATATTCTGTAACTGACACAACCATGGAGAAAATAGAGATGATGTCAAGAACAAAGCCAAACCAATTGTGGGGTCCCCTAGGGATAAGAGTCAGAATAGCATTGTTGATTGTGCTCATTACACTTGGCACCTTTCTGGTTGGATGGGGAGTACAATATCAAGTAAGACATGGATCCATTAGTCCACTCATAGAGAATTCCCACATCACTAACAAAACTCCAGCTGAGTTTCAGAGACTTTCACTTATCCCCAGAGCCAAAAGATCAGCTGAGCAACAAGAGGAGGATTTAGAAATACTCGTTCCCAAAGGTGAGGCGGTTATAATCAAGATGATTCACCCCCCATATATGCAGTTCTTGTATCAAATGATGTGATGGGTTTAAGTGATCGGGATAATCAGTGAGGGGATTTACAGATTAGGGGAATCTCCAAATACACTGGATCCATGTTTTAGTCTGTACCAGAAACACCCCCTGTTAAGTTTATGGACAACCGACCGGTGACCTGAGCAAAGTTATTGAAAATGATTACAGTAGAAACAGGCTACTAACCCACAAGTACAGCTTTGTATGTACAAACTCTATGAACGAAATTCCCCAGCAGATTGTGGCGACATTGCAGATATGTCCAGTCACAAAAGTTACTTTTTTTTTTCATAAAATATGGGGATGTTCTTTTATAGTGTGTGAAATATGTGGTGCTTGAAACATGTAGGTATTTTTTAAAATAATAGAAGAAAATGGTTTCCTGAAAGAGTTATTTGGAGTAGCCATGTTACAGTGGGTGAAAGCAATGTTTAGGGATATAGCACAACTATTAGTAGACATTAATTACATTTAACATCTAAGACAGATAGTAAGATTAGGAAAATAGAGTGGAAAGGATTGGATTTATTTTACCTCAGTGTGTTAGAATTAAGTATAGGTAATGCGTCCCGAGATCTCTCTCTCTCTCTTTCTCTGCCTGTCAGAACGCTACGACCCCATCTTCAGACAAATGACCTCACCACAGGAGACTCCTCCTCCATCGAAAAGACAGAGAACCCGAGCTGAACCAACAACGACCTGAGGCATCCAGAACCATCTACACCTGAGGCATCCAGAACCATCTACACCTGAGGCATCCAGAACCATCTCCACCTAAGGCATCCAGAACCAAACCAGCATGCTGACAAAGAGGCAAACTCTCATCGGTCCCTCAGACAGGACATGAAGTTCCAGCCTGAGCCACGAGATTTGGCACAAGAGCAGAGTGTGGGACATGAGAGCGGAATACGCCCTCCATGCAACAGCGTAGAGACTGAAAAGGAGGAGATGAAATGCAAAGCAGTTGGGCCACTGAAAAGGGTTACAGCGGGAGGATCCAAGAGCGGATGGACTGAGGAGAGGACAGAACCAGAGGAGTTGGCATGGGCCAGCAGAACGTGAGGGGGTCGTGGCTTGACAACCAGAGGGGGAGAGAAGGAACACGGGAGTGAGTGAGTTTACACATAAACACACTTATTAGAAAATAATCCTAAAAACACACTGAGGGTAGAACATATTATTCAATCTTTTCATTATATAACAAATTATTCTTTTAGAGATTCTTATTCATGTGAGAGTTTGGGGAAGATTTAATTTGTTACAATATAGATAGCAGGCAAATCTTTATTTGAATGGAAAATGTTAAAGGTAGAGCTAGAACCAAGCCAAAGAAAGTATTCCAATCTAGAATATTGGTTTCTCCATTGTAGCATGGTTATTACCATAGGAGAACTGTTAAGGTGGAAACAACATTTGTTTGTCGTCCAAGATGTAGAGTTTTAAAAAAAAAAGACACTAGGCAAAGAGCGATTTCAAAATTTAAATTCTGAAAAACGAGTATAATTGGGAGTAATACATGCAGGCCTTGGATCACTCATTTTAATGGTGCATATTTTTGACAACATATATCTTTCAGGGAGAAGGGGTCGCTCAACCCACCCTGCAGATGTTTTAAATCTTACTTGCAGCTTCAGAGGGAGCGCACAGCACCAAAGTATGAGTTTTTAAAAGACAAATGCCACCACCGCCTAATGCTCATCCATTTAATCAGTGATGACCTGACATTTAGAGATGTTATTTAAAGGAGAAATATATCTGCCATAAGTCAACATTCCTGAATTGAACTAATTATCACATGCTCGGGCACCCAAGTTTCCACACACTGTAAAGGCAGTTAGCATGGTTCTTCAAGGAGACCAGAATTGAAGATAAATTAGTGTAATGCGTTAGTGATATTCCACCGGTTTTCACACCATTTCAGGGACTTTATCACAGCATTAGAACAGACCACCCAAAGCCACCAAGTAGGAACTTTTAAGTGATGAAATTCTACAACTGTTGTAACTGACCAAAATCTTCTCCCAGAAATGACAGTCTAGAATGCCGTACCCCAGAGTAGATGTTTGGTGGTATCGTGGAACTAAAACCTTGTACTCAGTCTTGCCACAGGATTGGGCTGGGACCTAGCACAGCCAGTGATGTTTTTTTATGTAGTTAATCAACATGGCGAAACACCCCAAAGCCAGTAGGGCTAAGAGACCAGTCCCAGGGGGAGTTTAGGCTCCACTGTGTACAAGGATAACATAGGGGGGCCCAGGAGAGGCCTAGATGTTGCATTTCCATGTTCTAACGTACCGATTGATCACGACGGCCTCTTCTAGAGAACATATTACTTTCATACCTTAAATGGTATGAAAGGAGGGAGGGTAAATTTCACATGGGGGGACAGTTTCCAATGCTAGTAGAACAGGACGATCCACCGCCATATACAGATGTTGATGAAAATGATGTTAGTTTGAATGAGTTTAAATGATATGGATGTTCAGAGATGAGATTCCTCAATGAATGTCCAGCCGATGTGATTATTTAAATGATGAAATCATGTGAAGAAGTGAGCAAACTAAAATGCTAAAATGGAGTGAATCCATTTCAATTAACCTATACTATTCCAAGATAGTGTATTTTTATTTTTTATTATTACTCTATACTATTCCAAGATAGTGTATTTTTATTATTACATTACACTGGTCCAAGGTAGTTTGTTTCATTTTTTTAATTTTTCACGTTTCTATATGATAGATTTCATGCATTTTAGAATCATTACTATTTTAAAATGGGTCGTTTCTTTTCACTTTGTAAAAACAAGTGCTTTAACACTGAGCGTGGTATGAGAACGGTTTCTGTGAAAGGAGGGAGGAAGAAATGTTCTAATACCAAGCCATTGCTGCTATTTTGAAGAATGATATTGAATGTTAACACTAGAAGTTATGCACAAGGGAACACTTTTATGTTTGAACAGTCAAAGTATTTTTGTATTTTTGTAAAGTTGAGGCTATTCGAAACATTCCATTTTGATTGTATGTTCTTGATGTGAGTTATGTACTATGCAGAGTTCAGATGAAGAACTCATTGATTTTAGTATTATACACACCTTTTAGGTGTGTAAGGAGGGACTGTTAGAAATTAAAATCAATGTTTAATAGCATAATGTAGCTTAAACATACCGTCAGTTTAAATGCTATTTTATTCTGGAAAAAAACGGAAGTTCTCAATACCAAGCTTCTATTCTGAAAATCCTTCATGACAACATCCGGGACTACCGTCCATTAGTATCACTAAAGTGGCTATTGACGCCGTTAACATGTATTGCATATAAAGTCATGAAAGAGTTAAGGAAGAGAAAAGGCGTGTTTAGATATATTGAATGTACAATGTCTGTATCCTCTGATATGCGTAACAACGGACATTAAAACGTTGGAGAGCCGGCCTGCAGGGAGGAGCCAGCAGAGGATATAAATACAGCGAGACCTAAGGGGTTCGGGCTCTTTCTTCACCTGGCAGGGCCAGAAACACAGCTGTTTTTCTGTCGGACAATATTCTGTTTGTAACATTACCGCGCCTTTATTTGAATTAAAGTACCAATTTGAAACCATCTCAGAGACTCCATTTAGTGTCCTTTTTAAGCTTCTCTCCTGGACGTGAGAATTATTACACGGATAACACTGCCAGGGATGAAACCTCCTCTTTAGAAGAGTTGATTTCTTCAGCGACACGATTAGATAACCGCCTCCGCGAGAGGCGTAGGGAGAGATCAGGAGAGCATAGCCCCACCTCCCTTCCCCCACAGTCCACGTTTCCTAGACGGCCTGCGTTCCCTGGACCTTCTCTTCATCCTCCTGACTCCTGGCCTTCCAGTGCTTCTCCAGCTACCAAGGTTTCTCCCTTCCTCATGGAGGAGCCCATGCAGCTGGGAGGGATGACGCTTACCCAATCTGAACGTCAACGCCGTCTTCATCAGCGACTCTGCCTCTACTGTGGCCAGGCTGGTCACTTCAGCGCCGGTTGTCCTTTTCGGCCAAAAGACCAGGCTCATCAGCGACAGGGGGAGCACTGATGAGCCGTATCTCTATCCACTCAGCCTCCTCCAACCGCATCCCAGTCAAAGGAACTATTTCTTGGTCTCAGAACTCTGTTCCGTTTCAAGTCTTGATAGATTCTGGTGCGGATGACAATTTCATTGACTCTGACTTTGTTATGCAGTCTAAACTCCCTTTCGAGCCTCTTCCAGAACCTAAGGATGTGTTTGCCTTAGATGGGAGACTTCTAGCCCAAGTCACCCACCGTACTGCTCCAGTTTCCCTCAAGCTCTCTGGTAACCATCACGAGATAATCTCCATGTACCTTATCCCCTCACCCATGTCACCACTCGTTTTAGGTTTTCCGTGGTTGAAGCTCCATAACCCCCACATAGATTGGGCCAACTCGTCTATCGTTAACTGGAGTTTATTCTGTCACTCTCATTGCTTACACTCTGCTGTACCCGCCACAGTTACTAGAGCACCAGACCCCCTCAAACCCATTGATCTCATCTCCGTACCCCCTGAATATCACAGCATCAAGGAGGTTTTCAGCAAGGCCCACGCACTATCCTTGCCGCCTCACCGGCCCTACGATTGTGCCATAGATTTGCTCCCTGGCACCCCCTTTCCGTCTAGTAAACTGTACAATATCTCCAGGCCAGAGAAGGAGGCCATGGAGAGTTACATCTCTGACTCACTCGCTGCTGGGCTTATTCACCCCTCTTCATCGCCTATGGGCGCAGGGTTCTTTTTTGTGGACAAGAAGGATAAGACCCTACGCCCTTGCATAGACTACAGAGGTCTTAATGAGATCACAGTCAAGAACAAGTACCCCCTTCCAATCATGGACTCAGCCTTTGTTCCACTTCATGAAGCCACCATCTTCACTAAGTTGTATCTTCGCAATGCGTACCACTTGGTGAGAATAAGGGAGGGGGATGAGTGGAAGACTGCATTCAATACTCCCCGGGGACATTTTGAGTATTT
This sequence comes from Harpagifer antarcticus, assembly GCA_902827135.1. NCBI lineage: Eukaryota > Metazoa > Chordata > Actinopteri > Perciformes > Harpagiferidae > Harpagifer > Harpagifer antarcticus. The sequence continues at coordinate 1,840,413 of CADEHL010000508.1, read as the reverse complement.
AGTAATGCCTTTTGGGTTAACGAACGCATCTGGGGTTTTTCAAGCTATGATTAATGATGTATTGCGTGACATGTTAAACAGGTTTGTTTTTGTGTACCTTGATGACATCCTAATCTTCTCTCGCACTCTTCACGAGCATGTCCAGCATGTAAGGCTGGTACTGCAGAGACTTCTTGAGAACAGACTGTACGTTAAGGCTGAGAAGTGCGAGTTTCATGCCTCTTCTGTGAGTTTCCTGGGGTTTATCGTCGACAAGGGACAATTAAGGACTGACCCCGCCAAGGTCCAAGCAGTGACCGAGTGGCCCACTCCCTCTAACAGGAAGCAGTTGCAAAGGTTTCTGGCTTTGCCAACTTTTATAGAAGGTTTATTCGGGACTATAGTAGGGTAGCAGTGCCTCTGACTAAACTCACCTCTGTCAAGTTGCCTTTTGAGTGGTCTCCTGCAGCTGAGGCAGCTTTTGTAAGACTGAAATGTTTGTTTGCCACTGCTCCTGTGCTCTCTCATTCTGATCCAGGGGTCCAGTTTGTGGTGGAGGTGGATGCCTCTGATTCTGGAGTGGGGGCAGTTTTATCCCAGCGTTCACCCTCAGACCAGAAGCCCCACCCTTGTGCGTTCTTCTCTCGTCGGCTGACCCCTGCTGAGAGGAATTACGACGTTGGTAATCGGGAGTTGCTGGCAGTGGTTCTGGCCCTTTAAGAATAGAGGCACTGGCTGGAGGGAGCCAACCATCCTTTTATAGTATGGACGGACCATAAGAATTTGTCTTACCTTCGCTCTGCACGCAGGCTCAACTCGCGCCAGGCTCGGTGGGCTCTCTTCCTGGGACGGTTCAACTTCACCTTGACCTACTGGCCTGGCTCCAGGAATGTGAAGGCTGACGCCTTGTCCCGGCAGTTCGCTTCCCCAGTGGAGGATTCAAGAGATGCAACCATTCTGCCATCTTCCTGTGTCGTGGGAGCAGCTAGATGGGAGATTGAAAGGGTGGTCCAGGAGGACCATCCAGCGGCTCAGGATTGTCCACCAGACCGGCTGTTCGTTTCCCCCGATGCTAGATCTCCAGTGCTCCAGTGGGGACAAGCGTCCAAAGTTGCCTGCCATGCAGGTTTTCATCGGACCCTGGCCCTAATTCGACAACGCTTCTGGTGGCCCACTATTTCTCAGCTTGTTCCGTCTGTGCCCGCAGCAAGGCCTCACATCAGGCCCCCGCTGGCTTTCTTCGCCCCCTTCCCATTCCCCACCGGCCCTGGTCCCACATTGCGGTGGATTTTGTGACTGGTCTCCCACCATCAGACGGGAACGACACAATTCTGACCATCGTTGACCGTTTCTCTAAGGCTGTGCACTTTGTCCCTCTGCCTAAACTACCTTCTGCCCTCGAGACTGCCACTCTTCTCACCCAGCATGTTTTTAGGCTGCATGGTATCCCACAGGATATTGTTTCGGACAGGGGTCCGTAGTTTTCCTCCCAAGTTTGGAGGGCCTTTTGCCGGGCATTGGGGGCGTCGGCCAGTTTGTCCTCTGGGTACCATCCCCAGACCAATGGCCAGACGGAGTGGGAAAATCAGGACCTGGGAACGGCTCTTTGTTGTGTTGCCTCTCGAAATCCAGCCTCATGGTCTCTTCATCTGCCATGGGTTGAGTACGCCCACAACTCCCTGGTGTGCTCTGCCACAGGTATGTCACCCTTTATGGCTTCCAACGGCTTCCAACCCCCCCCTTTCCCGGTTCAAGAGTGAGAGGTGGCGGTTCACTCGGTACAGGGGCATCTTCGGCGAGCCCGCAGAGTCTGGCGTGAAGCCCGGGCAGCTCTTACCCGCACCTCCGCCCGGAACCAGAGGATGGCGGATCGTCATCGACGACCAGCTCCGGATTACCAACCGGGCCAGAAGGTTTGGCTTTCCTCCCGTGACCTCCCTCTTCAAACTGATTCTCGGAAACTCACTCCCAGGTACATTGGACCTTATGAGATAGAACGGGTCATCAATCCTAGTGTGGTTAGGCTTAAGTTGCCTCTTGCCTTGAAGGTGCACCCCACTTTTCATGTGTCACTCCTAGGGCTGCACGATTTTGTGAAAAAATCTAATTGCGATTTTTCTGAAAAAAATTGCGATTGCGATTCGAATTGCGATATTTGTTTTTAAGCTACCCAACGGAAGTTTATTGTAAAATGCGGCCATATCTCCGGCTAGGAAGGTCGTATCAACGTGCTCCCGTCTCTAGCACCCCGAGCTATGAGTGAAATAACTAAACTTACATGAAACTTCCGTTGCTTTAAAGTCAAGCTTCAGTTTAAGATTCACCCTGTGATAGAAACATGTGATGGAGCATTAAAAAATACTTGGCAGGTGATTGGATCAATCCGTCTATCATGGGCTATTTCAGAGAGCATTATCACATGATACAATCAAACTATTATCAGCTCTAATTCTAATGAAAGGATGTGAACTTAAAAGATATGGAATAACAAATGTATTTGGAACAACATATTTATTTATGTTTTTTTTTCAACAGCTGCCATTTTGTTTCTCTCAACAAGTCTTAGACACAACTTTAAATTCACACAAATTGAACAATTTCAGTAGGAAAATAAAATAGGACCTTTCTGCAAACAAAGTTATTCAAGTATGGCTCAGGAGCAGCATCTAAATATTGCACATACTGCAATGAATGTAAGTAAAGTGGTAATACAAATGTAATTAAAATTGAAATAGATAATGTGCAGAACAAATAAAATTGTGATTGCCACTTCCCTGATATCTCTACTTCTCAAAACTAATTTTTACAGATTTTTTGTCAAGAAAACCAGCATGTCAACCTTTGCTGGTTTCAGACATGAACGCTGACATGTGACCACGTTGCCTCCAGCACTGAACACTCTTTCTGATGGGGAACTCGTTGCTGGGATACACAAGAATTTGCTAACCAGCTTGCTCAGCATGGGAAAGTTAACACGGTGTACCTTCCACCAGGCCAGGGGATCTTCCTCTCTATCGATGGTGGGAGTCATTAGGTAGGTGTTCACCTCAGCTTCTATGGCACTCTCCAACTGCACAGCGGTTGAAGCAGGGTCAGGGGCACAGCAGTGCTGCTCTTAAAGAAGCTGCCCAATGACCGCTTTGCCTTCTTCGAAGTGGAAGGCTCTGCCTCTCCTGCACTCGGAAGCACGGCGTCTGTGGTGCTGGCTTGAACCCTCTTCTCCTGCAAAACACAGATGAGCGTAGAGATGAGAACATAAGTTTTGCATCAATGTAATTCTGAGCAATTGGGCATTTTATGTAAACATTAAAAAAATTGACAATCAATTAAATCAAAATACAATATCATTGCATGTGGCATCTTGTGTTCACTAAACTGCACATAAATACAAGTTACCTTTCGTGCCACCTGTTCCATTTCGATCTTCACTCTTGCTTTGATGTCTGGGACTTTCTCTGCGCTCATGTAGTCTGTCTTGAATCTTGGATCAACAAACGAAGTGATGTCCAGAAGCTCCTGTGTGTAGAATTATTAGAGAATAGTTAACTCAAAGAATCTACATTGTATGCCTCCAAGCTTATCAATTCCTTTCATCAATGCAGGCATGTTTTTCTAATAGCAAAACAATGATCTCAGAGACAATAAAACAGTTGAAACCTTATCAATTCCCATCCCTACCTGTGTGGCTGGGTCGCTGTATTTATTCTCCATGTAGCCAAGGACCAGTGACTTTATTTTCTTGGTAAGGGCCGTGTCCTCGTCCTTTGCAGCCAGAGTTGATGTTTTCAGGAGATGCAGGACTGGCTTCAGGTATGATACGCTTACATAAACTTCACCAGAGAGGGCATCTGTGAACTCCTGGAGAGGACGCAGGGCATTGTTGATGGATTCAAGGACTTCTATGTCCTGCCAACTGGGGACCAGGTGACACGTCTTCCTGTCTTCAGAGAGAACCTGAGACAAGGCCTTTCTCTGCTCCAACACCCTCCCGATCATTTTCTGCCTTGAGCCCCATCTTGTTGGACACTCTGTGATCAACGAGTGCTCCGGCAGATGCAACTCTCGCTGGGCCTCACTCAGTGCGGCCTTCTTTTTCCAACTGTGCGAGAAATGGCAAACCAAAGACCTACAAAGTCCTGTTGCCCGATTTATACGGTCTTTCACGGTCTTCTCTTTCAGAGCATTTTCTGAAAAATAAAATCATGAATTAATGAATAAATGAATGGTTTGGATAATTTTCGGTCATACTCATACAAATGTGTGTGAAAATACAGTAAGAAAAAAATCTAACATATCAAAAACCATTTCACACAATAAAACTGAAACAATTTTAAGACCGAAAAAAGGAATATGCTGAAGCCAAGGATTATTTTTGCCTATCTTTTACTGTACAATACAATCTAAAACAAAACCCAGAAAATCTCAAAGAAAGAAAGAAAAAAAAGACAAACCAAGCATTCATGCTAAATTATAATACTGTATTATTTTACTTTGTGTAATTCTCTGTTCAAATTTAGAAAAGTCTCAATTTCAAATCATCACTAAGATGATTCCATATTTTTACTCCCAAAACTGAAACACAACAAGAATTAACATGTATTCTTGCTTTACATGCTTTAAAAACACATAACCCTCTTAAATTATAATGTCCTTCTATTAATTTAAACATATTTAGAATACAAACAGGCAGGCTTTTGCTCCCAACACGAAAAACTATTTCTAAAGTTTTACTATAAAATATATCAGCACATTTTAAGGTGCAAGACTTTATGAAATAATGGATTGGTTCAATCAAAACATTATTTGAGTAAGGTACAGTATTGCATTTTTCAAATAGAAAATGTAATAACAATAATTATGGAACTGAGAGAGGTGAGAGAGGGAGACCCACTTACCAATCGCAAGATGCAGCCTGTGTCCAAAGCACTGAAGCCTTGTCCAGTGATTCAGTTCCACAGCTTTTACAACATTGGATCCGTTATCAGTGGTGATGCACGTCTGATCCTCTTCCTTCAGACCCCAGTTGGACAAGGACTCTCTTAGTCCATGCGCAATATTCTCTCCCGTGTGGTCAGCAGGAAAGTATACAGTTTGCCGGCAATGACTCTTCAACTCAAAGTCGTCATTTATGAAGTGCACGGTGAGACTGAGATACGGCTCGGTCGTTCTGCTCGACCACAGATTGGATGTTGTCGCATAGTACTCGACATTTTTCAGCTCTGTCTCAAGTTTATTCCTACATTGAGTGTACATTTCTGGGATGGCCACTTGACTAAAGTACGTGCGGGAGGGAATAGAATATCTTTTATCCAGCGTTCGGATGAGTTTTTTAAACCCTTCGTTGCTCACAGTGTTAATTGAAACCATGTCTTTAGCGAGGTAGTGCGTTATCGAATTAGTTATCTCACTGTGCCTTCGTGAGCCCTTTTCATACGGCGTAACGGCCGCAAATGACTCTGAAACAGTAGCTTGCTTAGCGCTAGACTGGGCTACGGGACGAAACACAGCATTTCTGGCTGTGCACTCGTCATATACCTGCCTGTGGTGCCTTTTCAAGTGCTGATAAAGGTTTGTTGTGTTGCCTCGGGATGTAGCGACTTTTCCCTGACATGTGGTGCAAAAAACCTGTGGTCCTAAATCCGAAATATGTCCAGACCACTAAAGTGCTGCTTTTTTTCGGGACTAAATTATCCAACGTTTCTTCTGGCGCGGCTGCAGACATTTTAGGTTGTTAGAAACGTCTTCACACGTGGGCGTTTCACGTGAAGTGTTGTTGTTGGCGTATATTTAGTTACCTTGGTCCACTTCTGATTGGTTAACAACGGTTGGTACATGTGGAGCACAGCACTTCTGATTGGTGTGGATGACTGACACACAAGAAGAAAAAAAACTTTTTTTTTAAAAAGTTTAAAAAAAAAAAAAAGTAAAAAAATCGCAGGCTTTGCGATTCGAAAATCGCATCATCTCGAATCGCGATTTCGATTTAAAATCGATTAATCGTTCAGCCCTAGTCACTCCTTAAGAGAGTTTCTTGCAGCCCTCTTTGCCCTCCGACCGAACCCCTTCACTTTGCAGTTAGTTAAGGAGTTCTTTTTGAGTTTTTGTAGGGAACGTTTTCCCGCAGCTTTATTTTTGGATTTACTACGGCCCGCCAAGCTCCCTGTCGTCAGTACCTGCCTTGGACTAACTTTGTTTATTAAACACATTGAAACTTTATTTTTGTCAGTCTCTGCTTTGGGGTCCAAGTAGTATCTAAATGTCACATAACTACAAACAAAGAGTCGATAATTTTTCTAAAACCATTTAGTGCTTCACATAATAAAATACACAAGGGCTGTAGCCTGATTATATGTTTTAGGAGCTGTGTGTGTGTGGTACAGTATGTAGGTGTGTGTGGTACAGTGTGTAGGTGTGTGTTGTACAGTGCGTAGATGCGGCGGACAGACAAGTCTCAGTTGGTTTGGTGTCCTTTGATTACTTTTAATACTTGTAAATAAAACCCGTAATTTCAATTCCCCATTTCAGCGCCCAGAGAGGGGGGGGATATATCTAGTCTCTGATTGTGTTATCAGAGTGTGCTCTCATACTTGTTTGATTCTGAAATTGTATATATTTATATAAATATGTGTGTGTGTATATGTCCGCATCTGTAGCCTGTTATTATCTCATTATACCGCACTGTGAATGACTTAAAAGTAAATATATAAGTCGTCATGAACACATCTGTCCATCAGACAGAGTGCTGCTGTGCCTCCTGTCATCATCAATGGACGTCTCTTTAAAATGACCGCTCAGAGGAGAGGAGTTCTCATTTCTCTAAACGCCTGCTGCTTCCTCTTCTCTCTCCTCGGTTCCCCTCCTCGGCTCCTCCGCTCGCATTTCCTGTGGGCGGGACTAGGAGACACAAGTCGGATAGGAGTCGGGGAGAGGAATTAGAGAAATGAGAAGGTGTGTGTGTGTGTGTGTGTGTGTGTGTGTGTGTGTGTGTGTGTGTGTGTGTGTGTGTGTGTGTGTGTGTGTGTGTGTGTGTGTGTGTGTGTGTGTGTGTGTGTGTGTGTGTGTGTGTGTGTGTGTGTGTGTGTGTGTGTGTGTGTGTGTGTGTGTGTGTGTGTGTGTGTGTGTGTGTGTGTGTGTGTGTGTGTGTGTGTGTGTGTGTGTGTGTGTGTGTGTGTCCGGGAACACCATGGTGTTACAAAGTTGACTAAATCAATGACTTTCAACTAACCTAATACATTTATGTGAAATCTACAAATTAAAAAAGTCAAACGTTTTTCAGTCTCTCTTTTTATCACTCCATAAACCATAACTCTATTTTAATACTGTTTAAAAAATGTACCATGTTTTAGGAATAACATGTGATATACATGAGGCTATGAATGATATATAAATAAACCTTCAGAGTACAGATATGAAACTGGGAAGTTTGTGATTATATTTTGTCCAACTTTTCTGCAATGTTAGGTTTAAATGTGCAAGTTAGGCATTAATACTAACTAATGGTGAATTAAGGGGAAATCTACAGACAAAATAAGACTGAAGTAAGATATACACATAAATGGGTTTTGCAAATGATTTATTTCCACTAATATATACGGCCTCTGAAATGGCTGAAACTATCAAAGTTGACCAGAGTATAAAAATACAATACTTTGACCACATAGTGTGTCACCATCCACATTGACCCGTCCCTTCCGTACACGTTGTCAGTGAAGTGGCCTTCCAAATAAAAGCCACAGCCTCCAGCAGCTTCTTGGTGCCTCACACCCTGGAAATCCTTTACATATAGATCCTGGGGTCTTCTGCGTGATGCGGTTGTAGGTTTCCTGTGTATTACCGTATTAAACAGTGCCATGTCACATAATTGTCATAGGTTTATAGTCATTGTCAGATGGATTATGACAAACACATTATACAGCGAGACACTACGGGCATAAACACAACTTTTTAATTTGTTGGTCTATTTTTTTGTGTTTGGGCTATTTTGCTTCTATAACATGTGTTATTTTAGACTAGTAGAACAAATCCAAAATACATATTTAGGTGTGTAGCTGTGTTTATCTCTGTATATTTACCGCATTTAAATTCTGAAGAACTCAGTGTGCATCGAGACCGGGTGACGACACTACCTATTGACGCAGCAACCACTGTAAGTTATATTCTTGTTTAATTAGACTTCTCTGTTTCATTTATTCTAGTCTGTATAATTGTTCTGTAGTTACTGTAGCTAAAACGGCGCTTTTGAGAGATTTTACATCTCAGATCTGCTCAAAGGGAACCTGTAACACAGGTCTCAGTGGGGTACTCAACCCTGCATTACAATATAGGCAGGGCCACTCTGCTGTCGCCCATCAGCTGTAGAGAGTTAACTAATTAGAGGGGCGTGGCCCCACAGCTGTGAGAACTCAGCAATCAGGTGTCCATTTTAGGTAGCTCTTTCCTGGAGCGTCAGCTTCAGCTGAAGACAATGGAGTCCTGCGGGAGTAAGACTGACAAAGACATTGGAGTCCTGCGGGAGTCACGAGGGTGGCAAAGAGGAGGCAAATCCTCCTCTGACTGAGCTAATTACCGCTGGTGTTTTCTTTTCTTTTCTTTAGTTTTCTAGCCCCTCATGCTATAATCATGTGTATTTTCTCCATTCCTGTTCACGTGTCTTCTCGCAATCATCGCTGGCCCCGTGTATCTCCTAATCGCTATAACCGCCCTGCTCTCGTCTATCCCACATGCTCCACTGACATCTAACATCTAGTTTCAGGTGGCCTGTGGAACTGCCAGTCAGCTGTTCCTAAGGCTGACTTCATCTCTGGCTACGCTTCCCTGCAGTCTCTGGATTTCCTTGCCCTCACGGAGACCTGGATTACTCCATTCAACACATCCACCCCAGCAGCTCCCTCCACAGTATATTCCTTCTCCCATACACCCAGACCCACTGGCAGAGGACGTGGCGCTGGTCTCCTGCTCTCTCCCAAATGGAGCTTTTCCCTCTTCAAGCTACCTAACTTCACTCCTTTCACCTTTGAATTCCATGCCGTCACAGTAACCCATCCTATACAATTAACCATTGTTGTTCTCTACCGTCCACCAGGCGCCTTGGGAGACTTCTTGGAGGAATTAGATAATCTCCTCTCACACATCCCTGAAACTGGCCCTCCCGCTGTACTTCTCGGAGACTTCAACCTCCAGTTAGGGAAGATAGACGAAATAACATCTCTGTTAACCGCCTTTGATTAAATTACGCACTGCGTGCTAATAGAACCATCCTTAGGGCAGCAGAGCGGAAACGGTGGAAATCCAAACACCGTGACGACCTCCTAACCTATCAGGCTCTCCTCTCCTCTTTCTCTGCTTCGATCTCTCAGGCAAAAATCATTTTCTTTCAAGATAATATCCAATCTTCCTATTCCAATCACAAAAAACTATTTTCCATCTTCTCCACCCTCTTGGACCCCCCCAAAGCCCCTCCCCCCTCCTCACTTCTGTCAAGCGACTTTGTTAACCACTTTGAAAAAAAGGTTGATGATATTCGCTCTTCTTTTTCTGACTCACCTTTACTCACCCCTGGGTCACCAGACCCTCCTTCCACCCACACACTAACCTCCTTTTCCCCTCTCTCTCCAAGTGAGGTTCTTACCCTCATTACCTCTGCCCGCCCTACCACCTGTCCTCTGGACCCTATCCCTTCAAACCTCCTTCAGACTATCGCTCCTGATATTCTACCGTTTCTCACCCATTTCATCAACACTTCTCTAACTTCTGGTCATTTTCCAAATAGTCTTAAGGAGGCGAGAGTAAACCCTCTCCTAAAGAAATCCACTCTCAACCCGTCTGATGTTATAAACTACAGGCCTGTCTCTCTCCTCCCGTTCCTGTCTAAAACACTTGAACGCGCTGTCTTTAAACAACTCTCCTGTTATCTCCATCAGAACAACCTTCTGGATCCGCACCAGTCTGGTTTCAAGGCAGGTCACTCCACAGAAACTGCTCTCATTGCTGTCACTGAGGAACTGCACACTGCCAAAGCAGCATCCCTCTCCACTGTCATCATCCTGTTGGACCTGTTTGCTGCATTCGACACGGTGAACCATCAGATCCTCCTCCGCACTCTCCAAGAACTTGGAGTTTCAGGCTCTGCACTTTCCCTCCTCACCTCATACCTCAAAGACCGTACCTACAGGGTAACTTGGAGAGGGTCCGAGTCCGACCCTTGTCAATTAACTACAGGGGTCCCTCAGGACTCTGTTCTTGGTCCCCTCCTCTTCTCCCTGTACACGAACTCGCTCGGATCAGTCATTAGCCCGCATGGTTTTTCATACCACTGCTACGCTGACGACACCCAATTTAATTCTGTCCTTTCCCCGCTCAGAGACCCAGGTCGTCGCACGCATCTCTGCTTGTCTAGCTGACATCTCTCAGTGGATGTCTGCTCATCACCTCAAGCTCAACCTTGACAAGACTGAACTGCTTTTCCTTCCGGGAAAAGATTGTCCACTTCAAGACAATGGTACTTGCGTACCATGCTGCGAATGGATCTGGCCCTTCCTACATCCAGGATATGGTTAAACTGTACACCCAAGCGCGTGCACTACGCTCTGCATCAGCCAAACGACTCGCTGCACCCTCGCTGCGAGGGGGACCCAAGTTCCCATCAGCAAAAACACGTGGGTTTGCTATCCTGGCTCCAAAATGGTGGAATGAGCTCCCCATTGATATCAGGACAGCAGATAGCTTACACACCTTCCGGCGCAGACTGAAAACTCATCTCTTTCGACTCCACTTAGAGCGATAGAATTACTAACAAAGAACTGCTAACAGAGCACTTATATACTAATATAGGACTGGCTTATCTATAGCCAGTTGAGTAGCACTTGAAATGTTTGGCTCTATGAAACCTGATGTACTTATATGATTCTGTTTTCTTCAAGGTTGTGTCTTCCTGGTTGATTGTACTTATTGTAAGTCGCTTTGGATAAAAGCGTCAGCCAAATGTAATGTAATGTAATATTTCTCCAAAAAGTTAGCATTAGAAAAATGACTTAATTCCATATTTATACATAACACAAAACTTGTGATGGGAATATATATTATTTAAAATATTACCATACTCCCCCCATATTGTTTTGCAAATGGAATTTTACAATATGTGTCTTTTAAAATGATGTTGTTCTCACTATGAGACAGAAATCCTGCGTATGGAATAATAAACAAGAAATATTTAATGTATCAGAAAAGAGGGATGGAAAATATTTTGGCGCCCCAAGGTCTTTTACCCCATTCTTCAGTTTGGTGTGCGAGAGAGTTGCCCGCTGAAATCAAGGAGTGCTCCTTTAAATATTTATCAACGCTTCATGCATTATAAATAGTGTTATGGTATTATATACATGCATCATCTGGGCTGTTAAATGATGGTGCTGAGTGTGTACTATAGATCTGGTTTACCTTGTTCAGCTTTTGCTAATAATACAGATACATAGGAAACACATTAGAGAAGCATTAATATTATTATAGGTAACATTACAACATTACAATAATGCCTAATGTATTATTAATTTGAAAGTCTTTAGATTTTGATAGCCTATTTCCCTTTGAGAATTAACTTTAAAGTATGTGGTAAGATGAGAACAAGTTTGAATTTAGAGAACATGTGATTTAAGAAAACATTGCTGCAACAGTATATTTCTGTTATATGCTTTATCTTCTGGACTGTTCGACAATGTTTCCATCAATGATGTTTCATCAACAAAGTTTCCAACGTTCCCTATGACTTGTTTTCAATTTGACTTTGATGTTGGTTGTGGCAATCTCAAAGAATTTTATTTATATACATGTCTGTTAAATTACTATCTTTCGCAAACAGAAGTTTTTGTCTGAAAAATTCAGTAAATCACAATTTCGACCAAACCTCACTAGAACATGTTCTTTATATAAGCTTGGTTGTTTTGTTAGCTTTCCTTTTACAAATGGCAAAACATGCTCAATATACACAAAAATGTTGAGGCTGCACAGCATGCTGCTCTATTGAGACTCCTACAAACAGAAAGAATGATACAACTATTCCGGCTATTACCTTATTTTATTTACTTAAAGCTGTCTTAGTAACATGTGCAGATTATGAGACAACATTTGTATTCGTCTTCGTTTTGTGTCTCTTTGTAGTCATTTTGCGCTCCTACAGTATGTAGTTATTTTTGAATGTCTTTGTTGTAAATTGTCTCTTTGTAGTAATTTTTTGGGGTTTTTCTAGTCGTTTTGCCTGTAATTTAGCTTGTTTTGGGTGTCTTTGTGGCCATTGTTGTTTGTCTTTGTGGTATTCAGTTTTCTTTGTAGTCTTTGCAAGTCTCTTTGTGGTCATTCTTCCTTTCTTTTTAGTCAATTTGAAACTCTTTGTGGTCATTTTGCCACTGAAGTGATGGTGAATCTCTTTGTTTCCGTTCTGTGTCTTTTTCATTTTTATTGTGGTAATTTGGAAGCTTGGTCATTATTTGTCTCTTTGTGGTTGTGTTGCCAATTTGTATAGTCCTTGTGTCTCTTTGTAGTCTCTTTGAAGCTGTTTTGGGGGGGGCACTAACACTTTTCGTTCTCTGGCTCTGTCTGTCTGATAAACTCATTCAGGAATCTACCATGCTTATTAATGTTGGTTGACACTAACAGGTTTCTCTTAGGCTAATACTGTATGTGAGTACTCAATATGATGGTATAAAATCTCTGGACATTCACAGATCCACTTCATGTCTCTTGGATAATCACCAAACTTTCTGAGTAAACTATTCTAAACTTGTATCCTAGTTTGACAGCCTCACTGTTGAGCCCGGCTGTTACTTATGCAACCAAGCATCTTCCTTTAAGCCTCCTCTAAAGCTCCTTCCCTCTGCAGAATGAATTCAGAGGGTAAACAAAGCCTGCGGAGTCTTGGATCATAATACCAGGTGAGAGCTGTCTCTGTGAGTTGTTGAGATGCATTCTTCCCAAAATCCAACTTCAAATCCCACTCCATTTGCGCCAATTCAATGATTATTTTTCCCACTGTGAATCTTGGTAAGGATATCTTTGTAACTTCACAGTTTTATATCTGAAATGTATGGCTGAAGTGTTGGTGGAAACAGATTGTTACATCAATAATGATTTTACAAAGAAGGTTCATACATCAATCAGCGCTACAAAGTTTCTTATTTTTTCACATCTCTAATCTTTTCCAGAAGTTTTTGCTCGCTGACTCTGCAACCCAGTCTCATGGCATTTCGTGTTCACCAACACGATTTTTAATCTATTGATTCGTGTTCACCAACACGATTTTTAATCTTTTGATTCGTGTTCAACAACACGATTTCCCCCTTTTTTTCGTGTTGCACAGCACGATTTTAAAAGCAATGTATTTCTACTGGTAATGAGGCTCATGGAAACACGGCATTCGTTTGTGTCGGCTGCCCTTAAAGGCAATGTGAGCGTCCATTCTCATTGGATAACGGAGAATTGTACACCCGGAAGTAAGTATTCCCCTTACTGTCGATTGATTTTACAGTGATATCTGCACTACTCATCGACTATAAAACACCAGATTATCCTTGTTAATTACACAACATTGATTGGTTTAAATTGTGTGCAATGCTTTTGTATTTTTCCCCTTCGATTCGGAGAAACAAATATTTTTTCGGAGTAAAGGATAGCAGAAGACACTACACTACCCAGAATCCCCAGCTATCGTTTGGACTACACCATGTGCTCTGTTTGACAAACCCCGTTTTTTTTCACCATTCATTCCAATGGCTGGCATCTATGTCATGTGATCTTCAAATTTCTCCCTTCAGAAAAAAAAAACATGGCCGAACTTCGTTTTATTCTCGGTGGAAAATGTCTATTTTAAAGTTAGTTTGGCCATTAAAATGCGTTTTGATGTCATTCGATGCGAGAAATATGAGTTGTTATTTCAGATTATGTGTGCAGTGGATGTACATGATCTTTAGTTTGCTAGTTATTACGAAGATTACTTCAGGAAATTACGTCCTGCTGCTTCCACTCCTCTCTCCTCGGTTCCCCTCCTCAGTCCTCCGCTCGCATCTCCTGTGGGCGACACCAAGTCTCAAGGAGGGGAGTCGAGGAGGGGAAATTTGAGGATTGAGAAACCTCTGATGTTTTCCGTCTTTTCTCAGTGCAAATTTCTCGATCTATGGAAGGTTTTAGATGTGTCTGGGAACTCACCAAGTGTCAGAAAACACAACCCTCTCTCTCTTTTCCTCCATACCCAAATCTCTAAAAACGGGGCTGCAACGGAGCTGATTATTATTTGAATTTTTCTGACGTCTGAAAAGGGGTGCTCCGCCTATATGGGCAACTCTCCACCTATCAGGGGAATGAGAGACCGCTCGAAAGCGAATGCTAACGTTACAGATGGTCGTTTATTCACAAATAACCCTCTCTGTAAAATCCTAAATGGTAGGATAGTTTGGCCATTAAAACGCTTTTTGATTCGATTTCTAGCGAGAAGTGTACATTGTACTTTTAGAATCCACGTCCAGATATGTAGGATCTATAGTTTGATAGATATTACGAAGATGATAGCAAGAAGTATTTCCGGTCTTGAGGTTTTCAAAATAAAACCAATGATCAAATGATAACAGTGATATCTGCAGTACTCATCAACTAAAATACATCAGTTTATCCTTGTTAATTATATGACATTTATTGGTTTAAATTGTGTACAATTCTTTTGTGTTTTTCCCATAGGTTTTTCTCTTTCGATTCTGAGAAACACCTTTCTTTTTTCAGAGGTTTTGATAGACTAAAACATTGATTGTTTTAGCCGCAATTCATGTTGGGAGATGGTGTTTATGGGATATGAAATCGGAAAAACTTTTTTTAAAATAAAATAATACTTTATTCCGAGTGTTCTTGCTTTTCTCTTTGGAAGTCATGACATAACGGCATTGTAATACACGGTTCGGCTGAATTAAATATTACATATCTGCCATAGATATTTATTTATAGAGCCTTTTGACAAACTAAATGCAGCCAAAGCTGAATATGTGACGTGGATCATAAATATATCAGCAATTAAACAACATCTTCCATTTATTTTCACACAATACGTCTCCTTGCAGTATCAACACTAATTCGGCTGACTTTTATATTTGATCCAATTGGTAGATAGGCTATATTTACACCATAACGGTGCACAGCTGATAGAAAGGGAAAGATATTATTTACTACCTTTCCAACTCCTCATGCAGTTGACTGTTACAGGTCATGTTACAGGTTTATGGTACAATGCATAAGCTTCAAATCGAGAGACTGAAACTGTATTTTCCTTTGCCGTTCTGTTTTAATTTCCCAATAAAGTTAATAGTCATATTATGTTTGATATTATTATGTTTTATTAACTACACCACTGTTTATTTAACCCGCACCACCTAGTGGTTAAAGCACGTTATTGAATTTAGTTGTTGAATACGTTTTATTTGATGAAAACATTTAAATATTAAGAGTAGTCTACATACAAAATTGGGGGAAAGTAGAAGGCATGATAGAAATATAGAATAGAAAAGATCAAGAAGATACTGTAGTGATCTCTACAATAAAACAGTTTAGTGCAGGACGTCCAAAGATATTAATAGGAGGATGTGCAAAACAGACAAACTAATAAGGCTTTATTTAAACATTAAAGAATACTTTAAGTTAAGGTCTTCTTTTGAATAAGAAAAAAAAATGTTGGGGTTATCCACAGATAAATATGAAGTCTGACAAAGTACTTAACATCCAATATATTTCATAGTTTATTTTGGCACTTGACAATCACCTTCTCTGAATTTGACTCAGGTGTAACTCAAGTCTGATTTAAGGGTTGTTTATATTTCACATCATTAATCAGAATCTGCAAAGTAACTAAAATAAATGTAGTGGAGTAAAAATACCAGATTAATTAGTAGTATGCTGCTGTAACAAAAACATTTCCCAACTTGGGATCAATAAAGAATATCTTGTCTTATCTTAAGATGATCGATGGCTACTGCCATATTTGCAAAATGTGCCTCTGAACCTTGACAAGTGCATGTTTCAGGCTTATCAATGAACAACAGGAGGGGTCACAGACATAAGACCAGCTGTTAAATAAAGCTCTTCTGACCTTAGCTGTCATGTGGGTATATTAATTCACCCATTTATTAATTATATGTTTTACATTTGATAACACCACTGTGTTTCGTATCCCCTAAACCTCCAGGGTGTACACAGTTTAATACTGGCAACTTCTAATTGTGGGAAATACGAAAACGTCTTATAAAGAGACGTGCCATATAATGTTGCGAAACACACAATAGCCAGCATGTGCAGTTATGGGGGACGGGGGGACGGGGGGCTGGACCCGTCCAACATAAACACTGATGTTCAGCTGTAACGGTGGTTGACTAATCAGTACAGAGTGGGCGAGCTGACCAATCAGAGCACAGTGGGCTCATAGGGAGCAGGAGCTCCAACAAGGCGTGTAGGACAGAGAGTGAATATACAGAGATGCTGTATGAGAAACCAATGTGATTTTGGAACATTGAACAATGTAAATCTATTCTATTAGACCTCAACAATGGAATTATGATCAGTAGAAATGGCCAAGACATGGGACCTTTAACCCTTGTGTTGTTTTCGAAAGCTGTTACCGTTCATGGTGTTCGCGGGTACATTTTGACCCATGATTTATCTCAGTCCAAAACACTCAAAAAGAATGACTATCATCCAATATTGTTTTAACTACATCCTAACTAACTTATAATGCATCCATAACCGTACAATCCTGTTGTAATTTGATTGTATTGCCCCAAAACACATTACACCACATATTGCACACGTGCATGTGTGTGTTCAGGTTCAAGTGTTAGTGTACATATTGTTTGTGAAAAGTCGAGTTCCCGTGGGGGGAGGGGGGCAGAGGGATGGGAGACCAGGTGCATGTTGCGAACAATGATTGTTACAGTGGATGAAGGGGGGTGGGGCTGGGGTGTCTAAAGTCATAGATGAATCTTGATTTGGTGAAATCTGACCCCGAGTGACCCTAAACAATTCTGCTGGGTTTTCCCAGATCCGAACACCAAATTATACACTTTTTTTTTTAGAAACCTTCAGACTTGGCTAAAATTGTCAACATCAGTTTTGTAGTGTTTATATAGCTTTGTGGAGGACATCATGAAGCCTTGTTCCGATAAAAAAAAACTAGAGCGTAGTTATTATATAATTTTAACTTGAAACGGGTCACGGGAGACCCGAACACAACATAGGGGTTAAGAGAACCATTATGCTGAATACATGTTTATGGATTGTACAAGTTATCTTAATATTTATTTTACACACATTAAACTAAATAATTCCCCTTGAAGCTTAACACCGCCACTTGGGGACCTGACCCTAAATTGAGAACCACTAACTTAATTGGACTGCATTACGTGTTTCTTGTTACTACATTTATCTATTACAAAACCAAATGATTGCAATGTCATCCAGCTCAACACCATCTGCTGTTTGAATGCAATGCAGTTTTTCTGGTCACTGAGGTGGCAAAAGTACTTAGATCTTGAACTTGAGTATAATTTATATCATATAAAGATATATATGATATGTTTGATTATAGTTATTGATGAATTAAAGTGTTCTCAAAGCTGGTAAGGGTGCAGCTAGTTTGAATGAATTTGTATACTGCAGGGTAGCTTGTGAATTTACCCCAGGTGGAACTAAAGTCTGATTTAAATGTTGATCATATTTCACATCATTAATCCAAATCTGTAAAGTAACTAAAGGTATTAAATAATTAGTAAAAGTACACCATTTACCTCTGAACTGTAGTGGAGTAGAAGTACGAAGTATTGTACCTCTAAATTGCACTAAAGTATAATACTTGAGTAAATGTACTAAGTTACTTTACACCAATAGAAAAAGTAAATAAAGACTAAAGGGATCCAAGAGGTTTCTGGTTTTAATTGCATCCTTAGAATCACAAGATTAAGAAAATACACATTTCACATTATGTTTCATGACAATGTCAACCAACATCTCTCAACACATGTTTCCATGAACATTAAGGTTGTCTATCCAGGTGCTTTACTAGATATGGACAAAGTCCTATGAATATTCTAATATTATCCAAGAGAAAGTCTCCTAGTAATCTGGATATTAATTATTGAATAAAACATGGGGCCTTCTCACATGAGTGAACCATGGATGGATGGAAAGACAGCTGTTCAGAGACCAGGACCTTTTGTTAATTCAGCGTAAACAATAGGTTGAGGTTTTTGCAATATAGCCAACTCGGAGGTTACATGATGAGGTTACTCCAAACCTGCTATAAACGATCACACAGGACTACAAACTACATATAAAATAGGGATGGGAATTTGAAAGCAAATGTATATTCGAATATTCGACCCCCAAAAAACGGTTAACCGATTAACCGAAATGTACATATCCTATCCTATACAATTTTTAATTTTGAAAAATAAATAAATACATGTTCAAATAAGTATAAGTCGAATTTGTCAAATGTATTGAACTGGTGATCACTGTTTGAACAGTTGACAGCTATAGGCCTACAGCTTTCATGCTTAAAACATAACTTGGTTTTTAAATGAAAGAGGGATCATACACGAACAACATAACGGGTTAGGGTAACGTAACCCTATTACAACAGAGATCAACAACCTATAACAGGGCCTATGCACAGAATGCAGCTATTCAATACTCATTCTTCTTTAAGAATATGAGCATGTCTACTCAGGGGAGAGGCGGGTGCGGAGGCCATTCACAATCAGGCCAGCTGGAGAGAAGACCCTCTCAGCTGGAATGTGGGCATAAGTCTGCGTGATCTGCTGTAGGGAGGGGCAGCAGCCATATCATTAGCTAGAACTAGCTAGATCTGATGGATTTGGACATAAACACGAGTGAAGTATAACCGGACGCGAGAGAGAGAGACCACCTGCAGCTCTGCCCGCTGTGAGGGACCGGTGAGCGGAGCAAAACACACCTTTAGACGTCACCTAACACATTTAGCTATAGCACTGTCGTATACATTGAATTATTCCATTTGATAATATGTAATCAACTTAGGCACCCCTCCCAAAAAAAGAAAATATTCGAATATTTGATTAATCGTTCCCATCCCTAATTTAAAACAGTCAAAATCACCAAAAGGCAGGGATGTTCACTGCCGCAGAGAAGCACACACACACATTGTAAAAAGACCAAAAATATAGTTCAACCGATGAAATACCTAAAAAGCTATGTGTTAAGTTATGTGTGTGTATGATATGATCTTAAAATCATATTTTTATTAAAGGTTATTCTTTCTGTTTTGAGATTCAGAAACATTAGACAATTTTGGCAAATAAAAAAAAATGTATTTGGCACAATAGTTAATTTTAACTGAATTTTAACAGCATATAGGAAAATAAGTCATATTGTGGTGTTACATTCAAAATGCTGAAGATACTAGCCATGATCACAAATTCAGTTTACATTTACAAAGAACAGAACCATGTTACACTAGTATGTTCCTATTATGACAAGTCTAAAAGGCCTATTGCAATTCAATACAAGTCATAGTAGTTTGTTTATTAGTATGTTTTATAGTGTTTTTCAAGAAGCATGTAAGTTAGATGAAGTGCTCTGCAGAGGTTGCTAATTATAAACTCTTATTTATATACTGTTGACATTGAGCAAGGGGATAAAGTATTGCGTTTCAGTGTGTTTAGAAGATTGTGATAACATCTGTTGATAGCTGTGGTTAAAGCTACCTTGTAGTTGTAAATGCATTTTAGATTTTTGTATACAGTATCTTCAAATGCCCTTCACAATGTGACAGCAACAATAAATACCTGCAAATCTATCGGTCCGCGCTTTCATTGCGCGTCACCAGAACCTTCCACAAGCTGCTGGGTTGCGGCCTGTACACAACTCGCGAACGCTCATGAACTGTTAGCGCGGGGAGGGGCGGCCCTGCATACTTCTTAACACTTGGGTGGATCATTTTTGAGTTTTTTTAAGTACCTTACTCTTGCTGGCTTCAAGGGATTTTTGTGGGCGGAAAAATATACTTATTTGCCAAAGGTTGAAAGAGAAGTTTGGTACTTCTACAACGTCGATCATCCAAAAATGGAGATCCATTAGCTTAGCGTAGCACGAAGACTGAGAGCACAGGGAATTGGCTAGCTTGACTCCATCTGAAATAAGAAAAAACGTAACATTAAAAAAGCTGATTTTAGAAAATGTAAAATGTATACTTTTATTCAGCACCAGTTGCCATTAAACAGAAGCCCTATCTGCTAAATGTAATTCTGCTCTAACTCTAACTGTATCCTTCATTTGATGGGAAAGTTCAAGACTTACTTGCAAGTTAACCCAGTGTCTCCAACAGGTTTTTTTTTTGTAAACTTTGATCACTAAATTTCAGTTCAATGTAAACATTGATTTTGTACTGTATTTTTTCCAGTCCGATCTTGTTGGACTGGTAATTACTGTTTTCAAAGTAAAAACCACATCTCAAGGGATTTAATGATGATTGAAAACATTTTAGAAACAGAATTGTACTACTTTCTCAACAATTTGAAAAACAAAAATCCAACAATTATGTGGAGCAGCATGTGCCTTCTACAGTACAGACTCAATTTGTTTCCATTAGTGCTACCACTTAGGACTGGACCAAGTGTTCTACTTCATGGCTAAAACTTGATACTTGCTTTCAGTTCCTCGAGGATGTCAGTGCCACTGCTCCAGGCTATGACTTTAGCTCTCAGAGAAGAGTTATCTTTCTGATCTTGCAGTGTGACCAGCAGTTTCTCCAGGGGGTACCCCTTCCTGGGCATCACAAAATCATTCCCTCTCAGACAGGAAGTGGGGCAGAAATCATTCCTGCCATCCCCTGAGTAAAATACCTGTTCGTACTCTACCCCTCTATCGGACTGCTCTGACAGATACACCTCCAGAACCTTTTTCTTGCAGAGGTTTACGGAGCATTGATCACAGTCATGAGAGTGGTAGTTCTGCACCTCCATGTACCCGAGCTCGTTGAACTTAGCTGGGTTGGTGTAAACCTGATCGATGGCTGCTTGGAATCCAGATGCCTGGATGATCCAGTCTATGAACAAGGAGTTGGAGTCAGAGATGACTATACAGTCAATGGTGCTTTTATGCTCTGAAATGAAGGTCAGCAAGTCTTTCATCCCAGCTGTGAAGGGCATGGTCTCCATAACGAAGCGGATGCTGTCGGGGCTGACCTCCTGCTCTCCTGGTTGGACAGACAGAAAGATGATCAGAGATTTATTTCAAAATAATGATCGAGTATCGGGGGGAAAAATGACTTTGTACACTCATTATTTAAGGATATTAAGTCATTGTTTTGAGTACGTTTCTCTTTACTATGAGATACTAAGTCACTATTTTGCAATTACTATATTTTTGGGGATATTTTAGTCATTATTTAGAGAGGATAAACCATTACTTGGAAATATAGCATAATTTAGTCACTATATTGCAATAGGAGTTCATACATTTAAGATACAAAATAATGGTTTTGTGTAAGTATTTCATAAATATGATACATTAAGTCAATATTTTTGACAAATTAAATTATTATTTGAGATACTAAAGCAATATTTGAAGGTACTAAGACATTTTCCTTAAAATGACCTACAGGGTTTTTTTTCTCACATTGTCAGAAAACGGCTTCCATAGGTTGAAAGTCGAAATAAAAGGTTATTGATCAAATGTTTAGCAGCTTTCTAGTTGTATGAATGAATGAGTTACCAGCAAACAGGATAGTAAATGCTCACCTATGTACTTCATCACTCTGCCCATGAACTCAGTCCAGTGGCCTTTTCTGTAGGATTTCTTTACAGAGTCAGGAAGAGTCTGAGAGGGAAGGCTTCTGTGGAGAGTAAAAACAAGAAAGATCCAGAGTGGATAACATTGTTGCTTGATATTAAAATATATGAATGAATATTTCCTCTGCATATTTTAACTGTATCTTGAACCTGTCAGTGAATAGTCAAACATTTGTCTAGCATTTTGCAGGAGTATAAAAAATACTACCAAACCTGTTTTTTTAATGATTTTTTGTATTGATTCATAAATTCATTCATTCATATTATTTACCTTATCACCCAAGTGTCACTGTTGTCATCAACCACAGTGTGGTCAAAGTCAAACACCATCAGAGTCTTCATTTTTCAGCTGAAATAAAACATTGGGTCAGATATAGAAAATTGTAGAAGAAGTGAAGAAGATATTATGATTACTATTATTATTATTATTATTATTATTATTATTATTATTATTATAGTATAGTTGTACTACGCACGTTTTCTCGTTCATGACACTAGGGTTTGGTCAGATAACAACATTATCTGTTGCACTGCCACCTTATCTTCCATAAGCACAAACTGTGACTGTACCAAACAACTTCAATACATCGCCAAACTATTATATGCCGACTGAACCACAGGTCTTGTATCAACCCTAATATGGTGTAAGTTATTTTCTAATAAATGTATACAATTAATGAAAAACGCATTGTGTTTTAAATGACGCATTTTTATTAGAGGTCTGGTGTAACTTCGCCTCCTTACAAGTCATCGGCCTAGCCTCTCTGCTAACCCCTCTATTAATATTCTACTCCAGCTATCAAGATCCGGCTCAGGGGGAAAACAGGGGTAGCGATAGTTGTTGTACTACACTATCTATCACGTTCACATACGTAACATGCATAATGTTGGATAAAACTGTGATGAAACTGACCTGAGTCTGTATGACATCGGTCCACGGCTCTGACTTCCTACCTGTCTTCTTGTCTGTCGCACTACACGATGTGAACTTGATCTGGTCTCATTACCGCCTCCTGCTGGTGAAGGGCCCGCTTTTAAAATGACTTGCTGTTATCATAGCAGCAGTCCCGTAATAACCTCAGACTCTTGGCTATATATAAATATCCCATGTAAAACTACCAGACTTTGAGAAATTATACTTATCTTTGTAATAGTGTTATAGTTTGCAACTGTGTAATAATTCTTCCAAAATAATGTAACTACATGTAATCAAGTAGGCTGCTGTTAAGTACACATTTGAGGTACTTATGTTTTACTGAAGTCTTCTTTTTCATGCCACTTAATACAAACATTGTACTCTACTGCACCACACTTATGTTACAGCTTCAATAACTGTACACATTTGGATTTTCGTGCCAAAACCATTTTAATTATCGACAGAAAACCCATTAGATTGATTGATAAACTCTTTTGATAATACTTTGTTCCAACAAATGTCTTGATGCCAAGCCAGGGTGTTACATTTATGTCGGCATTTCACATTTAAATCAACTGCATATATTTTACCCATTGACACAGACAACACTTGAATGCATCATTTCCCCCTTTTGCCCACTGGGCGGCAGTATCAAACAACCTACATATCCACAAAGAATCAAAGAAAACAGAGAAGAAGAAAACGGTTTAGTTCCTGGCTGCATAAAGTCAAGAATCTTCCTCTTTTTTCTGAGTGTTGTTGTTCTTATCTTTAAACTTCACGGTCGCTTTATTCGACCAACATGTTTAAAGGTTTCGGGTCGTGGTTGGGGTTGGAGAACCAGACGTACAGCAAGACGTCGGACGACCAAGAAGCCCTGACAGTGGAGCAGGAAGAAAAGGTGGTGGAGGCACAAAACGAAGTAAACAAACAGC
The DNA here is from genome assembly GCA_902827135.1 of Harpagifer antarcticus. Classification (NCBI taxonomy): domain Eukaryota; kingdom Metazoa; phylum Chordata; class Actinopteri; order Perciformes; family Harpagiferidae; genus Harpagifer; species Harpagifer antarcticus. Next base: position 1,816,741 of record CADEHL010000508.1, on the reverse strand, counting down.
AAGCAGCTGACCATGGAGAACCAGAGGCCAACCAAGAAGACTCTGTGCACGAACAAGGACTCAGCGGTGAGAAATACATACATGTCATTGCTGTGTTTGCGATTAAGCTAGGTAATTAGCTCTAGTATTTGCTGGTCATGTACCGTGCCTGTTATCTGTCAGTCTGTTTTAACACGTCATACAGAAATGAAGTTATACAACGGTTATTTGTTCAATGTTAACCCTTTATATCATTTATTTAAAACACAAAGTAAACCAGTTAAATGTCACCGTTCTTTAAGCCCTAATACACAGCAGCAAAATATCAGAATCGGGTTTATTGCCAAGTAGGTTTACACATGTATGTATGTATGTACACACACACAGTTAAAGAAGATCTATTGTAAGAAAAACCACCCAAAAATAATTATATAATATTAAATAGTTATAATAATAATAAAAAAGAACTATTCTAACATTAAAATATAGAGAAATATTAATACAAAAAAACAAAATGGAAGCAAATAAGTAGTGGTGTAAAGCTCAAAATACCTCCCTACCTAAGGAGGTATCTGTCTTACTTATGTGTCTTGTGTTGTTGATATTTTTTTTAGCAATAGCCCCACAGGATGATGATTTTGACACCCATGCTAACTTCTAATTTCATTTCTCTTCCTGAAGATTACATCTTCAGTTTTGCCTCCAGTGCCACCAAGAAGATCTCGGAGTCTGTGGTGGAGACGGCTCAGACCATCAAGAAGAGTGTGGAAGAGGGGAAGATCGACGGCATCATAGACAAGGCATGTTGCAGTTGTTTCTGTTTGGACAAGTTTAAAAGTAGAACACAACTTGTTGTCGAGTACAGCAACTTGCTTAGATGGGGCCTGTTATGCTCATTTTCAGGTTTATGTTTGTGCCTCTACTGTGAAATGTGTAAAGCTCTTCATTGTTGCTGCAGCACCTCTTTTCACCCTCTGTCTGAAACCAAAGCCCAGTCTGCTCTGATTGGTTAGCTGATCTGTTGTGATTGGTCAATCACAACAGATCAGCTAACCAATCACCTATCACGTACAATGTGTTGGAGCGCTAGCCAATAGAAGTACGAGTATTACAGTGATGTCACTATGTTAAAGAAGTAAACAAAGGAGTCCAATGGAGGTGTTTCAGGCAGGGGCGGGGGGAGAGAAACTCCCTCTGGAGGGAACACAGGGATTTTAGACTTTACAGACCATGTACATGCACACACAAGTATAAAACACAGCACAGGAGAGGGAGAACCCAAAAAGCATGATAGTGACCTCTTTAGCATGATAAAGCGCTGCATAATATAAACAGCAGCAGCAGATATGTAACTGTACTCAGCTCTGCCTTTCTGCTGCTTCAACATACTGCTAAAAACAACCAATTGATTGTAGAAAAAAATGAAAGGCAAATATTTCCAACCTTATTTTATTTAATGGTGCAGGAATGAGTCCTGAAACCTGGAGATATTCCTGCTGAACACAATATGTAAATATCCTAAACGTTAGTTTACCAAACATCTTGTTTTCTGCAATAATCCAAAATACACTAATCTGCACTAGTTAACGGCATGGCACATTTTAGACCAAATAACGACTATGAACAGAATCATGTCGTTTTATGCATTGTTACAATATTTAAATTGTGGTTATTGTGGAAGTTGACACAGCGATGGTGATTAAAAACATATATTGTGTTATTCCCTACATAATATCACAGTCCTTAACCTACATTTAATGTGCATCTGTTTGTTACACTTGTGTATTTGCAGACTTTCCTAGGAGACTTTCAAAAAGAGCAAGAGAAGTTCGTCCAAGAGAACAAGTCCAAAAAATCAGGTAAAACCAGATTTAACAGGCAAGAATCTTCTATATGAATAAGCTAACAAAGTAATCTCTTCCAACTGGATTCATCTTCTGTGAAAGAGCCCCTTGACTTTCAAGGTAAACCAGCATCAATGTATCCACCCCATTAGCATGTCATGGTTTGTTGTGGGAAACACAATGAAAATGTCTTGGAATTCTAGCTCTTCGGGGGGAAATAGTGATACATCAAAGAGTAACAGTAATGTGTGAAGTAAAAGGGAAGCTTATTTAGATGATTACACGAACATGTCGCCTCGTTTTTTAACCTCACTATAGGGGTTATCTGCTCAGGCTTATTCACTATGTCATGTGCACATAGAAACAAACATTTAACATATCATTGGCAGACACTCTCTTTAATTTGTCACATACATACAGTGTGAAGTGTCCCATGTAGTGAGTTAGTTAGCTAGCATGTTTTCCCTTTAAGAAGTTATTCAAGCACACAATGTGGGTTCAATGATTACAGTGATCAACTCAGTCACAGTTTTATAATAAATACTTAATATAGAAAGGGGAATTTAACCCTTCATAACATTACTTGTTAGACGCTTTTATCCAAAGCGACTTACATACTCAATACTGTGGACAATCCCCACAGGAGCAATTTGGGGTTAAGTGTCTTGCCCAGGAACACAACGACATACTGACTGCAGTGGGGTTTGAACCTGTGACCCCCTGATCCCAACACCAAGGTTCTATCCACTGCGCCACACGCCTTCAATTAGCAGGCTCAAGTTACATCCCACACAGAGCTAACTAGCAACAACTATAAGGTGTTACTACGTTTTAAACGGTGCACTTTGCTTTAAGCTGCTATCTTCAGGTTAAATAAAAAATTCCCAAAATCCATATTTGCTCCAGGAATATAGTAAAAACTTCCATGAACATATGAGTTTCTTTGGCTCACACAGTTCAAGAGTGAGCATGGGAGTGACTTCATATTTAATAAGATGATGGCAAATGATCTAAACATGTAACATACGAGTACACCACTGAATGCTTTGTCTGGTGTGCAAGCTTATACCATAACATGCCATAAGAGCTATTATTGCTTCTTTTTTTTCCCCCGACTCAAAAAAAACATTACTGAAAGATACAAATGTTTATTCAGATTGCAATCTTGTCGGACCTTATGGATACAAAATGTGGAAATCTTCACATCTGCCATCTGTCAGTAAATGTACATTATCAGTTTAAATAACTTAAAGGGGACCTATAATGCAAAATGCACTTTTTGATGTCTCAAAAGTGTCAGAAAACAAAACTCTCTCTTTTCCTCCGTTCCCACATCTCGACACGATGACCTCGACACGTCCCAACCTATCGTCTCCGGGCACACGTGACATGTTCAAACCTATATTCTCCGGCACACGTCAAGAACATGTGCTGTATCAGAAACAATACGCGGCGTGTTTTGGGAGTAATATGCTGTGTGTTGACATTAGCAAGCATTGCTAACCATGGAGCTAACGCTGTAGGCTACTGGAGAGAATGTGTAATGTAATGTCCTTGTGGTAAACCCTGCGAGAGAGAAAGGTTTGAGCTCCATACTGTTTCAGAAATAAAGCTTGAACTGGTTAAGAGCATAACATGGCATTTAATCACGGCAGCGTTTAAGATCTCCCGGTAGAAATCTCTCTCTAGCTGACTTTATAAAGTGTGTTATTTTTTTATAAGTGTGTGGTTGCGTTCTAGTCACTTTGCTCAGCGCTACTGCTTGTTACAACTTTCATTTGCCATACTCGCCATAAACTGTTATTATGGCTCAGGTTAATCTCGCCCCCTTCCGACGTGAGCGTGGTTCTTGGTTCTTGCCGGGCAGCCAAGTGGGGTCAGCTAAGAACCGGTTTCGGTGTTTAGAGCCGGGGCTCCGCTGCGGCTGAAACAGGAAGAACCAGAGCTAAATCAGGCTGTAGCCCGGAACTGGCTCTGGACTCAGAACCAGAGAAGAACCAGTTAAGCACCAGAAAAGCACAAGAACGGTTCTTGAACTGGAACCGGTTTGTTTTATTGGCAGTTTGCAAACCACTTAAGAGTACTGGAGTGTGAAACAAGAGCTATTGAGTCAGTGTTGTGGTGCTGTTGCTTTGGTCTGGATCTGTGAGCTAACCACGCCCTGTTCATTTGCATATAAGGAATGGAAATGTGGCATTATGAAATACAAGTCTCTTGAAATAAATAAATGTGTATTTAAATGTAGATGTATACATATTTATTGCCTCATTTATTTATTTCATAGGCATTAGGGGTGTAACCAGGGGCGGACTGGCCATCGGGACGAATCCCGATGGGCCGGTACTGAAGTGGGCCGGTCGGACGATGTGGGCCGGCCGGTAACCGGCAGGGCTCGACATTATAAATGGCCCGCTGGCCCGGAACCACTATTTAGACACCCCGGGCCAGCATAACGTCCTTTCCACTTGCCCGCTCGGGCCACTAAAAATATTGCTTTAAAATAATTGTCCTGTGGTATTGGTATTTTGACAAGCAATTTAGTTAAATTGTTTCGTTTATTAACGCTACAACATAGCGTTCCGTGAGTCGGTTGTCTGTTGGGTGAAAAGCAAACAGCTGTTTGCTGCGGAGCGCAGCGCGAGCAGGCTCCCATGAGCGGGAGCGCGCTCCTTCACTACAGACTATCGCGCCACCTAACCATTCGCCAACATGTTTTTAATACCAGCGGTAACCGGCCAAGCGCTGGGCAAAAAACAATCTTCAAATAAAAGAAAGTCACCGGAGGAGTTAAAGGAGAGTGACAGGGAGCATGAGAAGAAGAGGGAGAGAAAGTTTCAGCTTGATCGATGGAGTTGGCTTCTAGTGGTGCAGTGACGCGTCCTAAACCCCTTTTATCGATTACATTTATAATTCGAAAATTATAAAAGTAGTGTGACATGTGGAGATTATCCGGCTGAACAAAACGTGCATTTATCAAACAGGTTCGTTTTTCACAGACCTTATTTACAGCTATTTTCCAAAACGCTGTGGAGAAATCCCATTGCTTTCTGTCGAGGGAACCAGCAACTTACTTCCTGGTTTTAGGACGTGTCACTGCACCTCTCAATATGATGCCAATATAAACAAGGTCTTCTGTCGGCTCTGTACATCAATGCCGACCTATGCTGACAAGCAAGTGAAGAGTAGACAATATAAAGGTATTGGCTAGAGGGAAATGTCCCAGCAGTTTAGGATAATGAAGGTTCTAATCAAATCAATTACATAGCCATTACATGTCTAACTCCTAATGACAGGAAGGCAGAAAGCGCATTATACAAATAATAATAGCAGAATTGTTTGGTGGGGCCAGTGATAATACAATGCCAGTAGCATTTTACCCTTAATGTCTACCTCTGCGGTAAGTCACTAGCACCGCGGTGGGCCGGCGGTACCGAAGTGGGCCGGTCGAGAGTCCCGGGCTGATTTGTAGTCCCAGTCCGCCCCTGGGTGTAACGGTATTCGTCCCGTACCGTCACGGTTCGGCACATGCAGTCACACGGCGAATACGCCTTTTTTTACGAGTGGGAAAAAAGTCTGTCACTCAGGGCAGTATTACACTATATATAATCCAGGGGGCGGTATTGCGCCTAAAAGCCAGCCGCCCGTAAATAACAAATGAAGAACAAGAACAAACACAACAAAACGAACACAATACATGAAGAAGAACAGTAGTAGCTTTGGCGAGTTCACACAACACACAGGAGGGAGCTATAAGACCCACCTGCTTATTTTAAATCAGGTGTGTGGGAACATTTCGGGTTCCCTGTGGACTACAGCAATGATGGGGTGCTAGTTGTGGATCGGACGAGGACGGTGTGTCGGCGTTGTTCGACAGCGGTGCGGTATGCTAGTGGTAACAAGTCAAACATGCTCAATCACATCCGAGTCAGTCTCAGTCCCCAGCGAGAGGGTTTTCTCGACGGCAGGTGACATAGTTACCGCCAACAGATCTGCCCTCACTACTGACAACGTAGACAAACTCATCTTTTTGAAGACAAACTTCAAAGTAAAGCTTGAGTACCTTTATTTAGGCATAATGGCCTCACACACTCACAAGTTAATTACACATGTTAGACATTGCTCCTAAAGGTACAGATTTTATTTTATATTTATCATTGTATTTATTTTATATTTTGACATCAGGAGATGTTATACAGTTCTGTATTGCCTTTTTATATAGAGTGTGATTGAAACACTTTCTTATTATTTATTTTAATATTTTCAAGACATTCTTTTTAGTTGTATAGCTTATTTAACCTTTTAGTTTGACATCAGCCATTATAAATAATATGGCCATCTGACTGTATGTGTTACTGTTTGTGGTTTGTTTTTAACTGTGTAATACAGTTAATGATTCCAAATGTTAGAGTTCCTTATTTTCATACCAAAACTTGCACGACTGCTAAAAATAAATAACGGCAAAAAAAAAATGCATTTGGGACTTTTCTTTGCTTTTCCTTGTTGTTCCGAACCCGTACCGAACCGTGACCCCCAAACCGAGGTATGAACCGAGCCGTGACTTCTGTGAACCGTTACACCCCTAGGCATATTTATATATATATGTATTTATTTAATTATTTATGTATTTATTTAATATTGGCTTAAATGGCATTCCATATGGCTAGCAGCAGACGTTCAATTTAAAGCAGAATCAGCTGCAAAGAGGGGTATGAGCAGTATGGGCATGGCTACAATGGGTGATCTGTTTGGTATTCTAAGCAAAAGACTTCACAGACATAGGTATGGCCCTACAATGTATTATTCCAATATAGCATAATAGGTCCACTTTAAAGTAAAACAGCGTCTGATGTTTGTGTCTAGATGCAGCGGTGCCTCCCTGGGTCGGCTACAATGAGGAGGAGACAATCCAGCAGCAGATCCTCGCTTTGTCCGCTGTAAGAAAATACACTTGTGTCCGTGATATTATCCCTCTATATTTCAGAATACCTTTATTTGTCCCAGAGGGGAAATGTGCATACGTATCTAATACTCTGTGTGCAAGCTGATCTCCCTTGCTGCTGATTTCTAGGACAAGAGGAACTTCCTGCGCGACCCTCCCGCTGGAGTTCAGTTCCACTTCGAGATGGAGCAGATGTATCCCATGGCTGCAGTGATGCTGGAGGAAGACCAGCTGCTCAACCGCATGCGCTTCGACCTGGTGCCTAAACAGTCAGTATTCTTCCACCCTTGTGCTTTTCTCCTCAGAACATATTTTTGTATTGTGTGCTAATTGAATCTCAAATGTCTGTTTTCATAATATATGATGTCACCACCCTAACAATAAGAAAGAAAACAAATCATTTTGAGTTATTAAGGTGATGTAAAAAGTATATATGGTGCCGTTAGATTGACTCTAGAGTTCCCTTAAATACAGGAGCACGATTCGTACAGCAAGTGGAAGAGCAAACTGTTTTTGATGAAAATGTTATTGAAAAGTCTAAACGTCAACAAATATGCATTGAAGCATGATATTTATTTGATCAAAACATGTTTCAATAGATTTACATATTTGGACTTTATAATGCTCTGGAGTGTTTGGAAATGTTCATCACATAAGTTGGTAACAATACTATGCAGCTACTACTGGAATCTCATTATACTGAATACTAATCAAATGGATTTGTTTGTGTCTGACAGTGTGAAGGAGGAGGCTTTCTGGAGGAATTATTTCTACCGGGTGTCTCTGGTCAAACAGTCAGCCCAGCTCACAGCGCTGGCAGCGCAGCAGCAGCAGAAGGACGGTGAGGACCGAGGGGCCGGGGTCTCACCTGAGGACGTCGTCTTAACAGGTATGCTTGTCATCCTATAGCTCGTTCACACGGACCCCGGAGCTGCTCCCAAATAGCTGTACGCCTGGAATTGTTTGCTCTCCCTGTAGGGATTTATCAGCTTGATGCATTAGACTCAATAACATTTATATGCATTGTGTTTTTGTCAGTGTTTAATATATATCCTTTATTTAACCAGGTAAAAGTCTCATTGAGATTAAAATCTCTTTTTCAAGAGCGACCTGGCCAAGAGGGCAGCTTGAACAAGGTTACAAAAAAATGAACACAAACAATACAGGCAGACGAATACAGCGGTTGTAAAACACAAATGAAATGGCACACTAACCAGTCAATATGCAAATAAAAGAAACTATTATAAAACGTTTAAAGACTGGCACAATAAAACATTTAAAAAGTCCCACCCTGAAAAATACCCAATTCTGAACTTAGAGATGTCTGCCCTCTCTCTAATATAATGAAAGTAGTGGGCACAAAATATACATCTTAACAACTAGGAACTATTTTCTTTCTACTGCTTCACCGCGCAAAAGTAAACAATCTGTTAATTATGGGTTTGGGGCTCTGAACAGCGAGATATCAACATTAACAACTTCCCCCCCCCCGCTGTAATGTAAGCTAGCTCAGGAGAACCTCTCCATGAGGACGTACACACTTCCTTCTGTGCAGCTTTATGCAGGGTGGAGTCTGCTAGAGAGAACAACAAGGGTAGGGGATTATCTTGAGTTACTGGGGTCATGATTTCGGTTCAGACACATTGAAGTTGTGTTTTTGAATATGTTGTTTTTTGGAACTTTGAGCACCACATTAAGAGTAACATTTTTACCACCAACAACAAAGCCATCTTGAGCAATAAATATCACTACAGGAAAGACACTTTTTTGAGCAGTCCCTTTTTAAGTGGTGTCTCGTCTTGGCCTATCATAGCTATTTGTACAAAGTGTTCAGTACTTCAAACATGCTCCCATGCATGAACCTGATTTCCTCCCCAGCACTTCTATCAGTACTCCGCATCTAGTTGTTAGACAAGTTGATGAAAAATAGTGGCATGTTCAGGTAGTTGCGCCTTTGACTAACATTTTACAAGTCACTGGGTAGAATGTTAACCCGAAGTAAACATAGCTAGCATCCAAATATGTACATAAGACACGAGGTATGCTGTGGTGCGCACATTCTCACCACAATGTATTCGCTTATGAATACCAGTTCAAATGTGGCTAATAGAAATGAATTCCTGCCCAAGGCGCACACTTATTGCACTCCTTTGTTGCGTTAACTAGCACACATTTGTTTGAACTTCAAAACAGAGTATGTGGTCAAATAGAATATTCTGCTTTGTCCCGCAATGACTTCACAGATTGGTTACGCAAACATTTCTGTTGCATGTGTTCTTGTTTGATTAATATCAGCGTGTGGATTTCTGCGTTGATGTGTGCTGGGAGTTTTTTTTATACTCTTGGGAAAGCAGATAGAGATCTGATTGGATGCCTCGAGGCGTACAAAAATTCAATTGATTAGGTGTGGTATGGCAAATAATTATGTTAAGGATGTTTGTGTGTATTAGAGTAAGTCGTGAGAATAAGAAATCTTCAGTCGTTTCCATCCATTGACTATTTACGCATATTCAGCTTGTCATTAGCGTTAATGACATTTTTGCTAAAGCGTTCCTCAGAGAGGCATCTGGTGACACATCACATTTAACAGCACGGTGTTGTGTTTTGCAGACAACGCCAGACCAAAAACTCCACCAGTTTCCATCAAAAACACACAGGAGGTAAGACAACTCAAATAAAAACATGTCTGGGTTTGTAACATTTTACAATACCAAAATGCATATAGTGATACGTTCTTCCATCATTTTAAAACTTAACAAAGTAGTACAGTGGGTTGTCTTCTCTTACTCTCAGCCAGCACACGAGGAAGAGGAGGAGATGTCGATGAGTCCCGGGGTGTCCGAGTTTGTGAGCGACGCTTTCGACTCGACCGGCATCGACCAGGAGGACCTGCGGAAAGAGATGGAGCAGCTGGTGCTGGACAAGAAGGACAGCCCCCAGTCCCTCGATGGTTGGCATTAATACATTACAATACATGTGTTAATTAATACATTCTCCACAGGTTCTGCAGACAAATGTTGTCTGTTACAAACTGGCACCCAATAGGGCAGGGGTGGGGAACCTTTTTCCTCTCAAGGGCCATTTAAATTTTTACAATATCCTCAGAGGGCCGTACAAATGATTGACCTCTGCTTAAAAAAACTAAAATCACAGCCCATTCATTTCATTCTGTGCAAAGAAAAAGCAACCTCTTAATCCAGATATCTCACCATGACTCGCGTATGCATGCACATGCACGGTGTGGCGTGACCACCAAAACAGAAAGATATGGAGACAAGATGTGTGCAAATGTATTTAGTTTCCTATCCATGTGAACATGATTTAAGTGGGGGGACCTAACCTCCTCTAGGGGGGTTCGGGGGCATGCTCCCCCGGGAAGATTTGTTTTGAAAACATCAATCTGGTGCACTTTGAGAGCAAAATGAAGAGATCTATGGAAACATCTCTCAACACCCAGATGAAACAGAACTGGAAGCAGATTTATTTTTCTTTATGGATATTTTACAAATCACTCTCCTTTCAAACTGTATTCTTCTTTATTAATAACAACTTTTGTTTACTGTCATATAGTATTTTATACCTGTTTACTTTATTCTCTTATTTTTTTATAACTATAATGATCATATAATGATGTGCCTTTACCTCACTGGTTGTAGGAAAAGCTTCTTATATTCGTTAGCATAGCTAGCTAACCAGATGCTAATAACTACAAAGTTATTGACTGTATGATCAGTATGTCGGATGAACAGATCGCCACTGGGCTTTCAGCTAAAGACACAGCCACGCAAAGACTGCGGCATCTGTACGGTGCTCCTTATCGGTACTGCAATTTCTGAAGTGCTGGAGTGGCGTTCTGGTGCTCTCCGTCAGAACTGCACCCCTGTCAGTCGAGACATATACCACTTGATGACACGTTAGGCCCGTGTTGTGTTCAAGGACCCTGACCTTGGCCAGGAAAAACAGGCACTCGCTTGTTTAATTTTTTTGCGGTCTAGATTTCTTACATTTTTTTTCTTTTTTGCGTGTGTTTATAAATTACCTCGAGGGCCGTACAAATTGTCTCGCGGGCCGTATACGGACTGGAGGCCGGAGGTTCCCCACCCCTGCAATAGGGGGACAACAAGATTTTTATGCTTAATGGTAATGACTTAAAGGTCATGGTAAGGTTTAAGCCAAGTATTAGTGGTAGAAGGTTGACAATCATTGTGTAATCTAAACTAAATCACGATGATCAGTGGTGCAGGGGGGGTTAGGGGTTCAATCCAAACCCCTGCAGTGAAGATGTCGGCATGCCCTTGGGCACTTGGTAAGTTGCTTTGGATAAAAGCGTCAGGTAGAATACATGTCATAATTGGACAGGTTCTACTTTTTCGTGAACCCAGCGTTTGTCTCTTTGCCCATATAGCAGTCAGTTTTGCCCTGCCTTGCGAAGTGCCTTGGTAGCGTGCCAAATGCACTTTTGCTCAATTTGTGGTCACGCTCTCTTCTGTGCATTTTTTTCTTACTTGGGAATGAGGTGGGATCAGAAACAAGGCATTTGTTTGGGTGCATTAAATGTTGTTGCAATCACGTTGAGTTTAATTAACTCCCTTTAATCCCAGAGTCTCCCCTTCTTGACGCACACATTTGGGGAGTTGTGGATCGAGCAACTGCATGTCTGCTAGCATATTTAAAAAGACATTCAGTCGCTACCTGGTGTTTAGGGTAGAGGCAGCAGGTGAAAGATTGAGAGGAATGAACAACAAGGAGTTGTAGAAACGTATAATATTTTCTTGGAGCCGTATAAACTGTTATTTCAATGCATCCTTCTCAACACACCTGTTTTAATTGTAGGAGTGTAAAAACATCAAGTGTCAAAGTGCACATAAGCACAGGGTGTTAACATGTCATTTTACAACAGTCTGGTGCTGATAGCACAACATTTATTTAGTGCAGCTTAACAGTGTGCAACATAGCTGCACCGGTGTAAAGGAAAGGCCTTCAGCAGACTATCGTAGGGACCAGAGAACTAAAAGATTGCCATTTTGATAATAACACTTTTAAGCGCCTGCAAGATGTTCTTGGGATATGGAGACTATCAAATATATATGCTTTTCGCAAAAATATTTAAACGATAAAAAAATGTAAAGAATAAGTGTGTGTGTGTGTGTGTTAAAAGGGAAGAGAGTTCAGGGAGCCTACGTCTCCCATGTACGGACACAGCGTCGGACAAACCTCCCTGCATCAGCCCTCTCAGCGGCTAAATGATTGGTCTTGGAATTGTAGCTCCATCTGTAATGTTGATATAATATGTTAGTGTGTAAAGGAACCTTACAGAACAGCTAGAAAAAAGTTTGTTAAGTTCAGAAAATGATATGACAATAATATCACAAACCAGAAAAAGACAACACTTCTGTATTTGATATTTCGATGTCCACATTTTAAGACCATATATTGTTGTTAGGCAATATCAATGTAGGAGCTAAAATGCTTATTTATTTTAAGTTGATCATTTCTATTATTATCATCAATTGTTCACATTGCACACCATTTGTATTTCACTTCCGGAAATATTCGCCTTTTTAAAATGTAATGGTTCTTCGTCGACCTGTTGTTTGCCGGGGTTTTGAAGACAAAGAAGGTGAGCTAGCTCGGATAGCTATAATTCAAATTTTGTAATTGTTCGTTTTTTTTTTTTTCTCGATTAGACATTTTGAAAGCCTAACTTAGCCTCTTAGCAACTTTATTTATTTGTAGTTTAGTGCCTGTCACAATATATTGCCTTTTATACGCCTACTCCTAATTACTGGGTGTTTCTCAATGTCGAGTAACGCTGCTCCAAAGCCACTATTTCAAGCATACTACGTCATCGAGTGCCGCCGAAGGACTGTTCCAATGTCCAGCATACTTGGAATTCTACCGAGCCCGGCGTACTTCGTAGCGAGAATTTTCGAGGCTGCACATGTGTAGACTCTGCGGTCTTAAAATCCCCACAATGCTTTGCGCACGGTCGAATTTCCCCAAATCTGTGGTGGAAAATGTAAGGCGGGGCCTCACATATGACGCACACCTGCACACTTGCTCGCCTGTTCCAATCTTCGTTTTCCGAATGCCAGGAAGTATTCTTGCCTCGCTTCTGAAGCAAGTGTCTCGGAAGACATGTGCTACCAAGCAAGCATAATCAACATTGAGAAACACCCCCTGTCCCTATCAAGCCACTTTAGAGAATGGAAAACAACATTCACTGATTGTATTCAGTGTTATTAAATTGTGTACTAAATAATTGTCTTCCTTTTTTGTATATTCAGAAGAGACAGCGGACTGGGAGAAGGAGCTGCAGCAGGAGCTCCAGGAGTACGAGGTGGTGCCGGAGTCAGAAAACAGAGACGAGCAGTGGGATCAGGAGATCGAGAAGATGCTCCAAGCCGACGAAAGCTAGACCAATCCCACGAGTCTGTGTCCTGTTCGGTGGTCTGGCCAGCAATGGAGGAATAAGTGACCGTTGCTGCACGGGGGGGGATGAACTTCTACACTGTGCTCCAGCCAACTGTGATTACTATGTTGTAAACATCCTTTTCCACCTGATGAAGGTGTAGATCCTATAAAGTGCAAGAGAGTGTCACCTCTGCAGGAAACAGTGCAGGCATTCGTAGTAAGTGCTTCTTCACTTGTCCTTCCTACCTTACTTTTATCTACTCACTTTCCTTTTCTTTGTCAAGGGAAAGCCGCTAGAGGGCGCTCCAGTACAACACTTTCATAATGGAGGGTGTTGCTTAAAAAGACAAGACGTGTATTTCGGTTTCCACGGCGTCTTTCTGGGTGGGTTGTACAGCAATGCCTTGGTAGAGTTATAGTACAGTAAAGTCAAATGTAAAGTTACATTTATGTAAATATAGAGGATTCTAATACTATAGTCAAGATGCATTCTCCATCATTACATCTGCTTCTTTTACATTTTGTATGGCATACTCCCGTGTGTACGTCTGCTTTTCTTTGTTTCTCTGCAACTGAAATACTGTACATGTATTAAATGTCATCCTTTAATAAACTTAAATCTATTATTATGAAATAAATTGAGTATTCAAATGTACTTTTTACTGTCACACATGTACACAGCACAACACACAGTGTCATTTAGACATTTAACCTAATGTAGTCTTAAAATCCGGGGAGCAGTGTGGGGGTCCAGGTGCTCACCCTGGCTGGTGTGTTCATTGGCTCAATGTAATGTTGTAATGTTGAGACATACCACAAAGCTAAAGGCTACAAACCTATCAGACTACCACTTCCTCATTTCCTGTCTGCTCTTTGATAATAGAATGTAATACAATCTGAAATGCTTGAAAAACCGTTAAAAAAAGAAAAGAAAAAAACATTGCTGTTATAGGCTTGACATCCAGTAGTGTATCCATGACAACGCAACCACGACAAAGCTATGGCCGTGTTTATGTGTAATGTCCCTACCTAGCCACTGGTTAGCTATGACTTTCTCAAATCTCTTATGCTTGAGTTAACCCCAGACTTGATTTCAGTCATCTAACCAAAACCCATTAAAACAATTGACTTTGAGAAAAGAGGACAGGACTAATTTTTTTACTTGAATTTAGGACTCATTCCTGCAATAACTATTCACCCTATCCGTTTTTAAGAGTGCGCTTAAGACCTTCCTTTTTGATAAAGCTTATAGTTAGGGCTGATTAGATTCAGCCCCTAGTTTTGCTGATATAGGCTTAGTTCGTCGGGGGACATCTTACTTCTTCCTTCTCTCTGTCTATACCTGTGTACTCCCATGTTCCGATTAACCCAGCTTCCCCAAATGTCTTTCTTTTTGGTGTCTATATACGCTGGGATCCGGAGTCATGGATGATCCTGCGGTCCTGTGTCCTGGATCCCGAGCCCTAGATCTTGAGTCGTGGCTGTGGTCCTGGATCATAGGTCCTGGATGGATATCCTCGTGGATTCATCTTCCTATTATACACACATGCATTTCCAAACATTTGGACTACCTATGTTGCAAATGTATTATCTTTTCAATTTACACACGGCATCTATTGCACGTCTGTCCGTCCTGGGAGAGGGATCCCTCCTCTGTTGCTCTCCCTGAGGTTTCTCCCATGTTCCCTTTAAACTGTGGGTTTTCTTCGGAAGTGTTTCCTTGTACGAGGTGAGGGTCTAAGGACAGAGGGTCTAAGGACAGAGGGTGTCGTATTGCCATACTGATATTTTGTACAAACTGTGAAGTCCACTGAGACAAATGTAACATTTGTGATATTGGGCTATATAAATAAACATTGATTGATTGATTGATTGATTCGAATCTGCCTGGGGCATTCTTGCAATTTCCTGTCTGCTCTTATGTATGATGTAATATAGTATGTTTGAAAAAATGTAATAAAAACATTATTGTTTATCTTCCTCATTGGTGTCACCCTCACATAGCAGATGCAGTGGAGATAGTAAATGTTTTACTGGTGGAAATGTCAGTAATGGTCGTCCCTTTAGGTCATGGCAGTCTCTTTAGCTTCCGTAGAGGAAAGTAGTTGAGCCTTTTCATGAGGATGCTCCCTCCAGTCAAAGTCCCATTCTGTGTATGACTTCAACGATGCAGCGTCTGACATTTCATATATGATTTCCATGGACAAACAGTACCATTCCAGCTGAGGTGGAGCTCAGGGCAGAGTGCAGAAGGGGGCGAAAAGAAAGCCAGTCAAGAGAGTGAGTAAGTAAGAGTGGAATGATGGAAAAGGACGCCTGCGTGTTTTGGTAGTAAAAAGAGTCTGTAATCAAGTTAGTAAACGAGACATAGCTGTGCTTGTGCCAACCAAGCAGACAGACAGACGTGTCTGTGCATGCCCTGTACTGAACAGTGGGAAACAGATGGTACGCTGTCTGGAGCTCCAACACTACTCCCACCTCGATTAGATGAAATGAATGGAAGAGTAAATACTCATTTGAGACTTCCAATCAATACAAAGATCAATATGCTAATGTGGGCTGTGCTTTCTCTGCCCTCCTCTGGTTTCAGGTGCGTGTCCGAGCATCTCATAGGAACAAGGGAATTCATGAATAATTCTTCACCTGATCTCTCTTTGTTGCTGTCAGTCTTTTTCATACATCACCCCCATCACAGCCAGGGTCCACCAGCTGGTCTCTAGAACTAGGGGTAACTAGTGACTGTAACCATGGTGACAAAGCCCTGCAGATGAGGACCCATGTGTGTGGTTTATTGCTTGTGAGTGAGGTTTAACAATGTTTTAATAATGCATAAAGACAGGCCTGTGTGTGTGTGTGTGTGTGTGTGTGTGTGTGCGTGTGCGTGCGTGTGTGTGTGTGTGTGTGTCTCGCATAGCCTTCAGGTTTTCTTGTCTGTATGCCAGACAAAGAGACAGAGTACACAGTGATGAGAGATAATCGTGTTGTTGAAACAAACAGATGAATGAATGTGTTTCTTGTATTGCATGCATTATACTGTTAGAGACATAAATAATCTTTAACTGCTAAACCAATTGTTTTAAATGTTTAGAATTTTACAACAACGGCCTATATCACTCTCTATAGCTTGCCAGGATACAAAAGGGAAGGAATGTTCTTAACATAGGGGAGTTTTAAAGAAAAGGATATAGGGTGGGACAGAAAGAAGGGAAAGCATAAAAGGTGCTAGACTGTGACGGGTGAGGGTGAACATATAGGGGAGAGAGGACAAGGGGGGAGTTAGAGATGCAGTAAAGGAGCTGCATGGTGGCTCAGACTACCTGCCACTCATACAACAAGCTACATGTTATGTTGTTGTGTGAAGCCCCAAAGAATATTCTGGTAGTTTATTTGTGTATAACATTAGGTGAATTAGGTGGAAAACTGGAGTGTTGATATCAATTACTGAATAATCTATGTAAAAAGTAGGATGGTTATAAAGTAATAAAATACAGATATTTTATTGACTTTCAATTTCAGACAGTTTTTTCTCCTAAATGACCACTTTAATCTCACAGGTCATCCACATTTTGTTCTGGTATATTTACGACTAATCTTATTTCCCACCTCCATCGGCTCCGTAATCATAATGTGTACTTCCAATGGCACAACAACACCTTAATCCCAACCTTGTTTCAAATATGTAGTTATTAATAGCCCTGAGAACTCTCCAGAGAGGACTATCTGCATTTCTTGTGATTGTGTTTGTCCTACCAGGTGTCACATTGGAGAGTAAATACAAGTTACAGAACAAACCAATGTAAAAATAGATGTCAGAAATATTAAAATAATAGGAAGCTATATATTTCCCAGGTCGAAGTACTGTAATGAATACTGTTAATGTTCACAATAAGGTTTGTGTTTTGGCTACAGGAGCAAAAGATAAGTACAAACATAATTACTAAGTAACCATGAAAGGCTATAATATTTTTTATTTCATACACATCTTAATGCCTGCTTCTGAAATGTAAGTATAGATAATTACTTAAAGCTACAAGTTTTTAACTAGTTTTGAGTCTCAATGATTGAATACCTTATGACCTACATGCGCAAACAGGACCATGAGCAATATGATTCGTTAACACTGAGTCATCTGTAATGCTTGTCAATATCAGACAAAAGTATTTACAAAATGCAGACCAGTAAAGTATATGCAATGGAATGAAATATGTGTATTTTATTTATGAAATACAGTGCAAACGTGGTTTTACACAAAAATGAATGTGCGTTGGAGGCTAAGAACATCTAGCTAACATTGATTGAATGTAGCTTACGTTAGCTGCATTTGTCGCGCAGAGCAAGCAACGCAAAGATTTCTGTGATTATAAGCATGATGCCAACATGCAACAGATAATAGTTCATTGTGCATCCTGCAAACAACGGTGTTCAAAATAAATTAGGTTCTGAAACAAATGTGCAAGCTAGCCAAGATCTAGCCCTTTACTACACTTGGCGGTGGTGCTCATGGGAAATGCAGTCTTTATTCCTGGAAACCACGACTGCTTTTGTCCTCAAGTGACACATGTCAGAGTCAGACTAAAGATTAAGTGTCCTCGATTTCCTGTCGTCAAACTCAGGATGACCTGAATAGACAGAGGTCTGATTTATGCTTGTTAGCTTATCTTTGCTAGCATGGATGTTAAGTATAACTCAAGTTCAACTTTGACAAAAATGTGCACATTTTAAAGGTCCTGTTCAAAAGTTTTTTTCTTTTTTACTTAATTTACATTTTACATCCTAAATGTAACTTCTTATACATACACTTAAACATAGTTCAACCTAGTCTGTTGTCTATATAAGATTGAAATCCTGACAGTCTAGTTTCCAACATCCTGGGCCCCTC
Source organism: Harpagifer antarcticus (assembly GCA_902827135.1). NCBI lineage: Eukaryota > Metazoa > Chordata > Actinopteri > Perciformes > Harpagiferidae > Harpagifer > Harpagifer antarcticus. The sequence continues at coordinate 1,798,686 of CADEHL010000508.1, read as the reverse complement.
TTGGGCTAAACTTGGTAAACATTACTTTAACATGAGTTTGCTCCGTCTAAAGAGAGCTATTCTGGGACTTAAAGACACCTGAGGGGCCTCAGGGATCTATAACTACACTGCAGTTCCTCCTTTAGGCTTAAGGGATTCTTTTTTTAATCAGCCCTTCAATGAATACTCCAACAAGCCTCTGTCCTTTGAATGAAGCACTTAGCTTGGATGTCAAATGTTTTTATTACAGATCAGAATAATCTTTGCTTTCAGATGTCAGTGACCTAGATCAGGTCCTGCATGCTTTCAGGTCAGCGTTAGCTAATACCACAACAATCTTTACGATCGAGCATTTCTATCCACCTTTGTTATACACATTTTCTACTTGGGCATAGAATCACCGAGTTGAAAACAAAAATTCTAGAAGAATCATGAAATGTCACAAAAAAGTATTTTGTCTTGGCAAAACGCAGGTTTGGCAAACAAATGATGACATACATGAAGCGTGTAACTTCGGTGTCCACTATAGATGGAAACGAGTCGCATTTGCAATTATATTTTTCCATTTTCTTGAAATTCGACTAAAATGTGCCCTAGATTTGGATGTAAACCTGGCTTAATGAACCATGAAATGAACAGACGGAAAATAGGACCCAAAGACACCCGTTGCAGCAAAAGTGATGGTTAATTTGTCCAGGGAAACCTAAATGAAATATCATTATCTTTAGACTAATGTGATTCCACTAATCAATATCTGAAACAAATGAAACTTGGAGAACTCAGAGGATAGAAGTGTGAATTCTAGTGACAGGTGTAGAGCTGGTTTAAACCCTGTAATGCTGTTTTCTCTTGGCGAATGCTGCCTTTCGCTTTTATGAGCGTGCTGTAAAGTCATTTAAACTAAAGAAGGGGTAGCCCTGAGACCCCAAAAGGCTCTCACTATTGTTGGTGAACTTAACAAGAAAAGGTTTCTGTGAGCGGCCTGCATCCTGAAAACAGAGGCATATGTGTTTTGGAAAATGTGCCCCATAAGATTGCAACTGAGATACTTATCCAATACTCAATCAAAGTCTTGGTAAATCCATGTAAGTAAAGGTTTGGTGTAAATGGGTGAACAGTTGAAAGTAAAGACATAGGTTGCATTCGAATGGTCCATTTAGTTTAGGAACCTTCCTAACGGAGTGAAATGACCCGGAAGTCCCTCAGTGGTAATATGAATATGGGTAGTGTCAAAATTCAATTTTGAAATAGGAAAATCATTTGTTAAAAATATGTCTTGCAAAAGTGTGTTGTTGTTGGTCCTTACAAGTCCGGTAAAAGAAGGTGTTTGGCAGTGCACAATGTTTCATTGCTCTCACCTCGGGCAGTGTCTCACTCTGAGAAGGTGTGTGCTTCCCTTCACTGGGTGGCTTATTTGCTCTATCACACGTAAACACACACATTCATAGACAGAGCCCTGCTTTTACAACAAGTGATATTTGTCCCAAAATAACATGTATTGGCACGACGGATTAAGACAATTGTGTATGGGTATTATCCTTTACTGGTTGCTGGTAGGAAACTATAATTGCAGGGTTTAAGATCATCTACTAAGTGAATGAATCACAAAGTGCTGTTTTTTCCCTTTTAGGTCAACAGTAGTGTCACGTTCAGACTCTTTCTATTGACCATATTTGGAGTTGTTGACAGGAGATGACACAAAGCTCCGGGGGTCTAATATACAAGTTATTGTTTGCTGTTGACAAGCATGCAGACAAAAGATCAGCTCTGCTACACCTTACTCTGTTACCAGCAGGCCTACTAGTTGATCTATTAAGGAAGGGCCTCAGTCACCCAGACTGCTATGGTTTTTGCATGGAGATTGATGATAAGATAACTAACTGCAAGCTTGTGATTGGCTGGCTCGTTCTCATGCTTCTGCTTCTATCTGTTTATTCTTTCTCTCCGGTAACTGTCACCAACCTCTCGTCTGTCCGCACAAATCTCGCAGCAGATCTTTTACGTCATAAATTGTCTCTGTAGTCTTTGACTCTGACTGTAGTCCCTAACCATACACATACACTACTTCTAAAAAGAATATTTTCTTATATTGAATGTGACATTTTTCCATTAAGACTTAGGATGTAAACATATTAAATATGAAAATGTTTTGGACAACTTTGGATTATACATATGTATAATTCCTGAATGCCTCTTCAATGTTTACAGTCAGCTCTGTGCATTGTACTCACTACTAGCCAAGAGTTTGCAAGACTCAAGTAGAGATGAATACCAAAAAGGAAAGCTCACATTTCTGGAAAGAGGGTGAAACACTATTTTTAGACATTCTAAAAAACGTATATCGGATAGGATATAGGATATACCAGGTTTTGTTCGAGAAAATCGCAATGCCAGCCTCTTCAAGAAGTTGGTTGAAGGAATAAAAAAAGGGTGGTTGTGTTCCAACCGCCTGAAAAAGTCAGCCACCAGCATCAAAATGGCACAATGTACACTATTAAGTCTTTGGTTTTCAGTCGTTTTTTACTATCGAACAAGGGAGTGTGTGTGTGTGTGTGTGTGTGTGTGTGTGTGTGTGTGTGTGTGTGTGTGTGTGTGTGTGTGTGTGTGTGTGTGTGTGTGTGTGTGCGTGTGTGTGTGTGTGTGTGTGTAAGATTCCAAGCACACCTGTCAACACAGAGACACTGGGCCCTTTATTACCCAAGCCCACGCAATTCAACCGACAAATCCTTCTACTGACAAATTCTTCTCCAGACAAACACACACACACGTACACACGTACACACACACACACACACACGTACACACACACACACTCACACACACACACTCACACACAATTCAGGCGGTTGAACAGAAAAGAGGAACCAGGTGCTGAATCAAATTTCCTCACCCCCCCTCGACCCCATCTTAATCCAAAGCTTCTTTTTTCCCCTTTTTTCCCGTGAGCCTACATTCAAACATTGTTGAGTTTGTTTAGAGAGAATTTTAATAAACAAAAACAAAAAAAGAATACAACAAAGATAACTACAGTGCAAGAAGAAGCAGAAAACCCACTTGTTAACATTTCACAATATTAGAGTTGAAGGTTGAGTGTTAGTGTGAATTGCTTTTAAGTTGTGGGGCAAGCATCAACAATGGCATCAGAAGAGTGCGAGTTTAAATATGAACTGGCTTGAACACCTGCAGCTGCAGGTGCGTCGCTTTGTATGAGTCAAAGTCAAGTTCATTTAGACTTCATTTCAGAATCAGAATACCTTTATTCGTCCCACAATTTACATTGTTACAGCAAAAGTGAAGATAGGGACAAAAAGATAACAAACTGTTAGAAAGGTCATTCACATAATATTAAAACAAGTTATTTCAATGTATATATTGCACAACGTTTAATTTCTTTTCAGGCTTGTCATAATCTCTATTGTTATGTTTTGGGTTTCTAGGGCACATTCTGTGATCACATCAAGCCGCACAAATACAAGAAACATGCAATTGTCTTGCAAAAAGCTTCTTCCATACAGTGTCTTAGATGTTTGTTGGCTCATATCTTGCAACACAGCCAGACATGTTATGCTACATGCTATTATGATGACATGTGTTTTTCACCCTGATAGGGCTGATTGCAAATTTCAATTTTTTGTTGTAGCTTTTCTGTTCAAATATCACACTAAGGCTTGCTATTCAATCTTGGCTCTGCAGCTGCACACTTCAAACCGTTTCACCCAAGGGGATTTATGTTTGCCAGACAATGTATGTTTTCCAGAAGCAGTTATAAGAACTGGTTATCCCCTCAGTTGAAAGCCACCTTAGATGAAGCTGCGGTTTGTGGTCACTTTTGAAACCTGCAGGAGTGCCAGTTGGCTGTGTGGCATCTAACACTACGTGATATCAATGCCAAAGAGAATATAAAACACATTGTGAGATAACCAAGTCCAACATGTTACCCTGTTGAAAGACAAATATACAGGTGCCAAGGCATTGACGGAGCATGTATTTTAGAACATGTTCTTGACAACAATACTTATTCATTAAGCCACTGAAGGGCATGTAATTGTGTGTAATGATTGTGTGGCTTTGGAAAGGGAACATAACTCATTGTCCTTTAGCTCCTCCCTCCTCCTTGCTCCCAGATTCAGGGCCAGTCACCCTGACTGGCTTCCCGTTTTGTAACACCTTGCTGATAGAAAGCCTGTCAAGTCAGACAGATAATAGGACAAAAAGAGGAAATAATTTTGCCTTCAAAATAAAAGCGCAAAATTCGACACCAAAGAGATAAATCCGCTTTCATTGCCAAAGACTTTGAGAATGTAAATTGCTGTCAACACTCAGTGCATTGACATCTTTAGCCAAGTGCACTTAATATCCCATCAAGAAACTTTAATATTCAGCCAATGACACTACATTGTAAAAAGTGATATATGACAGCAATACATGATAGATCATGCCATGCATTTGCCCAATCAGGAATTATATTATTTCATAATATGTCCCACATGACATGACACGTCATCTTTTTTGTTTATTTGATGCAAAACAACACTTTACAAAACATTGTAATTGAGTAAATTTAGAAATTGTACAATTTGTAGAGCCATAACATCTGTTCAATATGGCTTACAAACTTAAGGGAACAAATGTGGCTGGACTGGGACTTTGACGAAATCTAGAGTAAAACAATATTTCTTCATGAAGGTGAACTCATATCGACATCAATTATGAAAAACACGGTGAATTTAAGTGTGCTTTGGTTCTCTTTTAAGCCTGATGTATTTTGAAATTCTTCACCGGAAACAGCTTTCTCTTCATTGTAGCGTGTTTGACAGCTCCGGCTCACACCTCGCTCGCGCTGACAGTCTCTCCTTGAGCAGAGGCTCTGTTTGACTTCTTTAGTCCACGCTTCAGCCCGGTGCCTTGTTCTTTGGATTTATCTATTTTTTATCTTTAACCTTCTCAAATGTTAACGTCAGAAATAACCGAAGAGACAGCAAGTGACGGCAAATTAAGTTTGTTCAACCGTCTGGTCAGCCCTAGTCGTTTTTAGTGGTTGACTGATTGAACGCATCCATCCCAGGTGTCACTGCGGTGTGGACAAAGCTGTCTAGATTTACATTTCTTACTCGGTCCAATTTCCACGGAAAGTGGCTGGAAGTTAGAACTGAAAGTGCTGAGCATCAGAAAGTCTTGTAATCTACAGGAGGAGACCAATAACCCCAACTGCCGACAGTACAAGGCTTCTCAAGGTAAGGAAAAATACGAACCTCAAGATATTGAAACAAGCTCTCGTCTAGGCTATAGGCTTGTGCTTAAACGATATATATTTTAGCATGACATTTGCTCTTAAAGAAATATATTATGTGTCATTGTTCAATAATACAATTATTAAAGTGTGTTTTTGTATTACAATACATATTAATAACTTGTTTTAATTGTTTATCCTGTAGAATTGATAATGAGGCAAACCTCATGCTGCCAATGGGGATGATTTAATTAGCACCTAACATTTGGCTAATTAATGATTACATTGCCTGATTTGCAGCCCTTTAATGTTCATGTTGAATAGCAGTAGAATAGTAGTTCCCCTGATATCTCATCTATTCATGTTATTCGATAATAACTTGTTTTGTGGGGTTGGGGTCATGCAGGCATCTGTATTGTTACAGTAACATAGTTGTACCAAGCCTCTTGTATTTTTCCATTCCGTATACTGTAAACCTGTCCCGTACCAAGAGTTTGTGTTCATGTTGCTGTTCAAAGATAGACTTTGAACGTAACCTCCCTGCTGCTGACAGCTGTAGTGTGTGGTTTCCTGACTGTGCCAATGTGTACAATCAAAAGATTTCACTCATAGAAAACAAACCATAGTGTGAACAACGAGGGCATTGCATCACTTGAACCCATGCAGATCTAGAAGCTCTTGATGTTTGAACTGAAAGTGACCAAATGACAAAACAGTAGGGATTTTTAGAAATGCAAATATTGCAGTGTGGATGTGTGACTCATTGCCAAAACCCCTTCTCCTTTGTGCAGACTTATCTTTTCATAATGAGGTAAAGAAAGCCCCGTGTGTGTGTGTGTGTGTGTGTGTGTGTGTGTGTGTGTGTGTGTGTGTGTGTGTGTGTGTGTGTGTGTGTGTGTGTGTGTGTGTGTGTGTGTGTGTGTGTGTGTGTGTGTGTGTGTGTGTGTGTGTGTGTGTGTGTGTGTGTGTGTGTGTGTGTGTGTGTGTGTGTGTGTGTGTGTGTGTGTGTGTGTGTGTGTGTGTGTGTGTGTGTGTGTGTGTGTGTGTGTGTGTGTGTGTGTGTGTGTGTGTGTGTGTGTGTGTGTGTGTGTGTGTGTGTCACAGCCCCAAAGGAAATATCTGCAGCATTCCACCTGCTCCTCCAATTTCCTCGCAGAGACAGGCAAGATACAGATAAAGGAGCACAGACACACTCGTGCAGACACAACACTGCGTTATGGTGCCATCACGAAGAATGCAAGGACCAACACAAATGTAGCCTAGGGTACATTCCACCTCAGCCGTATTACATCTCGTGTTCAACTTGATACGTTTTTGCCGTCTTGACTTTGATGCTCCTTCATGAATTACTGAAACAATTTGTTGCATCTGAAGAGAAGAACAACCTTTATTAGGAATACTTTCTATTGGACGTCATGGCTTTCACTTTCAGAAGCTTCTTCAGTAGCTGCTCTGTGTATGACTGGAACCTACCATTTTCACACGCCAGTCCTGAAGTGATAATATCACACGCCAGTGTTGTAGTCAAGTCACCAATTCACGAGTCCAAGTCACTCTCGAGTCCCCACTCTTCTAGTCCGAGTCCAAGTCCGAGTCACCTAGGGAGAGTCGTAGTCGAGTCCGAGTCCAAGTCCGAGTCACCCAAGGAGTGTCCGAGTCGAGTCCGAGTCATCATTACCTGTGTTCGAGTCCGAGTCCAAGTCCGAGTCACCCAAGGAGTGTTCGAGTCCGAGTCACCATTACCTGTGTTCGAGTCCAAGTCCGAGTCACCCAAGAAGAGTCCAAGTCAAGTCCGAGTCACAAGTCTTCATGTATTAATCTTAGTGGATATATGTGTTGAAATGTAGCTGTAGCTCCTCTACATTGCTTTTATCCTGTCATGGTATACTAATGTGTCTATTGAACTGCTGTGAAGCGAGTGTGCCTACAATTGTTGTATTAAAAAAGGTGCTATATAAAGCTTATTACTAATAATAATAATAATTATTATTATTATTATCATCAAGGTTGAGTCCAGTTCCAATATTGCCTCCAGTGCTCCGTTCTGGCATCTTCAAAGAGCTGCTTTACAAATGGAAATGGTATACATTAAACACAATGACACAATGTCACAATTGAACTTATTTAATGGTTTGAAAACCCACAGAAACTGAAAATACATTATTAAGAACAATAGAACATGAGAAAGCATGCAGGGCTTTCTACGCAATATAAGTAACATTTTCATTCAATTTCCAATTTGAATCTGGCTCGAATTACAAAGTCATAGAACCAATTCCTCTCTATATTAGTGAAGTGATGGGGTCCCCTCTCCTACCATAATGTGGCCCTATTGGACAGACACCCAGTTGAAATTATGCATTTAGAATACTTAAAAAGCATCTTACAGGTGTACGGAAAACCACAAACAACACCAGCAGAGCCGAATGAGGCCAATTCCAATAGAGAGCCACAGTGACGCGTCCTAAAACCCGGAAGTAAACTTCTTCCGGTTCCTTCGTCAAAGAAGCAATGCTTTTTCTCCATAGGATTTTGGAAAATAGCTCGAAATAAGGTCTGTGGTTGAGACACATTTAAGAGAGGGATCACGTGGAGATTATCCAAAACGTGATCTGTCTCTTAAATGTGTCTCAACCACAGACCTTATTTCGAGCTATTTTCCAAAATCCTATGGAGAAAAAGCATTGCTTCTTTGACGAAGGAACCGGAAGAAGTTTACTTCCGGGTTTTAGGACGCGTCACTGTGGCACTCTAGTCTGGCAGGGAACTTTAGTCTGGCATAACAATATGTTTTTAGCTGCTAGCGTCAGGAGCAGATGAGCACCCACTCAGGCACACACACTTAAACATCCTTGTTGCATTTTAAAAGCATCAGATTTGACAACATCGAACAACTCAACCTTGCACGTGAGGCCTCATAAAAATGCCTCCATGACTGAATACCCTTTCAATGGGTGCACTGGAAGCAGGGATGGAGAATACCTGTGTGGCAACCTGATGGAGGACAGGGAACTGGGATTTATTTTGTTGCCAAAACTTGAAGCATGGGTCTGAGGCTTGGTTGTCGATCAAGTCGAGGTATGCAGTCAGCTGAGCCTGGACAGACCGCCTGTGGGTGGAGGAGGGAGTCTTGCTGTAGTGGGAGAACATTCTCAGCTTCCTCTGAGGAGCTTCAGGAGCAGCAGGAGACACTGGAACATCACCTTGTTCTGGTCCTGCTGTTGAGATCATTTGCTTCTCACCCTCTGCCTTGATACAATCTGAAATGAGAGGGTATACTTTTGTGAATAAATCTGCTACTGATCTTATTATTTTGTTTGTGATACCATTTATAGATTATGTTAATTTGTTTTACTTGAAAAGGCTAATGTGTAAAAATGGCCTTATAATTCTTTCCATAAGGATTGAGTATTCTTATTTTGGCTACACACACCCCAATATCTACAAACAGATAAACCACTTCTAGACATTCATGTACACATATAACTATAATTAATAATGGCTAGTATAAGTTAGAGCCTGCATACATATATAACAAGTGAACATGTCTCACCAATGATCTGAGTCATTAGCTGATCTTTGTCATCACTGTCCAGCTGCACATCATGTTTTAGCCGCTGGAAACCAAACGATGGGTCCAACACAGATGCTATGAAGTAAGCAGTCGTGAAAGGAAATTTGGTGGGACCTCTTCCTTCAGCTGGCTCGCATCCTGGCATCTTCACTGCTTGGAAGATCTCTGTGAACCTTGTTTTCAAGGAGCTTGTTGTGCCTAGGGGAAGAAAGAATACACACTTCAGCAAAAAATCTTTCTTATTGCTAAATAAATTGTATGGTTAAAATTAGGGCTACCCCAACTACTAATCCTCAACCATTGCAAACTAGTTGTGGCATGTTTATGATAATAATTTAAATACATTTTTGGACCATCCAAATATGGTTTGAGTTCAAGGATTGAGAAACAATGTTAAAAGTAACATTGTTATCAGTGTGCTATATAACAGTGACATAAAAACCATAATCCTGAGCCTTAAAAAATGGAATGTTCAAGCACAAACCAAGCAAGCCACTAATGGTAAAAATGGATATTTAATCGTTTATTTAGCAGGGACAATGCACATCAATGAACACTTAAAACAATAACATGTGTCAAGTGTAAATATGTAATATGATTCTAAATGTGTTGCAATGAACGAATATTTTGTTAATTTATTTCAACACAGTCGGCAAAACATCACAACACAAAGCGAATATAATAAATATAATATCACAATGTCCAACAACCAATAAGTGAACGTTTAAATTATATCAATAAAGATTAAGCCCCAGAAAGCACATTGCTACTTGACGACATTCTGCATGTTAAGTAGCCATGTGCTTTCATGTTATCGGCTGAATCTTTACTTATTGTATTGATCACATTACTCTGATGATAGTGTTCAATACAGCCTACATATATATATATATATATATATATATATATATATATATATATATATATATATATATATATATATATATATATATATATATATATATATATATATATATATATATATATATATATATGAACTCCATCCTTAGAGTAATGTGTTATGGAGCCTCCGTGACGGAGATCATTTTCAGTCTCTAATTTTCACGTTCATTGTAGGCTAGGGCTAGGCTACTCATCATCTGCAGTATCACCAAGGACATGTATAGCTTTTTAACAGTATCTATCTAGACAATAAAACTGCACTTGGTCCCTAGGATGTGATATCAACCCCTACCTCCATCTAACCCGACATCTTAAAACCTTTGTGGAGTCAATTTAGTGGCTAACGTTAACGTGGGTTAGCAAGCTAACAATAGCATTTCTACTTACTTTTCTGGGTGCCGCCGTGAAAGGTGTCGATTGAAATTCGACGTTGTCCCAGTCTTATCTTCTATCTTCTGTCCACATAATGTGCATTTTGCGCTGCTCTTTCCCAATATGGAAACGAAATCTTTAAAAGCATACAGCACGATGCGGGATGTGTCTCTGGACATCTTTAGACTGGTATAGCAGCGGGGGCGCGCCCAGTACGTGAACTCGCCTCGCAGGTGCACACGCCAGGACACAGAGGACATCAGACTCCAGAGAAAACTTGCTCGAGTCCGAGTCCAAGTCATCGTGCGTGAGAATTCACGAGTCCGAGTCATCCCAAGGAGTGCCCGAGCCGAGTCCGAGTCCAAGTCATCGTGCGTGAGAATTCACGAGTCCGAGTCCGAGTCGCGTCAATCAGTGTGCGAGTCCGAGTCAAGTCATGAGTCCCGAAAATCAGCACTCGAGTCCGACTCGAGTCCGAGTCCAGGACTCGAGTACTCCATCTCTGTCACACGCTATACGTCAACAAATGAAACCGCAGCCATAACATGCAAGTTGCTTCTCGTATTTTGTATCCCATGTTATCTCATCACCTTGTTGGCAGAAATGCACAACATGTCGCAGTCTTCTCACAGCAGCTGCTTTTGCAAAAAGACAAAATAAAGAAGCGTAATTATGTCGGTGTTTCTTCTGAAGAAAACGTGAGAAAATCCGTTATTTCTAATCAGTTGCATCAATGTGATAGGGTTGTGTTTTACTGCACAATACAATAAGTTATTTCCTACCCTTTTAAGGAGAGTTATTAAGAGCTGGAAATTATACCCAATACATCCAAATACAATATTAGCAAAGGTATGTCGGTTTGTGTTACTTCTTCAGTCACTGGCTTAAACAGCCTTTAAAGCAGCCGGTGATCTTTGACCCTTATTCACGCTCGCTGTCACTTCAGCTCTAAAGCCAGACAACAAAGGGCAGCTTTTGTTCCTTAGATTACTCTTCCATGCACATTCCTTGCTCCTCACTCTGTGTGTGTAGAGCACTGGGGTTAGTGCAAACTGAAACTGTCTAAGGTGTGCAAGATAATGATGTAAACTTGACTTTGAGTCAGAGTTCAGTGATAGTACCAAAGAAAGTGCTGTGCAAACACTCACTCATTCCAAAAGGAGATTGAGACACGAAGAAGAAGCAGCAATGTTTGATTCAGGTGAGCAGTCGGCAGTTGAGTTGCTCTAATGTCTTGAAGAAAGGCAGGAAGTGGTCGTCTATTGACAACATGTTTTACTATACGGAAATCAGGTCATATGGTTTTGAAATTTAAATCTGAAATGCAGCTGATCACCAAATGTGTTCTTTAATAGAATTCAGTAAAAATATGTACACTAGGGCTGTGAAAATATCTGAACAAAGTATTGTGACAATCCGGTCTACACATGGTATTCTAGTGGCTTCCGTGTGAGGTACAGATCAGATACAAAAATCACACCATTATCAATTAAACCTATTTTTCAATACAAAGGAGAATGACGTTTGAAAATCAATCATTGCCTCTTATTTTTTTTAAATTGCGATTTCAGTCAAAATAATCCAAATGACTTTTTTTTTTCAAATTGTTCAGCATTATAACAAAACCTTCACACAATGCTAATGTTTAGCAGCAGTACTGCGTCTCACTATTCTTATGATGGCGTGATATAGGGCATATCGTTTAGCAGGTTTCTGGTCATAGGCCAAACAAACCACTGTCATCTATGACGGTGTGCAACAGCCAGGCCGTCACTAAAGCCATCCATCCTACAGTTGTTGGTACACGTCCACAAGATTCAAACTTAATGATGGTAGAGTCACTGTTAAAACAGTTAGTATGACCATATCCATGGACACACAAGGTTCCCTCCCAGAAAACCAGATACGTCATGTTGCGTGTCTCTTTTTGGGTGTTTGACATCATGCTTGATATTTTTGGGCCTGTTTATGGTCTTTTTGTGTCTCTAAGTTACTGTTTTTTATTGTGTCTTCTAGTGGTTTCACATCAACCACGTCATGGGCAGTTTTGTGTCAGTCGTCGGTTATTTGGGGTCGACACTCCTGCTGTCTTGTTTAGTCATATCGAGTTTGAATCTATTTTTGGTTGTATGCTGTCTTTTTGTGGGTGTTACACAGTATGTCTGTCCTGGTTATTTTGCTCTTTGTGGGCTTTTTGTGACTGACTCATTTCAAGCAAGGCACCTGGCTCACTAAGTCATTTTAGCATGTTACTATCGGAGCTCAAAATGAATACAGAATGCTGCGCTTCCATATATCTTGAGTGACTCAGACATTACCCGTTGCCCACTCTCTGTCTCTCACCCTTATGCTCTGTGTCACACATTGTTTTGGCTGCCATTGCACTTTGCATGGAGGCGACCAGACTTGTGAAGATGTCGGTATGAGTCATACCCCCATATGATCTGAAGCGGGAACAACCATTGGACCGTTTTTACAAAGCAATATACATAGAGGTCAGGTGGCTTATCTGGGTTTTGTGGAGGATATGCATGCATGAACATAACACGCATCCCGGCTCTATATCATGTAGGAGTGACGAGTTCAGCGAAGCAACAAGTTTCAGAATGAGTGTGGGCACTGAAAAATGAGAAATGCTCCACTCTGTGAACAGCGTTCCAGACACACACACACACACACACACACACACACACACACACTAGCCAATGTTTGCTGAGTGCCTCTCACACACACTGGGAAGTGAAAGAAAAGGGGAAATTCTTGCGCTGAATTGATGCCTGGGCGTCCTGCTGGGACAATAGAGAGGGTGTGGGGGTAGAGAGAGTTGGTTTACACGTCATGCACTTCAGCAGGTTGAACACTTGTGCGAGAGAAGGAGATTATAGTTGTTTGAGCTGTAAATAAAGGTTTTCTGTTACAGGAAATGTCACTTTAATGTTAAATGCACACTAACGCTATGCATTGGTAAGAGGGGCACACAATCACATAACACAAAAGGGTTCTGTGTATGTGGGGGACATTTTCACATTCTCTCAAACATCTCTAGAGAACTGAGCCGTCCACTGTGTTTCCCCCATGGCAACCTGTGGGTGGGCGACTGGCCGCTCTTCAGTGCCACTACATTTCTTCTTCATCCATACACTGTCTATATTCAGTGAGGCTGAAATGAGTCAGGCACCCTTCGCCACCAGTGTGATACTGAATGAGTGTTGTACACTCTTGTTGTTCACTTATGTGTCATTGCTTTCCCCGAAACATGCTTACGCCTGATTTAGTTTAACTTTAGCCCGTGTGGACATTGTTCAAAGTATGCCATCGCTAAACTTAGGCACGTATAGGTTACATCATTTCTTATTACTTTGTTAAAAGAAGATCACTTTAACATGTATTGTTTTATCCTTTGATTTTCTGTCAGTTGGATTTGAGATATAAAACTGAACAGTTACATAATAAATGTAAGACGTTGTATTACTTCTAACAATATGATGTCGTCTTATTAGTGGCTTTTATTTCAGTATTGTAATCTCTCTGGTTGATTTGGGTCATTGTGTAATGAATAGGGATGGGTATCGTTAAGGTTTTAACGGTACTACTACTTTTATCGGTACCGCTTATCGGTCCGGTCTTTTAACGGGACTTTTATCGGTTCTTTTGGAGAAAAAAATAAGGTAAACTACTACTAACAACTTGTGAACAAAACTAACATTGCTTTTTATTTAAATGAAATACATAATATTATTTCACATCAAAAGAAACAACGTTTTAACACATCGTATTAATTAAATAATGTGATGACAAAACTGTGAACAGAATAGCTGAAACTTTAACAAACTAAATAACTCAGTTTCCTCTAATCATTAACCCATGTTTGTATAATGTAGTTAACTCTGTGTGTTGCTGCTAGCATACAGAACACCTGACGTGGAAACGTTACTCGTGGATGGGGCTACAGAGCTGCTAGAAAGACAGTGGAACCCGGTGCATTCCTCCGTCTGGATGTGGTGCACTTTTGCTAAATGGTTAGACACATTGCTCGTGTTACCGCCCTGACATGCTAAACACTTATTGCACTTTAGGCAACGAGCATTGAGACGGGTAAAGTTTAACCACACCTCGGAGCGTGTGTGTGTGTGTGTGTGTGTGTGTGTGTGGTGTGTGTGTGTGTGGTGTGTGTGTGTGTGTGTGTGTGTGTGGTGTGTGTGTGTGTGTGTGTGTGTGTGTGGTGTGTGTGTGTGTGTGTGTGTGTGTGTGTGTTGTGTGTGTGTGTGTGTGTGTGTGTGTGTGTGTGTGTGTGTGTGTGTTGTGTGTGTGGTGTGTGTGTGTGTGTGTGTGGTGTGTGTGTGTGTGTGTGTGTGTGTGTGTGGTGTGTGTGTGTGTGGTGTGTGTGTGTGTGTTTGTGTGTTGTGTTGTGTGTGTGTGTGTGTGTGTGTGTGTGTGTGTGTGTGTGTGTGTGGTGTGTGTGTGTGTGTGTGTGTGTGTGTGTGTGTGTGTGTGTGTGTGTGTGTGTGTGTGTGGTGTGTGTGTGTGTGTGTGTGTGTGTGTGTGTGTGTGTGTGTAAAATATAATGTTTGTGTAGCAATAATACACATGACATATATTTTGTTCATGTCTCCCAGTACCGATAAAGGTACATTTGATATACTCTTCTCTTGACCCTCAACACTGATAACGACGTTGATTTGAGAGGTATTTGTTGCCATTGCCTTTTCCCCAAACTGTTATTGTCACTCTTGAATGGATAGAAAAAGGGAAGTGCCAAACCACAAAAGAGAACCATATGATGCCGTGTGAAATATTCAATAGTTGCGGTTTCACATGATCTTCACGCGCTTTAACTGAAGTGAAAGCATATCACTTTTTTTAATGTAGAATGGTTTATGACAGTATGTCAAAAATAATTAGTTTTTCTTCCTGATATACATTTGAATTGAAAATCACCTTTTTAAAGACAGTCATTCTTCAGAGTTCAGTTTGAACTAAATCTGAATTTCGGTTGGAGCTGGTCAGTTCCACAGATCCTAAACCAGGATGTATCTGATCCAAAGACCGAGCCCCATCTAAAACAAGCCCGTGTAAATACTGCCTGATCATCATAATGCACAACATCAATTCAAACGCATCGTGAAAACTGAAATATATAACTTAAACCACAAAATACATACATATATAATATGCTTTGGCAACAGTTTGGTCTTCACGAATGTCCCTCATACTATTTTGTAATCACACATTTATTTATTTTGTGTCTGTAAACATGACATTTAAAAACATAAATAAACACACATAACTTTTGCTACAAAGCTCAGCCATGGGTCAAACTGTATAATCATTTGAATTGGCTCCACTAACCTAATGCCAGAAATAAATGTGTTTTTAAAAGTGTTGCCAATGTCAAGTTTTCAAAAGTCTTAACACTAAATAAGAATCACCACAACTACTTTATTCATCCCAGGGGACATTTGGTTAAGTGACAGTTGCTCCATTTTAGAATGAAATGAAATATAAGTCAAAAAATAAATATGTATAGAAACCTAAGAAGGGGCAATAAATAAAAAAAAAAATACAATCAAATAGACTAAAGATATTTATATAAACACAACAAGTTAAAGCCTGGTGAAACACCATTACATTTCAAGCAAATCTCATAAAGAACACTTAAACAGTGTCTTGCAATCCAAAAGCCTGAACTGTTGGTACAGTTTCATTGCAGTTGTTCATCGACATCGTGAGTTCTGTAGTGAGACTGTTGCTGTTTTGAGGTTCCAGACAGCCTTTGAAAGATTGCTATGTGCAGGGAATTTAGCAGGATACAATCCTATATAAGCTAAAGGTTAACAAGCTAGATCAAGTCCCAACAGGGACATATGATATGATGAATCAGATTGATTACAGTCAAAGTTAAGGGATGCAAGCTGATGTTAAAGTGTCACAACAAGTTCAGGATTTCTACGTTTTGCTGACATTTCTGTGTATTTTTGTTTATCAGTCTGTCTATGAGAGGTTGTCCCCGGCTCTGTTTCTGCTCGAGTATCAGGTGTGTGCTTCAGCTAACCCTACAATTATAATTAGTCCACTGACCAGCAGCCCACCACCCCCCAAACCCCCCAGGATATGCAGCTTGATATTTTTCTCTCAGTTTCTGTCTGTCTGTCTTTTTCTCTCCGCTGCTGCCTGTGTGCTGTCTGTGGTTCAACCTGTTGCCATCCTAAGATGCTGAGCCGACGACCGCGGCTGCTGTGTTTCCCCTTAAAAAGCTAGCGTCTGGATGTAGACAGTACTAGACACACATCCCACTATATATGTCGCACATGCACGTAACTCCAGTCATCACAGATCCAGTGTTTATTTGATGTGTTTCAAATAGCAACGCGTGACCACAGTGAATGTGCCAGTGTTGTGACAAAGCTGAGTTATCATACTAGCAGCAAGAAAACCTTGAAGTCTGGTTGCTGACGACTGTCTGTATGAATTATTTAATGACAGAGTTGTGTGGGTGTGTGTGGTAAATTGACACACGTCTGTGTGGTAACACTCACATGATTCTCAGGATGTCTACAGTACTTTGATGCAAAGTTGTGTTTTTTCGGGGAAATCCATGCTCTTATTGTCGTGTGTTGATATAAAGACAAATCGGCTATGTTACTTATTACTTGCTAGTGTGAAGAAAAGACTGCATTGTTGGAGGGCTTGGCTGAATGTGTGTGTCAGTTAAAAGGAAAGACTGTTTCCATTGATAACAGCGCAGAAAGGTCCCCCGTGTGTATTTTCGGCATGAACTCATTTGTATTCATTGATAAGAGTGTAGATAAGAATTATATCATTTAAAGAAACGTGTTCAGTCTAACCAATGCTGCCTCGAGATAGAGACTTTTTGTTTTATTAAGGATGTGTGTTTGGAGGGAAAGAATGTTGGATATGTTTTCCTTTTATTGAAATGTGCCTTTTACAGTTGGGCTATTTCCTTGAATCCTCCACTTTACCAACAGCACGTTGCAGTGGTGGGCGTTTTTAATGTGTTGCCTATGCAGAAATAACATATATATGTGTGTGTTCCTCTTTTACAACTGCATTTCTTTCTCACCAACAGCAGCAGTTAGAAATGGAGCCCCGACTAATGAATAATCTGAGGGTGGTGCTCCTCTTCTTCATCCTCATCTCTACAGGTAAGATAAGCCCATATGGAAAAAAGCAGCTTTTATCTTAAGAAGCTTTTTTAAACTCCTTTTCGTTGTCTCAACAGTGTTGCTCAACTTTATGCTTGTTTGTTTACGTGGTGTTTCAGACGTATTCAAGACTAGACATTCAAATAGAATTTATGATAGACTTCAAGGTTCAAGGTTCTTTATTGTCAAACGAACATAGCTACAGAGTACTTATGTCGCTGAAAATCTTAGGACACAGGCTTCTCCAACAATGCAACACAATAATACAGATAAGCAGACAATATTAAAACAATATTAAAGTATATTATTAAAAGTAATACAAAAAGAAAAATAGTTTTAAAAAAAGTGAGGAGAAAAAAATAAATACAAGTTATTGGAATGATATAATAGATAAATAATTACTAAGTAGCAGATGAATGTTATGAAATAGTTTCAGCAGGTCAGTTGTTTAACAGTCTTATTGCCTGCGGGATGAAGCTGTCTCTGAAACTTCTAAAATACACAACATGTGTATTAAGGCAGACATGACCATTTCTCAGGTAATGGTATAACTCATGAGCCAATTGCCTTTCTTTTTTATGTTTAACAATATACGATAAGTGTAACATTGTGAGAATTAGGCACCTGAAGTGCCTCCTTTTTAAAACAACAAGAAGGATCATTTTGCAGCTTTTATAAACAGCAATGTGCAATTAACCATAAAACATACAAACTCAGACCAACAAGAAACATGCAGGTGCATCCGCTTCAAAGCCAACCCATTTGAAGTGCTACATATTCATACCTTTTATGGCCAAGTACAAGCAAAACAGGCTGGTTTTCAGTGTGCAACAGAACATGTGTAGCCTTTCTGCTGTCCTCTCTGAGGTAAATTAGAGCATGGTACCAATAAAGGTAATTTAAATGTTGAGGTTGTCAAATGAACTCTCAGACACTGACTGAAACCACATCACATAACACACATCACAAATGTTTTGTTGCACGCCAAAGGGGCTTTTATTCGTTGCAGCAACAACTCTGCATTGTCTTCTTGCATCAATAGCTGCTTTCACACCAAGTACTTTGCCGTACTTAATTCCCAGTACTTAGTCCCGCTGAACTCTTTAGTCCCGGAACTGTCCAAGTAAATCGAGTTCACACCGGAATAAGTCCCTGAGGGAGGATTATGCAAATGAAGCCGCTGACGTCACTTCTTCTGCTTCTGCTTTGGGTTTACTGGCAGGCCGCAAACAACTTCACGGTGCATACTGCCACCCGAAGTCCCGGAGTCCCCCAGAGTAGGGGACTGGCTTCAGTAGAAGCTGCTGGGTCGCGTCTTCCGGGTAAATCGCCAGAAGCGCAGACACCTCCTCATAATTCCACCGCTCCCGAGTTTTATTTTGTGTTGCCATAAGTTAGTCTTTCTCCGTTGGTGCGCTGGCCTAATGCTAATAATGCTAATGTGAGCAAATAAAATGGCGGCTTCACAAGACTTTTCTGAGTTTTACCAGGCGTGGTTTGCAATTCACCCAGCCAATCAGCAATTGGAACCTTTTCCTCCCCAGGAAAGTACCACCTCTCGAGCAGGGACTGAAAAGGGGTGAAAAGGTTCCAATGAACTAAGTTCTAGTTCCAGATGTTTTTGGTGTGAAAGCAAAATCCCAAGAACTATCGGAACTATTCCTGGGAAAAGTACTCCGGTGTGAAAGAGCCTAACGCTTCCATTCTGCAATTCGACATGTACTATAAGCTAGGGTTGCCAGAAACTGACCATGATCAAAATCGATTATTCGGCAGCCCTGGCGAATAATAATCGATTATTCGACCGACCCCCCCCCCCCCCCCCTCCGCAGAAGAAAAAAATAAACTCAGACAAAAGGAATTCCGTTTTTTTTTTTACTGGAACATGTTTAACAGTACAAACAACATAAACGACAAATAACCTACATCAACATGATGTTGGTTTATTTTTTGTTATTTTCTAAAGTGCCTGCCATCACCTTTATTTGGAGATGCGCGATGCGCGCACAATGTATTTATTGCAATGCTGCCGCTTTGCTCATCTTTAGTCGCACGTGTGAGGGAGAGCGGGGGTGGGGGCGGGGTCGGTGTGTAGCGTGCTGCAGCAGCAGTCTGCTCTGCACGCAGGCTTCCTCCAAGTTTACAGTATAACAAACTGGTCGTGTGACCAATGGCCATTTACAATTATTAATACTATTACTATTATTAGCATTAGTCGATATTTTGGTTGAAACTAAGCCAGAAAAAAAAAAAATTAAACATAAATAATACAAACAAAATACATAAATAAAATCGATTTTTAAAAATAATATTCGATTATGGAGACTGTAACGAATAATCGAATAATCGCTGGCATCCCTACTATATGCTGGGTGATAGGGCTGTCCCGAATACCATTTTTCAGGCTCCGGATATTCGGTAGTAATCAGCAGCAAACCGCTTCAACACGTGTATTTCGTTTTTTTTTTCACGCCATTGTTATTCTACAGTATTGTTGTTTTATAGTTATTTGTTAATGTATGTAACCCAATTTGTGTTCTTTGAAATTGAAAAGGATATTGCATTGTGTTACTTTCGTTGCAGTTGTGTCTTAAGTGTAATTTGGCTTGGCTTCCTATTTTGTATGGACATGCTTTTATTTTGAAGGAGAGTTAGCGCTGTTGACAGGAAGTTGTTGTTGCTATGGAAACAACGTGATGGAGATTAATGGAGAAAAAGTCATATCTACATAGATATAATATAAAGACGGAGAAAGTAAACGATAACGTTTATGGTTAAGTGTTGGCACCGCCCGAAGAGACACCAGCTCTTACGTTGATATTGGAGTTTTCAATAAATTCTATTTGAAAAAAAGAAACGAATATCCGAATAACGAAATTGAAACACGAATAGTACTCCAACGAAATGAATATTCGCATATTCGGGTACAGCCCTACTGGGTGACAATTTTTTTTACTACGTTTAGAACCTCCACAATGTTTTATCACCATTAATTGAGTGTATAAGGATATTGGAAAAATAACACTCAATCAACATTTTTTTTTTGTTATTTCAGATAAGTTATACCAAACATCAATCCAATGTGTGACTACGTTTTGTCTCTTTCAGCTTCCTGTGAAAATGACCTGGACTTGAAGTTTTGTGGTTTGTGGCAACACGGTAAGGGCAGTCTGAGTCTGAACGTCAACCTCTCCAAAGGCTGCAGCGGGATCTCAGTCTCAGCCAATCAGAGCGCTCTGTCCATCGAGGGCCAGATCACAGCTCAGTGTAAACAGGCCAATGAGATCCAGCTTGGACTAAATTTGAAGGAGGAAACTCCCTTCTGTCTGTACTGGGACCCATTGCTGGACCACTTGATGCTGCAGGTAAATCAGAAAAGAAGGAGGCTAGCAGCAGATTTGTTGAGAAATTTCCATGCAGTGGAATCTAACCCTGGCTTTTATTTTTGTTGTACAGGTGGGAGGAAAGAACCTCACTCTGTGCTACCCTGCCAGCCTAAAGGGTTCCTCCTGCTGCACCGATCTGTCTGACGGTCCCAACGCAGACCAAGCCCCCTACGGCATCAAGAATGGAATCGTCAAAACTGATTTCATCTCCTCTAAAACACGAACTCACTACAATTTCATAGCACAACCAATCAACTGCAGTAAGAGAGAATGTTATCTACAGCTCATATCTGTCTATATGTAAATTCAGCTACTCAGTGTTTTGTTGTATCTTATTGTTATTTGTATTCATACAGCTACTTATCCCTGCGGGAGGTGTTATCTGTGTTTCATTTTGTTATTCTGATGCTGCTTTGACACAAACTTTCCCCACAGGGATTAATGATGCTCTATCTTATATTTTCTTTTCATTTTCTATCCTATCTTATTTATTTTCTGATTGTTGGTTTTATAGGTCACTGCTTGTTAAAATGTTCCTTTTGTCCAGGGTGAATGTTATCCTTTTAAAGATGTTTTTAAAATGGTCATACAAACTCCAATTCCAATGAAGTTGGGACATTAAGTAAAACGTAAATAAAAACCGAATACAATGATTTGCCAATACTTTTAGACCTAAATTCAATTGAATACACTACAAATATGAGATATATAACATTCAAACTGATAAACTTGAGTGAAGAGGAAAAGGACCATCCAGATTGTTATCAGCGCAAAGTTCAAAAGCCAGCATCTGTGATGGTATCGGGTGTGCATGGGTAACTTGCACATCTGTGAAGGCACCATTAATGCCGAAAGGTACATACAGGTTTTGGAGCAACATGTGCTGCCATGAAAGAGACGTTCCTGCTTATTTCAGCCAGACAATGCCAAGCCACATTCTGCACATGTTACAACAGCGTGGCTTCGTAGTAAAAGAGTGGGGGTACTAGACTGGCCTGGCTGCAGTCCAGACCTGTCTCCCATTGAAGATGTGGGGCGCATTATGAAGCGCAATATACGACAACACAGACCCCGGACTGTTGAGCAACTCAAGTCGTACATCAAGCAAGAATTGGAAAGAACTCCACCTACAAAGCTTCAACTATTAGTGTACTGAGTTCCCAAACGCTTAGTCAGTGTTGTTAGAAGGAAAGCTGATGTAACAGTGGTAAACATGCCCCTGTACCAGCTTTTTTGGAACGTGATGCAGGTATCAAATTCAAAATAAGTTAATATTTGCAAAAAAACATGAAGTTTATCAGTTTGAACATCACATATCTTGTCTTTGTAGTGTATTCAATTGAATATAGGTTGCAAAGGATTTGCAAATCTCTGTATTCTTTTTTTAGCGTCAAAACCCGGTGGCGCAATGAAAGTGAGGGACGGCGCGCGCCGGCTGAGGTGGGATCCCGGCCCCTCGGGGCTGGGCGCGCCACCGGCCCGCACTGTCGGGGAGGTGGAGCGTGAGCGCGTGCGATAGGACCCGAAAGATGGTGAACTATGCCTGGGTAGGGCGAAGCCAGAGGAAACTCTGGTGGAGGCCCGTAGCGGTCCTGACGTTAAAATCGGTCGTCCGACCTGGGTATAGGGGCGAAAGACTAATCGAACCATGTAGTAGCTGGTTCCCTCCGAAGTTTCCCTCAGGATAGCTGGCGCTCAGAGTCTCGCAGTTTTATCTGGTAAAGCGAATGATTAGAGGTCTTGGGGCCGAAACGATCTCAAACTTTAAATGGGTAAGAAGCCCGGCTCGCTGGCTTGGAGCCAGGAGTGGAATGCGAGCCGCCTAGTGGGCACTTTTGGTAAGCAGAATTGGCGCTGCGGGATGAACCGAAGCGTCCCAACTTCATTGGAATTGGGGTTTGTATTTCAAATGTCATGTTTTAACGTTTTAAATCCCCAGCTGTGCTTTTTTTTTTGCAGAAATATTATGTGATCAACAGAGCCAGCAGTCCACCAGAGGCAACATGTAATTTCCTCTTTTGTTCTCCTAACGCACCGTCACAGTAACCGTCAACATCCTTTGTCACATGGCGTTGTGTTAATTTCTAAGGCCTCTTTAGTGATATAATGAAATGCACTACAAACAGGAAGCTAAACTGTATACTATTTTAGGGTGGGGGGGGGGGGTCCAAAAATATGCTTGCTCCTTTACCATCGAAAACGATAGTTACGGCTGTAACTACGGTTCTATGAGTCCCGGATGACCGCCAGAGGCGGTGCTTTTAGTCCTGGATATGTCCATCGCACGCATGCGCAGTTTGAGTACCTAATAACAACAAAGTCACCTGTGACCCACGTCACTACGGCTAGCATAGGCCGGCGTCACTAGTGGATCGGTTCCCAGAATCTTCTCGCGAGCACACAAGAATTCTGAGTGACCGGAAACTCTGGCGGTCATCCGGGACTCATAGAACCGTAGTTACAGCCGTAACTATCGTTCTATTTCGTCCCTACTGACCGCCAGAGGCGGTGCTTTTAGCACTGGATGACTATACCAACCATGTCATGAAGAATCCAAACACTTGCTTACCTAGCTGGAAGCAGCGGAGCTCGGCAACATGACCACGCCCAAAGGATGGGGAGTGGCGACATTGACCCGGTAGAACCTGGAGAATGTGCCAGACGATGCCCATGACGCCGCAGCGCAGATGGTCTCCAGGGACACCCCTCTCAGGGCAGCCCAAGATGTTGAGATGCTCCTTGTAGAGTGACATCTCACCCCTGATGGCGGGGGGCAGCAACTGGCCCCATAGGCATGTGAGATTGTGTCCACAACCCAGTGGGACAGCCGCTGCTTGGAGAGAGCACAGCCCCTTCTCGTGCCGCCATGGCAAATGAAGAGCTGCTCTGTCGTATATGGACCGTAGCTCCAATATACGCCTCTAGGGCACGCACAGGGCACAGCAACTCAGGCGTGCCGTTCTCCTGTGGGACGTTAAAGCGCGCCAGCTGGATAGGCCGATTGGAGTGGGTTAGTGGAAGCACCTTGGGCAGGAACGCCACGTTCGGCCAGAGGACAACACCCGATCCATCGGAGTTTCCACCTCAGGCATGTATCGCTCACGGAGGGGGCATGTAGCTCTCCAACTCGTTTCCCTGAGGTCATGGAAAGCAGAAATGCTGCCTTTAAGGACAGCCACTTAAGCTCCACCTGAGCCAGGGGCTCGAAGGGAGATGATGATGATAGGGCATCCGGCAGCAGGGGCAGGTCCCAAGCCGGAGCCCTCGGGGTGCTAGGGGGATGCTGCCATAAAGCCCCTCTCAGGAAGAGGGACATCGACCTGTGGCACCCCGCCGTGGCGCTGTTGACCCGAATATGTCAGGCAGAAATAGCAGCCACATAAATAGCATATAGAGTGGCAGCACCTTCAGGAATCTGTTGATTCCTCTGAGGTCCAAGATCAGGCGAAATCCGCCGACTTTCTTGCTCACGAGAAAGTACGCCGAGTAGAACCCCCTGGGCTAAGCAGAGGGTCTACTGGCTCGATTGCGTCCTTGGACAGAAGGACGGAAAACTCTTGGGCCAGAAGCTAGGGCCTCTGCCGGATCGCAGACGACTGTCATTTTGTCCCGGCCGAAGGCTAGGGGCCGGAACTGCGGTTCGTACCCCTGGGTTAAGGTGAAAACCACCCAAGGGCCGGAAGTACAGACAGCCCAGTAACTGAGCTGCTCCTGGGGAAAGCAGCCGACGACCGTCCCTGAGAGTCTCGGGGCCTAGCCCCCTGGGGGGTGCCGGTAAGGCTCTGAGGCACGAGGCCGCCTAGAAGGCCGGGCAGCACGAAAGCCACTGGGAGGTGGATGAGTGGGGCGATGGGACCTGCGCAGACCACCACTGTAAGCTGGTGGCTGAGAGTGGCTGCTAGAGGGGACCCTGGGCCTGCTGGGAGTGGGCACAGGTCTATAAAGACCCGAGAGCTGCTGCCTGGTCTGCCTTGCTTAGGCAGCACGCTCCAGTGCCTACAGGGCAGCTGCCTCAAACAGCTCGACTGGCTCACTACGGAGGACATGTCTCCGACAGTGGTGACTGAGTAGGCCAAACCTGGCGACGAGTCTGCACCAATAAGGACATAACTCGTCCCCATTCCCTAGACATTAGGGCAAAGGCTTACAGT
This sequence comes from Harpagifer antarcticus, assembly GCA_902827135.1. Classification (NCBI taxonomy): domain Eukaryota; kingdom Metazoa; phylum Chordata; class Actinopteri; order Perciformes; family Harpagiferidae; genus Harpagifer; species Harpagifer antarcticus. Next base: position 1,773,928 of record CADEHL010000508.1, on the reverse strand, counting down.
GATGCATCACGGAGGCCCAGCAAAGAAGGCTCAGCCGGAGCCTGCTGCCGAGAGGTAGAGAAAGCCAGTATCAGATGGGAGAGGGAGTTCCCGTGCCGCTGTGTCGTAGGCCCTACAGAGCAGCTCGTCTGTGACCCTGCACTGAGGCCGAGGGCACCTGGCATCAGGAGCCCGAATCGGGAAGGCGATGGCAGGCTCAATGGATGGCAAGCGGACCCAGCCCCACCCTCGCCGGATCCTGCCTGGCAGCAGAGTGGGAGAGGGCCCCTGGTGTCTCTCCAGCCTGCATGGAGCTCCCTCAGGTACTCCTCTGTACCTGGCAACCGAAGGAGGGCCAGGTGGCAAGCTAGTAGCCCCCGCACCGGCCCCTGGCTAAAGGGCCAACAGGAGCGACTTCGTCTGCTCCATGACGGCAGCTAACCGACCCACCTTAGAGGACAGCCTGTTTCTAGCCCTCTACCTGGGGGGTGAACCCATAGCCATCCCTCCATCAAGTCGCCGGGAACGGTCAGACTGAGCTGGAGGAAGTTGTGACGAGGAGAGGTGCCACCTCTGTGACTCTAGCCACTCTGAGCGCCCGAGGCATGAATCTACAGCTCATGCAGGCGCTTTGCGTGAGACCCTCACTCAAATGCTCGAGGCAGAGGCGGGCAGCGGTCATGGCCGTCCTCGGGCTCAAGAGAAGCCATACAGGCGCTATATGAATGAGCAAGTCTATAGGTAGCCAGATGCAGCGTAGCCGGGAGTGGGTGCGAGAACACAGCCTTCCCCAGCTACCTGCTGAACGGAAAGAGTAGAGCGATGCTCCTACTCGCCGAACACAAAGAGGGATGTAACTACACCCACGTTACCGGCAGAGGGAGCGGGAGCGAGAGCACTGCCTTCACCTAGCTGGATTAAATAAAGAAGCTTAACGGGGCAGTTTAGCCAGGCGGCTGCTGCTAAGAATCAAGCAGCACGTCTTCCAGGAGCGGGGGCGAAAAACACTGCCTTACTGGATGATTTAAACAACGAAGCTCAACGGAACACGCCAGATGTTAGCCAAGCGGCCGCTGCTAACAATCAGAGCAATACGTTACAGGGAGCGGGAGCGAGAGCACTGCCTTCACCAGCTGAGAGGCAAAATATGGCACACTGGGCTTTCCATACTAAATTGAATAAGAGACGCAGCTAAAGCTGGGACTCAAATGCTAATGATAGCTCGGCACAACGCCACAAGCTGAACTTTCAAAAGAGCATAATAAGGGCAACTTTATGGGAGAGGAAGCGGGAACACTATCGTCACCAGAAAATCTAAGCCAAACAATAAATAAGACGGAAATCAGGACAATTTAGTTGGGAGAGCATCAAGTTGACACAAGCCGGTCACAGCTCCTGGAGGACGCGTTAACAACCCGTAGCTCCGACTGTCAGTCGCGAAGCTGCACGCGGCCAGCTGCTTGCAGAGAAATCCCTCAGATCAAACGTTCAAACCTGAACGCTGTAGGCTACAAGAATGTAGCCGCGGTACTCTCGCGAAGCGAGAAGATGAAAGGAACCGATCCACTAGTGACGCCGGCCTATGTAGCCGTAGTCACGTGGGTCACAGGTGACTTTGTTGTTATTAGGTACTCGAACTGCGCATGCGTGCGATGGACATATCCAGTACTAAAAGCACCGCCTCTGGCGGTGAGTAGGGACGAAATAGAACCACAGTTTTTAACGTAGTATCATGGTGTGTGTCCAGGACTGAACGGGCTGCGGTGAAGTCCTTCGCAGGTTGGAACATCGAGCATCCCTGTGCTCGCAGCTCCGAGGTGGAGATGACGGAGGATTTCAGAGGGCGGTCAACGTCACATCGCCTGTAAGACTAAGCTTCAAGATTCAAAGATATAATGGCTTTATTGTCATTTTGCACAACAGTTACAGGTAGTACTAAAGACATTAAAATAAATAAAGATGTTAAGTAGTGCAAGTGAGATGCCGGAACAAGTTAATTTTGTACACGCATAATCAAATAAGACGAGACATATTGTAACATGAAATACTGTACAGTAGAACAATTACTTAGATGTAGACTGTTATCAAATGTAAGTGACTTATATCTTATAAGTCACATTACAGACCTTATTCATGTTTTAAAGGCTCAGTGTTATAAAAAGAAATGTAACAGAAATGTACTTAAAAGTATTTCTGAGGCACCAGCTAGCAAATCGTATGCAAGGAAAAAGATCCAAAGTCCAGGCAAGAATGTCATTTGTGCAGTTTTATTCCAAGAAACAAAGGGTTTATCATTAGTGCCTTGCATCACCAGGTGCCCAAAATGCCCGGGGCCCAACACCACCTTCAAAATAAAAGCATATAGAATGACTTTAACTAAAATAAATACACTAAATAATAATGAATGAATATTAGAAAAAGTCAAGAAAAGAAATAATTTAACTATTACAAATTATAAATAAACATATAGCTCCAACACGCAGATTCAAAGACGTGTAAAGCAAACGGCACTAAAGAAAACAAACTTTCTACAAGGTCCATTTGTTTGCTTTTTATCGAGTCATCGAGTCATCATAGCATATTGTACATAAGAGCAGAAGAAAAACTTCACACTTCAGAATTTCCACTGAAATGTTGTGTCACAGCCACATCAGCAGGATTTCGTAACAGTGTTTCCATCTTAGTTTCATTTTAGCTGCATATCCAAAAAATTACACTAATTTCCTGGAACACAAACAGAAACTGAACGCATTACTTATGTATTTTCCTTTTGCATGCTTTGCTGTAAATTGAAAGGTTGTATAAGCAATCGTTCATAACACTGAAAGTAAGTGACTTCATGCCAGAAAACAAAGAAAGCTACTATAAAGATGAATTAAGAAGTTTCAATTGTATTGAACAGAAAGCATCTCCGGGTAGAGACGGTAAAGGATTTAGTTATTTCCGAAATTGTTTATTTATTCAGTAAAAGTGCCATTGACTGTCTCTACTCCACAGTATATTACAGGTCAGCTGAGTGGGCAGCATCTCTGTGACTGTGCACGTCCATCTTTAATCAGAGGCTAACTGTAGAGCAGGTTCAATAACTCAGTAAATGAGTAACGTTTAACATTATATTTAAGTCATGGGTGGTGGTGATTTAGTTGAGAAAATAGGTGAGAGGGTAACCACATGAAAGTGAACAATACAAGCATTTTACTGACAAGTACAGGACAGATTTTGGAAGCTGGCATTTTTCTCTTCCTAACTATCTTAAAATAGGGCCATATTGTGTTAAGTGCCCAGCAATCCACATGCAGATGTACTCATTACAACTCTCACAAGCAGAGGCTGCTCAACTCATTGATTTAGCTCCAAATATGTTTGACATTGTTCCTGCATCCTGTATTTACTGCAATATGAAGACTGATGTTCTGTTTATGGTTAAAGGGATATCCAGTTCACTTGTCTTGCATTTACTAAAATTGGACCCACTCTAACTTTTCAATGTATTGTTCCTTTTCTCTTTTTTCAGTTCTCTAAAGGTGAATCTGCAGAGCCCGCTACCACTGTCCACCTTCCTCGCGCTCTTGAAAGAAGCTGCAACAAAGTCAAACAAAGTAGTCTGCACTTTCTTCCAAAATAACTCTTTGTTCCAGGTAAGGCTCTGATTGCACCTTTCTGTCTGCAGGAGTCACACGAGCCATGAAACACTTAGAGAGGACATTTTATGCCCATTTTCAGGTCATATTTCAGTGGACTCCACTGTGACATGTCTCCATGCTTTGATGTTCCAAAAGCTCTTTATTGTTCTCATACTGCTCCTTTTCCCCCTCTGTCTGAAACCAGAGCCCAGTCTGCTCTGATTGGTTAGCTGCACGGCTCTGTTGTGATTGGTTAACCACTAAGTCACCAATGTACAAGAGAACATCAGAAATAATAGTTTTTTTTTGCTGTTGTTGTTGTTGACACCTCGCCTAGCTTTGCATGGTGGGATCAATCGAGTCACACATTAGATTTAGGAATAAGTGAATACTTTTGCTACATTGCTATGAATCGTGAAAACAATATAGTGATATTGAGGAGATGAAAGCTTTTGTGAATCAGGAAGTGGAACACAATTGACAAATGTTCAATGCTGTTGCACCACAGTGGCAGTGGCTCAGTCAGTAAGGGCTTGGACTGGGAGCTGTAGGGTCGCTGGTTTCAAGTCCCCGACCAGACCTAAAATATGGAGTGCTACTTGGAGAGGTCCCAGTTCACCTCCTGCCCTGCCGTGGTGCCCTGAGCAAGGCACCGGACACCCTCACTCCATTGCTCCCCGGGCGCTGTACAATAGCTGCCTCACTGCTCCTGGTGCTAGACTCCTGGTGCTAGGATGGGTTAAATGCAGAGAACACATGTCACTGTGTGCATGTGTGACCAATTCTATCACCTTTGTGGGTGATGTGAGATGATCTTGCAAAGTAAAGCAATCAGTGGTTCCTTGTCAAAAATGTAATTTCTCTTTAGAATTTCTGACAAATATGTCGGGTGTGTTATATCATATCATCAATGTTTTTGTTTGTGTTCCAGGAGGTTGACAAGGAGGCCAGGATTCTTGATGATGTGGTGGGAATCACCGTGGAGAACGAGATCATCGCCAATCTTTCTGAGCCAATCAAGATTGCCTTTCACCATGATGTCATACCTGTACGTTTGGTTTTCTTTCATCTCAATTATCATTCTGAACAGTGACCACTTTATATTGTCTTAAAGATCGCCTATCATGCTATTTTTTGGTATATTATATATATATACAAATATGTAAAAAACATGTCTATGATGTGTTTTGCTCAAAATACCAAACAGATGATGCATTTTAGACATCCCTCATAACCCTCATCCAGGCCTGTTAGAGAATGGCGGATTCTGGGTCCTTGAAAAATACATACAGCTAATGCTGCCGTGATTAAACGCCATATCATGTTCCAAATCACACCAAGGATTATTTCTGAAACAGTATGGAGCTCAAAAGCTTTTCTCTTGCGGGTTACTACAAGGTGAGTTCCTCTTTTTTTCCCCCTGCTTTTACACAGGGTGTTTTCTCTATGTCGAAGGAAGGCTGCTCCAGAGCCAATATTTCAAGCATCTACGTCATTGAGTGCCGCCGAAGGACTGTTCCAATGTACCAGCATACTTGGAATTCTACCAAGGCCGGCGTACATCGTAGCAAGACATTCGAGGCTCCGCGGTCTTAAAATCCCCACAATGCTTTGCGCACGGACCAATTTCCAAATCTTTGGCGGAAATCGCGCTCCATTTAAGGCGGGGCCTCTCATATGACGCACACCTGCACACCTGTTAGCCTGTTCTCCTCCGGTTTACTGGCACGGTGTACATTTATACATATAATATATATATATATATATATATATATATATATATATATATTATATATATATATATATCTATATATATATATATAGAATAATTATGATGATGAATGAATTTTTTACCACTAAAATATAGCAAACATCTTTGTCGTTTATAACTGGACTATTACAATCATTATTAACTTTGTCTGTACAAGTAGCCTGTCCAGGAAATATGCCCAAATCAACAAACTGCGAGCCGGCATGCAAGACGCTCCGCTTCTGAACGGCCCGGTTGGGTATGGCGCTGTGGGAGGTCGGACCAAAACCGCGCGCGCGCAGCCGTAACGCGGCGCAGACGGCCCGGTGGATTCCTGGTTTTAGCGATGCTTGCTAATGTAAACAAGACCATATAACGTCCAAAACACGTTTCAAGCCTTTGTTTCTGATTCAGATATTACGTCATATCCGGACGCAAATCTGGATCGGCTCCGTTGTACCCCGTGTTTAGAGATGTGGGTACGGAGGAAAAGAGAGGGTTTTATTTTCTGACACTTTGAAGTTCCCTGACACCGGGGACACATATTTCTGTATAAAGTGCATTTTGCATGATAGGAGACCTTTAATCTGTACTTTCATACTGTATTCTAACACCATTTGGTAAACAATATAAACATAAAATCTCTCATACAAAGTTCAGCTAGTATTTTGATGCTACATAGATTTTGGTGAACTCAATCTGGTGGTGCACGTCATGCTCATTGTTTACCTTCGGCCACAGGAGTATATTGTTTTTATGAAAAGCAGAGTTGGATATTTCTCACAAACTTGCAACAAAATGTTATTTCAAAACGAGACGCTTTTGTTGTGTTCAGTGACGTCTGCTTTAGGCCGTCGACCTCAACAAGACACAGAAAGCACGTGAAAATGTCTGCTCTTACTTCACATCTCGCAGAAACCCAATGCTGCTGTTTGCAGCTTCCTCTCTGCAATGCACACAAAGCCACCATGTCTGGTTCACATTGTTTCTTACAGTATTGTAGTGACACGCAACAAGCCAGATTTATTTGCACGTAGGTCTTAAATGAATGCAACTCTTTCAATCACTATAGAATCAAATTCTGCAGTGGTTACCTTTTTAAAATGACGTAAATATGAATACAAATGGGCCGCAGATTAAAAGAATAAAACTTTTTTTGTTTTTGTTTCAGAAAACGCATTCAAGGAGTTGTGTTTCATGGGACACGAGGAAAGGTAGGAAAACCTTAGAACAGCCGTACAAGCAATATTCATTTGTCAGAAATCTAATTGACTGTAACTCCCCGAGATGTTTATTAAGTACAGTACGTGTGTGTGTTTTCTTTGTGCAGATCCGTTGCAGGTCAATTGGTTAGGAGATGGATGTGAGGTCGGACAGAAAGGAGAAAAGTACACTGAGTGCCTCTGTAACCATCTGACATACTTCACTGTGCTCGTGGTGAGATACAATCAGGAACACTGCTACTGCCTTCACACAAGAATCAAACACATGTGTACTTATCAATAGTTCCGTATGTGACCTACAGTATAGTCGGCACGCCCACATTTTGGAGAAAAACACAGTTACGGGAGTTAAGGCATGTCATTTGAGCAGTATACAGCTGCGTATGAAGAACCAGCAACACTTGAGACACCTAATATACAATATCAGTTTATAATGTACGCTATATTAAGAATATTTGTAACCCTTTACTTTACATATATAACGGCTTCAGTTCCTTGTCAGAAAGGCTGTTATCTTTCCTCTCCAAACTACCAGACTCCATTGATAAAAACAAATGCAATTTTACCATGCCAATACAGAAGTTGCCCATCTACTGTTGCCAAGATACTGGTTAGATTGTGTTATTGTGTGACTTTGGTTGCTTTTAAAGGGTTATTCAGATTCACCAAAGTCTCACATTAAGAAACACTAACTGTGGAGGCAGTTTCCTGCGAGGGGTAACATGACTGTTTGTATGCAGTATGGTTGGCTTTGAAGATAGCATAGGACAAGTAGATATACAGTAACTAGTTCACTTTCAGCTTTGCTCATGTGCCGTAACTCATGGTGTGTTTCTAAAAACTTGGGGTCGCGTACCAACCACAATCTACTACACTGAGTATGGATGAGTACATATACAACCCCACATTGAACAATACGAAACACTTATTGAGCAAATGTGGAACAGCAACACATTATGTCGGGTGTATGCATTCCTTTCTTCGTTTCCCCCTGACAGCAATTAAAGCCTCGCCCAGTGCGCCACCTTCCTGCTCTGACCGCCATTTCATCTTGGGCTCTGCTGTGTCTGTGATCAGTTGTGTGGCTGTCATCGTTTTTCTCGCCAGGAAAAGGTATTACTTATTTTTAGGGATTATATAAATATACTTAGATTTTCCTTACAATTAACCCTTGTTATTTGGCTCTCCCTGTAGCAAGCGATGTAAGGAGGCATCTATCCACATCCACCTGGGCTTAGCTGTGTCCCTGGCCTGCCTCAACCTGCTCTTCTTCTTCACCGGGGTCCTGGCTAACGTGGGAGGGAGAGCGTGTGCGTCTGGGTGGGAGCGCTTCTTCACTACAGCCTACTCTGCTCCTTCACCTGGATGGGTGCAGAGATTTTCCACACCTTCTGGTTGATCTGCATCATTTTCAACCCCTCCCCGAAGCCCTATGTGTGGTACACGGTCGGTTTCGGTGAGTACATGAAGATATATTTATGAAATGTAAAATCATGGCACAAACATGATACTAATGGTCGAACTGAAATGGTTTTCTCCAGGTCTCCCTGCTGTTCCCACAGTCATCCTCGCTGCAGTAGGGGACATTTACGGAGTGAAAGAGGTGGCACCGAGCGATGACATCAACAACCGTATCTCATGTAAGCAACATGTGTAGACCAAGATCTTTTGCTGTGGAGAAAGATATGCAGTAATGCTTTTAATAGTGTCGACCACAGCAAATAACAAAGTGTTACAACATATTTTTTAGGAAGCAGGATGTAGACATTTCTGTTTTTAGGGAAAGACGATAATTACATAATTCCTGGATTTGATTCCTCCCTCTTTGGGATTATTTGCTTTCCCCCCTCTGAGTGCATTTTGGTGTTTCCAGGTGCTGGATGAAAGAGAACCAAAGGCCTTGCTGGCCCATTATTTCACCAACATGACAGTCACGATGGTCCTGGTGTCCTCTGGCTTTGTGATGCTCTTCATGGTCTACAGAAAGATCCGCACCAGAGAGGAATGGAGGCAGAACCGCAAGGCTTTTCTCAGCATCTGGGCCTCAGCTGCCTCTTTGGGCCAACTTGGGGTCTCACCTTCCTGGACTTTGGACGTCTCGCTGACTTCATGCTCTTCATTTCCTGCATCCTCAACTCCTTACAAGGTCTGAGCTTGCGATATACCGTGTTAGTTATTTAGATAGATATATGGTTTTGAATGTTAGCTTAAATAAAAGGTTTTGGGGTTTTCCCTTTACTGTAATGTGTTAAAGAGGTTTTTGGGCATGAAAATGGTCCGCAAAGGCTAACATCTCAAAGTTCAAGTCAGATGGAAAGAGCATGTTAACATATTACAGTAGAGGCACAATATACAAACATGAACCTGGAAATTAGCATAATAGGGCCCTCTAACATAGCATCAGAAGCTTGGCTATCACATAACTGTCAAAACAGGAAATCTAATTGCCTTTTTACCCATCTTATTACACTGTTACCCTTCTGCATATCTTTAAAAAGAATGCTCTGGTGTGCTAAGAGAACAAAATGTCCATGTTGAACAATTTCTTGAAATATTTATATGAACATTATTTTCCACTTTCACTTAGTTCAATCTTTTAACCAACTTCAGTCCTATGCCTAACCTACCAAATAATGTGTTATGATTTCCATGTTAAGCTTTTAGAGGCCAGTATGTATATTTGCCTTATAGGGCAAACATAAGAAAATGGCTCGACCTGGTGGAAATAATTAGAATGACACTTTGAAGCCAGGGCTCTAGATCTAAAGCCATATAGCATGTGAGGTGTACATAGGCGCATTCACACCGCAGTACTTTTCCCACAAAGGTTCATGCGAACTTAGTTCATGCAAACTCTTTAGTTCGCATGAACTAAGTACAGATCGCGTTCACACCGGAAAAAGTCCCTGGGGGTGGATTAGGCAAATGAAGCCGCTGACTTCACTTCTTCTTCTTCTGCTTTGGGTTTACTGGCAGGCTACAAACAACTTCACGGCGGATACTGCCGCCCGGAGTCCCCGGCCGGAAGTCCCCGGAGTTGGGGAAGGCTTCAGTAGAAGCTGCTGGGAGTCCCAGCAACTTCTACTGAAGCCTTCCGAGAGTAAATCGCCAGAACGCCGACACCTCCTCATCTCCACCGCTCCCATGTTTATTTGTGTTGCCATAAGTTAGTCTCTCTGCGTTTCTGCGCTGGGCTAATGCTAATGCTAATAATGCTAATGCGAGGATAATAAAATGGCGGCTTCACAAAACTTTTTGGAAGTTTTACGGGCGTGGTTTGCAATCCGCCCAGCCAATCAGAAAATATAGCTCTTTTCTCACAAAAGAGCCGCTCGAAAGTCCCTGCTCTCTAGCAGGGACTTACGAGCGGCTCTTTTGTGAGAAAAGAGCTATATTTAGTACCGGCTCTTTTTGGTGTGAACGCGATAAAAGAGTTCACTGAACTAAGTTCGCATGAACCTTTGTGGGAAAAGTACCGCAGTGTGAATGCGCCTCATGTGTTTCTATGGGCGCATCTGTGTCCTTTAGCGTCCGAGTGTCTGTATGTGGCTTTAACACTTTATTATAAAAGCCCAGGTTCAACTTCCAACATTTGAAGAAAGAACTTGAACCCCTGGAATAAATGTATTACATATGCATTAACACAGTCAAACACAAAATCATGATCTTATCAAAACCACTTTCACCGAAGGTTTCACTTGATATAATCAGGGATGTTTTGTTGCTGACTATATTTTGAGCCAGTAGCCCATTGTATCAGCGTGGGAACGAGACAATGGCCGTGCTTATCAAGGCCTTCTGTTACTGCTGCCTATCAGAGGAAAAGCTGCTTCCTCTCACATGCAGGGCACTCGTTTTTGAATCAGGTCCAAACAATTCAACACAACCCCATTTTTGCTGCACATTACTTGGTCATTAAGAGCATTTTCTATGCTAACATGCTAACATGCTAACACTAAAGGCCGAGTTATGCTGAAAAGATGAAATAGATAAAGAACACAGATGAATGACTGACCCCTGGTTCTGCCCCCTCCTCCCAGGGTTCCTCCTCATGCTGCGGTTCTACATGCTGGACTGGTTGAGGAAAGAGAGCGGAGGCTCGACTCTGGGCACCAGCAGCACCGGCTCCACCCGGCAACACATGCTGAAGGCCCAGGAGCAGGGCAAGAGGGACAGCGAGCAGAGCTGCAGCCGTCACGCTTTGTATGCCAAAATGCAGAATCCTTTTAAAAAGAAATGAAAGAATGTTCCTCCACCGACTGCCACAATGTAGACGGACTGCCTCCCCTGCTGGAGGTCTGTGGGAAATGTAACAACCCACGACTGAAGAGAGAGAAAGCAGTGAGCGAGCTTTCCTACACGTATTCTAGTAGTAGCAGCTTTGGAGCACCCGCTTCTCAGATGGAATGGATTCAACCATTGTTGTGCATGCACTTGTGTCCGTTGGTCATCTTATGAAGACTTTGGATCTGGTTTGCAGTAAATAATGTTTGCAGCAAATGAGAAGACAATGCTGGTGAATCCATTTTCTAAGTCTGATCTCAAAATAAATCTCATGTGTTTAGGACCTACTAGAAAAGTAAAAAATAGCTGTTGCCAGTATAATCTTTCCAAGTTCCTTAAGAAGGATGTAAAGTCATTTAGAACATGTTACATGTTACCTTCAGCCTCTTGTGGACAGAATGAGTATTTCCTCAACACATGTAAAAGAAAAGTGTGTTTTCAGATAGAGCCTGTTTGACCTGTTCTTAAGTCGTAAACACAGCAGAGGAAATATTTTAAGTTGGACGTAGGCATGGATACCAAGACTTTGACCTTCTTATTGCCTCTCAGGGCTTCCATACTTTGCACTGATGGAGAGAATCTGAATATAATCAACCTTGCTGGAAGTTTTTTAAATAACATAATCCTCTTTGCAGTCAAAACTGGTTAAAAAAGACTTGAGTCATCTTCTCGTGGAGAAGGTGTCACCCCATCACTCAGGAAATCATAATACAGGCCTGGAGCCTTTATTTATAAAATATCTAGACTGGGTCTAGATATAGAAGGGAAAGAATTTATTTCAGATTTTAAATTGAAACTGGTAATTGAAAAGTTAAGCTTTCTTTCCAGACAGCGAAACATGAGCATGCTCAATGTTTCAAGTGTCGATGCTGTCATTTCCATTATGTTGTCTACAAAATAAATCTATTATTATTGAAGATCTCCTTGAACCTTAGATAAGCTTTTTATTTGTTTTTTACTGTGTAATTGTTTTGTAGCTAATTGTAAGTCTTTTTAGCACTTTAGATTTTCAAAAATGTTTATTAGACCCTCAGTGAGTTGTCTCTTGTTTTCATGTATACATTATGCAGAACGTTTCATATTCATAGCTGAATGTTGTATACTAGATGACTTTTCCAGGCCCTGTTGAGACCTTCAGTAAACATTATATAAATAAAATATAACATTATAAAGTCTTTCCTTTCAACATGTTCCTAATTGCATTTCAATTGAGGTCATTTGAACAAACCTGATGGCAGAATCTGATTTAAAAACATTTGATATTTCTGTAAATATAATTTCAGTGAATGTTAAGATACTGTGATATTTGCACTTTTTTATTTTTTTTATAATGAAATAATGTCACTTAGATGACTATATGATTTTTTGCTGATGTAAATAGACTGTTAATAAAAGTTATTGTGGCATAAAGGAATGAACAGCTGTGTGTGTCAATAAGTGGTTGTACAAGTAAGCACATTTCTGTGTCCCTGCTCTGTCATCCCTCCTGATCTGTGCCTGTGACTTTCCTCCCTGGGGGGTTTGGATGTGTTGTTCTCTTCACAAACACGCTGTTTACCATTGAATTACTCAATGTCTCTGCTACAGTTGTTTCTTCCCCCCCCCCCCCCCCCCCCCCCCCCCAGGGTGTTGGAGGCCACCAGGAACGCTCAAACTGCCTCTCTAAGTCCTTTACTTCCATGACTTGTCTCTACACTGCCAAACAATGCAGCCATGCGAGGTCACAGTGAGATAAACAAGGACTCAAACCAGACCCAGAGCAGTGCTGTTAAACATAAGGGAGATCACAAGGAGTCTCCACCACCGATATGAACTGAAAAGCAACCATGTGTTGTTCCCTTGTACAGTAATAACAGGAGCTGGCTGCTGTGGCGTTTCTGTGTCTGCAGATGGCGCTGTTTACTTTGATCTTGGTATTCCACTGGTTTGTAGCATCTATCTTGTAGTCAAAAGGGAAAGAAAGTTATTGTATCCATTAGTCTTTGGGCTATTTTTCAGCTTTATTTAGAACATTCAGTACATTTATTACCTGGAATATACTTCCGGTATAAAAGTTACAATATAGTATAAACACAACACCAATACCAAACGTTTTCTTTTACAACAAATCCAAAAATGTAAGCAAAGGAAAGAAGCATAGCTAACAAATACCATTTGCTGGAGAAAATGCAATCTATACAAATATCTATGTTCAATATTGTTCCATTTATAATCAAAATAAGAGTATCTATCTTAAACAATCAGAAAGATATGACAGAAATAAGCTGAAGTAGGTAAAATGGTGGTATTTTATCCAAACATATACTTACATATGGTAATAGCATCATGCTCAAGATGATTGGACACTTGTGAAAAAGTATTATTCAGGTATAGAGACCCCAGTAAAGAGGGTATCATCATTAAAGGTGGTGTCCTTCTCCTCATAAAATAAGCTAAACTACAAGTGTGTGTGTGTGTGTGTGTGTGTGTGTGTGTGTGTGTGTTTGTGTGTGTTTCACCATCCCTGACACTTCACTAACTTGGCACATACTGCCCACCCCTCTGCCTCTGCCCCATGCCCCTAACACGACCGCTCTAATTGCACTTCTGTTCTTCACACACCCACAGTGGCTCAGTGGAAATCATGGGACTGATTATAATTATATGATAGATAGAACATGATGTAAATGGCGAATCAGCCAATAATAAAAAAATAGTATATTGTATTTGTATTTAATGCAATCAAAGTAAAACATTTGAATGCATTTATACAGCCCAATAAAACATCAATGTTTCTAATTCTCTGGGCGTTACAGTTTGTACAGAAAACATACAAACTGTAGGTATTTGTATGTACTTCTCCTGCAATACTTGCACATTAATCTTGCAACATTTTCTTGCAACATTTTTTATTGTTTTAAAAATGACTTTTATTGAACTTTCAGTGAACTTGCATAGTTTATTTTTTGCAAACATATTTCCCGATGTTTATGGGGACAACGTTTTCTTTTTGACTAGTGCAGTAAACTAATGTCCTTATTAAGTTGTGATTGGAATTTATCTGTCAAACACAAGTAATAAGTATCCCATAATAATGACTCTCTTTTATCTTGTACTGCGTTTGGTGGTATCACAGATTAGAAAATATTCCCTACATAGCCCTAACCATAGACTGGCCCCACATAATGTATGCATACTGTAGTCATGAACTGGTGTACAGTAGGCTATATAAGCGGCAGCGTCACATGACGTCTCGAGTGAGCAGCGCAGCAGCCAGTTGTTTACCGGCACTGATGCATTCACTAATGGACACCGCGTTGGCTGGTTGTCAAAACCGATAGGCAGGAGGAGGTACAGGTAAGACTGACAAGATGCCCTGAAAGTGTTCCCGCTGAACAAAGAGAATTCCTGTTAAACGGGACATTGTCTACTTATTTGCTGAAGATAGAGCTCCCTGAACATTTTCAAGCAACGGGACAAAATGAAGTCCCGTCTGTTTGAAGTCCCGGCAAAGTAACCGCATTTAGCCCGGACATTACCGGAAGCTAGGAGTTTCCCATTCAAAATAAGCCATTTATTATTTTTATTTCACATTTTTTATCATTTACCTCAGCTGTGACATTTTGTTGAGGGAACGTGAATATTTGTTAGCCACAGTAACATGTTAGGCCATCATTTGGGAGCGGGTCTTATCAAAGAATAAACCAGCGTTAACCGAACGAAAGTAAAGAAAAAATAAGTATGCCAACGCGTAAATACGTTTTCCTTTTGAACTGGCCGCTCCATTTGCTTTTGGTTCGTAAAGTCTATATTAAACACATGTGGGTTTAGTCAATGCAAATAGCCTGACTTGGCGTGTTAAGTGAAACACAGTTTGAGAAAGAAACAAAAAGAGTATTCCACATTAGTTAAGTGTGGCTTTATTTTGAAAGTCTCAGCGGAGGTCGGGGTTAGTAATTCTGTTACTCGTCGCGGGTTATTTTACTAAGGAAACGCCGGCTTGGGATGCTTTGTAACGTTTTCTTATTAATAGAGATGTATTTTATGTAGTAGCAAACATGGGTCAATCATAGAAATGTAACATTGTATCAGTAAATAGACTGATCCCTACTGACCTAGCCTCAAAACGGAAATGATTAAAGCTAAAAGTGGTAATCATGAGAGCTATGTATGATATCATTCAACACAACCCACCCTTTATTGTTGTATTGATTTGTCCACCTTTGTTTAGCATCATTATCCGTATGCTATAAATTATGCTTGCATTTTATTTGTTTTTAAAACATGTCTACTGCATAGTACAGGTTGAACAATAAGGTCACGTTTTGATCACAGTAATAAGATGCAAATTGGCCTTGTCGAAGTTCACATGGTTACACATTTAAAGTGCAACCTCTAAATGTAAGCTTTCTGGCAAGAAAATCTCAGATACAATTGACCGAACCTGGAGAATGTCACTGACAGTTTTATTATCCTTTAACGGACATGTGTTTGAAAACAGTTTGGAAATAGATTTGAGTAATCTCAGGTAAATGCTACTCACATACAATTACTAGGGAGGGAGGGGGGAGGTGCTAGTGAATTGTCCGACCGGCCCACTTCGGTACCGGCCCACCGGAAAAACTCTCGGTATTCCCAATGGCCAGTCCGCCGCTGGCTACAAGTCAACATATTAGGAAACAAACTGTATTAAAGTCAGATATTTGAAAATAAGAAAAGGGAAGAAGTAGATCAATGGGTTTCATTATCAGGAGCTCTGTCATGTGTACCTGGCCGTAGCTCTTTTAACTCTGTTTACTCAGTAACACTCAAAGTGAATTGTGATAATGGTCTTGGTTTCTGGGACGAAAACATACTCAGAAAAAGTCTGAAAAAAAACCATTATTGGATTTTTTTCTATAACATTTCTGAAATGAGTATCAAAGTCCAAGGCGATGTCTTTAAATATCTTCTCAGACCAAAACCCAACAAAAGTAGGACATCTCCGTATTGCAGAGACTGAAAACCGCATTTTCTGACATTTTTAACTATTATTATCAAATAATGAATTAATTGTTTATTGCTTGAAAAATTACTATAACACTGAATCTGTTAAATAAGCAAGAGATACATTTTCTGTTGACAATCTAATCTTGTAATTCTTCAGCTCATAATGTAAAATAAACGATTAGCTTTGAAGTGATCTCAGCATACTAGATAAAAGCCGAAAAGCTGCTTGTGAAGTTTTTCTGAATTATGCGAGGGGGGGATATTGCACCTCCTTGTGTAAAAAGCCTCTTCCAACAATGTACTACTTTGCACTTAACTTCCTCTGGAGGGTGGGTGACACACGGTCCGGGCCAGCATTCTAACCAGGACATCACAATGACATGGAGAGAGCTTTGGTGTCTTCCGCGTGCAGCAGGGAAACTAACTGGCCCATCTTCCAATGAATCCAAAAAAAGTCACATGATTGCATCAAATGACGACTGTGACGAATGTCCAGCATCACAAGGTATGGCTGCACACCACCCCTACGTGATGTCTTCTTCTGCATTGTTGACGCATTTCACAGGGCGACGCACACACACGCAAAAAGACTCACACCACTAACACCTTTTTAAAGGGGCCCTATTGTTCTCATACTGGCTGTGCCGCAGCACCTCTTTTCACCCTCTGTCTGTTGTGATTGGTCAACCTCTTAGAGGTGTCATTGCCATTAGCCTATCACAGACAATTTGTTGGAGCATTACCCAATAGAAGCGTGAGTGTTACATAGTGATGTCATTATGTTACGCTAGTAATCTATTGATTAAGTCCAATGGAGGCACTTCAGGCAGGGGGGAGTGTGTGGGAGAGAAACTCCCTCTGGGGGGAACAAAGGGAATGTAGCCTTTGCAGACCATTGACATGCACAGAAGCCTTTATACTAAATGACATGAAAGTGGTATCCCCCAAAGTTTGAATACATCTGTGTTTTGATTTGGCAGTATAGTTCATGTTGTTGACCTGCGTGTGGGACAGTCTCATTGGCTAATGAGATTAAGTTAACAGCTGTGCGGTTCTTTGAGTCATCGATTGGTCTGTTTTTGTCAGATAAGCAGGTGTGTGGTGGTGAGTCACAGCATGTGGGACAGATGCCTAATGATTGAAGTGCAGCATGCACCCCACATGGACACAAGCACTGGTCTAATGGGAACACTGAGCCCTCAGTCCCTTATATTTATAGTCATGTTATTGTACTGTAAAGTGCACATTTCACCCCTGCTTGTACACTTGTGCTATTATACCCTGCTCTTATGCCACTTAGTCCAGAATATTCTCTGAACCATCTTCAGACCGATTTGAGTTGTGCATGAAGTTCTATCTGATGTCATGTTTTTGTGTGTGAGCTACAGCTGTGGAAGAGACGTTTCTACCCAAGTAAATGAAGTTATACCACAGTGTAATAACATTCTGTTACATGTACAAGTCAAATGTCGCTTATGTAAAAGTACAAAAGTAGATGCATCAAAACATGTACTTATTTTGCCAAATGGCCTATTTCAGAATAGTGTTTCTTTTTAATGGGCCTTTTATTTGGATGTCAGATTAAGTTTTGCTGCTGCTCCAGTCTGTGGAAGTACATTCCTTTCTGCTTCGCCAGCTTGGGGCGACAGACCCCCCTCCATTGTAGGTCATGGACTTTAGAAAAGTACTTCATACAACCCCACTTTAAAACATCCTAACTCTCCCTCAGGCTGGTACGTTTCCACGCTCGCTGCCCTTTCTGTTATCTGTTCATCCCAACCCTCTCTGCTCATGACCTTACTCTCCCCCCCTGTTACACACACTAGAGATTACATTTACTGTAGCAACTCTTCTGACTCACCACTCTGGCATTCAGCTCCTCTCCGCGTCACCAACAATGACTTGTTACATCTATGTGTGTTGGACAGGTTGCTCCAGAGGTTGCTGGGCAGGGACTTCAGTCTGCAGCGTCCACGTCTGTGAGGGTCTGAGACGGCGGTACCATGGCCGACCACGAAGAATCCCAGAAGACGAACGGCTCCTCCCATCGTGAGGAGGCTCCCAAAGAGAGCATGCAGCTGAAGAAGGAGATCTCGCTGCTCAACGGAGTCAGTCTGATCGTGGGGAACATGATCGGCTCCGGCATCTTCGTCTCCCCCAAGGGCGTGCTGATCTACAGCGCCTCCTACGGGCTGTCGCTGGTCATCTGGGCCATCGGGGGGATCTTCTCTGTGATAGGGGCCCTCTGCTACGCTGAGCTGGGCACCACCATCACCAAATCAGGGGCTTCTTATGCGTACATCCTGGAGTCATTCGGAGGCTTCATTGCGTTCATTCGTCTGTGGACTTCTCTGTTGATCATTGAGCCCACCAGCCAGGCGGTCATAGCCATTACGTTTGCAAACTACCTGGTGCAGCCGCTCTTCCCGACGTGTGAGCCACCGTACGCAGCGTCCAGGCTCATCGCTGCCGCCTGTATATGTGAGTGCTGTCTGCTCATGTGTTCCTGGAGGAGTAAATACAAAGAGCATCTCTGAAGTATTTCTGTCTTCCCCCAGGTCTACTGACATTCATTAACTCTGCCTATGTGAAGTGGGGCACGCGCGTGCAGGACACTTTCACCTACGCCAAGGTGGCAGCCCTCATCGTCATCATCATCACAGGCATCGTCAAGCTGTGCCAGGGTCAGTGATGTCTCTACAACAGTGTTCTTAGTTTTAAGACATGCCCTGCTGTATACCCCCCCCCCCCCCCCCCCTAGCGGGCCTTCAGAATACCCTGGAACCAAGGGGAACTCTGAAAGAATACGCCCATTGGCTACAAATCAATATATGATTGGTTGATCAAACTGTCAGTCCAAACGTACGCTCTCATTCAGTGCAACGGCCAGGGCATTCGATCAAGGATGTAGAATACCTTGTTGAAGGATATTCTACCCAGAGACCCAGAACAAGATCTGATTGGTTGCTTTCTTTTCTAACACAAAACCACTGAAATGCGTAGTGCATGGTCCGAGAAGGACAAACAAACCAACGTAACACTGTGATATTACAGATCAACAACACAGATACCGTTCTCATTTATTCATTTTATATACATTTTATTGATATAATTAAATCGATCTTTTGTTGTTGTCTCTGAGTGCTCCAGGGTATTCTCTGAATACCTTGAAGGCCGACGGTTCGCCACTGGTGATAACGTGATATGAAATTGTCTATATGAGTTTTGAAGATATTAGTATCTTCAAAACTCATATAGACAATTTCATATCACCATAAAACGATATACAACAATATATAGCATTTCTTTTTCTTCTGGATAGTCAATAATTAAATATTCAATATACAATAACCCCATGGTAGAGCCTTGTTTTGTTTACTCCCATGTTTATAAAATAGTCGGTAAATGAGAAGTAAATTCTTATTTGAATTTAGAACTTGAACCATGAAGTAAATTAAATACATTAAAAAATATATAAATATATTTACAAGCATACATATCCTGAGTGACAGATGAAGCATTAAGAGAAAACTGAATATTTGTCATTACACTATGGTGCTCCACTCCACTATCGAGCACTACAACCCTGTTGTTTAAACCAAAATGTTGGTTTCCGAATGGGTACACACACTATTATATATATATATATATATATATATATATATATATATCCCCCATTATTATGTCCTGAGCTGTATTGTATTCTGGGTAATGTAAAGCGCAACGTAAAAACAAATCCACCATCGGCTGTTATTATCAATATAGACCCCATAGCAGTATCATGTTATCTTCATATATGATTTCATCATGCATGACTCTATTGAGAAGACACCATCATATCACCCGGCCCTTGCAAACTTTTACTTACATTTTAAATACAAAATTAAGCGCAGGAATTGCATTACATTTCATACAACCTTACCATGAAGTGGATTATTTAAGAATTGTTTTCAGTCCTTATAGCCACAAGGAACCCTCTCGTACCTCATGTGGCAGGTTCCTTCAGTTAAAGGCTGCACACCACACTGACTTTACTGGAAGTTTGAAATCCCAGGATCCATCGACGGTGGGATTATAGGATTAATGCACAGAATTCTGATCATGTTGTATCAAAAGTATCTTTAATTATTGTGTCTCTCTCTTAGGTAACACAGCCAACTTTGAATCATCCTTTGAGGGATCGTCTACAGACCCCGGCCACATCGCGCTGGCGCTCTACTCTGCCCTCTTCTCCTACTCGGGCTGGGACACTCTCAACTTCGTCACTGAGGAGATCAAAAACCCTGAAAAGTAACATTGGTGCTTCATGTTCTGCTGAAGGTGTGGACCCAATACGTAAAGAGCCAGCTAATAATCCGATGCGGTGTGTTTCAGAAACCTGCCCTTGGCCATCGCCATCTCTATGCCCATCGTCACCATCATCTACATCCTCACTAACGTGGCCTACTATGCTGTGCTGGATGCTAGTGCTATACTGGCCAGTGATGCAGTGGCAGTGGTGAGTTAAGCAGCTGTGATGAAGCCCCTGAGAGGCACGAGAGAAAGATAGGTATCATTCATTTTCCTTTGTTTATGACTAAAGAAAAGCTGAAAGAGAGTGTATGCCCGTACGGTATCATATTTCTAAGTTTATTCATTATCATTTTTTCATCTGTGATACTTTTTCTTTAGTTATGTAAAAGAAAAAATGTAAAGATTATTAAGCTTTTATCTCCTCTTTGCAAGCCAGTGAAAACAGTTATTTTAGCCTTATATATATTGTTTGTTGTAGTTCTCATTTGGCGACATAAGGCTAACGTGCACACCCACGCTATATTCTAAATGGGACTCAAAGCGTTCATGTTTACTTCCAGGTGAATTTTAATTTCTTGATACATTTTACCACAAGGTATGTAACATTACTGTCATATTTAAAAATGTATATATTATTCTTTATTTTAGCTAAAAATGTATTTTCATCATATCAATTTAAAAAAGATTAATTTAGCAAAATGATTAGGGCAAAATGTTTCCCACCGGTTTCACAGATAAAATAAATAAAGGAACTAAGAAAAAGCCCGTCAGACATTTTTTCCCCTGTTATGAAGTCATACACAAAGGACCACTCCCCCTGTTTCCCCCTCACTTGCCTCATATGCAGATAAAACAGAGAAATGTGTGTGTGTGTGTGTGTGTGTGTGTGTGTGTGTTCAGACATTTGCAGATCACACTCTGGGTGTGATGAGCTGGACCATCCCCATCGCTGTGGCTCTGTCCTGCTACGGAGGACTCAATGCCTCCATTATAGCTGCCTCCAGGTACTATGAGCACCACAATTCAATAATATCCTTCCCTCAGTGTTCTCCGTCTTCATTTCTGTTTCTTGTGTGCAGGTTGTTCTTCGTGGGCTCTCGTGAGGGTCACCTCCCAGATGCTCTGTCCATGATCCACATAGAGAGGTTCACCCCCATCCCCGCTCTCATCTTCAATGTACGAAAACAGATCCATTATTATTGGATTCTAGCAGAGGAAGAACAGGAAACTTCAATTTAGCCCACATCAATCACGAGGGATACTTTTAGCTTTTTAAGTTATCGCCTGGTTTGGCTATGTTATACATATTGCATCATCTATGGCAAAAGTGTGAGGTCTTGTCTTAAGAGTTTAAAGCCTTAAAGGGGCTCTAAAATGGAGTGTTTGAGACTGTCACTCACTGTTTGATGTCTCCCTTCCTCCTCTGTCCTCTGTGCAGTGTATCATGTCTCTGATCTACCTGACAGTGGAGGATGTGTTCCAGCTCATCAACTACTACAGCTTCAGCTACTGGTTCTTCATGGGGCTGTCCATCGCCGGGCAGATCTACCTGCGCTGGAAGGAGCCCGACAGACCCCGACCTCTCAAGGTAAGACCCTTTCTTTATTATCTCCTAAATAAGGATGCTAATATCATGTTCAAGATTGATTCTTTTCTTCTAAATGCTTCATTTAATTATCTCAGAGAATTTTCATTTTTGTCCTCTCTTAAATATAAATAGATATTTTTTCTTCTAAATGTTTCATTTGAACATTTTTGGGAATATTCAATATTTGATCTATTAAATGAATGATTTTATAATTTTAGAGAATATTCAAGATATTACCTCACATTTTGTATTTCTTTTTGGAGGGGGGTTTTACCACTTTAATTTCGTAGAATATCAAAATTTGTTTCTTATAAATGTATAACTTTAATCTGCAGAGTTCCGTTTTATCCAGAATATGACTCCCCTCAGGCTAAATGTTGTCTTTACTTCCTGTTACTCTGTCATGTCAGAGCCAATGAAGACTAACCATTCTTGTCTTGTGTTTCTCTCCTTAAAGCTGTCTCTGGCGTACCCGGTGATTTTCTGTATGTGTACTGTGTTCCTGGTGGCGGTCCCTCTCTACTGCGACACCATCAACTCCCTGATTGGCATTGGCATCGCCCTGTCAGGGGTCCCCGTCTACTTCCTGGGCATCTACCAACCAGAGTCCAAACGGCCCCCCATCGTCACCAAGCTGCTGCGTGAGTGCACTGCACATCCTGCACAGCACACACCAGAGGCCTGTACTACGAAGCTGGATTTTCCTAACCTGGATATGTTTGAGTTAGCCGGTTGGCCTAATCCAAAACATACGCTCTGTCGCTAAACTGTACTACGACACGAGTTATCAAGTGGATCGCTCAAGCCAGCCGTGTCCTATCTAGTTAGGTGCGCGTTCACATGAGAGGGGTGGTATCTGGAGCATTCGACCAATCACAAACATGGAGAAGCGTACTAACAGCGCAGCGTCATACTTCCTGAATGAAAAGTAAACTGTAATACTAATCAAATATGAAGAAGTTCAACTTTAAACATCCATGACTTAAACACTTTATCCAGGATCAAAGCCACATAGTTGCACCTGCAAGGTGAATACAGCTGGCAAAAGTGTTTGAATGCGTATTAACAGGTTTATGATATCACTGCCCCGTCTAAGACACGATCTGACTTTAATTACATTTGACTCGAGAGTTTCGTCAACTTAATGTGTTGCTTAAAATAATACTTCTGCATACAGTATGTGACACTGTGAGTGTTGCACGGCCAGATACGGCTCAGCTGACTCAGATAAGGAAATATATCAGGGGTGGCCAACCCGCGGCTCTCGAGCCGCATGCGGCTCTTTGCCTAGTTTCATGCGGCTCTTCAGTTCATATAGAATTGTGTGAGTTTGGGGGAGAGACACTGACTCCTGACAAGTGTTGCACGGTGTACCGATACTTGAAAGGTACCGCGATACCCTGCCGTTAAAAACGTTACGATTCCTCCGTTGCATTAGTATCGGTACTTTAAGAATGACGGGGGAAAGTACTCCGGTGAGAAAGCGCCGTTTTACTAAGAGCCGTGTGTGTTCAGCGCTCTGCTTACACTCCCTGCACTGCAGCCGTGCCTGCAGTCCCGCCCCTCTCTCGTGCACGCGCTAGCTGCCAGAGCATGTGAGAAAACGAGAAGCATGGCTGCAAGTGGGAGTGCAACTGCCGCTGCGCCTCGGCTTGTTGACAAAAAAGACTCCAGAAGCAAAATATGGATGTATTTTAGCTATATCTCTGACAGTGAGGGCAAGCCTACGGACACCACGAGGCCTGTCTGTAAGAAATGTATTAATTTGATTTAATACGAATTCTTGTCATTTATTTTATTTATTGTTCTCATTGTTTAAAAGTGTGTGTTATGGTTCTGGTGTGAAATAAAGCACAATAATTACATTTAAGACTGTTTCCCTTTTTTTAAGAAAAGTATCGAAAAAGAATCGGAATCGCAATTCTTGACTTGGTATCTAAACCAAAATGTTGGTATTGTGACAACACTAGCTACTCCTGACAGTTAAATCTGATATTTAGTAGGTCTGTTAAGTATTGAATGCTGATCATTCTGACGTCATTTGGCCGGTCAAAGTTGTTTGGGCTCGGATAAAATCGCTCCGTTACTTTCGTCCCGTGTTACTTTCGTCCCGGCTCTCCCTACGTGTGTATGTGTGGTGTCAGGTGTCAGTATGAGAGGATGACAGCGCGTCTAATTTTGATGTGGCCCAAGAGCCAATCACAATAATACTTGCAATGCAGTGAACCAATCACCTTTGAGGGGGGGGGGGGACCTATCGTTGATTAAACAGTGTTTCCCCTACCATTGTGATGGAGGGGCGCTGCGACCCCCCCTGAAATTCAAGGTGTTTAAAAAATATATATAATTTTTTTTTTTTAAATATATATATATATAGCACCAAATTGCAAATAATCTATAACTACTGTCACTTTTCACATTGAACATGTGCTCTTTTATTAAATAAACTAAACGCTTTCATTTTAAGTTGTGAGTTTAGTGTTTTTGACCCTAAGAAACTCTGATGCATTAATCAATAACAATAATCCACAGCTCCTCTCTCTGCTTCAGAGGATTTAAAAAATATATCCCAATGCCACAAAAATGCATCCGTGTCGTGGTTGAAATCTTGTCTCCAGAAAACAAAAAACTGAAACAAGCGGTATCAGTGACTGTGTTTGATGTGGCTCTTTGCAGTAACATGGAAAAAATGTGGCTCTTAACCTCTGACTGGTTGGCCACCCCTGAAATATATGATACTCTGATTGGTCAGCAGGCAGTGCTTTCACTGAGTTGATCTCTTAGCCTGCAACCTAACCTGCTCTGGGGCAGGTTAGCCGCACAGCATAAGTTACCATGGAGATCTAGCCCGTTTAAAAGAGAACCAGCTTCGTAGGACCGGAAACCCTGAGTTTTCCCTGAAGTTAGCCGGCTAAGCGAAAATCCTGCTTCGTAGTACAGGCCTCATGCACTCTTCAGCTGCCCCTCTCCTCTACCCCCTCTCATGGTGTCCTCTCTTCTCCCTGCAGGTTCCCTCACTCACTGCACTCAGCACATTGGCTACTGTGTTCTGACAGAGATGGACAAAAGTGAATAGCCCTGAAGCTGCAGTCTCATCCTCACTGGGGCTCCTGTGTGGGTCAAAAGAAGGACTTTATAGTACTGTTTACCACGTTGAAGCCCTCAGACTCCACTGACTTGTTTACAAAACTGAAATGCTGCCACAGACGCCCTCGCCCCGAATTCCTGGATATTCAAAGACTCCGAGACCTATTGAGGATACTGTTACATTTGGTTCATCACATTACTTAATTACCTCTATTATAAAGGATTGCATTGTTATTTCAACGTCATGTGCCTGTGAGGCGCTGCACATGACCACAGGGACCTGATAATGATGCAATGCATTTGTATTCTATGGTTTAGTCCTAGTTTAACTGAAAGATATTACGTGCAGTATTACAGTGTTAATGTGCTCAAATCTCACCGGAGAATTCAGACAAACCATGAGTTGTCCGTCATGTTCAAAGGGAAGAAAATGTCTTTCTGTCTGCTGCTATGTGAAGTCATCATCCTCCATTGCCTTTAAGTATGTCTGTCCTTCATTTGAACTAAATAAAACATTGTTGAGGGGATTGAATCCAGTGATATGGCAGTGACACGATAAGAAAACAGTTCCGACATTCTTATTTTGTGTAATCCAGTATTGTTTTTCAAAAATATAAAAAGAAAACATAATAGTATAAATGCAAAAATGGCATAGTATAGGTCCTATACTATGCCATTTTTGCATTTACCCCGAGGATGTCCAAAATACTTGAAAAAAAACGGCAGTGTAGTATTATGATACAATCTATACCATGTAGTGCCGTGAAAAGAGAGTCGGAGGCGATGTATTAAGAATGGAGTTCCAATCTTTATTATCCATTAATATCAGAGAGGTTAACATTACATTACATTTAGCTGACGCTTTTTGTCCAAAGCGACTTACAATAAGTTCCACGTTAACACATGAACTGCTCTGCCTGATGAGCTAGCAGGAATGGCAGCTAAAGCTACAGGTGTTCCCCACTAAAGGGTCCGTGTGGCAACACAATAAGCAATATGGTCCCACATGGTGTCACCACACAAGCCCCCCCAGATTTCACACATAAACAAAATCAGCATGGCGGGGAGGAACGACACGCCGACCCCCACGACTCCTGAGCATGGGAGTCGGAAAAGTGACTTCCGCCTGTGCGGCCCCCGGAAGGGGAGGGACCAGAACAACAGGTCTTAAATCCGTGACAGGGGTCGAGGCCCCGTCGTGGAGGTCAGGCCAGCACCACAGGCTGGTCCAAGTCCAGGTGAGCAGCCTTCACCCGGTCCACCGAGACGTGCTCGGCCTTGCCACCCAGGTCGACCACCAGGTGCTTGTCCCCGTGCTCCAAGACCCGGAAAGGCCCATCGTAAGGGGGCTGCAGGGGGCCTCTGTGCGCATCGTGCCGGATGAATACGTGCCCCGCCGAGCGGAGCTCTACAGGAACCTGGGACACGTTCTGAGTAGTAGGGATCGGAGCAAAGGCCTCAGCGGTGTCCTGCAGGAAAGCCCGCTGGGCCGACGCCGACCAGGGAGCCGATGCGTTAGGGAGGAAATCCCCTGGAACTTTCAACGGCTGCCCGTAGACCATCTCAGCCGTAGAGCACTGCAGGTCTTCTGTAGGCGCAGTCCTCAGGCCCAGCATCACCCAGGGCAGCTTGTCGACCCAATTGCCGGCTTTGAGGGCCGCCTTCATGGAGCGATGGAAGCGCTCGCAGAGTCCGTTAGCCTGAGAGTGGTAAGCGGTAGTCCTGTGCAGCTTAACCCCCAAACCGCCTGCCACGGCGTTCCAGAGTTCGGACGTGAACTGAGTGCCCCTGAATGAGGAAATGTCCGACGGGGTGCCAAAACGACACACCCACGTTTCAATGAAGGCCCGGGCAACGTCCGCGGCCGATGTCGAAACGAGCGGGACCGCCTCCGGCCAACGGGTCATCCTGTCCACCATGGTGAGGAGGTAGGAAAAGCCCTGAGAGGAGGGCAATGCACCAACCAGGTCGTTGTTGACGTGGTCAAACCTCCTCTCAAGCACCAGGAAACGCTCCAAAGAGGCCTTCGTGTGGCGATGCACCTTAGAGCGCTGACAAGCCACGCACTCACCAGCCCAAGTCCTCACGTCCTTTTTCAGCCCATGCCAGACGAACTTCGCGGCCACCAAGCGCACCGACTGGCCACGACAGGCCTGTGAAGACGTCACAGAGGAGGGTAACGCCCGCGTCGCCAAACACCACGTCCTCCAAGCGCGGCCCCGCGCCCTCCACCTTCAGAGCCTGGACGCCGGGATCTGTGACCTGGTCCGCCGCCATGCGAGTATAGTCCAGGCCCAACTGGACGGCTCCGATGACGACTCTGGAGAGGCAATCTGCAAACAGGTTCGACTTGCCAGCCACGTGCTTAATGTCTGTGGTGAACTCAGAGATATAGGAAAGCTGCCGCTGCTGACGTGCCGACCAAGGCTCCGCCACTTTAGACATGGCGAAAGTGAGTGGCTTGTGGTGCTGAAAAAAGCGCTGTACCTGCGTTCTCTGGGCGTAAGCTGGCGGCTGAAAAAGGCGAGCGGCTGCCAAGCGCCCTCCACCCACTGCTCGTGCACCGCGCCGACCGCGTAGTCCGACGCGTCTGTGGTGATGGAGATGGGAGCCGTAGATGATGGGTGTGCCAGCAAAGCCGCCTGAGCCAACGCGGTCTTGACCTCAGCAAAAGCGACGTCCGCCTCTGCCGTCCAGTCGATCGCCTGGATGGGGGTCTTGCCCTTCAATGCTTCATACAGCGGCCGCATGATGTGTGCGGCCCGGGCGATGAAACGGTGGTAGAAGGTCACCATCCCCAGAAACTCACGGAGCGACCGGGCTGTGAGCCGGCGAGGAAAAGCCGCAACAGCCTCCACCTTCGCCGGCAGAGGTGCCGCACCGCCCTTGGTGACGCGGTGCCCCAGGAAATCAATGTCAGACACCCCGGACTGGCACTTTGCAGGATTGATGATTAATCCGTGTTCGTTGAGCCGCGTGGAAAAGGGCTCGGAGGTGGGACAGGTGCTCCTGCACTGAAGCGCTGGCGACGAGTATGTCGTCGAGGTAGACAAACACAAATGGCAGGTCCCGCAGCACTGAATCCATCAGGCGCTGGAACGTCTGAGCGGCATTCTTGAGTCCAAAAGGCATCCGCAGGAACTCAAAAAGTCCAAAAGGCGTTATCACTGCTGTCTTGGGACTGTCCAGAGGGTGCATGGGCACCTGGTGGTATCCACGCACCAGGTCCACCTTGGAAAACACCCCCGTACCGGCCAGATGCGCCGAAAAGTCCTGAATGTGCGGCACCGGATAGTGGTCAGGCGTAGTGGCATCGTTGAGTCGGCGGTAATCCCTGCACGGGCGGAACCCGCCGTTCGTTTGGGGACGACGTGCAGGGGGGAAGCCCAAGGACTGTCGGAGGGGCGGACAATGCCCAGGCGCTCCATGGTTGCGAACTCCGCCCTCGCTACAGCCAGCTTAGAAGGGTTCAACTGCCAGGCCCTGGCGTAGACAGGAGGCCCCTCGGTAGTGACGTGGTGCTCCACGCCATGCTTAGTGGTAAGCGCAGAGAAGGTGGGCAGTGACAGGTCTGGAAACTCGGCCAACAGTCTGAGAAACGTGTCTGCCACCGACAGCGAGCCCGACTGCCCGTCATACGCTGCGCTGCCAAGTGTGCACACGAGGGAAGAAAACGTTAAGGCATCAACCAAACGCCTATTCTTAACGTCCACTAAGAGTCCATGAGCACACAACAAATCCGCTCCGAGGAGGGGAAAATAAATGTCCGCTGTCACAAAATCCCAGCTGAAAACGCTGTCCTCCGATGCACAAACACATAGGCCTCACGCCGTACGTGCGAATGGGACCGCCGTTAGCCGTCGTCAATCGCGGTCCGTGCCCACCCCGGGTGACGTCTTCACTCGACGCTGGAACTACGCTCCGTTGAGCGCCCGTGTCACACAGAAACAGGCTCCCCGAAACGCTGTCGCTGACGAAGAGGAGCCAGCACGTGCCGCCGACGCTCAGGGCCACTACTGAGCGCCAGGCCCCTCCGTTTCCCGGGGGTTTGTAGCTGCACGGAGCGATGCATTTCTTCGCCATTGTCCCGAAATGTGCGTGGTAAAAGCACTCTCCGGTGTCTCCACGCCGGCTCGATAAAGCCGTGTCCTGCCTCCGCCACGCTTTCTTGACTGCAGATGGGCCGCTGAGCGTCGCGGCTGCTAAAGTCTCTGCACCGGGCTGTTGTGTAGCTAGGAAAAACCGATCGGCTTCCCCAGCCAAGGCACGGGGCTCCGTGACAGGCGTGTTGGCCAGCGCCGTCTGTACCCGGGGAGGCAAGTGACACAGGAAAATCTCCGTGAATAAAATCCGGGGATCTTCCCCCCCCTAGCAGATTTAGCATGTTCTCGATTCGCTGGGATGGCTTGCTGTCTCCTAGGCCTTGAATGTCAAGTATCTGGCGGGCCCTGTCCTTAGCAGATAAGCTAAATGTCTTAAGGAGAAGGGCCTTAATCGCCTCATATTTGCCATGGTGTGGGGGGGCTGATTTGCTCCCGTTTAGCATTATGGGCGTCATAGCCATAGACTATAAAAGTCTTACCCAAGGCTGAATCATAAACTAAAATGTATATGTATGCATAAGTAACAAGCTAAGCTACCAAGCACACAAACACCTGCGAACGGGGTTAACATGTATAATATTATCATTTTAGACTTCTTGGAAGTTCTGTTAGTACATTCAAGCGCACAGCACGACATTTTAATTGTCTGGTATTTGTAACAATATTCCCTAAAAGGCACAATTACCACGAACACGGCTAAAGCTAAAGGGTCAAGTACAGTACTATGACTAACTAACGTTGTAGCCTCTATGGTTGTAGCCTAGCAGAGTGGACAAGTTGCTGTTAGCTGACAGTGAGGCATGTACGTGTCCATCAAAGTGACCACGCCCTAATTTATGCAAAAACTTTAAGACCTAATATAAATAAAAGGGTCGTGTTAGAAAACAATTCACTCACAGATTCATAATCATGAAGGTGGAATCTAACTATATCGATAATAATATTTATTGCATCCATGGGTAGAAACATATTTTTTTCTGCTGAACAGTTGGGCATTTTAACATGGGGGTCTATGGAAATTGCTCCTTTCTGCAGCCAGTCCCTAGCGGCCCATGTATGAACTGCAGTGTGTGGCACTTCCGTGTTGGCGTCCCGGCTGGTCCCCAGAGTTTGCCGCTTGATTTAAACTGACGGTATGTTTAAGGTACTTTATGCCATTAAAAACATTGATTTTAATTTCTAACAGTCTCTCCTTACTCACCTAAAAGGTGTGTATAAATGAAATCAATGAGTTCTTCATCTGAACTTTGCATAGTACATAACTCATATCAAAAACATACAATCAACTGGAATGGTTCAAATAGCCTCAACTTTACAGAAATACAAAAATTACTTTGACTGTGTTCAAACATAAAAGTTTTCCCTTGTGCATAACTTCTAGTGTTAACATTCAATATGGTTCTTCAAAATAGCAGCAATGGCTTGGTGTCAGTACATTTCTTCCTCCCTCCTTTCACAGAAACCTTTCTCATACCACGCTCAGTGTTAAGGCACTTGTTTTTACAAAGTGAAAAGAAACAAACCATTTTAAAATAGTAATGATTTATAAAACATGAGATCTACCATATTAGAATAGTATAAAAATAATAAAGAATAAAATAAACTATATAATAGGAATAGTGTAAAGTAAATTGAAATGGATTCACTCCATCTTAGCATTTTAGTTTGCTCACTTCTTCACATGATTTCATAATTTAAAGTATCACATCAGCTGGACATTCATTGAACAATCTCATAATTTTCATCAATATCTGTATACGAGGTGGGTCGTCTCGTTCTGCTAGCATTTGTAACTGTCTCCTCATGAGAAATGTACCCTCCCTCCTTTCATACCATTTAAAGGTGACCTATCATGCTATATTTAAATGATATAGTGTATGACCATACAATATAAGGTATATTTATACATTTTATTTTTCAAAATACCAAACAGATCATTTTTTAGCCATGCCTCGTTTCGCTCATTTTCGCTTTATTCCAAACCTGCCTATGAAAATTCTGAGCAGCAGCTGACCACGCCCCCCTGCAGAAGAGCCGGCGAGAGTCACGTTACCATGCTTGCTGTGATTACGAGTGTGGAATACACATGTCATCTCAGAGCAATGCATGTGTTCAAGCATATTATCAATTTGATCCAGAAACTGAAGCAGCGGAGGTTTTGGTGGAGGTGCAAACATCTCGGTTGCAGCAGGACGTTTCTGAATGGTTAGTTGACAAGCTGTTGTCCCTATTTATTTTTACTCTGTTACGATGCTTGCTACTTATTCCATTCATATTTTGGCTAATTAGCAAGAATGCAATGTGTACAGTTTGTAACTTAGAGTTTGTAACGCAAACACAGCGATACATATATATATTTATAAAGGGAGACATTCATATTTTCAGCATATATACAATGGCCTCATTGCGTTTAATAGTTTACAGTCCTTTTCTTCCAACATCGTGCAACAACCGTTGGAAAGTTCAATAACTTAGGGTGATAAAAAGTATAACTCCAACACCTCAGTTGTCAGCAATGTGTGTTTCATGTGTTTTAAAAGCTCAGTTATTGACTTCTTTCTAAAGGGGTACATGTGCAACTTGTGCCACGATGCCTTCTGAACCGGAGCATGTGCTGCATGGAGATACCACACGTAACATTAGCTTCACTAAGTTGTCTGTTTAGAGAATACATTTTTCACATGTCATTCAATATATGTTTATCACACTAGGTGTAAAGACGGATGCAGGAACATGAGGACTCTGTAACCTGTGTGGTGGACCATCCTGGATTGGAGCCTGTGTGCCTAAATGTGTTCTGAATGCATTGAATATTTACAGAGCTGAACACAGTTGGACTACAGTTGAGGCAAATAGAGCACTGAGTGGTTTGTTTGTTTTGACTGAAATTGTAAAACGAATGCTAATATTGTTCATGGAAATAAATATGTGTATATGGCTTTATGCAATCTTTCATTCTGTCATTGTACATGTACTATTATATACTACACAGCAATGGCATAACACACCCATGTGTACGACAACAAGTCCACACACAACCTTATGCTTTTGAAATCAGAATATTCTTTACCCATCCAAACATGAATAATCACGACACACTTGATATCAACTCGGAACTTTATTGTCAAAATCAACGGTTATTTGAATCAGGATCAGAGTGGTGATTCCGGCCTGCGTTGTCCTCTGATCCGTGAAATGTCTATGTTGGGTTCAGACAGCAGCCAAATTGAACCGTGTGGCATACCCGGCGATGACCTCCTCCCTGTCAGGTTGCTCATAATGGTGCAGGGTCCACAAAGACTTGGTCGAAGATGAGGTCCATCAAGTTGGCCACGTAGCCTGTGCAAGGTTAAAAAAAGCACAACAAAAAAAGTGGTTTAGATTAGTATATGCATGTCGTCAACAACAACATACCAGGGCTTTAGCTCCGTTTTACTCGTGGTGTGTGTCCCCTCGCATACATACATACAGTGTTGTATCCTAACACACCCCCATTTATATTCATGTGCGCAAACAAGTAAACATACAAAAGCTTTTCCATATAACGCTGCAAAAAACGGCATGTCTCATTAGCTTAGCGTAGCTTAGCTTACAGATCGATGATATATGATCGTTCTTACAGACTACAATCACAAAAGCTTTTACATAACGCTGGAAAAAACGGCACTTACCTCCAGAAGATTACGTTTGTTATTATAACTTACTCAATATGATTTTTTAGAGGATACAAAATACTAATACATAGGAGAATAAATACTTGTGTTATCGGCTAGGCTAGGCGTGGCTTTACAGCCTTCACACAGATCGCCATTACGGCAGTCTGAACATGTTCGCAAATGCCTGATAATTAAAATAAAAGACAAAGCAAAGACTGCGGAGCGTACAAAATAAAATGTTACAAGAACATATAAACACCTAACCGATTACTAGTTGGGGTTGAGGCGACATTGATACGGCGAAGCTACATGCTACATGCTACATACTACAAGCTAGATATAGCTTTATCAGGAAAAACACCGCTAAATAAAAACTTACAGCTTCAGAATTGGATGTGTCTTCACTGGCCTGGTCCCGGATGGTTGGTATTGATCCCGGGTGTAGCATTAGTTTGGAGGCATATCCGTGTTGGACTTGAGAGAAGTTCATAAACATGTCCGTGGTAAAATGTTTGGAACACACACACAGAAATCTGCCGGGGTCTTCTGGCACATGTCCCTTGAAAATGAAGTCTAGCAACAGATTATTTTCTTTTTGCACTGATGGCATTGCATGCAGTCCCCTGTTCCGAGTCTTGCAGCCAACAACAGCACAACGTTTAACTGGCTTAGACATCCTGGCAAGAGCAGGCAGAAACACAGATGTGACTGGGGTAGCCTGCCGATAGCCTATATGCGAATGAGAGGTTTGGCAATGCACGTGGCCGTGGCTCATTCCCCTGATAGGTGGAGAGTTGACCAATAAGCGGAGTACGTCTTTGTGACGTAGAAAAGTGTCGGAATGTGGATCCATTTTTTTCAGATCCGTTGCAGCCCCTTTTTTAGAGATTTGGTGAAGGAGGAAAATAGAGAGGGTTGTGTTTTCTGACACTTGGCGAGTTCCCTGGAACACCGGGGACACATAATCATGTATAAAAGACGTACAAAGGTGCATTTTGCATGATAGGTGCCCTTTAAGGTATGAAAGTAATATGTTCTCTTGAAGAGGCCGTCATGATCAATCGGTACGTTAGGACATGGAAATGCAACATCTAGAACTCTCCTGGGCCCCCCTATGTTATCATTGTACACTGTGGAGCCTAAACTCCCCCTGGGACTGGTCTCTTAGCCCTACTGGCTTTGGGGTGTTTCGCCATGTTGATTAACTACATAAAAAACATCACAACAGTTGTAGAATTTCATCACTTGAAAGTTCCTACTTCAGTAGCTTTGGGTGGTCTGTTTTAATGCAGTGATAAAGTCCCTGAAATGATGTGAAAACCAGTGGAATATCACTAACTCATTATACTAATTTATCTTCAATTCTGGTCTACTTGAAGAACTATGCTAACCCCTTTAACAGTGTGTGGAACCTTGGGTGCCCGAGCATGTGATAATTACTCCCTCCTTTAACAAGGACTTTCAATTCAGGAATTTTCACCTATGGCAGATATGTTTCTCCTTTAAATAACGTCTCTAAATGTCAGGTCATCACTGATTAAATGGATGAGCATTAGGAGGTGGTGGCACTTGTCTTTTAAAACTCATACTCTGGTGCCGTGCCAGAAGCTGCAAGTAAGATTTAAAACATCTTCAGGGTGGGTTGAGCGACCCCTTCTCCCTGAACGATATTTGTTGTCAAAAATATGCACCATTAAAATGAGTGATCCAAGGCCCCGCATGCATTACTCCCAATTATACTAGTTTTTCAGAATTTAAATTTGCAATCGCTCTTTGCCTAGTTTCTTTTTAAAACTCTACATCTTGGACGACAAACAAATGTTGTTTCCACCTTAACAGTTCTCCTATGGTAATAACCATGCTACAATGGTGAAATAAATACTCGAGATTGGAATACTTTCTTTGGCTTGGTTCTAGCTCTACCTTTAACATTTTCCATTCAAATAAAGATTTGCCTGCTATCTATATTGTAACAAATTAAATCTTCCCCAAACTCTCACATGAATAAGAATCTCTAAAAGAATAATTTGTTATATAATGAAAAAATTGAATAATATGTTCCACCCTCAGTGTGTTTTTAGGAATATTTTCTAATAAGTGTGTTTATGTGTAAACTCACTCACTCCCGTGTTCCTTCTCTCCCCCTCTGGTTGTCAAGCCACGACCCCCTCACGTTCTGCTGGCCCATGCCAACTCCTCTGGTTCTGTCCTCTCCTCTGTCCTGCCTTCTCCTCAGCCTATCCGCTCTTGAATCCTTCCGCTGTAACTCTTTTCAGTGGCCCAACTGCTTTGCATTTCATCTCCTCCTTTTCAGTCTCTACGCTGTTGCATGGAGGGCGTATTCCACTCTCATGTCCCACACTCTGCTCTTGTGCCAAATCTCGTGGCTCAGCTTGGAACTTCATGTCCTGTCTGAGGGACCGATGAGAGTTTGCCTCTTTGTCAGCATGCTGGTTTGGTTCTGGATGCCTCAGGTGGAGATGGTTCTGGATGCCTCAGGTCGTTATTGGTTCAGCTCGGGTTCTCTGTCTGTTCGATGGAGGAGGAGGAGGAGGAGGAGGAGGAGGAGGAGGAGGAGGAGGAGTCTCCTGTGGTGAGGTCATTTGTCTGAAGATGGGGTCGTAGCGTTCTGACAGGCAGAGAGAGAGAGAGAGATCTCGGGACGCATTACCTATAGTTAATTCTAACACACTGAGGTAAAATAAATCCAATCCTTTCCACTCTATTTTCCGAATCTTACTATCTACTAATGTCTACTAATGGTTGTGCCATATCCCTAAACATTGCTTTCACCCACTGTAACATGGCTACTCCAAATAACTCTTTCAGGAAACCATCTTTTTCCAAAAATTTAAATACCTACATGTTTCAAGCACCACATATTTCACACACTATAAAAGAACGTCCCCATATTTTCTCCATCACTTTAAATCTCACTGTTATTTAGAACATAAGTAACTAACTTTTGTGACAGGACATATCTGCAATGTCGCCACAATCTGCTGGGGAACTTCGTTCATAGAGTTTGTACATACAAAGCTGTACTTGTGGGTTAGTAGCCTGTTTCTACTGTAATCATTTTCAATAATTGTGCTCAGGTCACCGGTCGGTTGTCCATAAATTTAACAGGGGGTGTTTCTGGCACAGACTAAAACATGGATCCAGTGTATTTGGAGATTCCCCTAATCTGTAAATCCCCATCACTTACATATCCGACCACTTAAACCCATCTCATCATTTGATACAAGAACTGCATATATGGGGGGTGAATCATCTTGATTTTAACCGCCTCACCTTTGG
The DNA here is from genome assembly GCA_902827135.1 of Harpagifer antarcticus. Classification (NCBI taxonomy): domain Eukaryota; kingdom Metazoa; phylum Chordata; class Actinopteri; order Perciformes; family Harpagiferidae; genus Harpagifer; species Harpagifer antarcticus. The sequence goes on along the minus strand of CADEHL010000508.1, from coordinate 1,738,074 downwards.
GAACGAGTATTTCTAACACCTCCTCTTGTTGCTCAGCTGATCTTTTGGCTCTGGGGATAAGTGAAAGTCTCTGAAACACAGCTGGAGTTCTGTTAGTGATGTGGGCATTATCTATGAGTGGACTAATGGATCCATGTCTTACTTGATATTGTACTCCCCATCCAACCAGAAAGGTGCCAAGTGTAATGAGCACAATCCACAATGCTATTCTGACTCTTATCCCTAGGGGACCCCACAATTGGTTTGGCTTTGTTCTTGACATCATCTCTATTTTCTCCCTGGTTGTATCAGTTACAGAATTTAAATAATGAGTACTATAATAACGTATACAAAAATTTGACTCTTTTTCAGATGTAAAAGAATAGATTTCAAAATACTGCTGCTGGTTTATAAAGCTTTGAATGGTTTAGGCCCAAAATACATTTCTGACCTCCTGCTAAATGATGAACCATCCAGATCTCTCAGGTCTTCAGGGACTGGTCAGCTTTCTGTCCCCAGAGTCAGAACTAAACATGGTAAAGCAGCGTTCAGTTATTATGCTCCAAATATCTGGAACAAACTCCCAGAAACCTGCAGGTCCGCTGCAACTCTGACTACTTTTAAATCCAGACTAAAGACTTTTCTTTTTGCCGCTGCTTTCAATTGAACTATTCATATCTTAGACTGCACTGTAACTTTTATCCATGTATTTTTTTCTTTTCTTTTAATGTTTATTTTATTATATTTTCTTTTTAATGACTGATTTTAAATGCCATTGTCTTAATGTCTTTCATTTTTGTAAAGCACTTTGAATTGCCTTGTGTTGAAAGGTGCTATATAAATAAACTTGCCTTGCCTTGCCTAAAACAAAAAATAGGTTTTCACTTTAGTGTACAATCTATACAAATCTAGACTATTCGTCTTTTGAGCTGTATTTATCTTTATCTTATTTCTATTTATTGTTTTGTTCCAGCTCTGCCAAATCAGTCCTAACTCCCAATAATGTTCTGGAAGTTGCCAGTGAAGGGACGGGTGACAATGTGTGAGGTGGTGTCAATTTGCTCCTTTTTCTTTACCTTTAAACCGGAACGCGTGTGAAGTTCATTACAACTTCTCACTGTTCCGTCCACCGGGATCAGCTCACTGTCTTTTGTGAACTTTCACCCTCACCCAATCACCTGGCCGAACAGGAGTCTCTTCTGGTGTCTCGTCTGGTATCTCTGTAGCTTTCCTAGCCTGTGTAGACAAAACTTGGATAATATTACTCAGAGTTCTGACATATTCATTACTTCTATTCGTCTAATATCTAAAATTGGACCACTCCCTCCTTGGAGAAGGCCCAAGCTGAAACTTAAAGGAATTGACGGAAGGGCACCACCAGGAGTGGAGCCTGCGGCTTAATTTGACTCAACACGGGAAACCTCACCCGGCCCGGACACGGAATGGATTGACAGATTGATAGCTCTTTCTCTTCTCTTCTAACCTTTTGTCGTTACGAGACCTATTATTAACTACATGTTATTATTTATTAACTACAACGTCGCTGAAATCAACATGTCTGTATAATCATGACACTCCCTCCTTTGAGCATAACATGCTCAATTAATATTGCAATGATTACCCTATTCTGAACAGGACATGTAAAACCCATAACGTTGCATTAAATAAATATAAATTCTCCAAAAATATCGTATGATGTATGGTTTTCTGATGTGGTGTAAAAACATATTCACTAAAATCTGCCATTAGCACAAACAATTGTTTACTTGTTGCAATAATGGCTTTTGTCCTGATATTATGCATCATTGTTGCTGCGAAAAACAATACCCCTGGTGTCGCTAATGTGTCTCAATAATTCTAGGATTAGAGGATTGTTTGATACTGCTGAACAAAGATATGATAAAATATTTTTTTCTCTAAACTAGAGGGAAAATACGAACTATTCTCACAGAGGGTGACATGCATGAAGGGCTGGTGCCCCTCACTCAAAATGAGATATTGATTTACGGACTACATCAGGGGTCGGCAACAGGCGGACCGCGGCCCAGATCCGGACCCAGACGCCGACCTATACGGACCCGGAGCTAGGGGGTGGGGGGGGGAGTCCGTCTGTCCGTCAATCCGACTGACGGACAACTTCTCACTTAAAAAAAAGAAGAAATCTAGCGTGTCTTCACGTGGTATATGTCTCGTCTGAAAGGAGTGCTGACAGAGAGCACCGGAACGCCGCTCCAGCCCTTCAAATATTGCAGTACCCATAAGGAGCAGTACACATGCCGCAGTGTTTGCGTGGCCGTGTCTTTAGTTGTAAGCATAGTGGCGATCTGTTGTTATTAGCATCTGGTTAGCTAGCTATGCTAACGAATTTAAAGAGCTTTTCTACAACCAGGTGGAAGAGAGCTCTCTCCTGAGAGGCTCAAATAACCTCAGCTCAGTGAGGTTAAGGCACACCTTGATATGATCATTATAGTTATTAATGAGACTAAATGAAAAACAGGCATAAAATACTATATGACAGTAACAAGAAAGTTGTTAAAAATAACAAGAATAGAGTTTAAAAGGGGAGTGATTTGTAAAATATCCAAAAAGAAAAATCTGCTTTCAGTTCTGTTTCATATGGCTGTTGAAAGATGAATCCATAGATCTCCTCATGTTGCTCTCAAAGTGCACTAGATTGATGCTTTTAATTTCAATATTTAAAAAAAAATCTTCCAGGTCCCCCCCCCCACTTAAATCATGTTCACATGGATAGGATACTAAATACATTTGCACACATCTTGTGTCCATATCTTTCTGTTTTGGTGGTCATGCCACAACCGTGCACATGCATGCATATGTGAGTCGTTCATTATATATGTTGAATAAATAGAGATTGTCTTTGCAATGGTACTAAATAAAAAATAAATAAAAAATGGTTTTATACGTAAATTGCAATTTATTTAAAATGTCAAGTTCAAGGAACTGCCTAGTCAACTTTGATCATACATGGAAGTGGAGCCTATAGTTTTCATTTAAAAGATTTTTTTTTTTTCAATAAATAAATCTAATTTATATTTACATAACATTAAATATAACACTGACATGGTAAAAAAACACAAATTATTATTAATAATATCAAATAAATGTCAGTCACCCAAAATTACATCATTGGTGTTACTGCTACACAAAATGCTTTTATTTTGAAATAATGTACTGTCTCTGAAGTGCCTCCTGTAACAAGAGATCATTTGAGGCAGTGCAGTGGACAAAGACATAAGGAAAGTCAGATACTTCTTACTTTGTTTGTTAAAGGTGTCATTTTATCTTCAAATTTTACATGCGTCTTTCAAGTCTGTCATTAGTGTTACTCATTGCGGTGAACATTTGAATGGGAAAATGTATTGTATTGAAGAGTTAAACGATTTTGATATTGCCGGAAGCCATATTTGGTCTGACACATGGCAGCCATTTTGTTAAAATGGTAGTGTTTTCTCCAAATTGTCACTGGTGTTACCGTCACTGGTGTTACTCTTCTTCCTGGTAACACGTAACACCAGTGACATTCCTATACAAATAAGCGTAGTATAAAGTATAAAAATAATACAAATATTTTAAGCTCTACTTGTTGTGGATTCATCAAGTTAAGAGTTAGTTATTGCTATTTAACAGGTTTTAGATGTTTTTAGAAGGAATATATTTCAGCAGATGTGTATCACCCAGATTCCACCTTTTCTAATGACCCAGCAGCAATATTAATAGAGAAACATCAGACATAATAGTAAAACACTAACGGCCCGTCCACACAGCGGCGTGCGTTGAAGCTTCCAACGCTTCTGCCCATTCACTTTGAATGGGGTGACGTCACTTTTAGCCGAACTGCATTTTGGGAAGCGACGTGGAGCGTTGCTGGCGTTGCTCGCTTCAAAAGTTGAGCAATGTTCAACTTTTGGCACCTCAGTACAAGCGCTAGCCAATCAAACCGCGTGTATGCTGGGAGAGACTACGCAGGTCATCTCCTCAATATTCAAAAAAATGGAGGGAAAATTCCTTATAGCGGTAGTGAATCACCCGGTGCTGTATGATCAGTCTCTGTTCATCTACCGGGATACAAACCGGAGGAGCGAGGCATGGAGGGAGGTGGCAGAGACAGTGGGTGAAACTGGTAGGTTTTCGCCTGTTTGGGGATTTTATATCCAGTTTACTTCGTTTTAACATTGCTATTGCTTTGTATGTCGGGGGCGGGAGATTCATGTGATTGGTTGTTGGTCGTGTTGCTCGCAAAAAAATCCCCAAGCTTCCGATACGCCCACCTCCAAGCGTCAACGCACGCCGCTGTGTGGACGGGCCGTAAAAGGGAACATTTTATTGCACCAGGAGCTATCTTGGGACTTTTACTGTGACAACGTTGACTTGCCTGTGAATAAAAAATAAACCATAGTGTTGGTGATTGTTACGTCCCAACTAGGGGAAGAGGAATGCAACACACACCAGTATGTAATTGGTAATAATTATAAATAGTTTTATTACAGAACAGATTGTAACAAAATGGAAGGCGTGCAGCCTGAACAAACAAAAGGGCCAAAAGGGCACAGGTTGATAACCAACCTAACAAAAGGAGGAGCCTACTTAAATACAAAGAAATATAGCTAATAACCAAAATAACCCTCACCGTCAAAGTGGTACAGTTTAAAGAAAGGAAGCTGTAAGAAAACACAGCTGAAGGAGGGAAACTAAGCACCCTACGCTAAACACATATATCCAGTGGTGTTGGGGATTTTTTTACTGGGGGGACGCTATTTTAATTAGGTCATCCCAAACATGCCACACAAGTGCGCACGCGTGCAGTGCACTCACAAAACGGGCAGACAGGTCCACAGAAACTACCGGTATGCTTAGTCCTACTTTAGCTACTGTACTGCAAAAAGCAGACGGCGGTGCGCTCAACACACACACAGACTCAAAACCATGGACACACTGGCACATAAGTTACATAAACAATGTATAGGCCTAAGTTGCATCAATGCTTGAGCTACAGTATTGCAACTAAGCAGACAGCGCTGCTTCTCTCTCTATCTCCACTTTCAAAATCTATTTAAAACTCATAACAAACAAGCACAATTCCCAAAGTTGTCCTGAAATTAACTTAATAAATAAACTAAACGAAAAATATAGCCTACTTATGCAAACCGCCAAATCACTGACACACCCCCAGCTCGCCGCGGGGTCACAAGCGTGATGACGAATCATCATTTTTTAAGGAAATCGTTTTTATTTTTTATTATAATTACTGTGAAATGTATGTTTTTGTCATTATTACAACAAATACACACTTGCAACTGATAACACTGGCAATGATTTTATATTTATTAGACAATTAAAAAAAAGATCATGCTCCAAATAAGTGGGGGTACGGCGTACCCCCGCGTCCAACGCCCACTACACATATCCACACTCAACACTAAGCACATCTCTCGACACTCGTCACTAAGCACATATGTTGACACTTGTCACGAAACACATATGTCACACCAAACACAGTCTGTAGTGTCCATGACACAAGAGCAAAAGGTATGCGGCGTCTGATCGCAGCAGAGCCTCCTGAGTGATAATTGTTCCCAGGCTTTGTAGTCCTCTCCAGCAGGTGTGCGCTGGGCTTGCACAGGGATTGGAGAACGTCGGGCCCGGCGTGCTCCAATCAGTGTCCTCGGAAGTGGACCAGGAGATGACAGCCAATGACGTTGGGGCAACCACACAGCTCATTTACATAATCACACACACAGCTGCAGAAAATCCCAGACAGGTTACCGAGCAGGCAGAAACAGCAGCCGTAACAGTGATCTACAGTGTTGTCATTCTTCTTTGAACAGCAAGACCGCTGACACCCTATTTCAACAATCACACTCCCTGTAATTGACATAATTAATAGATAGTTTAGCTTCTCACCATCATTTGCTGTGGCTCACTGATGTTAACGATCGTAACTGAAAGGCTGCCTGCCAAACGTAAACATTCAGCCACGTGACTTGCAAACTCTCGCGAGTTTTACACAAGACGGATCCTTTCTAGCCATAACCCTCCTCCAACACACACGAACGCTCACATGACCAATGAGGGCACGAGATAAATGTGTGCACAGATGGAAGGCTGACAGGCAGGTAGGCCATCCAGTTATTTTAGCCGGGCCGGCTAAAATGACTGGTCGTGTTTTTTACAGCACTACGGCTTCCACAGATGACGTTTTTTAATGTCATTATTGTCAAAGCATTTAATATATTCATTGCTATCGGGATGTTAAGAGCATTCCATGGAATATAACAAAAAGTGTTTCTGAAATAAATTACATACCCCACCTTTAATAATAGTTATAACTTGGTTCAACTGTTATTTAATAGGGGTGTATTCTATGGTAAATTATTTATTTATTTTGCCATTATGTCCTCCTGTTTCCTCTCCAATAGCATCAAAGCTGCCTCGTGATATATTGGACATACCATAACATATCATTTCTTTCTGATACTTTTGACATATACTATACAATGTATTTTTTTGACATGCTATAGTATGTTGTTTCTTCTGATATTTTGCTCTACTATGTTTTTATATGCATATTTTAACATTAGGATAGCGCAAATTCAACACACAATCAGCTGTCAGGTTAAAATGCATCCGAATGCATTAAGAAAGTGCGGCAGAGAGCAGGAGTTTTCTTCATAAAAGGCTAAATTGTACAAAAAGAGGTTTTTTTTGTAAGACTTCACCGAGCAGGCTTCCCTGGTGTCTGTATGTATTAAAATGTCAAAAACACACAAGTCCAGGTCAACACAATTCCTTCGAGGATGTAAGCATTTGAAACGGTATTTGTCTGAGTCTAAAGAAGAGCGATACATTCTGTTAACCCTTCTCTTGCGTTAGGTCATACCCCCCCTTCCCATACTATTTTCGGTCAAAATCGGCTAGTGTGTTTTGCACAGTGATATCTCTGGAACCCCTTATCCAATGTTGATGGTTGACATATCATTTGAACAGTCAAAGCAAGTAATCAAGGGGTGGCAGACAGAATGACACCAGGGGTGAATTTCATGTTATGATTTTGCAGTAAATTCAAAGATAGTGTTTACTGTATATTATAAAAATGCTTGCCATGTAGGCTGTGTTTACTGGAGATGGAAATGCGTTAGTTGGTGTTGTAGCTGAGATTATTCCGGTTCCAATAGTGTATGGGATCAATTGATTTGATACAAGCAAGTCAGTGTTTCATTGTGTACTCTCAACTACAGTATATGGTCCGGACCCACCGGTGGGCCCATCAAGTTCAGCATTCACTGCATTCACTGTGGGGCCTCTCCCTCCTCTCCCTCAGGGGCCTCTCCCTCATTGGCCTCTTCCTGGTCTGTTGACTGTTGGTCAGGCACATAGTCTGGATCGCTGTTGTCTTCCATTTCTGAGACATCGTCCTCTATCTCTGGTTCAATCTCCTCTTCATCTGGTTCAAAACATTTGTCCCGAGCCTCTCTGACAGAAAATCGCCTAATCGGTCAAATTAAATAAAGTAAATTGTTTTGTCTGGAAGGTGTGGGGGGACATAAGCACAATACATGTGTGTGTGTGTGTGTGTGTGTGTGTGTGTGTGTGTGTGTGTGTGTGTGTGTGTGTGTGTGTGTGTGTGTGTGTGTGTGTGTGTGTGTGTGTGTGTGTGTGTGTGTGTGTGTGTGTGTGTGTGTGTGTGTGTGTGTGTGTGTGTGTGTGTGTGTGTGCGTGCGTGCGTGCGTGCGTGTGCTGACAGGTGTATTTAGCTCAGAGTTCTCCACAGTAGCTGCAGGGGTCACGACCCCATTACACAGGTCACACACACACTGACCCTCAATGGGGGAGTGTGTGTGAGAGAAAGTCCTGGTATGTCTCATTGGGCGCTTTATGGATTACACAATAGTGTGTGTTCATGTGTGAGTATAAATGCAAACCGTGTACGAAAAATTGTTAATTCATGTTGCTTTTTTTGTTTTATGTTTTACTTTTTTGACGGTATGTGTGTGAACCCCAGGAGAAATACCAAAGGCTCATGCTATTTAAAGATATTAGAAGAGAAAGATTAACTTAATATTATCTTAGTATATAGACCCAATATAGAGACTTAAAGACCCACTTTGCCAATTGAGACAGGTAGCATTATGAAGATTATATTTCAGATGGTAAGGCAAGGCAAGGCAAGTTTATTTATATAGCCCTTTTCAACACAAGGCAATTCAAAGTGCTTTACAAAAAATTAAAGACATTAATAAAATGGCATTTAAAATCAGTCATTAAAAAGAAAAGCTAATAAAATAAACATTAAAAGAAGAAATACATGGATACACATTAAAAGAAAAAATACATGGATAAAAGTTACAGTGCAGTCTAAGATATGAATAGTTCAATTAAAAGCAGCGACAAAAAGAAAAGTCTTCAGCCTGCATTTAAAAGTAGTCAGAGTTGCAGCGGACCTGCAGGTTTCTGGGAGTTTGTTCCAGATATTTGGAGCATAATAACTGAACGCTGCTTTACCATGTTTAGTTCTGACTCTGGGAACAGAAAGCTGACCAGTCCCTGAAGACCTGAGAGATCTGGATGGTTCATCATTTAGCAGGAGGTCAGAAATGTATTTTGGGCCTAAACCATTCAAAGCTTTATAAACCAGCAGCAGTATTTTGAAATCTATTCTTTGACACACAGGAAGCCAGTGTAAAGACTTCAGAACAGGAGTGATGTGATCCACTTTCTTAGTGTCAGTGAGGACTCGAGCAGCAGCGTTCTGAATCAGCTGCAGCTTCCTAATAGATTTTTTAGTGAGACCTGTGAAGACACCATTGCAGTAGTCCAGTCTACTGAAGATAAAAGCATGGACAAGTTTTTCCAAATCCTGCTGTGACATTAGTCTTTTAATCCTAGATATGTTCTTTAGGTGATAGTAGGCTGATTTAGTAACTGTTTTAATGTGACTGTTGAAACTCAGGTCAGAGTCCATGACTACACCTAGATTTCTGGCTTTATCTGTTGTTTTGAACATTGCAGACTGAAGCTCAGCGCTAACTTTTATACGTTCTGCCTTGGCTCCAAAAACCATTACCTCAGTTTTATCTTTGTTTAATTGGAGAAAGTTCTGACACATCCAGTCATTGATTTGTTCAATGCACTTACTCAGTGTTTGAATTGGAGAATAGTCTCCTGGTGAATCTGTTACGTAAATGTGTGTGTCATCTGCATAGCTATGGTAACTTATTTTGTTGTTTTTCATTATCTGAGCCAGTGGTAGCATGTAGATGTTAAAGAGAAGAGGCCCCAAGATGGAGCCTTGAGGAACCCCACATGTCATATTTGTCAACTCAGATGTGTATTTACCAATAGAAACAAAGTTGTTTCTGTCCTTTAAGTAGGATTCAAACCAATTTAGGACAGTTTCCAAAAGTCCCACCCAGTTTTCCAGTCGGTCTAGTAATATGCTGTGGTCAACAGTGTCAAACGCAGCACTGAGATCTAATAATACTAACACTGAAGTTCTGCCACTGTCTGTGTTTAAGTGAATGTCATTAAAGACCTTTACAAGAGCAGTCTCAGTGCTGTGGTTTGGACGAAAGCCTGACTGGAACACATCGAAACAGTCATTTAAATGCAAAAAATTACTCAACTGTTGAAAAACAACTTTTTCAATGATTTTACCTAGAAATGGGAGGTTTGATATGGGCCTATAATTGTTCATTACTGAAGCATCTAGATTATTCTTTTTTAAGAGCGGTTTAATGACTGCAGTTTTCAGGACCTGTGTAAAAATACCTGAGTGAAGAGATTTGTTTACTATATGAAGTAGATCTGAGGCCATGCAAGGCAAAACATCTTTGAAAAATCCCGTTGGAATAATATCAAGGCAGCAGGAGGAGGATTTCAGAAGTTGTATAATGTCCTCTAGGTTTTTATCATTAATCTGATGGAATTGTGTCATGGTGTTTGAATTGATGTTGATGACAACACATTTGCTGTTCCTGATGCAGAGGCACTGACTGCTTGTCTGATTTTCTGAATTTTGTCAGTGAAAAAGGAGGCAAAATCATTGCACGCCCTGTTGGATAGAAATTCAGAGGCTACTGACACTGGGGGGTTAGTTAGTCTGTCGACGGTAGCAAACAAGGCACGTGCGTTGTTTTTGTTTTTGGTAATGATGTCAGAGAAGAACGATTGTCGTGCTTTTTTCAATTCCAAATTATAAAGGCCAAGTCTCTCTTTATACATTTCAAAGTGAACCTGGAGATTTGTTTTTCGCCACCTACGTTCAGCTTTTCGACACTCTCTTTTTTCTGTTTTCACGGTCATGGCCTTTCTCCATGGAGATATTTTCTTGCCAGACACTTCCTTTACCTTAGTTGGAGCAATGGCATCTATAATATTTTTAATTTTTTAATTAAAATGATCTATTAGCTCATTTACTGAGATGTTAGCAGGGGCAAGTGTGGAAGAAAGATTCTGAGTAAACATTTCCCTAGTATTTTCAGTTAAATATCGCTTTGTGGTTACCTCTTTTTGAACATTTTTGTGAACAGAAATAGAGCTTTCAAAGAAAACACAGGAATGATCAGAGAGCGCAACATCAGTCACCACAACCTCAGAGATATTCAGACCCTTTGAGATAATTAAGTCTAGAGTGTGCCCCTTATTGTGCGTGGGCTCCGTCACATGCTGAGTCAGTCCATAGCTATCAAGAACACAAAACAGTTCTTTTGCCCCTCTGTCCTGAGGGTTGTCAACATGGATGTTAAAATCACCAACAATGACTAAACGGTCAAAGTCAATACACACTATAGACAGCAGTTCAGTAAAGTCATCATAAAATCTTGCACAGTATTTGGGTGGTCTATAGATATTTAGGAACAGAGCTCGAGAGGAGCATTTCAGCTGAAGGGCCACATATTCAAAAGAAGCAAAGTTCCCATAAGATGTCTTCCTGCATTGAAGGGAATCATTGAACAGAATAGCAACTCCACCTCCTCTCTTATGCATTCTTTCCTGACTCATAAAACTAAAGTTGGGAGGGGTTGATTCGATAAGAACAGCTGCACTGTTATTTTGTTCAATCCAAGTTTCTGTTAAAAACATAAAATCGAGATTGTGCTCAGTAATAAAATCATTGATTAAAATTTTTTTTCCTGCCAAAGACCTGACATTTAATAAAGCTAGTTTAAGTTTGTTAAACACACTATCAGTCATGTTTTTTGTAACAAGCTGTGGCTGAGACGGAATCACTGCTAAATTAGATAAACTCACACAAACCTTTGAGCATTTCCTGTATCTAAGATGATTCACCGCTCTTAATCTATTACCTATCAACACAGATATCGGCAAAGCTATAGGCAGGCAGGGCGGGGGGGGGGGGGTGACGGGCAGTCGAGACTCCTCCATGTGTCTCCCATAATCAGAACATTCCTCAGGCGGGTGCAGTGATAATTCTTCAGGGTTTTCTGCGCGATGTGTTGTGTCTTTCTCTTGTTTTGATTCCTCTTGCCGCTTGTCCTTGGCAGAGGGAACAGATTGATGACGCAGGCAGTTGAATATGTTCGATATAAACAATTTCACTCCTGACTTGTTCAGGCAAACTCCATTTGCCTTGAAAAGATGTCTGCGATCCCAGACAAAGTTAAAATTGTCAATAAAATGGACAGAATGGTCAGTACAGGCAGTTGAAAGCCAGGTGTTCAGTGCAAACAATCTGCTGAATCTCTCCACTCCTCTTCTGACTGGCGGTAGAGGGCCACTGATGAACACCTCTGCATTTAGAGAGCTGACAGTTTCCAACAAACATTTAAAGTCTTCTTTCAGCACTTCTGGTAGAGATTGTGTTGTGATGAAATGCTAGGATTAAGGCCAACATAAACAACCGTCAAAACAGCCTCCTGCATTCTTTTCTATGTATAACCAGCACAATGATAAGTGTTGTCTAGTTGCACGCTGAGGTTGTGAAAATACCCTCGGTGACATTTTAACATTATATTTAATTTTGCTGATGCATTTCTAAGCTTTTATTCACAGCCTAAGTACTCGTAATTCTCATGAGTTCACTCATTTCACGAAACCAGTGGAACGAGCTCTCATAGGAGCGCAGAAACTCTACACATGTTTTGTCACAAACTAAACACTCTCCTGGTTTGCCTGTACCTTGGCCATTAAACATATTTTGAAGTGAATATACCTGTACTTTTCTTGTCTCTCTGAGCTTGTATATTTATGGTTTATTGCACTTTTTGTGAGTTGCTTTGGATTAAAGTTTCAAATGTAATGCAATGCAACTTCCCTGAAAAGAGACGTTTATTCCACACTAAATTAGACTCATATATAACTGAAAGCACATTACTATGGACAGCCATTTGGATTTGAAGCTGATTAAAGAGGTGAGACACGAACCCAAGTGGACTGGAGTTGCTCTCGGTCTCATTATATCCTGATTGCAGCTCAGAACTCCAGACAGAAAACTAGAACATGCATTTCCTGCTGAAAATGCGTGTGAATGCTGTAAGCTGTGTAAATGTGTGGATGAACTGAAGAGGCAAAAAAAAAAAGCTGAACATTTGAATAGCTGAATGGTGTCTGTAGCTGCTGTTAGCTACATACACCAAGTAAGTGTGTTGCTGAACTTAGAGGAAAAATGCAGAAAAGTTAAATTAATAAAAACTAAAATTGTTAAAGCTCAAATGCATTGCACTGACTTTGTTGGAACACTTGAGAGTGAAATGTAAAACTGCATTCGCAGTAATTATAGAAAAAAGTGCAGACAAGTCACTCCAACTTAGCTGAAGTCACAAAGACTACAATTAGATTTTCCCTGTCACCTGTCCGTTCATGTGACTTCCTTTCCAGTTAGCCAGTTAGCAAACAACACCAAACAAACTCCAAATCAGGGACATGTCGCTCTGCTTCCCGCCTTATTACCTTTCCTCCATCAGGTACAGTCACTTAGTGAATGTAGGTCAATTAAAAACACTTAAGAGGACTCAATGCAGCATCTCAACCAAGAATCCAGGCTAATTCAAACAGACTTTTTCATTTGGGGACTAGTTGGATGCAGGAGGAGTCACAGACTCAAAGGAGACACAGGGAGAGCTGGAGCTCTGATGTCAAACACTGATGGGTTTATTTGAAGCTTCGGCCGGAGAATTCACAAAACAAGTCAAAGAGCCAGAGGTTCTGACTTCACGGTAGAGTTGATCTCTACCCCAGACCCGTGTATTTAGCTAGTTCAGAGAGCATCATCAACATGCTGCATAATAAGATAGAATCATAACACCTCTATCAGCTGTCACCAACAGGCATAACAGGGAGACAGAACACTGAGAGCACAGCAGCCAAGGCTACAGGTGCGTGGGCTCAGTCAGGACCGTTTGAACTGATACACATTTCCCCAACAATAATCATAAGCGTGCGACAATTCATGGACTAATTGCCTGAATTGGATTGGCAGCCCTTGATTCAACACAGTGTGTTACCTCTTCAGTTAGCAGTCCTTTCACTTAGTCACCAACACATCATACAACAATGTGTTCATATGTTTAAGTGGGGTGGAGACATTTAACACAAATCTTTTTAATTTTAATTACATTTATTTAATTTTTATTCAATGAAAAAACATATCTGAATTTAATGCCTGACTTTTTGAGCCTTGGCAATTAAATTCTACAAAAATAAAAGAGCACTTCAAAATTAAATGTAGACAAATGTAATGCGGGAAAACCTGAACACCAGGGAAAGCCCCAACTGATAGATGATTGGGAGGGTGTAGAAGAAAAGGGTGAAGGAGGAAGGGTGGAATAGATGGAGGGGCTTGAGGTGCATGGAGGTATTACTTTAAGCGTTTTTTCTTTGATATCACTCGATATAAAGTGGGGAAACCCAGCACTCCGGGAGAAAACCCTATATAGAAATACGATAGAGAGGGTGAGGAGGAAGGGTAGATGGAGGTGGGGTGAGGAAGATGAAGGAGAAGAGAGATGAAGAGTGGGAAGAAAGGCAGCTACTGTCGTCGTAAACAACTAGCAGTGGCTTCTATTATACTCCTCTCTTTTCTTCTCTTTTTTCTTATCCTTTCTGCTTTTCTTCCCCACACGTAGCTTTCCTTCCACGGGGGTCTGCTTTGGGTCAGAGGCTTCTTCTGGCTCCTTCGCCTGTTCCTCTTTCAGCAGCACCTCCTCTTGTGCCTCGGTCTTCTTTGGGTCAGAGACTTCTTCTGGGTCCTTCACCTCTTCCTCCACCTTCTTCTCTCTGGTTTTGGAGCTCTTGTATTTATTGGCCACCACTGCTGCCCAGCTAAGTTTTGTCTCCTCTCCGCTTTCCATTTCCTGGAGGCCTGCCTCTCCGGCCTCGGTCTGCTTTAAGTCGGGGGGACTCTTCTGGTTCTTCCTCTGGGGTGTCACAGATCTGGTCTTTATTGGCCAGGTTGTCCTCTGTCGGTTTGACCTTCCACATCGGTGGGAAGTTAATTTCCCAGCAATTTGGTGTCTCAACAACAAGGTCATTTATGGACTCCTCCTGTGGTTTCATCAATTCCTTCTTAATTTGATCCTCCATCTTTCGGACTTCTGTCACCATCACTGTCTCCCCGTTGTGTTGTTGCTCCGCCGGGCCCTGAGGTAACTTCTCCTCCAGGTTGTTTTCGACCTTGACTTCCTCCTCCAGGATTTCTTGCTTCACAGCCAGGAGCTTTGTGGACATTTCCTCCAGATGTGACTTCTTGTCCTCAATCTTCTGGAATTTCTCCTTGATCAGTTTGCTTAGAGAAGCCCAGCTCTCTCTTTTCTCTGCCGAGTCTTTTCTAATCCTCTCTGCCAGGGACTTGTTATCATTCTCAACGCTTTCAACATTTGTCGCCTTTTTCTCTTCCAGGCGCTTTGAAGATTCCTCCTTCAGTGCATTGTATTTCTCCTGCCACACTGAGGCACTGTGAGAGAGAGACTCCTTCTCTTGTTTCAGACCCATGATTTCAGAGTCTTTCTGGTGGATCACTTCCTGCCAGCCATTCTCAGCTCGCACAAATCCGGCATTGTTTTGCACCAGCAACTGGTTTGATTGTGTCAGACCCTTTATTAAAGCTTCCCTCTGCTCAATCCTGGTAATCACCATATTCTGGTGATAAGACCAACTCACCTCCCAGTGCTTGTTTTTCACTGCCAGGTCCCTTGCGTACTGGTCCAGAAGTTCATATTTGAGCTCCCAGTGTTTGATAACCTCTACAAGTTTAGCTTTGCTGAAGGTATTTGTGGCCTCTGTGAGCCTCTGAGCGGCTTCCTGCTCACATACTACTGGGCTAATTATTCCAGCCATGGCACAGTTAGTTTTGACTTGAAATGTGCGTAGTTAGAATAATAGAAGTGTGTCGAAACCGTGTTTCTTTGTAAAAAACGGTAACTGTCTTTAGTAGATTTGTTCTCTGTAAAAGACTGTATTGCTCGTACGTTGAATGTAGTTTTCTGTTGAAGTTAGTGTATCTATTGAATCCGAATGAGCTGCAATTAACACGACCTGTTCCGAGGCAGTACCAGAGTATTAATGTGAATCCCCCTTGCATGTTTTGAATGTTCCGAATTCCAATCCAACATCAAGGCAGATGATGTCATAATTTCTGGTGATGACGTTATGACATCATCTGCTGATGATGTCATGAGGTGTTTGTGCTTGGATGTTCTTTATCATGGCCTTCAAAATGGATTCTCAATTGAAGTGTAAAAGAACAATACTCAACACCATGTTCACTTCAAGCAGTGAAATGAATTGATTAATTTTGTACTTGCTTTGTCTATTTTCTACTGATTTCTCAAGTGTTAGTGTCACTTATGGGTGCAGTTGTTTAGATGTGCTTTTAAGCTAATTGTTGCAATTAAAATGTGTTGATTATGTACAATTTATATTTGAAGGAAATGTAAATCAACAAATAAGTCATGTTCTAGGAATCTCTGTTACGATACATTATTCAACACCAAACTTTTTAATCTGCTCAGTTATTTTATATTATTATTATTATGAGCATGTTTTCCTTTTCTTCAAGGTTCAAGGCTTTTATTGGTCATACGAACATAGCTACAGTGTAGTTATGACGATGAAAATCTTAGGTCACACAGGCTCCTCCAACAATGCAACACAATAACACAGAAAAGCTGAAAAAATAACAAAAAATCGTGAAATAGTGCAATAAGACCAATAAGAGTCTATATACAAGTGATTGGAATATTATATATTGGATACATCATTTCTAAATTGCAGCCAGATGAATGTTATGGATGTTGTTTCAACAGTTCAGCTGTTTAACAGTCGTATTGCCTGTGGGATGAAACTGTCTCTGAGTCTGGTGGTTTTAGTCCGGATGCTGTGGTACCGCCTGACGGCAGCAGACAGAACAGTTTGTGGCTGGGGTGATGGGGGTCTTTGATCATCCGGAGGGATTTCTTCCTGAGGCGCTGGGAGTATAGGCCGTGATGCAGCCAGTCAGGATACTCTCTATGGTGCACCTGTAGAAGGTCAGGATACTCTCTATGGTGCACCTGTAGAAGGTCAGGATGCTCTCTATGGTGCACCTGTAGAAGGTCAGGATGCTCTCTATGGAGCACCTGTAGAAGGTCAGGATGCTCTCTATGGTGCACCTGTAGAAGGTCAGGATACTCTCTATGGTGCACCTGTAGAAGGTCAGGATGCTCTCTATGGTGCACCTGTAGAAGGTCAGGATGCTCTCTATGGAGCACCTGTAGAAGGTCAGGATGCTCTCTATGGTGCACCTGTAGAAGGTCAGGGTCCTCTCTATGGAGCACCTGTAGAAGGTCAGGATGCTCTCTATGGAGCCCTGTAGAGGTCAGGATGCTCTCTATGGAGCACCTGTAGAAGGTCAGGATCCTCTCTATGGTGCACCTGTAGAAGGTCAGGATCCTCTCTATGGTGCACCTGTAGAAGGTCAGGATGCTCTCTATGGTGCCCTGTAGAAGGTCAGGATCCTCTCTATGGTGCACCTGTAGAAGGTCAGGGAGGTCCTCTCTATGGTGCACCTGTAGAAGGTCAGGATGCTCTCTATGGTGCACCTGTAGAAGGTCAGGATGCTCTCTATGGTGCACCTGTAGAGGTCAGGATGCTCTCTATGGTGCACCTGTAGAAGGTCAGGATCGCTCTCTATGGTGCACCTGTAGAAGGTCAGGATGCTCTCTATGGTGCACCTGTAGAAGGTCAGGATGCTCTCTATGGAGCACCTGTAGAAGGTCAGGATGCTTCTATGGTGCACCTGTAGAAGGTCAGGATGCTCTCTATGGAGCACCTGTAGAAGGTCAGGATGCTCTCTATGGTGCCCCTGTAGAAGGTCAGGATCCTCTCTAATGGTGTCACCTGTAGAGGTCAGGATCCTCTCTAGGGAGCACCTGTAGAAGGTCAGGATGCTCTCTATGGTGCACCTGTAGAAGGTCAGGATGCTCTCTATGGTGCACCTGTAGAAGGTCAGGATGCTCTCTATGGTGCACCTATAGAAGGTCAGGATGCTCTCTATGGAGCACCTGTAGAAGGTCAGGGTCCTCTCTATGGTGCACCTATAGAAGGTCAGGATGCTCTCTATGGAGCACCTGTAGAAGGTCAGGATGCTCTCTATGGAGCACCTGTAGAAGGTCAGGATCCTCTCTATGGAGCACCTGTAGAAGGTCAGGGTCCTCTCTATGGTGCACCTATAGAAGGTCATGATGCTCTCTATGGAGCACCTGTAGAAGGTCAGGATGCTCTCTATGGTGCACCTGTAGAAGGTCAGGATGCTCTCTATGGTGCTCCTGTAGAAGGTCAGGATGCTCTCTATGGTGCACCTGTAGAAGGTCAGGATCCTCTCTATGGTGCACCTGTAGAAGGTCAGGATCCTCTCTATGGTGCACCTGTAGAAGGTCAGGATGCTCTCTATGGAGCACCTGTAGAAGGTCAGGATGCTCTCTATGGTGCACCTGAAGGTCAGGATGCTCTCTATGGTGCACCTGTAGAAGGTCAGGATCCTCTCTATGGTGCACCTGTAGAAGGTCAGGATGCTCTCTATGGTGCACCTGTAGAAGGTCAGGATGCTCTCTATGGAGCACCTGTAGAAGGTCAGGATCCTCTCTATGGTGCACCTGTAGAAGGTCAGGATGCTCTCTATGGAGCACCTGTAGAAGGTCAGGATGCTCTCTATGGTGCACCTGTAGAAGGTCAGGGTCCTCTCTATGGAGCACCTGTAGAAGGTCAGGATGCTCTCTATGGAGCACCTGTAGAAGGTCAGGATGCTCTCTATGGTGCACCTGTAGAAGGTCAGGATGCTCTCTATGGTGCACCTGTAGAAGGTCAGGATGCTCTCTATGGAGCACCTGTAGAAGGTCAGGATGCTCTCTATGGTGCACCTGTAGAAGGTCAGGATGCTCTCTATGGAGCACCTGTAGAAGGTCAGGATGCTCTCTATGGTGCACCTGTAGAAGGTCAGGATGCTCTCTATGGAGCACCTGTAGAAGGTCAGGATGCTCTCTATGGTGCACCTGTAGAAGGTCAGGGTCCTCTCTATGGAGCACCTGTAGAAGGTCAGGATGCTCTCTATGGAGCACCTGTAGAAGGTCAGGATCCTCTCTATGGTGCACCTGTAGAAGGTCAGGATGCTCTCTATGGAGCACCTGTAGAAGATCAGGATGCTCTCTATGGTGCACCTGTAGAAGGTCAGGGTCCTCTCTATGGAGCACCTGTAGAAGGTCAGGATGTCTCTATGGTGCACCTGTAGAAGGTCAGGATGCTCTCTATGGTGCACCTGTAGAAGGTCAGGGTCCTCTCTATGGTGCACCTGTAGAAGGTCAGGATGCTCTCTATGGAGCACCTATAGAAGGTCAGGATGCTCTCTATGGAGCACCTGTAGAAGGTCAGGATGCTCTCTATGGTGCACCTGTAGAAGGTCAGGATGCTCTCTATGGAGCACCTGTAGAAGGTCAGGATGCTCTCTATGGTGCACCTGTAGAAGGTCAGGATGCTCTCTATGGAGCACCTGTAGAAGGTCAGGATGCTTCTCTATGGTGCACCTGTAGAAGGTCAGGATGCTCTCTATGGAGCACCTGTAGAAGGTCAGGATGCTCTCTATGGAGCACCTGTAGAAGGTCAGGATGCTCTCTATGGTGCACCTGTAAGAAGGTCAGGGTCCTCTCTATGGAGCACCTGTAGAAGGTCAGGTGATCTTCTCTGGAGCACCTGTAGAGGTCAGGATCCTCTCTATGGTGCACCTGTAGAAGGTCAGGATGCTCTCTATGGTGCACCTGTGTAGAAGGTCAGGATGCTCTCTATGGTGCACCTGTAGAAGGTCGGATGCTCTCTATGGAGCACCTGTAGAAGGTCAGGATGCTTCTATGGTGCACCTGTAGAAGGTCAGGATGCTCTCTATGGAGCACCTGTAGAAGGTCAGGATGCTCTCTATGGTGCACCTGTAGAAGGTCAGGGTCCTCTCTATGGAGCACCTGTAGAAGGTCAGGATGCTCTCTATGGTGCACCTGTAGAAGGTCAGGATGCTCTCTATGGTGCACCTGTAGAAGGTCAGGATGCTCTCTATGTGCACCTAGAAGGTCAGGATGCTCTCTATGGTGCACCTGTAGAAGGTCAGGGTCCTCTCTATGGTGCACCTGTAGAAGGTCAGGATGCTCTCTATGGAGCACCTGTAGAAGGTCAGGATGCTCTCTATGGAGCACCTGTAGAAGGTCAGGATCCTCTCTATGGAGCACCTGTAGAAGGTCAGGGTCCTCTCTATGGTGCACCTATAGAAGGTCATGATGCTCTCTATGGAGCACCTGGTAGAAGGTCAGGATGCTCTCTATGGTGCACCTGTAGAAGGTCAGGATGCTCTCTATGGTGCTCCTGTAGAAGGTCAGGATGCTCTCTATGGGCACCTCTATTATGTAGAAGGTCAGGATCCTCTCTATGGTGCACCTGTAGAAGGTCAGGATCCTCTCTATGGTGCACCTGTAGAAGGTCAGGATGCCTCTATGGAGCACCTGTAGAAGGTCAGGATGCTCTCTATGGTGCACCTGAAGGTCAGGATGCTCTCTATGGTGCACCTGTAGAAGGTCAGGATCTCTCTATGGTGCACCTGTAGAAGGTCAGGATGCTCTCTATGGTGCACCTGTAGAAGGTCAGATGCTCTCTATGGAGCACCTGTAGAAGGTCAGGATGCTCTCTATGGGCACCTGTAGAAGGTCAGGATGCTCTTATGGAGCACCTGTAGAAGGTCAGGATGCTCTCTATGGTGCACCTGTAGAAGGTCAGGGTCCTCTCTATGGAGCACCTGTAGAAGGTCAGGATGCTCTCTATGGAGACTGTGTAGAAGTCAGGATGCCTCTATGGTGCACCTGTAGAAGGTCAGGATGCTCTCTATGGTGCACTGTAGAAGGTCAGGATGCTCTCTATGGAGCACCTGTAGAAGGTCGGATGCTCTCTATGGTGCACCTGTAGAAGGTCAGGATGCTCTCTATGGAGCACCTGTAGAAGGTCAGGATGCTCTCTATGGTGCACCTGTAGAAGGTCAGGATGCTCTCTATGGAGCACCTGTAGAAGGTCAGGATGCTCTCTATGGAGCACCTGTAGAAGGTCAGGTCCTCTCTATGGGCACCTGTAGAAGGTCAGGATGCTCTATGGAGCACCTGTAGAAGGTCAGGATCCTCTCTATGGTGCACCTGTAGAGGTCAGGTCCTCTCTATGGAGCACCTGTAGAAGATCAGGATGCTCTCTATGGTGCACCTGTAGAAGGTCAGGGTCCTCTCTATGGAGCACCTGTAGAAGGTCAGGATGCTCTCTATGGTGCACCTGTAGAAGGTCAGGAGCTCTCTATGGTGCACTAGAAGGTCAGGGTCCTCTCTATGGAGCACCTTGTAGAAGGTCAGGATGCTCTCTATGGAGCACCTATAGAAGGTCAGGATGCTCTCTATGGAGCACCTGTAGAAGGTCAGGGATGCTTCTCATGGAGCACCTGTAGAAGGTCAGGATGCTCTCTAGGGTGCACCTGTAGAAGGTCAGGAGTGCTCTCTATGGAGACTGTAGAAGGTCAGGATGCTCTCTATGGTGCACTGTAGAAGGTCAGGATGCTCTCTATGGAGCACCTGTAGAAGGTCAGGATGCTCTCTATGGTGCACCTGTAGAAGGTCAGGGTTCCTCTCTATGGAGCACCTGTAGAAGGTCAGGATGCTCTCTATGGTGCACCTGTAGAGTAAGGTCAGGATCCTCTATGGTGCACCTGTAGAAGGTCAGGATGCTCTCTATGGTGCACCTGTAGAAGGTCAGGATGCTCTCTTGGTGCACCTGTAGAAGGTCAGGATGCTCTCTATGGAGCACCTGTAGAAGGTCAGGATGCTCTCTAATGTGCACCTGTAGAAGGTCAGGAGTGCTCTCTATGGAGCACCTGTAGAAGGTCAGGATGCTATTGGTGCACCTGTAGAAGGTCAGGGTCCTCTCTATGGAGCACCTGTAGAAGGTCAGGATGTCTCTATGGAGCACCTGTAGAAGTCAGATCTCTCTATGGTGCACCGTTAGAAGGTCAGGATGTCTCTATGGCACCTGTAGAAGATCAGGATGCTCTCTATGGTGCCACCTGTAGAAGGTCAAGGTCCTCTCTATGGAGCACCTGTAGAAGGTCAGGGATGCTCTCTATGGTGCACCTGTAGAAGGTCAGGATGCTCTCTATGGTGCACCTATAGAAGGTCAGGGTCCCTCTCTATGGTGCATGTAGAAGGTCAGGATGCTCTCTATGGAGCACCTGTAGAAGGGTCAGGATGCTCTCTATGGAGCACCTGTAGAAGGTCAGGTGCTCTCTATGGAGCACCTGTAGAAGGTCAGGGTCCTCTCTATGGTGCACCTGTAGAAGGTCAGGATGCTCTCTATGGAGCACCTATAGAAGGTCAGGATGCTCTCTATGGAGCACCTATAGAAGTCAGGATGCTCTCTATGGAGCCTATAGAAGGTCAGGATGCTCTCTATGGTGCACCTATAGAAGGTCAGGATGCTCTAGTATGGAGTGCACCTGTAGAAGGTCAGGGTCCTCTCTATGGTGCACCTATAGAGGTCAGGATGCTCTCTATGGTGCACCTGTAGAAGGTCAGGGTCCTCTCTGGTGCACCTGTAGAAGGTCAGGATCCTCTCTATGGTGCACCTGTAGAAGGTCAGGCTCTCTATGGTGCACCTGTAGAAGGTCAGGAGCCCTCTCTATGGTGCACCTAGAAGGTCAGGATGCTCTCTATGGTGGGCACCTGTAGAAGGTCAGGAGCTCTCTATGGTGCACCTGTAGAAGGTCAGGATGCTCTCTATGGAGCACCTGTAGAAGGTCAGGATGCTCTCTATGGTGCACCTGTTAGTAGTAGAAGGTCA